>CM061109.1:6720000-7360000 GCA_030770545.1 Macropodus opercularis
ATTACCCTCCTACCCATCTCCCTGATCACATTAGTTGTGGTTGTCCAGTCATCTGAAAGCAGTTCCTGGCTACCCAGCACCTTTTTCATCTCCTTCCTAAAAACTACACAGCATTCATTCTCAACTTCCACCACTTTTTCCTCTGTTCTGCGTTGGGCCTCTTTGTCTTCCTCACCACCAGGGTCATCATACACATCACCACCCTGTGTTGTCTGGCTAAACTCTCCTGTACCATAGCTTTGCAGTCACTGTTCTCTTTCAGATTACAACAT
Organism: Macropodus opercularis; assembly: GCA_030770545.1. Taxonomy (NCBI): domain Eukaryota; kingdom Metazoa; phylum Chordata; class Actinopteri; order Anabantiformes; family Osphronemidae; genus Macropodus; species Macropodus opercularis. Next base: position 6,720,273 of record CM061109.1, read on the forward strand.
CTGCACAAGATGAAGTCCATCTGAGGGCTTCTACCTCCACTCTTATACATCACCATGTGTTTCTGCCTTTTCTGGAAGAAAGTATTCACTACAGCCATTTCCATCCTTTTTGCAAAGCCTACTACCATCTGTCCTTCTGCGTTCCCGTCCTGAAGACCAAACCTGCCCATCTCATTTCCCTTCCCTTCACCAACATATCCATTGAAATCTGCCCTAAACTTTCTCACTTTCACAAACCTTTCTCTTCCCATCCACACCATGGTGAAACAACTTAAACCCTGATCCTAAGCTTCAAGCCTTGCTACCTTTCCACCTGATCCCCTGGACACAAAGTATGTCCACCTACCTTCTCTGAATCATCCTTCAGACTTCCCTGTCATAGTCCCAACATTCAAAGTCCCTACAATCAGACCTACACTCTTGCTTTTCCTCTGCTCTCTCTGCTTGCATACTCAAAGTGCTCAAAGTGCAAAATTATGTACTTTGTTTTTGCATTTGTTTTTGCTGTATACAGCATATTTTTTTTAATTACACTGATTACTAAAATGAAATTGTTTTTACAGGGCCTAATGTGAACATTCCTCCCAATACTTATAGTTCACTTTTCAGAGTCTGTGCATTACAAAAAGGCACCTAGCATGTGTTCCACACATTCAGTTGTTGATTCATGGCCCCAACACATGAGCATCACTCATAACAGCTGACCAGTTTCTCTACTCTGTTAATAATTTTAATTTTTACTAACCCTAACCCTAATAAAAATTGGACATGGCTTTTAAGTTGTGGTTCGACAGAAGCATTTTAAATAAGTTCTCTTTTCGAGAACTTAGTTCTCATTGTTGGCTGCAAACAGTCTTAGTGGACGCTGGACATCCTTGATGGATGAAGCCATCAGGACAGCATCAGCTGTAAAAAGCAAATATGAGATTCTGTCCTCTTCTGGAACCTGACTGTGCCTAGACAATTAGACCAGGCTGTACTGGATAGCCCTTAAGAAAGGATCCTGGACCCCATTCTACCAGAACACACACAAAAAAAAGAGAAACTGCAATCAACTAAAATAGCTGACAAGAAAAACTCCTACACTAGCGTCTACTCACTGGCTCCCCGTAAAACCTTCAATGAAATTCAAAATTCTACTCCTTACTTACAATGATCAGTGACTTTGAGCCTGGTTCTGCTGGAGGCTCCTTCCTTTCACTGTCCTGGCTGTGGCATCATGTAAAAAACAAGAAAAACCTAACCATTACCATTCACTAACTAACTAACTAACTAACTAACTAACTAACTAACTAACTAACTAACTAACTAACTAACTAACTAACTAACTAACTAACTAACTAACTAACTAACTAGCAATCTGTGTACTAACCACCCTACTCGGCTGAACTACATAAAGCCCTACAGCAGATGCCAAATATAAAAGCCCCAGGGCCAGATGATTTCCCAACTAAATTCTATAAGGGTTGGTGGGCAATTCTGGCACCACCATTTTCAAAGGTTAAAAAGGAAAATATCCCACACATCTTCAAACTGAAAACCCTTGTGGGCCAGGTCCTTTGTTAGGTGCCTGTCTGCCTTGGGGTGTGGTTGCAGTTCTCCCTTCTCTGGCAGTCAGGCTTCTTCAGGGCATAAACAAGGGGTGTATGTGTGGTGTTGTATGCAAGAAGACTAGTAAAAAATCCTGGTGAAACAAAACTGCATCTTAGTAACAAATGGAGTCAGTATTCAGTAGTAAATCTTTGCTTTGCTCTGATCTGATCTGCAAAGCACTCGATATAAACAGCCCATATTGTACTTCTTTATGAACACTGGCTTTCTATGATTTCAACTCAACTCCACCTTCTATGTCACCACAGTAAGACTCGGTGCAGCTCAGGGATGGTGACGACACTGAAATGTCTGGGTGAGAAAATATGCTTATGCTATATGATTATTGTTCATGTCATACATTTTTTTTCTGGGAGGGTTTAAGATTAAATGAAAGCTGGGAATGTGCTTATGCTTGTTTTTTACCTCTCTGGGTTCTGCATGGCATAAATATTTGTGTGTTTATTTCTTTTCTGGGTCTGTCCAGACAAGTGAATTTATGCATCACCTTAATCAGACTGATTTGCAACTGTGGTTTATGATTCATCTAAAATCTGAATATTCAGCTTTAAACGTCCTCTGCCCATATCTTTTCTTTTCGGCTCATAAAGCAACTTTTTTGTCCTGTCCAGCAGTTTAGCATGTAGCATGTACTGGACTGGATGTTGTATTGTGTTGTATGTATTGTGATTGACAGTTTGGGTAAATAGTAATAGCAGTAATGTTAATAATAAAAAATACATACGTACAACTTGTACTTATAGATACATAATACATCACAAACACCATAACAAGACATTATTAAAACTAATAATTGGGAGTGATATCAGTACTTACAACTAAGCTTGAAACACAAGCCTATCAGCTTCGATGTAGTATGTCCCACTATCGCAGCAAAACATTGTTAATCGATGGTGTGAAACAAACATGCACAGTGCTACTTATAAAAATCAAGGTGATGAGTCTGACTTGACATACTTTGTCAATTTTAACAAAAGTATTGCTGTACCTAAAGTATTTTCTCCACCACAACACTATTAAAAATACATGGCATACTACATACAGCAAACTATCATTCAACTTTTGTTTTGTTTATAGCAATTATAATTCTTCCTTCAAATTTAACTTCTGTACTGCAGACTGAAGGCAATGAATTGTGTTGAAACTAAAGTAAAGTGGTAGAAGAAAAGGTTTCCAGTCATCTCCTCAGGCATAGAAATACTGGTACTGCTTCAAAACCAACCCAGTGCATGTGAGCACTGCAAAATTGTTGTTTTTTTGACCACTGTCATGTGTTTCTTTGCAGAGTGTGGCTCCAGGCCTCTTTACAATACCCGTATTGTTGGGGGAAACATTTCAAAACCGGGTCAGTTCCCCTGGCAAGTCAGCCTGCACTTCAACAACAAGCATGTGTGTGGAGGCTCCATCATAACACCAGATTGGATCCTCACTGCAGCACATTGTGTGTATGGGTGAGTTACACAATGAAAATCAATATATATAATATGTTTTCCTAGTTTAGGCCTTTAGTTAATATTTCTGTTCTCCATTAAAATGACTAAAACGTTTTCAGTTTTTCATCATATTCATTCAAGTTTATGTCATGTTTGGTAGCTATCAGACTGTTCATCTTAAGGATAGTTGGGCTAATTATATCCCAGCAGAGCACTCTTAAAAGTCCATTTACTTCAGTCACATTAGCATGATTTCAACGCAAGGTTTCAGACCTTACGGAACACAAATACAAAATTCAAAGCACTGACAGAGCTGTGCAGCGTAGGCTGACACACCGGGGTAGATTGGGGGTCAGTGTTGTGCCAAGGGAGCAGGGAATTGGAACCACAGATCCTATGATTGGTGAACAACTGCTTTATCTCATGAGTTGCTGCCCCCCTTAAGCAAACACTAGGCTGCAGTGCAGAGGAAACAATCCCTGATCTGTATGAACCCATAGTTGGATTCAGATCAGGGAGGCTGTTCCTCCCAATCATAACTCTCCAGGAATCATTTTTGTTGCCCATGTGAGATTTAAAGTACCCCTGTATAGACAATAGAGTCACCAGTTCCAGGGCCCAGGCAGTGAGTTCCAAAAAGGAATTCAGAGTCCTGCCCCACCCAGTGAGGTGACACTCCATGTCCCAAAAGACAGCTTCTATCCCCAGGCACTGACTCGGCAAGCCCCCCTCCTTTAACTGATACCTGATCAACTTTGCATTGGTCCCCTATGGCTCCTCCTGGTGCTTGGTGAGTTTATGGGAGGACCAAAAAAAGGAAAAAAAAAACAAAATAGTGAGGATAACAAAAGTGTCAGTATTGAAAGCAATCGATGTAGACGAATAGATGAAGGACATTTGAAGTGAATTTAACAAGACTGTGTGTGCTACTTAAAAGGGAACACAGTAGAAAGCACAAACACTCCAACTTTTGGCCCAGCAGAGCAAAAGAGTTTACACAATATACAATGTGTTTTTAATAGTTTTTTAGAGTTTACTTATTCAATTGTACATCAGGCTGTAGGATTACATCTCAGTGTGTCTCACACATGCAGCATACTAACACAAACATTCTCTTTAAACTCTATGTCTGTCATCAGGTTTTTAGAACTCCCCACGTGGTCAGTTCTTGTGGGTCTGACAGAGCAACCAGTCCATGGGGCCCAGTCTCTGGCTGTGCAGAACATCATATATCACCCTCGCTACCAGCCAAAAGGGCTGGATTACGATGTTGCACTGATGAAACTGAATACTTCCCTTTTTTTCAATGGTATATTCCTTTTTAAATGTTATTCTCACTAGCATTAGACTCTACAGATTAAAAAGGTCTGATTTTAATGTGAGACAAAGATATCATCTGACGTCATCAGCAATAACTACTGTGTCATCACTTTCACCTAACCTAAATAAGGTTTGTTGTTCTTGTAAAGCTCCTGTGGCATTTCAATCAGCAGTAGCCATGTATATAAACATTTCTGTTGGATCTCTCACACCCACATACCCTGAGAAATGTAGTATATTAAATGTTTTTTGTGTAGGCCATGTGCAACCCATCTGCCTGCCTAACCATAGGGAGGTGTTTGAGGAGGGAACTATGTGCTGGATCTCTGGCTGGGGAGCAACCGAGGATAATGGTGAGTCTGAACGTAAGATTAACAGCACAGATATGTGGAGCAGAAATGTCAGATGTCAACAAGAACTGCTGTATTTCTGCCTCAATGACTGATGTCATGGCTGTCATGGTTATCATCTTTGTTACAGCTGATATTTCAACAGAGGTATTGTTATAAGGGCTCATCCTCATTGTGAGCTTCAAGGTCAATTTTTGCTGATACTGGGAACTATGTATATGGGTCAAAAGGAAGTGTTGTGATGTTTAAAGAATAGAAAAAACTGCAACCACAGGTTTAGGTTACTGTTGAGTCTGCTGGTCATTGTCAGCATGACAATGATATGAAGTGCCAGCCTAATCAAGAGGTTAGTCCAAGTTTTAGTTCTGTTGAAGGAGTTAAGGTCCTGGAGTGACCCGCAAAGAGCCTGGACAACAACCCTTTTGAGTGGTTAAGTTAACCTAACTAAGCTTGCATTAAAAAAACGTTAATAATTTTGGCCTTGTCATTATTGTTTTTACTTATTTCAGTTCAGCACATTAATAAAATATCTGATGGGCTGGTTTTGTAATTTAAACCTTAACTGTACATGATAATTTGTTTGTTTCTTTTTTCAGGTGAGCCCAGTGTGTTACTGCGCTCAGCCATGGTACCACTCATCTCTGCTAAGACCTGCAACAAACCAAAGGTTTACAACGGCGTAATATCCTCCCAGATGATCTGTGCTGGATACCTGGACGGTGGAATAGACTCCTGTCAGGTATAGCTGCTTTCTTTCAGCATTAATGTTTACTGTTTACTCATAGCAGTTAAAGAATATAAAGCACAGAAATTGTCACGAGCAGAAATCACTTATCCTGGCTTATTCTTTAGGACTATTTTCTAGCTCTCAAAAAGTCAGCCTCAGTTTTATTCCTGTAGCATTTCTGATAATTTGAGTTTTCGCCTTCATTGTCCTGTGTTTCATCTGCATTTATGCGTTTCCCCAGGGAGACAGTGGAGGTCCCCTGGCCTGTGAGGTCTCATCTATATGGAAACTGGTTGGAGCAACCAGTTGGGGAGATGGCTGTGCTTTGAGGAACAGGCCAGGCGTTTATACCTCCATCACAGAGTCACTGAGCTGGATCCACCAACAGATGGAGGTCAGTTAATCACAAATTGTGTCTTGTTTTAGCACTTACTTCTTTGGGGGGTCATTAGTTTGGGTGGTACACAGCACCCCTATATGGTTGGCGAGAAGTAAATTAGTAACACTCATTTTGGACAGTCAAAGGAACCAGGAATCCAGAAAGTCTGTTCTTGTGAGCAGCATTGCAGATTCCATTGGTTTTAGTTTTTTAATTATTTTAAATTATATTTATATAATATAATATATAATATACTTATAGGTATATATGTGGTGGCAAGTTAGTGAATAGAAGCAAGTGATAGACTACTGGGGGACTTCCTTCATACACACAGATAAACATTGTTTATCTAAGCCTAACTAAGAGGTGGTTGAGGGGTCTCTGTTTTAACTGCTTCTCATTCTCTTACAGAGCTGGGACAAATCTCCCTCTGCCTGTTCACCAGGTCACCTCTACATTCCAGACCACCTTTGCTCACCCGACACCAACCTGGTGGAGAATTGATGATCCAGTTGGCGAGCGAGGTGCAACCAGACATAATTGGAAACTCTTGAGCTGTCATCCATAATATAAACCTTTTAACATATTCTCACCTGTTGGTTTGCTAGAGCAAAAAAGTCCTATAACTAAATACAGATATAAATAATTCCACTTTTGTATATTTTAACGATCTAATCTTTTAAATCTAAATATTTTTGCCTCTGTTAAGTGGTCCAGCCAAAGTCCAGACTTATCCTCCCACAAGTGCATCCCAAGAAAAACTATTAACCAAACATTTCACAGCTCCTAATTCTGTAATGACAGTAAAAGAAATTTCAGAGAGCACATTAACCTAAAGAAACTTAAGCCTGTATCATGTGTTTTGTTCAGCTACTAGACTGAGCAAGGATTTTATGCTGCTGAAGTGTTTTTAATTGTTATGTTAATCTCACAACATCAGCATCAATTTGGTTCGGCACAGTTATCTAGGCGAGTGTCATAGCTTACAATGCCTTTAGAAGAGGGCAGGGCAAACAAGTGTAAGCATGATGAGTACCATGTTGGAGATTAGATTGACTTATTGCAATACCTCTGAAATTAGCTTGGGGTCCGCAGCACGCTCTCTCTTTAACCACATGGGTATGCATGAGATCACTCATGAGACACAAAAAGAAAGCCACTGCGGCAATTAGAGCCTGCTGTGAAATCTGGCCTTTGATTAAACCGCATAGACATGGCTGGGTGGGTAAAAGGGAAAAGGTGATTAAGAGCAGCACTGTGATACAAGCAGTAAGATGCAAAGAGATGGAGGTTAGATAGAAACATGAATTTGGAATATGAAATGTTACATATTTAAATGATTTTTGTACTGATTGTATTATAATGTGATAGATTGGGCTAATCTCAAAGGGAGATTAATCTGTATATGAGGGTGAGCTAGAAAAACTATCATCATACAGAACCAACAACAACCTGGTCCTCAGTGCTACAAAAATGAACAGATCTGACCCTCAGCCCATTTACATCAACAGAGACTGTATAAAGAGAACTTGGAAAATTAACATTACTATGGCACTTCCTTGCCAAGGACATGCTAGTATCCTTCTATAGATGTTTTGTTGCAAGTGTACTGGTGTACCGCATAGTGGTTTGCCAACTGCATGGTTCAGGAAAACACAGAAGTGTAGAATGTCATCAGCATAACAGAGAAAGTCATTAGCTATGCTGTCCTTTACTTATGATGCATATAATTGTTGCTGTACATCTAATGACATCTGTCATATCTATATACTGGTTCAATTTTGTACATGTAAACAATTCTTGTACGTACAGTACATGTTTGTTTTTTTCTTTCGTCTTCCGTCTCTACTCGTGACTCAACCATCTATCAGTTATCCTGTTTTACATTGAAACTTTTGGGTCACTGCATGGAGCACCTTACCTCTTAATTTGGTTGCCACAGAATAAATTGCATCTCCTGGCAAATACTACAGTGGCAGTTCAGAACTATCAGGAAGGAAGACCTATAGCCATTAGAAGAGCTTTGAAACACATTGAAAAATGATTATGCTGCATAGAATGACACTTCCTGCACCCATAGACATAGTGAAGGGGGAGAAATAATAGATATGTCCTATTTATAAGTGATGTCATATTTATGGGAAGCTATGAGCACTGTAAAAGTATCCCTATACACTTCAGAACAGATCTTGCTGTGTGTTGGCAGTCACATGATCATCAGTGAATGCCAAAAACACCTATATTTCACAGCAGATTAGACTAAATTATCTGCATTTGACAGAATCATTCATTTTTAAATCTACAGGAAATTACAATTGTTATGTTCAGCAATTACCCCCCCCAAAAAAATCCTGTTTTAGAAATAAGCCGATGGAGAGTGAAGACATGGTGCACAGCCTAAAGTTAGGCTTCGTTTATTCCAAAATAGAAAGCTCTAAGGCAAAACAGACAATAAAAGTGAACAATGGGTCATAAAAATAAAAACAGATGCAAGTGAGGATTTGAGAGCTCAATGAGGGCCCATCCACAGTCTGCACCCTCAGGCTCCATGAAATTCACTATTTCAAGTTTCAACTTTACAATAGGGATATAAACCAGATTACTGCAACTACTGACAGCTGTTTTACAGTACAACATTACAGATATTCAAACAAGAGGCACCTTAATCTGTGGTGTAATATCTATCTAATTGATAGAGTTCAAATCTTGTGTGTCTCTAGTGGCAGGGGCATGACATCATTTAGGCTGGAAAGGAGCCAAAAATCTGACTTTCCAACTGCTCTCAATTTCACTGCAGTAGCATGGATGTGTTCATAAATAAACCTTGAATGCGTGCAAGCACTCTACTGCTTCCAACTGTTGGAGTTTATATCAAGGGTTTCTATCTCATGCCCTTGTGATTGTGTGATTAGCATAGTGTTCTGAATTGTGCATTTAGTAAGCGACACCTACACTACTATAAAAATTATTAAAATGCGTAATGTATGATATACACAATGTGGGTAAAACTGGAGCTGTATTTAAAAAAAAACTTCACCCCAGGCAAGTAACTGAATTGCAGAATCTAAAGAGTTTTGTGAAGTGATAACTTACGAAGAAAAATTGACGATTCTTAACAGAATCACACGTTCTGCTGTTTAGTGTCTTTTTTTCAACAAGGGTCAGACTCTTTTTGTGCTTCTTGACTACAATTCTTTAGAAAAAAAACATAGGTAAGGCCTTGTTAATATTGTAAGATTAAAACCAATTTAAATAATTTTCATAGCATTCAAATTCTCATTCTGTATTTTAGAAAACTTCAAAGAACCCTGCAAAACAGGGTTGCTAGCTTTAATTATGAATCTGTACATAAATATCCTTTACAAAACGAGAGAAACACAAAAATTAAACAAAAAACACTTCCTGTTCGTATATAAAAATAAGCATCTTTTTTTTTCCCCCACACCTGTCCACTTGGGTTCTGCTCAGTGTGCAGGGGCCCTTGTGGGAACAGTGGAGTCAGCTGTAAGAGTTCTTGCACATCTACTCAAACACAAGCATGCAAAAAGTGAAGACAAATCCTTACAGATACAAGTTTAAAGTGTTGGCATCCAAAATGGGAAAGGGGACCAAAAAAATTATTTATATATATATATATATATATATATATCTCATTCAGTCAGTCAGTCAACATTTATTAACGGAGCATACAAACTTGCTTTGGGTGTTTTTAACACTTCTTATTTCTTCTGTATGTTTAATTTCATATTTTGAGCTTAAATATACAAAAAGTGCACTCACCTACATCAACCAATTAAAAAAACTTTCTGAAATTAAACTCCTGATGTACACACACACACACACACACACACACACACACACACACACACACACACACACACACACACACACAGCATAAACTGCTGTTCAGCAGGGTAGAGGGTTGGAAGAGTGCAGGGCAGTTTCTGTTGCGTCCTGTGGTTTTGTGCTCTATGTAAACCTAATGCATGTCCGCTTGTACTATTACTCTCCATGTGTTTGACAACATGTGTTTTCTGTAGAACTATTTACGCATATCTTGTGTGTACATGCAGTCTGTGTGTGAAGAAGTGTGTCCTCTACTGCAGTGGGTTGCTGTTGTCCAGGCCCAGCCCAGCCATGTCTGCATCATCATCATCTTCTCCACTGTCACCCGACTCATCTTCGCTGTGGCCAGCCAGCATTACCTGCTGAACCGCCAGTGTGGCTCCATCTGAAGTCAGGCTCTGCAGACCTTCCATATTCATTGTCACCATTGTACCTAAGAAGGTGAAGCAGTCAGGGAAGAATTACTTATTTTAATAGGTAAAGGATCTTCTGCAAACTATATTGTAGATTAGATTGGGGGGAATTCTTCCAGTTATTGTTGGACTCCTAAATTTGGCCAACGTTTTAACCGTAATGCTTCTGCTGGCAAAATGCTCATGAATTCTACACATGTCTAGATATTCTATGACCTGTAGTAATTAACAAACAATAGCAGTGTAGTTTGCAAAACATCAGTGAACATTTTATATTATCTGAACAAACAAAAATAATTAATTCTACTGTATTTGTTTAGATTCTCAACTTATACAAAAACTTACTTTGTTAACTTTAAAGTTGTAAAATATACAGACCTGAATCAGTGATCGATTCAGATGAACTTCATCACAATGTTAGAAAATCACCCACACTGTTCTTTTGAGACTACCAAAAACCAAAAGTACCTAACAAATAATATGCAACACGAAAATCTGACAGAACGGACAAGTTTAGGTCCCTAGTCACAGGGCTGCTGTTTTTTTTTTATTATTATTTTATGGCCAAAGTACGTCATCACGTTTCAATTTCAATACAAACTGTACGTTGAAAACGTTGCTGCATACCGTCTGGCATAGTAACTTGCTGCTGCGAGCCTCCTCCTGTCGCAATAGAGTCAGGCCAGAAGCGTTGCAGAGGTCGATTTTGAGGAGTTTTCTTCTTGGCTTTGGGTGTTTCTGAGGAGCTGGCATCCAACATAGGTTGCAGGATCCGCCTCCGTGCATTTATAAACCTGGTGAAACAAGATGGGTACTGTTGGTTCTCCACATGGTAAATGGTCAATGAAACATGAAGACAAAATATCTGATCTGTTAGGTAGGTGTAAGAGGTTCTGTTCTGTTTATTGAAAGAATTTTTCTGTCAACAACTGTGGAGGTCTGCCATCTGCTTCGCCATAAATATGCCCATCAGTACTTTCTTTAATTTAACCTTCCAACTTAAGATCCCAAACTTACCAGTTGTTGACCTGCAAAAGTGTCAGATTTGTCTGAGTGGCAATCTGTTTCTTTTCATCCTCTGTCGGATATGGGTGCTATAGAACAGAACAAGAAATAAATGCTTCAGTGCTATAAATGTGTGTAGCATTACACAGCAAAGATTACATGTACATAGGCTCACCCCGATGTGCTGGAAGAGCCATGAGCGCATGACGTTGGTAGCATGTTTAGGTAGAACGCCACGCTTGTTTTTAGTAGAGTTGTCATCATGATTGAAGAGGTTCAAATCCTGGTGAAACTGCAGCTGAAGCTAAACAAACATTTAGCCATTTATTTCTCTGTCACCAACAACATATTGGTCTATTAAAACACAAACCCTGTTTCACTGAGAGGTATAGAGGTTTAATAAAAGCATATAACAGAATAAGTTGTAGACAACAGTAGGCATTCATAAGTTAATTTAAGAGGAGCAACCCTACTACTTAAGTCTGAAGGTTGAGTCATGGCAACTGGACTTCTTCTAGAAGAAGTCCAGTTGCCATGTTAGCACTGCCATGACGCAACTTCACCTGGATGAATGAGAATCTCCACAGACATCTACTACTTAAGGTTTTTCCAGGCTTTGAAGTGTAATTTGATGTTCTTGATTAATTTCAATACACATTCAAAATGAGATGAATACAATGAACTCTACACAGCCACAGCATGAAGGTGAAAAGCTGATGTACTACCTGATTGTTTTGAACACGTATTGTCCCAGGAGAAAGAGACTGTGTTACCACCTGGCCCTGAGGAGTGACGACTGTAACAGGCTGATACACGGTGCCACCTAAAATGTACACATGCAAGCACACAGTAACATTAATCCATTAAACTTTAGCGAGCAGGCTGTAAAAAGAGCTATGACCAAGATATCCAACGGGTACATGAGCATTTTCAGCTGCAGTCAGAACGGATTAGTACCTGAAGAAGGGGTCGTATGCCATGGTGACATACCTGCGACGACCTGTGTGGGGTTGACGGCTGTCACGGTAACACTTCCTTGCTGCAGGGCAGATGCTGGCATCACAATTTGACTCTGGGGACTGATGGTCCCTGAGAGAGAGCCGGGAGTCTGCATGATAAAGCACACACAGACTACTCACATGTAGATGCTTCTTGTTTATGGCAGTTTGGTAAGTTAACTCAATTCAGTTTTATTTATATAGTGCCAATTCTCAACAAAGGTTATCTGGCACATTACAAGTGAGGTTTAAGACCTTCCACAAATAGTTAACTTAAGGAATATTTATTGATCTAATTAGTTCATATTTTCTAATGGGCAGATGTTGACTGCAAACAATTAAAAGTAAATAAAAGAACACAAAGCAATAACCATGTCTTGTATGATATTTTTTGTTCAAAGAGACAATTGGTGGTAGTGAATTACCATAGCAACCATTTGTTTGTTAGTGTTGTGCGACTGTATTGCATACCTGAGTTTTGGTGGGTGAGAAACTTGGGGCCTGGCCTTGTACAGGGGAGTATGGGCTTCCTGGATCCCCACTCAACAGAGTCTCACTGTTCATCTTAGTCTTGAGACAGGCAATATAGCGACTACAAAAATCCTTGCAGAGGTCACTTACTTTCTCCAGCTCTAGCAGGTGGATGCGCAGAACCTGAATGGCTTTCACCATCTGGTGGAAAAAAGAAAATAAAAGTCAATATAAAAGGTTCTTGAAAGTCTAGGAAATGATCTGTCACGATTTGCTGCATCACATCATTCCAAGAAGGTGCTCAATTCTAATTCTGCAAGATGAGAGTGCATCCATGTGAACATGCAGTATGTCACTGACTAGAAAGTGCATGACTGAGCTTTTTAATTTAAATTACTGAAAAAACATATGCCTGTGTTAGTGAATCTCAAAACAATCACCTGCTTGTGTTGTTGATGTCTAAGTAAGATGTTTCTTACACTAACTATGTTACACATGTCAAAACTCTTTCAGGTTGTAGGTTGCTTATGAGTAGGACGACGTGTCTGAGGATACTGTTACTGGCACAAAACACTACTCAGCTCCAGGCATTTGTGAAACACAAAGCAACACACACAAACAACTGTGTGTTTTCAGCTCCATCAATCATTTCTATTTTCATTCTCATGTTGAACACTATCCACCAGTTTTTTACTTGTATACCTACTCGAATGAATATGAATATATTTATTATTATTATAGCTGTTACATCACATTGCCAGAACTCCGGGTTGGTTGTCCTGTCTTTTTAAATATACACAAACAAGACATATACCTCGTATTGTATTACAATATCTGCACTGTGTTTGAACACAATCTGTAGTTACCATTAATTTCACTCCTCTTCTGCTGTGCGACAGTAATTGTGTAAAACATAGCTGACTGTACTTAAATATTAATTAATCAAAGCTTCAAGACAATTTAAGTCTAGAATTTTTACTAATCGAGTTACTGTCCTACAAAAAAAGTCTAAAACCTTTAAAATACAGAGACATCTTACCAGGTTGTCTAGTTCAGGATCTTCACTAAAGAAGGGTTTGCCTTCTTTCTCCTGGTTGCGGACAAAGTTCTCAATGTCCACATCGAAGCTTGCTGAGGTAATACAGTCAGAGCTCAACGTGGACTGTTCACACTTTTCAAACAGCAGGGCTAGCAGAGGGAACAGGGGATGCCTGTAAAATTTGGATGCACACACAGAAAAAATAATTATACTAAGTTATAAAATAGCACTCTTGTAAGATAAAGGAAATACATTCTTGACATCCAAACATAATGAGCTCTAAACCTAAGGTGTAAGTATTTATAAACAAATGATGAAGACAAACTTTTGTTTGACCAGCGTTAACTTCATCTACTAAATATTTATTACACAAACACAAATGCACACCTAACTACAGTAGTTTGACACTACAAACTACAGTACTGTGCAAAAGTTTTAGGCAGGTGTGAAAAAATGCTGTAAACAAAAAATGCTTTTACTTAGATTTCTCTTTTGTTCATTCACTGGATTTTGTTCATTTATGAAAATAAATGTTTAACACTTCAATTTTTGAAAGCATTCTTTGTTTACAGCATTTTTTCCACACCTGCCTAAAACTTTTGCACAGTACTGTATGTGGAGAGAAACATGTGGAACAAAACATAACCACATGTCACATCTTTCTGAAGTTCAAATACCAACAAACCAAACAAAAGTCTTAACAGAATGCAGGCTGAATGGACATCATGTGGCGTTATCTAGTGATAGCTTCTGGTTAATCTGAAACTATATTCAAACATGGAAGCACAAAAATAGAGGGATGTTGTTCTGGTACTCATTTACTGAACAGGCATGCAGAATTAACTCTACCGATATATAGAGGCCTTGACGGTGTCCATGGGTGTCTGTGGCTCTGCTGGTGCTGGGCTGGGCACTTCTGCCAGTGTCCCCTCAATAAACTTTTGCTCTGAATCACTGTCGATCTTTACCACACCTTGCATCTGTAGAAAAGAAGAAAAGAAAAAAGAAAAAGAATGCAGTAGTGTGACAAAAACAGAAAAGGAAGAGGTGAAGAGAGAAGCATAGAATCAAAAACAAAAACATCATGTGAAGCACCGTAGCTGAAGGGCAAAGCTCGACACAGAACTACTTCAAAATGAACCCATTGGGGAGTCATGAGTAAATATTATGATAAGATGTAAGTAAAATGTTATTGTGATTTTGAACAAAGAAAATGTGATAATAGTTCCATAATTTGTTGGTCTGATATATGAACACTACCATATATCTGGAATTAAAACTCACTTTGCTCCATCCATACCCATGGGACCAACAATCACCACAATAGGCTACAGTAACTACACTGTGTAAAATAAATTGGTCTCAGTTGCTGACATCCCCAAATTTGGCACACAAATAAGAATGTTTTGTAAACAATTTACATAAACTTAAAGCTATACTAGTTGGAAATGTGTCCCCTTAAGTTTCTCCCAAAACAGTAAACTAAGTTCTGAAGCTATGCAGGCCTCAAGATCCCAAAACAAAACAACTTCCTCTCACCCACCTGGTGCTCTCCTTTTGGATATTTGTCTATGGAAACCGACTGTGCTGCCATCACGCTCACTGCAGATACTGCAAACACTGGAGCATTATAGAGTAGGGATAGGGGGTCCAACCTATACAATGCATAAAATTTAAATTAGACTGTCTGCAATGTAGTCATATGCCTATGTAATGGTATAATTGTCATGACATCAAAATGAAAAAAGTATTACTTTGATAAACCTATCTGATATGGTTATAGAGAGAACGTACAGCAAATGGCTCATGAACATGAATAATGGCAATTAATCTGGTATTAAAAACCTGTATTTTCTCATTACGTATGTATTAATAAGATCACAGGACAATAGGATAAGTTAACGAGCCTAAATGTTCCGTGCTGGTATAAAAACAAGGTTAGAGAACGGTAACATTGGTTGGGTACGAAGGGGTGGCGTTACTTGATTTATTTAGAAATTTCGTGTATTAACACGCATGTATATCCAGACCACAATCAAAAAAACATTTAACAAAAAGTTAGGAACCTTGGGGTGCGTTGTTACAGCTGAGAGCCTCAGTTAACGACATACTGGAACTATTAACACACCCACCACGATGAAGTTAGCTTGTAGCACTGTTAGCTGACACGACATGGTTTGCGGCGGTAATGAGAGATTAGCTAGGACACGGGCCAACTATGCTTTTCATTGTATAGCACGGGAGACTAACAAAGGCCAAGAGTCTCGTTTGTGCATATCTACCAAGCTATTGTTGTTATGTTAACGCCTTAGCGTTAGCTCGATGGCCTCGTTTAACGCGAAAGCAACCGTCTGGTGAGGCTACAACTAAGGTTAGCAGTGAAGCTAACTGATCAATGTGAGCGGTGTGCAAAATAGCTCTCGCGCTGATGTTATGCTGTTCTTTATTTAACATTGCTTCTCATGCTGGTACGGTGCAACCAAAACGCAAAGCGCCATATTTAGCAACGGGAATCACTGCCCAAAAAACAAGCTAACCTAGCCAGCCAGGTACAAAAAAAAACCCCGCTGCGGATTGATACGAACCAAGCCTTTCGCCACAATACCAATAGATATGCTCGCGTTTGCGTTTTTGCATAAACTTCAACATGGTAGGGTAAAATGAATGAATTTAAAGTCAGCTATGTACAGTAAATCGATTGTAGATTACACACCAGGCTACCCCGGTTAGTGTTCAAATGCTTTCCATAAGAGTCAATCAATCAAGCGGGGACAACTGCCCTTCCTTCCCCTCCCCTCTGCGCTAACCAGGCAACTGTCGGGCCTAGGTTTTAGCTCTCGCACCATTTGCTTTTCCACAATACTACTCTGCCCCCAAAACGCCGACATATTTTACCCCCTCCTTTGTATACTGATTTTTTTTTTATTCTTCCCGAAGCACGGGCGCCCCTGCTTCCCCTCCAAAAACATCCTCCGCTGCCCTGACTAGGTCCGCGCTCCTCGCCCCGGGGCATTTTTGCGTGCGGCCCAGATTGTTTGATTGATAGGGAACGGAAAAAGAGGGATTTTGAGTGACAGCTTACCTGAGTGCCAATCTTCGTCACACTGACAAGCGGCTGCAGCAATCGGGACCCGCAGTTGTCGGCTTACGTCATCGCGTAAGGGCACGCAAGGGCGCTAAGCTCATAAATATTTATACAATGGGCGGAGATATGACGTCCTTCTGCCTTCCAGTTCCTCCGCACCCTTGCTGTTTCTTAGCTTGACAAACGCTTTGCTAGTATGCCCTCATTAAACGTTTTCTGTATATCTTAGCTGTACACTGCTTTGTGCATATTCTCTCATCATAAAAACACCAATACAACGACAAATGCGGATAGTACACTCCTGAAAGAAGGCATACAGGCAGGACAACTGGGACTTTGTATGTATAATAGACATGCTAGGAGTAGTATGCGCAATTATTAAAATAGACACCGATCAGCCACTTGCACATTCAGCTCTATTCAAATGACCCCCCCCCCCCATATAAGACAAAGCAAAAGCACACCAGGCAAAGAAGACATTTTTTGTGTGTGTATTTTTCATAATATGACATTTTAACAGCTAACTTCCATATAGCTTTAACTACAGTGGGTATGATTATATGTAAAGGACACCATCACCACCACCATCATCTATTAGTATCTCTAACAATTTCTGGCCAGGTTGGTTTCTCTAGTGTCTGGGTGAGGGTCTGCCAGAAGAAGGCTGAGGGAGACGAAACTTGGCCATCTCTACATCCTGGTCAACGAATGTGTACAGGTTGTAGCTGTGGTGCTGGTAGTTTTTATAAGTGCTGTTGTCAAACGGCTCTTCAGGCTCTGGAGGTGGCGCAGCTGCAGCCTCTGAAAGGAGAACACAAAGACAAACAAAAAAAGTTGAGCGTGGTACAAAGTCTAGTATCTATGTTTGTTCTGTTCATACATTAATACTGTAACAGCACAAAATAATGTTACTGATTTTCAGATAACCAAAATGAAAGGCATGGCAGATTAAACTAAAAAAAGACCAAAAATGGGCTATTTGAACATTTCTTGAAAGGACAAGGCGTTATAGTTATGTTTGACAAAGCTGGCTTATAGCGGGGTACAGTGCAAAGTAGTACACATGCAAACGAAATGGAAATAAACAAATAGAATTATTTAAAAATATTAATTAGTGGTATAATATAAATTTGTGGCACTCATTACTGAGTGGGTCAGATAGGTGTTGAACTAAAGCTACAACATGACTGTGAAATAAAGAACTTGGTAGTCTAAAACTTATTATAAGTAATTCTGCTGAATAAAATGACTCCCAATTTTGCTTGTCTAGGTGCTGTTGGGGACATGTCTTCACTCGACCTATGCCTGACCAGATGTAGGCTAACAATACAATTTCTTTGTATAACGAAACTAAATAAATGACGTTAACATTTACTCAGTCTAGAAGTCTGAAATTTCATATAGGAATATTAAAACAACAAAAATCCTCCAAACTAATTAATCTAAAATAAACATAAAATCTAGGAGTGACAGAAAAGACCTAAAAAGAAGAAAAAGGAAACATACATAGTAGTTTACTTATTCAAAATAAGGAAAGTAAAAAGCAGTATTAGTGTTGCAGGTTGGTTAAGTCCATATTACAATTTGCATTATAAAAGCTAATAATATGTGCAATCATGAGCAGGTAGAAAAGTTTATACAGCATAGTGCACCCAAACCCCAGGAAAAATAGATCAAATATGTCATGCAAAAAAAAACAATGCACTGAAGTGTTAGGAACCACAGAACAAAGCCAAAAAAACAACAACGTATGCATACAGTCATGGCCAAAAGTATCAGCACCCTTCCATTTCTGTCAGAAAATGTTCCAATTGCAAATGTTTTGGTATTCACGTCTTTATTGTTTTTGTTTGCACTGGAACAACACAAAACGCAGGTAAGAAAAGTCAAACCTGACAAAAATTAACACAGAACTTAAACATGGACTGGACAAACTTTTTGGCACCCTCAACTTAATATTTAGTAGCAACACCTTTGGAAAAAATAACTGAAATGAATCGCTTCCTGTAACCATGAATGAGTTTCTTACACCTCTTTACTGTAATGTTGGACCATTCTTCTTTTGGAAACTGCTCCAGGTTATTCAGATTTGAAGGATGCCTTCTCCAAACTTGTTTGGAGATCTCTCCACAGGTGGTTTATGGGATTCAGATCTGGACTCAGTGCTGGCCATTTCGGAACTCTCCAGCGCTTTGTTCTGAGTGCTTTATGAAGTGTGTTTCAGGTCATTGTCCTGCTGGAAGACCCTTGACCTCTGGTGGAGACGTAGTTTTCTGACACTGGCCACTACATTGTGCCCCCAAATTCTTTGGAAATCATCAGATTTCATGACACCGTTCATACAGTCAAGGCATCCAGTGCTAGAAGCAGCAAAGCAATCCCAAAACATCTTTGAACCTCCACCATGTTTGACTGTAGGGACTGTGTTCTTATCTTTGAAGGCCTCATTTCTTTTTCTGTAAACAGTGCCATGATGTCCTTCACCAAAAAGCTGTACTTTTGTCTCATTTGTCCACAGTATGTTCTCCCAGAAGGATTGTGGATTGTCACATAAGTTTTGGCAAACTCCAGTCATGCTTCTTTATGCTTTTGTGTCAGCAGTGGTGTCCTCTTGGGTCTCCCACCGTAGCGCCCCTTTTCATTCAGATGGCGACGGATAGTGCGAGCGGACACGTACCCTGTGTCTGCAGACCAGCTTGAATTTGTTTGGAAGTTAATCTGGGCTCTTTATCCACCATTCGAACAATCCTTGGTTGTAATTTTTCATACATTTAGCTCTTCCATATACATCCAGGGAGGTTAGCTACAGTGGCATGGGCTGTAAACCTCTTGATGATATTGTGCACAGTGGACACAGGAACATTAAGATCTCTGGAGATGGACTTGTAGCCTTGAAATTGTCCATGTTTTTCCACAATTTCAAATCCCCAGACATCTCTCTACATTTCTGTCTTCTGTCCATGCTCAGTGTGACACACAACACAAAGGTTGAGTCCTCCATTTCTCCATTTTAACTGGTTGCAATTGTGATTACCATATTGCCCACACCTGTTACTTGTCTAAATATAAAGCACAGGAGCATCACATGCTTGAAAATAAATTATCTTACAATACTGATGTGGTCACAATAAATTTGTCCAGTCCATTTTTGACTTCTGTGTGAATCTTCAGGTTTGACTTTTCTGTTTTTTGTGTTGTTCCAGTGCAAATGAAAACAATAAACGCATGCATACCAAAAACATTAGGTTGGTTAGGGTGCCGATAGTTTTGTAGTTTTGACCACGACTGTACGTATGTGTGTGTGTGTGTGTGAGAGAGAGAGAGAGAGAGAGATTGCTTAAAAGAATACAGAACTGATATTTTAAAACCTGTGAAAGCAACATCGGCTAGTGAGTGTGAGGGATATGAGATCTGCACAACAGCACAGAGCAAGATAGATGAGAAACAGAGTTTATCTGATTCTGAAAGAAAACTTTGGGGGTAGGGTTGTGTGGTATGTACCCTCAGGTGGTTCAACTTCGGACTCTGCCTGCAGCTTCTCTTCTACAGCTTCAGTTATAACTGGGGCACGGTCCACCAGCACCTCTGCACTGTCTACAGGGGTAGAAATCTCAGTTGCATTCTCATCAGTCACTTCAGTTGAGGCAGCTTCATCTTCTGTAGAGGCTACATCCAAGGTAGGATGTGTGGTTTCAATAGGTACGTCGCCTGGGGCATTTTCCGAAGTTGTAGGCTCAGTCACAGCTTTGGCTGGAGTTTGTGTTTGGGCATCAAGAACATCAGTAGATGTAGTTTCACTTGAGGTAACACAGTTCTCAGGAGCAGAGTTCACCAACGTCTCAAAGCTTACATGGAGTTCCTTCATAGACGATTGGACTGCTTCTACCGTTGTCGCGGTTGCTGCTGGAGTGGCCTCTGGTACAGTCTCAGAAACACAAAAAGGAGTGTTTTGCTTGCCATTTAAATTTAGCTTTCTTGTGATCTTATGAAATTTTGCTTCTTTTTTCATTGCTGGTCCTGATAGGTTTGGAGGTGAACTCTTGTTTTCAGCCTCAACTTCTGACTTCTCATCGTCAGAATCGGAGTCCGAATCTGAATCACTGGATGATGAGGATCCATTATCTGAATCACCAGACTTGTTATTGGCTGAGACGTCTGCGGCAGACAAATCTGAAGTAGAGGCTGGTGCAGCTATTTCAGTTTCTGCAGTGTCGGTGAAGCCGGCAACTTGGTCAGCTACACCTGGAAACTGTACTAAAATAACTCCTGGCTTTGAAAATCTGACTGGAAAGACAACTGGAGTTTTGTAGGCTAGTAGGGTTGCTCTTTCATCTGGAGCCTCTGCTGCTGAGGAAAACGGTAAATGGGAGAAGCGTAGTTAATTATAATATCATGCACCCAAATATATTTTCTCGGAATTTCACATCTTTTTAAGTACCACAAAGTCGAAAAAAAGTCAACAATAGCAGCATAATAATCATTAATTCAAATACGCGAACATATGTTAAAGCTGTTAAGGAAATTATATTTAGTATTAATATATTAATGTAATATATTATTAAATTAATTAATTAATATATTCATATAAGTAGGGTCTTTGGTTAATCTATACAAATCCAACAATAATGACGGTTTAAACAAGCAATAAGCAACGATGCAAATTCATAGAAAAACAATTCAGTATGGTTTTCTTATTGTAATAAATGTTGGATGTAAACACAGTTCCGTTTAAAAAGAAAATACAGGTCAAGTTTTAACCTCCCTCATTTCAGTTAATTCCAGTTGGTTACTATTTAGAATAAAGTAAATCAATATCCAATCTCTTTATGCAGTCCAGCACTTTTTACTCAAATGTGATCATTAAGTCTTGGTTTGAATGGGGGAAACATCTGCTGCCCTCTCAGTAAACCTATCTAGTAACATAATATTTGTTACTACAAAATAGGGGGGTCTAGCAAGTAAAGCAGTGCTGACTGGACAAACTGGAATTTCTCAGATGATGAACCCAAACCTATGCAAACTGGGAACTTCTGAGTACTCTGAACATGTTCTCATCAGCAGGTAAAGTTGTAAATACATCTGTGCAGCGTCCTCATTTTTTTCTAATTATAAGCAATAGGCATTTAAGTTGGGTTGTTTTACAGGTATATCAGATCCATGTTTTACCTTGTTTGAAATGCATATTTCAATTTACAGGTGGTAAATCTCTCCAGTTACTTGTCTGCGATGACCAGTCTTAGTTCATTGCAGTCACATTACACAACATGATTCTGGATACCACCAATCGACTTGTGGGCTATAACTGTAGTCACTGTTCGAAAAAGTTACTGTCCATGATTTACTACACAAAGTGACATGTTGGTCACCAACCACTGTTTTAGAATCACAATCTACCACCACATTATTTTGACCATGAAAATCCAAATTTGCAATGTATACCTGCCTTAAAACCTCATTACGTAATAAGAGGGAATTTGTGTACATGTAATGCATAAAAATAGCACAGCTAAAAATAACGAATGGTGAAGATAAAGATGTGTTAAAAAAGATCCATTAGAAACCAGCAAAGTAAAAAATGTCAATGTGGCTAGATAAAGATTAAAACTGTATACAAATTACAAATACAAGTCATTAGGTTAAAAGACAGCAGCATGATTCGTGAAACAATAGCAAGATCACAAATCTCAGCAAGATGATTTGTATTGTTGATGTGTAATCGATTCGTTGTGTCTGGGGTCAGCTAGAAGATGGAGCTTGCGTCACAATAAATAACTTCATTCCAAGTCTGTGTGAGACATCGTTCATTAATTTGTCCCTTTTCCAGGTATGACAGATATGGCATTTTATGAAGGACTGATTCAAACCATCTGATACAGTCAGAACAATGACATAGACCGGCTGTCTGTGAGAACTGCATCTGAGCACACAGGCCAACAAACCCTTAGCAATACGTAAATAATACTTATTTAATGAAAAGTGTGTAATTGTGTTTCTCTGTACATCAGTACAGTACATCAGGTAGCCTTGATATGACAAATATGTTAAATAGTAAAATTGTATTGGCAGCATATGTTGCTGGTGTTTCTGCAACTTTTTCACAACACAGATAGAGCATGCTTGTCATTTTTAGTTTAAAAAACATAGAAAAAACTCAACAGTACTTCCCTAATCTACTCCTCGTGCCTCACTAACTCTCCTGCTTTGCTTTTTCAGAACTGCAATGTCCAAGACCAATTGAATGCCACAGCAGCAGCAAAAAGCTGCAGCCTCGATCTCAGCAACAGGATAAAGCCAACGCAGGGTCTGAGCGATAAAGCTGCTGTGCCTGGAGGTGTTACTTGGTTTACTTGCTGTCTGTGTCTGAATGACTCATTTGCTTGAGTCAAAACCCATGTCCACTTATTTTTTCTTGGTATGTCAGCACAGCTGTACAAAAACATGAGTACAATACTGCTGATGTGAATGAGGAGGAGCCAGTGAGGAGGAACCAACCAGACATGAGGTGATCGAGAAGTAATACAGTAATACAGACAGCAATGACATGGTCTTACTCTTGCTTGCAGTCTTTTTTGCTGGCTTTGCAGGATCCTCAGTCTGAGTGCAGAGTGAGGAGACCAAGGGACTCCTCAGAACACCCCAGGTCCCTGACTGGAAACAATAGCAGAACACAGCCAATTATAAGCAAGATATTGTTGGGTTAAGTTTAAGTTTATCTTATCAAAAAATTTAGATACAAATTAATTATAGTTAGATATATGCAGCAATAAAGAGTCATAATTGCTGTAGAACAGTACTGATGTTATTAGGGCAAGCTCCATAGTTGTTGTCACTTTTGTTATAATATCACACAAGTTAAATGACAATAAAACTCCTTGAATCCGATCTGATTAAGCTTGTCAATTTAGTTTTGTATTAATTCCAGAATGCCAAACAAATGATTTAAATAGCTTGACAAGTCTAAATTCATTACAATTAAAACTATTGTTCATTACCATTACAGTAGAACATATTTTGCCATCTAAAAGTAATCTAATAGAACCCTTCTAAAAGAAATTGTTTACTTTCAACAGACGTCTTTGACTTTGCCTATTATCTTCTTTTTTTATCGAAAATTTTGGAGATTTGTGCAGCCCTTTCACCAGAGATGCTGTTGTGTGACAAAAGTTTTCTCTCTGGTCAACTTTACTGCTGAACTTATGACTGATGACACATAACAAATCTGAAAACTGTTTCACACGCGAATTTCGTGCTGCGTTACATGTTTTGTCAGACTTTATGTGCAGCTAACTAGGTTGTTTGCTTTTCAAAGCAAAACATTTGGCCGTTTTCAGTGCAATTAAAGTAATGGCTAAATGTACTGAATCACTGCTGTTGTCATTATAGTTAAAATGCCATGAATACACCGTTGTGGCATTCTGTCTAGATCTTCCTATCGCCCTACACAGTACGAAGGTTGATTATGTCATCAACTAATTCACAACCTTGTGCTATCTTTGCTGCTTATTCCATTACGACACTTATAAACATATGCAATTACAACATAACCATGCATACAGCATACTATTTCCACTTAATGTCTTTAAAATACAGACTAAAATATCCATTACCTTGACGGTCCGCATTCGCAGCAACTGAAGCAAGGAAGCCGCCATTTCGTGTTGCCAATGTGACGTTTCGGGCGAAACTTATGATGTAAACAGTTCCATATCGATCCCGGTTTATATATTGAAGAAGTTAAAACTTACCCCTCTTTTTTTTCTTATATCTTACTGATAATATTTATTACATCCGAGCTGTCAATGTGTTATTTTACATTGCATAGATGGTACTGTGCCTTAAAAACAGTTTTCTGTGTCTTTTGTTCGGGGGCGGTCTGTTCTTTTACCGCGGCGGCGCGTTTTGCAACGCGTTTTATCTTTGCCGCACGTGCCCGGTCGTTCACTGTTTATTACACGGTAACGCGGAAGTAGCTCGGTATTCAAGCAAAAGTACGATCGTAGTGCGTTATATTTCACTGTTTGTGATGAAAACACGCCAGAGAAACGCTCAAATGACTGATTTTGTAAGGGAGGGCGCTTTGCAACGCTTTTACTGTGAATTACAAACCCAAAGCCAGCGGAGGGCTTATTTGTTAACGCGTGTAGGTGTTTGAAATGCATTAAAACCTTTGTCTTTGCTGCTGTAGTTGTGAAAACCAAGCTCCTCTCCTATGGAACCAGCTTCCAGTCCAGGTTCGAGAAGCAGACACCCTCTCTAGTTTTAAAACTAGGCTTAAAACATTTCTTTTTGACAGAGCGTATAGTTAGAGATGGTTCTGGTCACCCTGAACCATCTCTTAGTTAAGCTGCTATAGACTTAGATGCTGGGGGACGTCCTTCATTCACTGAGCTCTTTCTCTCTTCTATCCGCCAACATGCCTCCATTTCCACATGTGACTAACTTTGTCCCTTTTCTCTCCTAGTTGTGCTTCTCCCCTTCTGTCTCTCTCTATCCTCATCTACAGGTATCATCAGACTCAGAGTCGTGTGTCTCCAGTGTTCAGTTGCTGGTCTAATCATCCCGCCTGTGTTCTGTTGCTGCTCGTTTTGTTGTTGTGGTTGTGTTCTTTTCTCTCTTCTCTATCCCCTCACCCCAACCGGTCAAGGCAGATGGCCGCCCACACTGAGCCTGGGTCTGCTGGAGGTTTCTTCCTCGTTAGAGAGGGAGTTTTTCCTCTCCACTGTTGCTATTTTAATGTACAATTTATCGATTGGCTACAATTAAAAGCTTGCTCTATGTGGGAATTGTTGGGTTTAGTTGTGTAAGGTCTTAAAACCTTACTTGTAAAGTGCCTTGAGATAACTGATGTTGTGAATTGGCGCTATATAAATAAAGTTGAATTGAATTGAATTGAACCTTAGAGTGGCAGGGTTCAATCTTTGTGAATTAAATGGTTTGTTTGTTGCATTAGTATTCTCCATTCATGTGTCTGTTATGTTATTTTACTACATTATTATAGTTTAGTAGACTGTGTGAAGGAAACCCTGTCAGAGAGTCACATTTGAAAAAGCATAAAAGGACTAGTGTTGATATTTATGTTACCCAGTAACTCCACACGCATTACCGTTTTGTAATTACATTACCTATTTATGTGTATGTGTAAGTATTTCCTATCCCAACAGGTAAAATGCACAAACAAACTGTTTGTCTGCTGCAAGATCCCTCTGATGCAACCAGGCTCATTAAAGACAAACCCTCTTTGCAAGATAGATCGGCGCCTGTGAAGGAAGAGCTGGTCAGACAAAATGCCCTAGCTGTGGTGCATCAGACAGGAGGGGATGCAACGGAAGAGACAGAGGTGCTCGGAGGGTGCATTCTGCAGTTCGACAAGTACAAGGGAAAGTCTTTCCGTTGGCTTCTTGAAAATGATGTTGGGTATACCATGTACCTCATCAAGAACCAGGAAAAAGAACAAGCTGCAGGTGCCTTTCTAGCAGAGGGCCACAGCAGGGACAATCTACTGTCATGCCCTCTGCTTTAAAGAAATCCAAGCTCTTCTGAGCTATGAAGAATAGCATAGCATCACCATCATAATCCGAGGATGACCAGCTAGTTGGTTCTGGTTCACGTGCCAAACACACCTGGGACAGCAGGAATGATGGCTATGCCGCTTTCATACTGTGTTCCTGGTACAAGGATGCACGAGCTGCAGCAATACTTGCAAAACAAGCAGCACACCGCCTCAGTGATGACACCTCCGTCACATGATGCCAAGGAAGCTGTGGGTGGGTATTGAGTTTTTGTTTGGTAGAAGTACTAAATATTTGAGTACACAAAGATGTCACAGCTAAAGTTCTGTCTGTGTCACAAAGATGGATAAGGACGAAGAGCTATGTGTATGTGATGAACATCCTGTTCTCCACATACTGTTAATGAACTGTGACTGGGTGCTACGTCTACTACTCTCTCTAAACTTGATGTGATTTAAACTGTACTTTAATGCATTCAGCTTATTCTGTTTTCTTACATTGCTTCACTGCCTAGTCTTATCATTTTATAAAGAAAAAGGTATGGAGAAGGAGATGACCTGGAAAGAGTTTCAGGCATCCACTTTCTATAACGTGGGAAGAAAAAAGAATGAGACACATAGTATTCTCATTTGTGTTTAATATTGTATTGTGCCCGCTGCTTTTATGTACGTGTGTGTAAATTTGATTATGTTCATTAAACAGTTTACATGAATATCGTCTCTAAATTTCCTCATGAGTGAATGATGTATGGTATTTGACATTCTAATAGTACTACTACTAATCATAAAAAAGGTAAAACAATTACATTTTGTGTAAATTTACACCAAGTTATTAAGCTATTAAAACATTAGAACATTAGATCATGTTACACAAACTTTGCCTTGACCGGGATTCGAACCGGGATTCAGGGAGCAGTTCAGGACCCTGGAGAGCATAAGAAATGCAATTCACGACTGACCCACGGGGGCACAACTATGAGAGAAAAAGAGACAAAATTAGTCACATGTGGACATGGTGGCATATTATTAGAATTAGTAGAATAAATAGAAAAAAAGAGGAGCTCAGTTTTTGTAGGACGTCCCCCAGCAGTCTAAGCCTATAGCAGCTTAACTAAGAGACGGTTTAGAGTGACCAGGACCATCTCCAACTATAAGCTTTGTCAAAAAGAAAGGTTTCAAGCCTAGTTTTCAAAGTTGAGAGGGTGTCTGCTTCTCAACCCTGAACTGGAAACTGGTTCCACAGGAGAGGAGCTTGGTAGCTAAAGACTCTGCCTCCCGTCGTTCTACATTTAGAAACTCTAGGAACCACAAGTAGACCAGCGTTCTGAGAATGAAGTGTTCTGTTGGGCGCAGAAGGAGCTATGAGGTCTTAGGTTTATCTAGATCAACGGTTGGATGAACTTGTTCATCAGAAGACCCACACATGTTCCTTGCTTGGATGTAACACCCACGATGGCTGTTTTATCCAACCCATGTGTGTGTTTTTGAGCTTTTGCGTCCCCTATATTACAGTGGGGTCGTTTTGACCCCTCGAAGGCTGCACCCGGGTTAAGAGAAGATGGGGCTTTATTATTAAAGATGACTCCAGGGTTCCTCACAGTAGAACCTGAAGCTAACTTTATGTTATTCAGAGTAACAATCTGATTCAATAATGACACTCTATGGTTTTCAACACTGAGTCCTGTGCTTGCGGCTGCGGATGTCTGACTTGTACCATGGAGCCAACCTCCTCTGATTCATTGGCTTCTGTTTCAGAGGAGCAACAGAAAAATTGTACGCAGTGAAGTATTATTAGTATTGAACTCTATCTCTCGTCAATCTAAACTTGCGATGTAATACGGTGGAATTTATGTACATGTAATCCACAAACATAAAAATAATGAATGGTTAAGACAAAAATGTGTCAAAAGGTCCCATTAAAAAGCATTGTGGAGAGTGAAGTATTTAATTTATGTGGCGAAATAAAGATAAGATAAAAACTGTATACAAATATAGTTTAAAACACAGTAGCAAGATTAGTGATAATAAAACGAGGAAAATTGTAAATCTGTGATTGATTCGTTTTGTCTGGGGTCAAGAAGAACCTTCTGTCACAGTAACTTCAATCCACACGCAGATGCCGTGGAGGGAAGTCCGTGTGTGACGTTTTTATTTATTTATTTATTTTATTTATTAATTTTTCGGGAGTGAAAAGCATCGAACCACTTTAACACCACTGTGCTCAAAACGACACACTGATTCAAAGCATTTGATACAATCAAAACAATGACATCGTCTGGCTGTCGGTGAGAACTGCATCTGAGCGCACATTATTTAGTGAAACGTGTGTAATTGTGTTTTTCTGTGGATAATAGTTTACAACATAGATAGAGCATCATCGTATTGCGTAATGCGTTTATTTACATTTCATGATTTTTGTCCGAGATCAACTGAATAGCATGGACAAAACACTTTAGCCTCGTGTCCAGCAATAGCTTGAAGGTAATAGAAGCCAACGAATGTTCTAATTTTTTGTCAGAGCGATAACATTAACTCTTTAAATCCGCCAAACTGCGACCGGAACTGGCGGAGAAAAAATGAGTCAATCTTATAAGTTATGTATTTTCGATTCTGATTTAAAGAGTTTAGCAACATGTAGGAAGTTATTTACTGTGTCTCAACACCGTAAAGAGTAAATCTTTGAGCGTTAAAGAAACTGTTATGGTGTGCCACAGATGTCACACGATAAAAAACACAAACAAAAGTGCTAATGGATGAATAGATAACTTGACCTAAGTTCAAAACAACACATATCTCTTTCGCCGATGACTGTACTTTCGCGTCTGTCGCTTTTTATATGGCTCCAATGACACTTGTTGCTGGCGGAGGCGTAGCTCAGTGGTTACTTCGCAACAATCCCAGTATTTGTGCTCCTACCCACCTGGTCTCTGGACCTAGGGTTCGAACCACGGGCGCTGTCCTCTGCTTTCCCCCCCCCCAGTTCTTGCGTCTCACATCCATTTATTTAAAATCCTCTGAATGTTGTAGAATGAAAATGTAGAATGTATCGTTTTAACCCACCAGCTTAAAATAACCCACTAACATTTAAAGCGCTCGCTACACGGTACGACTCTTAGTTAATCATTTCCAGCCGCTTAATGAGACTCGCAGCGTGTACTGTACCTATTATTATTTATTTCGCGTAACTAAAGCAACACTTAACGCCCTCGCATGCAGACTAAACTGGATTTAAATTTATTCAGTGTGGGAGAAATACTTTTGAAATCACAGTTTCTTTAGGTAAACCATGTTATTGTTGTTATCATGCGGTGTGGGTGTGAGTGTGTATTGTATGACGTATGGATGGGTAGGTTTTTGGGGGGAATGGTTGTGGCAGTTTGTGTATGGGTGTGTGTTTGTATGTGCGGCTGATGTTTGGGTGGCCCGATCATGGGGCGGGCTGCAGGATCCTGTTGCCTGGGCAGTCTCCTCTGCTGACTCCCTCTAATGCTTGCCTAGTGCTGCAAGCCCACCGTGACGCTGGGGGTGGTGTCTGGCCGTTGGGGGGGGGGGGGGGGGGGGGCTCTGCTCCGTTACTGGGCCCTTTCTTGCCACTTGTTGCAGCATTGGGACGGTAGGGACACACTCACCACCTTGCCCCATCACCCTGGTTTCTACTAGTGGCACTGTGCACCAATGCCTGTATCACCACAGCGGTGAATGATGTAATTTCGTTTTTTGGGGGGGATAATGGGATAAAACTAGCAGGGGAACAAGTCTAAGTTCCACAATATGTATGTATACATGATCAAAAGAAATCTGAGTTGATCTTGACCAAACCCTCACACAGTGTTTGTACAATGGCCCAGGGAAGTTCTTGGGATAACCTGACAACAAAACTGATATATCTAGGTATAGTAAGACGTACTGTGTTTTTGCGGAGTACTCGCGGATGGAATCCAGGAAAAGCCTATTAATTGGGTCCACATGAGCTGAAAGCCACAAAAAAAATCTTTATTAGAGAATATTCACAAAGCATCAGGATCGTCTTTTTGTATAATCTATTCATGTGGTTAGAACACATAAATTTAAGTTTATCAGTAACCCTGATGCACAAAAGGGCACAGAATAGGCAACTACAGAGATCAGACAGAAAAGAACGTCAAGTCAAAGGTCCAGTCAGCTGACAGGTTAAAAAAATGCTGTGATTGGTATTGCTAGGCATCACATTCACAGCATTACTGTAAGACAAAGACTGGCTAGGTTCTGGTTGACCCCATTGCAGTTTTTGTTATTCAAAGCTTGTAACATTGTAGTCTAAGCAACCAGTTTTCAACTTACTTTGACTCCATATACAGTCATGCCCAACTGTTTACCATGAAATAAAAGAGGAGGGAAATTTACAATTATATTTCATTTGGTAACAGGGATTGGTTAAAGTAGAACACAGCTCCAAGAAGTTCTCAACACAAGCAAAACATTTTTTGTCATGTTTAAACATAAGGTAAGGCAACTGGGAATGAACAAGGGGATCTTAAAATTGAAGATACTATCTATAAATTTGACTTCAACAAACAACAACAAAAAAAGTAAGAGGAATGGGTTGCAGTGACTTAAGCAAGGTGTTGAAATTTAATATTAGCAATCTGGAAAAGTGCAGTTAGGGAGCAAATGTTAGTGAGCAGAAAAAGCCCTTGTATTTCTATCTTTAACAAAATGCATCCCCTAACCCTCACCATCACAGCTGAATACATACACACGCAATTCAGAAAACACATGCATCATACAGCAGCTTCAGTAACTATTCAGGTAATAGTACTACTACTAATCATAAAAAAGGTAAAACAATTAAATTTTTTGTAAATTTACACCAAGTAAGCTATTAAAACATTAGAACTCATCAATTATCTTTAATCATGTTACACAAACTTTGCCTTGACTGGGATTCGAACCGGGATTTAGGGAGCAGTTCAGGACCCTGGAGAGCATAAGAAATGCATTTCACGACTGACCCGTGGGGGCACAATTACAAGAGAAAAAGAGAAAAAGTTAGTCACATGTGGACATGGTGGCATATTAGTAGAGTTAGTAGAATAAATAGAAAAAAAAGAGGACCTCAGTGTATGAAGGACATCCCCCAGCAGTCTAAGCCTATAGCAGCTTAACTAAGAGATGGTTCAGAGTGACCAGGACCATCTCCAACTATAAGCTTTGTCAAAAAGGAAGGTTTCAAGCCTAGTTTTAAAATTAGAGAGGGTGTCTGCTTCTCAAATCTGAACTGGAAACTGGTTCCACATCAGAGGAGCTTGGTAGCTAAAGGCTCTACATTTAGAAGCTCTAGAAACCACAAGTAGACCAGCGCTCTGAGAATGAAGCGTTCTGTTGGGAGCAAAAGGAGTTATGAGGTCTTTAACCCTTCTGCAGCCTTCGAGGGGTCAAAATGAAAATAGGGGGCACTCAAAGCTCAAAAACCACACAAGGGTTGGATAAAACAGCCGCAGACAGACAATAAATCACAACACGCTTTATCTAGATCTCGAAGGCTGCACCCGGGTTAAGAGAAGATGGAGCTTTATTATTAAAGATTCAATTCAACTTTATTTATATAGCGCCAATTCACAACATCAGTTATCTCAAGGCACTTTTACAAGTAAGTTTTAAGACCTTACACAACTAGACCCAACAAATCCCACATAGAGCAAGCTTTTAATTGTAGCCAATCAATAAATTGTACATTTAAATAGCAACAGTGGAGAGGAAAAACTCCCTCTCTAGAGAGGAAGAAACCTCCAGCAGACCCAGGCTCAGTGTGGGCGGCCATCTGCCTTGACTGGTTGGGGTGAGGGGATAGAGAAGAGAGAAAAGAACACAACAACAAAACAAGCAGCAACAGAACACAGGCAGGATGGTTGGACCAGCAACTGAACACTGGAGATACATGGCTCTGATTGTGACGATACCTGGAGATGAGAATAGAGAGAGGCAAAAGGGGAGAAGCACTATGAGAGAAAAGTAGACAAAGTTAGTCACATGTGGACATGGAGGCAAATATAGTTTAACCCTCCTGTTATGTTCGGGGTCAAATTGACCCGTTTTAAAGTTTAAAAATCTAAAAAAATACTTTAAAGTCTTTTTTCAGTGTGAAACTTCTCCTGCTTGGCTTATTTAGTGTAATCAACATATAAAATAAAAATGGTTCAGATTGCATATTTGTAAACCCCCCCTACATGTTTATATTACAAAGATACTGTTCGGGTCAATTTGACCCAGCAGACAAAATGGAAGTTAAAAAGAGTCAGAATTATCAAATACTATTTGTTTCTTTGCATCTATGACACATCATACACCCCTGCCTCACACTCACATGCTCACATGCATTCTCTTGACCTCATCTTTGAAGTGTGAGAACCTTCTCGGTTCCTGTGGACAAACACTGAGTGGCCACTGAACAGGGAGGCGCAAAATATATATAGATTCTCTGAGAGGGAGTCCTGCCAACATTACATATTGCAGCTACACATCATAGACTCTGTCAGAGGTTTAGAAAATGAGCAGCAGAAGTAAACAGATGACAAACCTGAAACTAATACTAAACTAAGACAGTGAAGTAGAGGAGGATGTCTCTGAAGATGAAGACCATCTTGAGGTCAATTTGGAATCTGATGATTCTGATTATGAACTAAATGATATGAGGAAAATGCTATACATATTCCTCCTTGAAAGACATTCACAAGAAAAAATTGTGAAATTCAGTGGTCTTCGTCCCCAAATACATATCAGGCAAAATTGTCTGCAAAAAATGTAATAAAGACCTGGACACACTAGAATGGTAATGACTAATTTAGAAGGAAGACGTGTTTTCGGGGAGAAATGGATGGAAATAGACAAAATGCATTTCCATGCATATTTGGGGGTCATCTGAAGGTTGAGTCATGGCAACTGGACTTCTTCTATTTTGTAAAGTCCAGTTGCCATGACTCAACCTTCAGACAACTTCACCTGGATGAATCTCCACAGACATATTTGGGGTCCTCATCCTGGCTGGGGTTCATAGGTCAAAGGATGAATCAACAGCTAGCCTGTGGCATGCAGGGCTGTATTTTGTGCCACAATGTCTTTGGATACTTTTCATATTTTTTCCAGAGTAATCGATTCCATAATCGAGAAACAAGGGCTGTCAGATGGGAGATGGACAAGCTGGCGGCTATCAGGACAGTGTGGGACAAGTGGGTGGATCAACTTCCACTACTCTATGACCCAGGCCCTAATGTCACACTAGATGAAAGGCTGGTGACATTCAGAGGCCGCTGCCCATTTAGGCAGCATGTGCCTTCCAAACTAGCTGAATACAGTATAAAAATCTGGACAGCATGTGATGCAAACACCAGATATGCATTGAACATGCAGGTTTACACTGGAAAGCCGGTTGGAGGAGCCACAGAGAAAAAACATCACTGCTGTCCCTAAGAAACGAACATAACAAGAGGGTTAAAACACAGTAGCAAGATTAGTGATAATAAAACGAGGAAAATCGTAAATCTGTGATTGATTCGTATTGTCTGGGGTCATGAAGGGTCTCCTGTCACAGTAACTTAAATCCACACGCAGATGCCGTGGAGGGAAGTCCGTGTGTGACGTCTTTAAAAATATATATTTTATTATTTTTTCGGGAGTGAAAACCATCGAACCACTTTAACACAACTGTGCTGAAAACGACACACTGATTCAAAGCATTTGATACAATCAGAACAATGACATCGTCTGGCTGTCGGTGAGAACTGCATCTGAGCGCACATTATTTAGTGAAACGTGTGTAATTGTGTTTTTCTGTGGATAATAGTTTATCAGGTAGCCTTGATGTGACAAATATGTTTAATAGTAAAATTGTATTCGCAGTATATTGTTTCTGGTTCTTCTGCATTTTTTTCACAACATAGATCGAGCATGCTTGTCATTTTTTCAATTCAAAGGCTTTAAGTGAAAAAATCGTTTATACAGTACTTGGCTAATCTTCTCCTATGCCTCGCTACCTCTCCAGCCTTGAATTAGGCCCACTCTCATGGCACTGATGTGGTTGCCATGAAGTGTTGCCAGATGGGGAATGAAGACATATCGTGATTGAATTCTTTCAGTGGAAATATCTCGGTAAACAACTACATTGTCATTTTAAAATCCTCGTATTGCGTAATGCGTTCGTTTACATTGCATGATTTTTCAGAACTGTAATGTCCGAGATCAACTGAATAGCATGGACACAACACTTTAGCCTCGTGTCCAGCAATAGCTTGAAGGTAATAGAAGCCAACGAATGTTCTAATTTTTAGGCAGAGCGATAACGTTAACTCTTTAAATCCGCCAAACTGCGACCGGAACTGGTGGAGATAAAATGAGTCAATCTTATAAGTTATGTATTTTCGATTCTGATTTAAAGAGTTTAGCAACATGTAGGAAGTTATTTATTGTGTCTCAACACCGTAAAGAGTAAAACTTTGAAGAAACTGTTATGGTGTGCCACAGATGTCACACGATAAAAAAACACAAACAAAAGTGCTAATGGATGAATAGATAACTTGACCTAAGCTCAAAACAACACATATCCCTTTCGCCGATGACTGTACTTCTGCGTCTGTCGCTTTTTATATGGCTCCAATGACACTTATTGCTGGCGGAGGCGTAGCTCAGTGGTTACTTCGCAACAAACTGAGTATTTGTGCTCCTACCCACCCGGTCTCTGCACCGAGGGTTCGAACCACGGGCGCTGTCCTCTGCTTTTTATTTCCTTCCAGATTTTGCGTCTCACATCCATTTGCTAAAAATCCCCTGAATGTTGTAGGATGAAAACTTTGACGTATCGTTTTATTCCACCAACTTAAAATAACCCACTAACATTTAAAGCGCTCGCTACACAGTACGACTCTTAGTTAATCATTTCCAACCACTTAATGAGGCTCGCAGCGTGTACTGTACTATTATTATTTATTTTGCGTAACTAAAGCGACACTCAACGCCCTCGCATGCAGACTAAACTGGATTTAAATTTATTCAGTGTGGGAGAAATACTTTTGAAATCACAGTTTCTTTAGGTAAACCATGTTATTGTTGTTATCATGCGGTATAGCTTCAGCGTTTGAGAGAGCAAATCCAAAGTTAAATGTTAAATTGAAATTTAAGGATATTTTATTTGTAATGTTCCATTTATACTTGCAATAATAGGAGGCATACATGCAACACTTCAAAATCTAATTTATTCTCTTCATCTTCACATATGACAGCTTACATGACAGAGACAGAATTCCCTTAAACACACAGCTAATTATTTATCTAAAACTACAGGAACTACTGAAATCAGTCTATTCTCACACACAGCATTAGTCTAGGTAAACAGTCATATTTTGCTACAAACAGGAAATATACTACAGTAGAAAAGATCCTTTACAAGTACTGATGCTCATTTTTGGGACACTTCATCCAAACTGGGCTCTAGAAAAGATAAAATAGAGTTGTTAACTTAGTGCATGTTTAATACTTTAGGGGTCACCAAGGCTTAAAATGATAAATTGTGTTGACAACCAATGGCTGATTTAAAACTTACTTAACTAAATGCTCATTACCATGACTTACCTTTGAATTTGAATTCTGGGAAAGATGTGAGGTCTCCACCACCATAGAGTCTTGCTAGCTTTGCAATCCCTTCCACCAAAGCCTTCTCGTACTCTGAACTTGCATCTACTAGCCCACCTGTAGCTCTACACACAAAGACATAAAAAGCTACATTTCAGTTCATTTTCCTGACAAGAAAGTGGTTCACAATTTTTTCAATAATTCAACCATATGGAACAAGCATAAAGAAAAAAAACTAAACCTATCCGAAAGAGTCAGAAAATGAGAAACACAACAACAACAACAATAATAATGATGATTTGTACTTTAAAGTGTTGCAAAAAAAAACCAAATAAACAAGTCTAGCGCATCACTGTAAAATCAAATGAATAAAAAACAAAACTTGCACGGGAACAAGTCTAAGTTCCACAATATGTAAGTATACATAATCAAAAGAAATCTGAGTTGATCTTGACCAAACCCTCACACAGTGTCTGTACAATGGCCATGGGAAGTTCTTGAGATAACCTGACAACAAAACTGATGTATATAAGTATAGTAAGACGTACTGTGTTTTTGCGGAGTACTCGCGGATGGAGTCCAGGAAAAGCTTTTTAATTGGGTCCACATGAGCTGAAAGCCACAAAAAAAATCATTACTAGAGAATATTCACAAAGCATCAGGATCGTCTTTTTGTATAATGTATTCATGTGGTTAGAACACATAAATTTAAGTTTATCAGTAACCCTGATGCACAAAAGGGCTCAGAATAGGCAACTACAGAGATCAGACAGAAAAGAACGTCAAGTCAAAGGTCCAGTCAGCTGACAGGTTAAAAAAAATGCTGTGATTGGTATTGCTAGGCATCACATTCACAGCATTACTGTAAGACAAAGACTGACTAGGTTCTGGATGACCCCATTGCAGTTTTTGTTATTAAAATCTTGTAACATTGTAGTCTAAGCAACCAGTTTTCAATTTACTTTGACTCCATATACAGTCATGCCCAACTGTTTACCATGAAATAAAAGAGGAGGGAAATTTACAATTATATTTCATTTGTTAACAGGTATTGGTTAAAGTAGAACACAGCTCCACAGTTGGAATGGTAGAAGTACCTTTATGTGAAGTTCTCAACACAAGCAAAACATTTTTTGTCATGTTTAAACATAAGGTAAGGCAACTGGGAATGAACAAGGGGATCTTAAAATTGAAGAAACTATCTATAAATTTGACTTCAACAAACAACAACAAAAAAAGTAAGAGGAATGGGTTGCAGTGACTTAAGCAAGGTGTTGAAATTTAACATTAGCAATCTGGAAAAAAAGGAAATAAGTGCAGTTAGGGAGCAAATGTTAGTGAGCAGAAAAAGCCCTTGTATTTCTATCTTTAACAAAATGCATCCCCTAACCCTCACCATCACAGCTGAATACATACACACGCAATTCAGAAAACACATGCATCATACAGCAGCTTCAGTAACTATTCAGGTTCTTTAGCTTTCTGTATATTGTACTTTTAAATGTAAAAGATCCCGATCAGTCTAAACACAATAACCCATAATAACAAAATTGCAACATATTGTTAGAATTATTTTGCAAAGCAATTAACAATAAAATAAGCCATCTCTGTAGAAGCCTCTAGTGTTTCTGGTCGCATCCATGACTAAGGTTGGTCCCCTAACCCAATTCAATTGCCATAGATGTACTCTAGTCAAGTTAAACAAGGTACGCATGGCCGTTATTTTAATGGTGCCACATCAAGACTATATGCACATTGTGTGTAGACTGAAAATGCAAATAAAATCTGCTACACAGTAAGATTAGCAAAAAAGAGAATACTTTCTGAAGCGATTGTATATAAACCAGCATACTTCAACAACATAACAGGGTTATGTTAGTAAGTAGTCTATTAAGAACCATTCAAAGACAGTGAGAATTCTAGAAGGAAAAACTGTGATGTTGGGTTGGTACAGTTTATCTTTAGACCACAAGCATTTCCGCTATATCAACATCTGCTAGGGTGCAAGGTCCACAGAGGAAAATAAATAGATTGTGGGGCAAAAACAAGAGGTATAAGGGTGTGTAATAATGGGTAATGTGTACCCTCAGATATTTCAGTTGCATCAGCTGGGACTTCCTCCTGCAGTTCCTCTTCTGCAGCTTCAGCTATAACTGAAGGTTGGTCCACCAACTCCTCTGCAATCTCTACAGGAACAGAAATTTCAGCTGCAGCCTCAGTCGCGGGGAAAACTTCCACTTCTTCAGTGGCCACTTCTACAGCAGCTCCAGTCAAAGGCTCAAAGGCCTCAACTACAAGTGCAGCTTCAGTGGCATCCTCTTGGGATACATCTACAGGAGAAGCTTCTGTAGCAGATTCAAAGACTGCTACTGAGTAATGTGTATCCCCACGTACTTCAGCTGGCTCAGCTTGGACTTTCTCCTGCACTTCCTCTCCTGCTGCTTCAGCTATAACAGGAGATTCGTCAACCGACTTCTCTGCAATCTCTACAGGAACAGAAAATTCAGCTGCAGCCTCAGTCACGGGGAAAACTTCAGCTTCTATAGGAGGAGTGGCCACTTCTACAGATGCAGCTTCAGTCATGGGCTCCAAGGTCTCAGCTACAGGTGCAGCTTCAGTAGCAGCCTCTTGAGCTACACTGACTGGCACAGCTTCCACTGCAGGCTCTAGGGCCTGATCTACAGGCAGAGCTTCCGCTGCAGGCTCCAAGCACACATCCACAGGTGCATCTTTGGCAGCATGCTCTAGGGCCATGTCTACAGGAGAAGCTTTGAACAAAGGCTGTAGGGCCTCGTCCACAGGAGGAGCTTCTGTAGCAGATTCAAAGACTGCTACTGTGTAACGTTTATCCTCAGGTACTTCAGCTGGTTTAGCTTGGACTTTCTCCTGCACTTCCTCTCCTGTTGCTTCAGCTATAACAGGAGATTCGTCAACCAACTTCTCTACAGGAACAGAAATTTCAGCTGCAGCCTCAGTCACGGGGAAAACTTCAGCTTCTATAGGAGGAGTGGCCACTTCTACAGATGCAGCTTCAGTCACGGGCTCCAAGGTCTCAGCTACAGGTGCAGCTTCAGTAGCAGCCACTTGAGCTACACTGACTGGCACAGCTTCCACCGCAGGCTTCTCATCCACAGTCAGAGCCTCAGGCTCTGGAGCCACATCTATAGGTGCAGCTTTGACCAGAGGC
Source organism: Macropodus opercularis (assembly GCA_030770545.1). Taxonomy (NCBI): domain Eukaryota; kingdom Metazoa; phylum Chordata; class Actinopteri; order Anabantiformes; family Osphronemidae; genus Macropodus; species Macropodus opercularis. The sequence goes on from CM061109.1 coordinate 6,759,245, forward strand.
TCCAGGCTCATATCCACAGGTGCATCTTTGGCAGCGAGTTCTGGGGCCATGTCTAAAGAGGAGGCTTTGAACAGAGGCTCTGGTTCAAAGGGTTTAGCTTCAAGGGGCATTTCGACTGGGACTTCAGTTGCACATTCAACAGGAGATTTGATTATGACCGTACCAGCTTCAGTAACAGGAGCAGTGGATTCAGCAAGCTCTTTGGCTGATGCAGTAACAACTTCCACCACAGATTCAACCACTGGGTTAGCTTCAGTGACAGTAGCCATGGCTTTAGATGGAACAACAGATTCTTCTGCTATAGCCAATTCAATGGCTGCTTCACCAGCTGGAGGCATTTCAACAGCAGGTGTGACTTCAGCTGTTGAAGCAGGGTCAGGGATAGCTTGAGAACTTGGAGAGGTCTCAACCACTTGCCCACCAGCTTTTACCCCAGATATTGTTGCCACAGACTCTGGTACAGCAGCAGAAGGAAAACTTTGCTCAGCTGGTTTCGCTGCTGCAGCTGGTGCTGGAAAAACTTCACAAGGCTTGTGCTGCACAAGTTTCTCTATATCGAAGTATGTTTTAGCCTGTTTTTTACCTGATAAGGGAGGAGGGCAAGCAAAGAAGATGCATTATTAGTTTTTAGCCAATGTAATGCCAGCTTTTAAAAAGGCCCAGATTTAAAACTGAAATTATTATTATCCATGAGGTCCCCAAAATATGTATGTACATTATCAGGCTGAAAGATACTGTATTCCAGAAATGTGTTGCTGCTTTGTCTGAATGTTTGCGCTCACAAACTGTCTGTGAGATAACCTAGAGCCCCACCTTCACTTCTCTGACCTATGGTTCATGTAGACAGGGCTCATAAGAGGAAACAAAACAGAAAGCACTTAATTAGTGGTGGTGCATTGGACATTGATTGGCCAGAGCCATGTCATTGCTCACTTTTTTCCACTACAAATGAGAGGCTGAATTCTATAAAACTGGTAAATATTAAACATTATCTCTAACTCTAACAATCTAAACTGCCCACTTAGAGTTACTAAATGAATCAGAATCGGAAGCAGAGCTTGAGAAGCAGTCACAAATCCCTGCTTTTAAGACTAGGCTTAAATCTTTCCTTTTTGAGAACGCTTATAGTTAGATATAGTTCGGGACACTCTGAACCATCTCTTAGTTAAGTTGGTATAGACTTAGACTGCTGGGAGATGTCCTTCATTCACTGAGCTCCTCTGTTTTTCTATATATATTTTTCTATTCACTAATATGCCACCATGTTCTACATATGACTAACTTTTTTTCTCCTGTAGTTGTGTTTAGTATGTGTGTATATATTCTACATATGTTAATATATTCTCCAATTATGAAAGTACAAAGTGTTACTGAAAATTTCTCCAACATTAGCTTCCCTCTATTGGCCCCTCGCACAATCTAGAATAGAATTTAAAACCATTCTCCTTATTTACAAAACATTTAATAGTCACTGCCATCATATCATAAAGACCTAGTTCTATATTTTAATAACAAAGCACTTCGTTTTCGGAATGCTGGTTCCTAGAGTTTCCAGATATAGAATGAAAGGCACGGCCTTTAGCTATATTTAGGTCTGGGAAGCAAACACCTTAAGACTAGGCTTAAAACTTTCCTTTTTGACAAAGCTTAGAGTTGGAGTTGGCTCAGGTCACTCTGAACCAACTCTTAGTTAAGCTTCTATGAATTTAGACTGTCTGATGAACCAACTTGATACCTTTAACGTTTAAGTCCTAACTAGTGGATTTTACCTGTTCACCTTAGTGTTCCCTATTCACCTTAATTAGCATCCTCCTGTCACTTACTTACAGTTTGTCTCTTGCCCTTTTAAGATTTTTGTGCACTTTATGCTGTGTGTTGCTTTTACCAGTGAACTCAAAAAAGCTTGTTTTCTGGTGTCCACAATGATGACATTACAGCATTAAACCTTACTTTTGTTATAAGTGGGTGCTACATAAATAAATTGAGTTAAATTAAAAAATATGTAGAAGAAAAACCAGAAATTAGAACATAGACTAAGCATCAAGAAAACTACGATACCTACTTTAAGTAAAATCTAATAACACATTATTGAACATGTGCTGATCTTTTGGAGTTAGCAAAACACCCACTAGGTCTGACATGCCTAGTATAACCAGTTCTAAAAATGCTGATTTTACAAAAGCAGCTGTGTCTAGTAGTGACAGGTTTAAAAATCTTTTTGCTTTTAACTGCCCTGCAGACATGATCAAGCAGCTGTTGCGTGTTATCTGTGCGAGATTCTACCAAGACATGGGACATACTGTTTGGAATTTTGCCTCTGACCTTTTTCGCACTTTATTCTGCCATACTTACACTAAACTAACAGAATGTAATTGTTAAAACAACCAAACTTTTATAAATACTAATTTGTGTTGTAAGCTAGTATTTTCACATGTAAGGTAAAAAATGTCTTAATTTGGTTATACAGTTTGCAGAGAAAAGAATAACTTCATGGATTTTAATTTAATCATATTAATTCACCTATCGCTCACTAGTGCACATAGTATTTTTTTCATTTTAATTATTTTTGTCCACATATTTTGAAATTAATTGACTGAAACCTACCTGAAGTGTTCTTTTGTGACCACTTCTTGGAACCCCCTGATTTTGTGCTAAAGGGTACAGCAAGGGGTGCTTTGCTTAGGTTACTCCAGTTTCCAGCTTGCAAACACTGACAACACACAAACACGCACACAGATCATTAGGTTTAATTACATGTTCTAAATCCCGAGAGACACAAATGTTATTTACCTTGTACAACAGCTACACTACCATCTTAGATTGCCAGGTCTTTGGTTTTCCTAAAGAGATTGAGAAGGTGGGGGCATTGCCTGCTTTTATAGAGTTTTTAATTACTACAAAGCAATTGTTTCTATGCAATAACCACACAGATGCCTCTTTAGCGCGAAGGTATCATTTTTAGATATGCAATATTAACCCAAATATAAATAGGAAAGATTTCAAAGCATTCAAGTTCTTCATTTTTTTTTATCAAATCTTTCTTTCTGTGATAAAAAAATGACTAGTTAGGAAAGTTGTCCTTACATTGAACTGTTTTATCTTGGAGCGGAAGCTTAAACTTAAATCCATTGTATGGTGACCTCTAGTGGTGTTAATGTGACTTAGTAGGATTTAGGAGACCATGTGATTTATTCCAGACAGCATTTGTTCCATACCTTAATTTAATTCAGTTCAACACTTTATTTGTACCTAAGGCAAAAATGTGAATAAGACTGTAAAATAAGCAACATTTAATGAGACTCAGAAAATACTTATAGTCCTATATCCTGGTTGGACACTCTATTGATTTTATGTGGTTTTAGTGACCACCAAGTTTACTATTCATGTTCACTACAGACTGTGTCATAGCTTTATTTGTGTCTACTGTCAGGTCCTATTCAGGCTACAATAATTGTTTTTAGAACATAAAAACTCCTACCTGAAAAAAAAACCCTAAAGTTTTCATCATTTCTAAATGTCTTATTCATTATTAGAGCATGCCATTAACACTCACTAACGCGTCTGTGGGAAGCGGTAGCAGGATAAAACAAACTGACTTTAATCCACTTTTCACACACAGACATTTCCGTGTAAACATGTCAAGAGCAATTTTTATGGATGGGCAACTCCAAGTGCAGTCAAAGACTCACACACAGCACATGCCGATGCTCACTTAACCGGCTACGTGTAAATACCGGCCACACCTGCCACGGACAACAAGCACTGTAGAAATTCCAATTCGTTGACAATTCAAATTTACAACTTCAAGCTGGCAGCAATGTGTTTCTGGTTAAAGCCGGTTCAAATTGTGCAGTACAGCCAGCAAACGTTAACACTGCAGCTTGCGGGGTTACATGAAAGTGTGGACGTCACAGACAACAAGCTGATGCATGGATTTTTTTTTCTAACATTATGACGTAAATGTTATTCTCTTGTATTTATACGTTATTACCTTGATGCAGTCCAGTCGCCCTATTCTCAAAAGGGAAGCCGCCATCTTTCTGTGCAGCCTGTGGTGGAATGCCATAAATACGCGACTGTAAATCAAAGTACTGATAACAGCGCCATGAAAACATTTATCAATTGCAATTGGATTGGAAGTAACGCAAATAAAGGCAGCTGCAACTATGTATCGAAACTCAGTTCAAAGACGAATAAGAAAAATGATGCGTATAAAAATAAATATATAAATGTGCACCGCGATTTTGATCTTACCTTTTGATAAATAACTGTGTTGTTTATTCTTCTTCTTTTCGATCGACACTGCAACTCACAGCAGCATGTCCATGGCTTAGTGAAAGTTTACGAGGTTTTATGCAACACATAACGCGACAGTGAACGCCCCCTTCGTGACAAAACATGCGTGTGCTGCCCGTTAGGAATTTGTCAGTTAGTCTCAGATTATTTCATATATTCGGTCATGTTTGAACGTGATTAGGTTCAGAGATCCACCGTATTAACCTAAAAATGTGAATGTCTGAACGCTGTTTTGTCTTTAGTGTAGTCACCTAATTCTTTGGTCACCTTTTAACTGATTGACGTGTTTTGTTGTTATATATTGTAGAGACATATTGTAACCTACTTTGAATTCAGTCATTTACATATTTCATTGTTTGAAAGGGTAAATCAATACATGGTACATTGAAAACAACCTTTGACCAGATCAACTACTTATTAGACTTGTGTGCACATTCTGTACTCTTTCAATCATATGTGTAAAGATAAGGCTGAAGTTAGCATCAAAATAGTCCACCTAGCCGTCATTTAAGGGGAAAGTTAAGGAAAACTTCTGTTTTACGTACTTTACTTTTTTAATCGTTGTGGCAAGACAAGTGGGACATTTTCAACATATCTTTTAACAGTTATACGTTTGCTGAAATCTGAATTTTGTAAATGCCTCTAAAGTTTATTGTGCTTTCCCATTGCTTTTCTTATTACTTGACCGACTTAAAACTGGTCTAGGTTCAAAACCAAACCTTATGTTATGTAGAAATATTATTAACATCTAAAGGTTGACTTTAGAGGAAGCAGTGAAAGTAGCTGGATAAGGTCAGCTAAAGGAATTATAAGAAAACTATATAATATATAATATACCGTTTGATCTGTTTTAGTGAATTGAAGAACTGCGAATAAGGATGAAAAAGAAGATGGAGAAATTAGGACTATACTTTAATCACTTGCCATGCAAAGCAACCTCTGACTAATTAAAAAATAGAATAAAGGTTTCACAAATCAGGAATGATAGACATGTTTGGATAAAATAAGCATAGGCAAGCAGAATATAAAGTAGAATGATAATTTATTAACACTTTATTAACACTGCATTACATCTTTAACACCTTGATAAACTAGAGCTGGTTTGAAAAGGATACTTCTTGCGGTTTCGGGGCTGGAACTGTCTAATATGGCCAATATGGACAGAATAGGCAAACTTACTGAATTTCCACAAGTAGTGGTATTGGCATTTACGAATATATAGACATTAACGAACAATTACTAAAAATTAATTTACGAGTGTATTTTGAATATCTAATTTGTCATCACGACAGTTATAAAAAATGTAAAACGAGAAACTATTGCTTTGTTGTGACTAAACAGAAGTTTTCCTTAACTCTCTCACGCTTAACCTCCTGCTTCAATTCAGACGCTAACTTCAGACTCGTCATGTGTATATTTGGTGACGCAGATTCTAAGCGACAAAATGTGTCCTCGTGAAACTACTGTTATTCAGAACGATCATGTCCGCTATCGGTTTTGCTGGAGAGTGGTTAATTGTCACCTGCGACAAGAAACTCATAGCAATTCACACGAAACAGAAAAGGTTTGGATCGTTTAAATGTTTACTCATTACTGACGAGTTGTATGCAGATTACCTGTGTTAGCTTGCTATTTAGGCTAGAATATCTGGTTCCTAAACGTCCTGTAACACGTTTGGAAAACCGGTAAAATAATATCTCATGCTTGAATGCTTGTCCAACCTGGATATTTTATATTTAACGCTGTCTTTAACAAACAAGCGATGTGGTCAGTAATTACAAGGAGTACTGCTAAAGGCATTTTGTGAAAGAACAGAAGAGCTTGTAAAAAAACAAACAAACAAAAAAAGTAGTTTAAGTCGTCATTCATTTATCCGTGGCCAATCCAGCCGTGCTAAAAATGTACTGCTATTGTAAGGTTTATAGTAAATGCTTTCAGAACACCCTGTACGATGCTCGCCACTTCCTGTTTTCAAATTAAAAGCGCGAGGGTCTTGACTACAGATTGTTTGACCCCCAATCACTAACGATTAGTCGAAGTAAAATTATATGCTCCTTTGACTTTACTTGAGTATATGCTACTATTAATTGCAACCCACCACAATCATATGGCAACATTATACTTTCCACTCCACAATTTATATGACAACTTTAGTTATTTATACTTGTAACAAAGCTTGCAACTTTAGTGAGCTTTAGAAACATGTATCCGCTTTTCAGTTTCTTTCTCAGTGTAGAATACAACAGGTGATATCTGCATTAATTGCTTCATCACTAAACATCAAAACACGTTAGATGTCGAACAGAGTGAGCTCAACTTGATGTTTAAAACATTGAAACTGATTTTAGTTGATTGATGGACAGTTTTATCTAATGAATATTGTTACTATAAACATAGACCCTGCAAACACTGCTGTACAATTTCTAGAAAGACATCTAATAATTCTTCATTGAGTTACTTAAATGAAGATAATTGAACCTGCATCAGAATACACAGACATACACAGTTGTTTTCTGTCCACCTTTGCTTTGTAGTAAACTAAACCTCATAATATAGTCATCAGTGGGAATGCATTTGTCATATAAAATATTTATCAAAGCGTTTGTCATTCTACATAAATGGGAACAGTTTTAATACATCGTGTTTTGTATTTAATTTTAGAGAACCGTTTTTGTTTGACTGCAGCACTGCTGAGAAGAATCCCAAGGTTTCTTGCCCCAAAAATGACAAGAACAGGTGAAACCACCAGATATTTCTTGTTTAGTAAATTGTAGTTTTATTGTGCAAAGGGAAAAAGGGTAAAAAGAGCAAATAGGCATAGAAACATAAATAAAACTTGATACAATTCAGACAAAGAGTAATTTTAACATCTATAATTTGTTACCTTTGTCATCAGTGATTGTGGCTCTGAAGAAACAGAAAGAGACAAAATTCTGGCCTTCTCTGTGTCTCCCTCTGGGAAACTGCTAGCATTGATTGATGACACCAAGAGATTAGTCCTCTTTCAGTGTGAGCCTACATGGCAGTGTATCAGCATCAGGTACAATTTGTACTCCACTACCTTCAGGAACAGCAGCATACTTTTCTAATTATAATAAGGGGCATTAATAACTGTGTGTTTTTATGTGTGGTGGTGAAAAAGGTGGGTCGTCAGGAGGTGTACGTCTCTGGTGTTCAGCCAGGCCGAGGACCAGCTGCTGGTGGCTGACAAATCAGGAGATGTGTACTCCTTCTCAGTGGTGGATCCGCAGAGGGAGGGTGAGCTGAAGATGGGCCACCTCTCTATGCTGCTAGCTATAGTAAGGAACATTAGACTGAATTCACACTGACTGAACAGCATTAATACAAAAGATGTTTTCCACAGTTGAGCGCAGAGACAGTACTTGCCCACTTATTCTTTCTTTTAGACCATGTCGCCAGAAAACAGGTACATTGTCACCGCTGACCGCGATGAAAAGATCAGAGTGAGCCACCTCAGGTGTCCATACAACATCCAGTCTTTCTGCCTGGGGCACCAAGAGTGAGTAAATTGACCTAACAGAGAAAATATATGCTCCTAAACCAACTACTTCTATATTTCTTCAGAACTGCATTAAAGTAGTTGGATGCTGTGATTTACGGTGGCAGTTTTATGTGGTGCTTTCTCTCAGGTTTGTCAGCGCCTTGCTGGTCCCATTCGGATGTCCACATTTTCTACTTTCTGGATCAGGAGTATGTTTATGTTTATTATTATTATTAAAACTGTCACAAGCTGTATTTTTCATATCTTACTATTCTTCATATCTGTAGCAAAATGATGGAGTTGGTGGTGGTAAAACTCAACAAAAATCTGTAGATTAAGTATGATTTTTTGTTCATTTTATATGTATGTATCAGGACGGAACAGTGAAGCTGTGGGAGTTTGAGTCTGGCCGGCAGCTGCAGAGCTGGGATCTCAAGGAGTTTGAAGAGACGCAGAGCCTTGAGCCTGACAAAGGGAAAGTGACCAAAGTATGTTTTAACCTATAACAGTTTATTGGAGAAAGTGTTCGTTCACTATTGTTTTTTAAACAATTTTGCATAAACCATGTAGTCAATACTAATACTAGGCCTTTATTGCTAAAGTAGACGTGCAGGCTAAAAGCAGAACGGTTAACTCTTTGCTGGACAGTGCCATGTACATGAGTATTGGCACAATCCTAAATGGGAACCATATAAGCAGTGCTATTAGAGAAGATATTATTGCTGTACATCACTCTACAGTGAGTATTCACAAGTGGAAAGGAAAAGTTTTCCAGGCCTCGGTTTCCCAACAGATTTACCCCAAGGTCAGATTGTGCAATGCTCATAGAAAGACCAAAACTCAACATAAGAACTGTCACTATTTATTAGAATTTTTAAAGATTAATTCTCAGTTCTAAATGGAAAAAAAACATTGTATATTGTATTTTATTGCTGTGTCTTCAGCAAAGGGTGGTTTTAGAATTCACTACCAGCTCGATCTGCTGTTTGCTTCTATTGACGTGTTAATAAACATATTTAGTAACATTGTATTTGCTACTAAATAATTCTCACCCCTAGGAGCAACATCTCAGACCCTGCAGAACTCAATGAGCCTTATAAATGTTAAAGTTTATGACAGCGCGATTAAATGAAAAGAGGAAAAAGGATATACATCTTTTGTCTAACAGCATCTACAGAACCTGAAAGTACAACTGAAATTCACAAAACTGTATATGAACAATGAGAGAGAGAGACAATTGAGACCAAAGTAGACCTACAGGCCTATTTGCATTTCTTGTTATTAAGTCTTGTTTCTTATTTCATAGCTCACTGTGTGCCGTATTGCCAGCTCACGTGATGGCCACCACATAGCTGTGCAGTGTGAAAGGTGAGTGTGTTTTTTTTGGGGGGACAGACTCTTGACTCTGCAAGCTCACAAATGACAAACTCTTCTTAAAGAGTACGGTAGGCAGCAGGTTATTAGGAATTATGACGGGATGTTCACAAACATTTGTTAATAGTAGTAGTAAATAGCCCCCTTTTTAAACTCTGTCTCCATGAGTGTCATACTTTCCTTATATTAGTATATATAATATATATTTATATCAGAGGGCAAGTCTTTTTTTTTCACCCAAACAGCAGATACTACAATGTGATGGAATGTTACATCATCTCACTAAGACAGTACAGACTTTTAGTTGCCCAATTATTCAATCTCTTTCCTTTCCCTTTTTTAGAGTTTTCACTGTCGCATTTTTCACTATGGATAAGGAGGGTGAGAGACTCATGCCACACAGCAGGATCACCCTGCCACACTGTCCACTGGATGTGCAATTTGACCCAGATGGTAGACTCTGGGTACTGATGGACTCCAATGATTCCCCACTCCAAATCTACACTCACAGGAAGGACTGCTGGGAGGTACCGTGTGATTAATTTCTATGTGTTTGTAGTCTGATTTGAGGACAGGTTTCCCGCTTTGGCAAGTTAAACACAAGCTCCTTTCACACATGCGCTAGAAGCACGAGTGTGTTATTTATTACATAAAAGTAATTTATGAATAGTGCTTTAAATTCATCTATTAGCTTTTATAGATGATAGATAGATATAGAATTCACAGATGCTCTCCGACGTTTCTCTGCCATTGTGGACATAATAGTTTTGTTGTACTCATGCTATGGTTATGTCTTTCCTGGACATGGACTGGGATTATATCTTGGTAGTGAGCAGACTGTCGTTACCAATTTTGGTTTTCTGATTTAAAACTTAAGAGGGAAAAACCTGGAATTGAACCTGCATCACTGCTGCGTACTCTAAAGTCAGAGTATCTCCTTACATTACAGATTAGAGACTTAAACATATGATAATCACTTATTCACAAGCCTTCACCTAATGCAGAATAGAATTTTAGGACATAAAACAAGTATAAATTAAGATTGATAAGGATGTCCCCATACCCTGTGAAGTTAATACTGTAAAGTAATTAGAGGTTTTCACTGAACTGCTGTGGGACTACTAAGTGTTACAGTTGTATGTGAAAGACGTAGTCTGCTAAGATGTACATTCTGCTTATTGATTCCTTGTTTCTATTTAATGTTAAACATTAAATAAAAAATAATAATAATGTTCTAACAACAAAAAACATTTTGTGCTATTCTAGTACAGACAGTGTTACAGCTAAAGCTGCAGCAGTTTTAGAGATTACATTAAAAAATACTCGATACTTGATAGGCATCATACTTATTTTTCTACAAGCTTTATTTAATTTAAACTAATATTAACTAAATGACATAACAGATGAGTAAGGACGCAGTGCTTTCACAACAGATACTGTTTCAGCTCTTCGACAGTTATCAGTTTTTCCTTGTGAGGCAATAATGATCCAGCAACGCACATCACAGCTGTTCATAGTTCTACTGAGTTGCTGTTATCGCTGGCTGATGGAACACAAGCTCTGAGGCCTTAAGACATGAAACACTGAACAGTTTTAATGTCAGTTTCATGCTGCATTGGCATTTGGTCAGATTTGAAGTGCAGCTAACCAGCATGTTGTTGTTCATTCACTTTGCTTACTGCGCTGTCTGTTAAGACACCATTGTAGCCTATAATGCAAGTCGTGCATGCTACAGTGTATATTAACAAATGCCAGTAAACTATCTTGTTTGTGCCATGGTAACCACTACCTGCTATTCAGCTGGTAGCTCGCAGTCGTGTCCTGCAGTTTTATATTAGCAACAGACTTGTTGCCATCATCAGTATTTTTTCTCATGGTGCAGTGTCTGAGCTTGACCTGTGTCCTTCTACTCCATGTAGTGTGACACTCAGCTCTCTGAAGTCAACACAGTGATGGAATTCTTCAAGTCCCACTGGAACACACTTGATGGTGAGTCATCTGTTACCACACAAACACGATCTGAGTTAAAGACTGTGGTCTAGATCTAGATCTAGGGTGGACTGACCGCTATTCATAAAATAATTCATAAAACAACAGGACCTTTAAAAAGGTTGTTAAAAAGGAAGTTAATCACTGCTGTCGTCAGCATTTTTCATGCTTTGTCTTTACAGGCCAAGTTCATAGGTCAAATGAAACAGTGTTGTGTGTTTTTATCATTTATAGGTTCAGTTGCAATGGAAGGACAGTAATTCAATTCAATTCAATTCAACTTTATTTATATAGCGCCAATTCACAACATCATTTATCTCAAGGCACTTTACAAGTAAGGTTTAAGACCTTACACAACTAAACCCAACAAATCCCACATAGAGCAAGCTTTTAATTGTAGCCAATTTATAAATTGTACATTTTAATAGCAACAGGGAAGAGGAAAAACTCCCTCTCTAGAGAGGAAGAAACCTCCAGCAGACCCAGGCTCAGTGTGGGCGGCCATCTGCCTTGACCAGTTGGGGTGAGGGAATAAAGAAGAGAGAAAAGAACACAAGCATAACAAAACAAGCAGCAACAGAACACAGGCAGGATGGTTGGACCAACAACTGAACACTGGAGACACACAGCTCTGAGTTTGACGATACCTGTAGATGAGAATAGAGAGAGAGACAGAAAGAGAGAAACACAACTACGAGAGAAAAACAAACAACATGGAGGCATATTAGTGGATAGAAGAAACCGAAAAAAGCTCAGTGAATGAAGAACGTCCTCCAGCATCTAAGTCTATAGCATCTTAACTAACTCTAATTATACGCTTTTTTAAAAAGAAAGGTTTTAAGCCTAGTTTTAAAACTAGAGAGGGTGTCTGCTTCTTGAACCTGAACTGGAAGCTGGTTCTATAGGAGAGGAGCTTGGTAGCTAAAGGCTCTGCCTCCCGTTCTACATTTAGAAACTCTAGGAACCACAAGTAGACCAGCGCTCTGAGAACGAAGCTTTCTGTTGGGAGCATAAGGAGCGATGAGGTCTTTAAGATAAGATGGAGCTTTATTATGAAGAGCTTTGTAGGTGAGGAGAAGAATTTTGAATTCTATCCTAGATTTGACAGGGAGCCAGTGCAGAAAAGCTAATGTAGGAGAAATGTGATCTCTCTTCCAGTCAGAACTCTGGCTGCAGCATTTTGAATTAACTGGAGGCTTTTCAAAGAGTTATTGGGACAGTAGTTCAGCCTAGTAGGTAAGAAATGTAAGACTGTATTGGACCAATCACAGAACCCTGTGGAACTCCAAAGCAAATTTTTTTGCGGATGGAAAATTGATCATGAACATGAACAAATTGGAATCTGTTCAACAGATAAGACTTAAACCATCCCAGTGCTTTTCCTTTAATCCCAATGCTATGTTCCAGTCTCTGCAATAGAATCTTGTGATCTATTGTATCAAATGCTGCACTAAGATCTAACAGGACAAGTACAGAAACTAGACCAAGCTTGTCTGAAGCTGTGAGAAGATCATTAGTGACTCTAATCAGAGCTGTTTCTGTGCTATGATGTAATCTGAATCCTGACTGGAAATCTTCATACAGGTTAATTCTACGGAGGTGCTCACATAGCTGTTTAGCTATGTGAGCACCTCCGTAGAAAATACAGTTTTTTCAAGAACTTTAGAAATAAAGGGCAGATTGGATATAGGCCTATAATTTGCAAGTTCTCTAGGGTCAAGAGTAGGTTTTTTTTCAATAAAGGTTTGACCACAGCAACCTTAAAAGCCTGTGGTACGTAACCTGTTAGAGATTGGTTGATTTGATTTAATATGGACGTGCTGATTAACGGAAAAACTTTTTTGAGTAATCTAGTTGGGATTGGGTCTAAGAGACAAGTAGCTGATTTAGCAGAGGTAATTATTGAAGTTAACCCAGTATGGTCTATAGGGCAAAAGCAGTTTAAGTAAGACATAGGTCTAACCAGCAAATCTAAGGCTGTTGGAACTGCAGATCGGTTTATGACTTTTGTTGACAGACTGATAGATTTTTCCTCTAGTGGTTATGATTTTATTAGTAAAGAAGTTCATAAAGTCATTGCTGCTGAGATTTAAAGGGGCATTAGGCTTAACACAGCTATGACTCTTAGTCAGCCTGGCTACAGTGCTGAAAAGAAACCTGGGGTTGTTTTTATTTTCCCCAATTAATGATGATGTGGTTCTAGTAACAGAAATGATGTAACTAAAAGGCTAGAAGAATTATATTGTCTTTAGATAAACTTTATCAAACATTCTTACACAGTTGTAAGACTTTAAACTTGAACCATGTCAAGTTAAAGTTATATTAGCAATATTATGAGAATTTCACTGCTGCTTGTGAGCCAAGAGTATTTGTGCAGATTTAACAAAAACATGCCATAGTGACATGAGAGCAAAGTGTGCAGCTGTGTTTTCTATCACTAACCTTCATCCTGCCTCTTCAACAGTCACAACAAGATTCACCAGCAGCTTTGAGCACCTGCACAAGGTGGGCTTTGACAATGTGACAGTGTACATGCAGAAAAAGCAGCAGAGACTGGAGGAACAGCAGCTGAAGAGAACAAAGTCACAGAAAGCCAACCGCACCAAGAAGGCTAAGACAGAGACTCAGTCATCTGATTGAGCACCAAATCATAGTTTTTCCTTTTTGTTTAAATACTTTGAATGATAATCCCTGTCACATGGACATCACTTTGATGTTGACCAAAAATGTTTTTCTAAATAAAGATGACATTAAGAGGGTTATTTTTTGTTGTACAGTTGTTGACTGAATCCTGCTCTCAGCTTACATTCATTGCTGCTCTTCACTTGTCATTTATTACCCTCCAAGTTCCTGTGCATGTCCACATTTTCAAAACCACCGCCTTCCTGAGGGAGGTGGTGGTTTTCTACCTGTATACTAATTAAAACCAATTATGTCCACTGCCATCTAGTGGACACAGGAGTGAAATACACCACAGCAAAGCTCCAAAAATTCAAAAAAGCCTCCTACACAGCAGCCTCTATATGTGAAGGCTAAAGCATAACAATTTTATCATCAAAATAATGGAATATGCTAGAATTCAACATACCTACTAAGCAGACAGCTTCAGCTTCACACATAACAACATGAAGACCATCATCATCCAGTCTCTATCTTTTACACCATGTAGAGAATACATTCACCATATGCTTCACCTCTGTGACGGGAACCTGCCGGTTGAATTGCCAGCATATTCCTCTCGGCAATTTTTTTTCCTGAGGACAATATTTACCTTAGCAAGCTCTCACCTAAATAGTTGTTCAGCATGCTGTTCAGTGCATCCCTCTCCTTAGATGCTGGGCAGCCAGCTCCTTTATAACCCAGCCGTATCCTCTCTCTGCCATGACTCCACTTCTTTCTTAGCCCAATGGATATTGTGCTTCCAAGGAGCTGCCGTCTCATACAGGGGTCTGGTAGGAGGTTGATGACCCAACCTCATGTCATTCTTATAGCATAAAGGTTGTCTCCATGGCTATTGATGACATCCCAAGGTTCCAATAGAGCGTTCCAATCAACAAATCAACATTACCCACTAGATCACCTTGGACAAGTAAGGTCACACTGTTGATGCATCATCAATCTGAGTTCTTTGTATCAGTCTCTAAGTCATAGTCTTAGTGACCTTTTCTCTGCTCATAAACAGAGCCACGTTTCAAATACGGTGACCAGAAGTAATCTCCTAATGCTGTAATGTTTTGTGCAGCAGGACTCAGTTTAGGACAAAGAGAGGTGTCCTTGGTGGATAGCCATAGCTCCTGGCCATCTGAGTAGACATGGCATGCCATTTGACTTCTGGGAGAAAAATGGTAGGAGAGGAATGGTACCAAACAGAAGGGTGGTAGACCTGTTGCTGTGGATGGGAGAGTGTTGTGTTCATATTTCATCCAGGTAACAGGAGATTACCATGGCGGAGGGTTCTCATGCAGCTGAAGCCAGACTGAAGTAAATGGTGGAGTCATATGGCCTGTGAGGAGGTAAAACATTTACATGTCATTTACAATTAAAAACTTCTTTGAGGTCATGATACTGGTAAGGTACCTTTGAGAGGATATTAAGATGAAGTAAAGGAACGCCTAAAACTGATTGATGTCTGACAAGCTGCTGGGACTACCTTATGACAAACATGAGACGTTTCAGGTTTCCAAATTGTTGGGCCAGAGCCCAAGTTTGATCTGGACATTTAAGCGAAGACGTGATCAGCTGAATCCCACTCACTGTCAAAGGCCACTGTGCATATCTAAATTATGTTACCTTGATATAATTGCTGCCCTACTATACATTACATCCACCATCAGCCAAACCACATCAAAGATCTGAGATAACAGAGAGCAGGTGATGTCAGCGGTCATTCTGGTGATCTGTGAAAGGACTGAGCTCAGTATAAATACAAACTGAGGGAGAAAACAATCCAGGTGAGCAGATACAGTATCAGACACAAAGTGGCAGGATTGTGTTTGATTTAATCAATATTGTAAAGGTCACAAATGTGTGTGTGTGTATATATATATATATATATATATATATATATATATATATATATATATATATCATGTTTTCTGCTGCAGAAAACATTAAATTGTTAGTAAAGTACATTTTACACCCTTTGTGATACACTGACTAAAATATGTTAATAACAATTTTGCCACAGTGCATAACCTTTAAATTGCCAATATATTAATTATACTAAACAGTCAATCACCAAGCTTCTTTAACTTATAAATGTAAACACTTATTATAGCCTCTAAGTACATTTGTTGAAGATAAAACCGGAGTAGAAATTGAGGACTCTGCATGTGTTTTGCTTTCTCAAAATAATTCTCCAGTGATTTGACTGAAGTAGAGTATCCCACAACCTATTCAAGTACAGCCAGTGTATAGCTATTTTTATGGTCTAGCACTGTTAGGTTTGGTACGTAAATAAAAGCTGAGCAACTTAAACACTCTCTCCATTTTGGCACAGTACAACTAAAGTATCAGTGAAGTACCAAATAACAACAGTATGAGCTGAACAATCTAGAATCCCAACAAAACACACTATTAAGCACACAAAGAGCATTAAGACAATATAAATGTTATAAAGACTTTATTGATGCATACATGACTGAATTTTAAAGGAAACACTGGGATGCTTATAAGATGGTTGAAACTAGATTGAGTACATTTAAACACTCAAGTGGCAGTGAGTCTTTTGCTGTGACAGAAATGTCTTTGGTTTAAGTGATTAACTACATTTATAGGCTATAAGGTAGAAACAAAAAAGATAGTACTCAGTATCACTAACCTGACAATGAGCAAGCATCTGACATCTGAACATACAAAAAGGTTTTCACATCTCACCAAAGTAACATGAAAAAGCAGAAATCCCTCAAAGCCACTCACATTCCACCTCTGTAGTAAATAGAACGTACACGAGCCTATGTTTGATACATTTTCAGTAATATGATTCATACAAAGAAATGAAAACATCATCAGCATAACCAAAACAAGTAACAAGTGGTTTAAAATAATCTAGTGTACTGCATTTCTCTTGTGTTTATTTTCTTGTATAATTCAGGTTTAAAATATGTACCACATTTTTACTTCACAAAATTAGGAATCAATTGTTTTTCTGTTTAGAAGAAGTATACAGGTGGTGGGGTATCATGGGCTAATAGAAATAAAGGTTACTTAATCCTCCATTGCCAGCGTTTGGTTCATATACCATTTTCCATGACACTTTATGCTTCAACACATCGCAAGCGGCATATATGCATAACCCAAAGTCAACTTTAGCATCTATTCAAACCCAAAACCTATTTTTGTCTGGAAATTCACAACATCGGTGGCTCCAGGGAGCACCTTACCCTCTTTGCACTGTTTCAGCAAAGAGGCTCAGAGTGTGAAAGAGTAGCTATGCTGGAGTCATCTGTCAAGCCTAGGAATGCTGTCCTGTATCTTTATCTGCTTCTGTGACCTTTAGATCTGGTTCCTGGCCCCTGGTACTACTTACAAACGTATTTTTCATGGCATTAGATACCTGTAACTAAAGCAGGTAAAGCACTAAGAATATGGAACCACGAATTCGCTTTATAAAGTGACTGCTGCAAGGCATTCCTCGGAAACTAGGCATCCGGCATGTTTCACTATCACTCTTTCCTCCTTTCAGTAGTGCGAGCTTATGCAAGGTAAAGACACTGCTAAAATATGTGTGTGTGCATGCATGAGCATAGAGGAATAGTACTGCCTGGTACTGTACATGTACGGTATGTACGACAATGTTTGCACTGAACATATTAAACAGAGAAAACAATTTACCATCCATGCAATGGTTGCCTGAAAGTAAAGTATGAAACAGCCTAGAAGCATATAGGAAAAAAAAAAAAAAAGATAAATTTACTATAAAACACACACTGATTGTAAATATTATAAACCTATGAGTTCATAATGTATACTCTAAAAACCTAGACTGATGTTCCTTACGTTAAAAAAAAAACAAAACAACAAAATACCAATGCATAAACATTTGCCCTGCAGAAGCGCCAACAGAATGGACATTTACATGTAGTTTGTTAGCATTACAACCTGTATCAGTGACATATTTTTCTTTCTCCCTCTAGAGTAGGTTCTATCCTGCAGTGACGTCCTTCAACTTGCATGAATATGAAAAGGCAAACATTATTTATCTATGAAAATCAATGTATGTGAACAAATGTGAAAGGAAACCAATTTATCGGTCTGCTTACGTCTGTTCATAAAGGATAAAGCTGGAAATTACACATTTCCAATTTCCACTTGTTATTTCACTACAGAAATCAGGACGGGAGACAAGACAGATGACAAGACAGAGCAACTCAGATTATGTTTGGAGTATGGAAACTTCAGCTAGTTCCAGCAAAGGTCAGAAGAATTCTCTAAACTATTTCCACTATTTCGCTACAAAACACCCCAGGACATTTGAGCCAGAAATCCAGACACTTGCCATTCCATTTCTTCCGCAACCTGGCAACACACTGCCTTTCAAAGGCTGTGGGCAGTGTTAAGTGTTACCAAAGATTTACTATTTTTTCCCTGGAGATGAGCTGCTATTGAAGTGTTGGGCACCACATAATATATTGACTAAGAGGTGTAGCTGTTGTACTTAGTATAACCTAAGCTCAGTATTTAGGTTAACAGTGTCAAGGTTTTCAGACTATGTTTATGATAATCAAAGGTAGTGTTGTAGGAAAGATACAAAGAGGGACCATCTTATTGCGAACTGAGTTTATGTTTCTGGGATCGCGTGTTTGTGACAACGATCTAAAACAGTGGGGGGATAATTTGTGCCTGTTGGGTGGTTGTTAATACAGAAACCAAAAAAATGTAAAAGACACAAAACAAATAGGTGACTAGAAGTGATGCTCAATAAATTTAAATCATATTAGGACGCTTGATTGACAGCAACAGTTGCAGTCGGAATCTGTGCGTCTTCTGCCGTCTCAATTGGAGATTTGTGTTTCACTTCTTCTTCTTCCTCTTCCTCTTCATCCTGGCCAATATCTTCATCACGCTCAGGAACTGCCAGGCCAGCAGAGGACTTGCCATTTATCTCACACTCAGTGCTTGGTGCTTCTCCATTGATGCCGAGCTTTGCTTTGATGCTCTCGGGGTTGGAGTCTGGATTCTCTGGAGGGTCTTCGTGAGTATGCACCTCCACCGATGGAACCTTACCATCTAAGCTTTCTATGGGTGGAATCTCCACATGGGCTTCCTCATTAGGTGAGGTCACATCTTGTGTGGAGACCTCGCCATCTCTGACCTTCTTCACATTGAAGGTCATGGGAGAAACCTTAAATGAGGAAGACTTGGCAGTTGGGCTCTTGGGATGGTTGGGGGTGAGGCTCTTCTTAATTTTTTCACGCTTCTCTGGGGGCACAATCTTGGTGGTGATCTGGCTCATCCTCTTCTCAATGCTCTGGCGTGAAAAAGCTTTCTTGAGGCTATCAACCTTCTTTAGGCTTGACCTCTTAAACCTGTCAGCCCTTCTCTCATATTGTGGGAAACCCATTGCAGCTTGACCCTCCAGCATCTCTTCTTCTTCTCGTTGTCTAAAATGTGTAAGATCATCATCCTCATCCGAGGACAGGTTAATGGTCTGGAGACCTTCTTCATGAGTATGGAATGCATCAACTGAGCCTGTTACAGATGGAGTAGGATGGGTGGATTCTGCATCATACTGGCTTGGCTGCGGGGTCTTGACGGAGTCCTTAACTAACAAGGTGGAGGGGATCTCATTGTCCTCCTAGGAAAAACAAAAACAAGAGCATTAAAAAATTGTGATGAATTATTTATATATATATATATATATATATATATATATATATATATACTGTGTCATGACCAACCCCAAAAGCCATAAAACCCCCAAAACAGGAAAGGTCAAAATAAGAAACTGGTTATAGCAAAACTAAATAACAACTAAACAGCAGTGAGCATAGGTAAGAAATTGAGCGTAGTGGATGATATCGCATGGCACAAAAAAAGAACCAAGAGTCAGAGTGACTAGGGAAGGGCTGGGATTTATGGATGTACGGAAGCACCACACCCAGGTGTCTCTGAATAATACCCTGCCTGATAGAGAAACAAAAACACATAACAGGTAGGCCCAGACAGGCAACCGTGACAAGTGTAACCCCTGGTGCCTTTTCCAGATTACAGGATGTAGCATTTTTAACAGGGTAAGGGGCTTTGCCACTGAAATCACCAATAACCTAACCTAATCAGTTGACAGAGCTTTAGTGGTTCTCTGTACTGATCTGCATGAAGCGTGACTATACTATAGTCAATTAGGCCTAAAGTTATGGTAGACTTGTTACAAATAATGCACATCCTTCCCGTAGTTAGCCAGTCCATCAAACAGAATTTGAAGGACACAAGCCACGCAGCGCCTCATAGTGGTGCTAAAGTCGTGCTCTTTGGGTGCATCTCTGTGGTAGAGATACTGTAGGCAACATGATGGAAAGAACACAGCTGTGACTGCACAAAGAACAATAAAACTGCCTGACTTAAACAAACTTATTATTGAAGTGTCGAACAAGAAACACTGAAACCAAATTCATATGTATGTTTCACTAAAAGTATGTTTCATTCATATACAGTAAAAAATATATACAGATTTTTAATCTGTATCAGAATGAAAACGGGTCTTGCTTATCCCTAATCTAAAGCACAAAATGAGTTCACAGTTTAAACAGTGAAACAGTACAAAGAGCAGCTCTTAAGAAGTGGAAAGCTATGTAAACCCCTCCTGTTTTAACCTCCTCCTGCAGATAACCGATACCCCTCTGCTTGGTGTCAAACATGCAGGCATGATTCACAGTTCAGGTGCTTGCCAAGCATGTGTGGTATCTGTTAAAGGCAGTAAATCTGTCGGAGTGTTCTAAAAAGGCACAGCATCCTAACTGGGGCATTTTTTTTATGGTTTAAATATTCCAATCTGTACAATACATTGTATAGTACAGCATGATTAATAATGTGCATACAATGGGCCTCTGGCTTTTTATTTACCACTAACATCCACTAGAGGTATCCGCTATACCCTTAAAAAGCCAATAGTGATGATACACTGTGGGCTAGTAACTCGAAATTCAAGATGACAAAGGTAGCACCTTAGGGAACAGCTCTGGTTACCGTTTGGTTTAAACTGCAAACCCTCCCTTTCATTTTACCCCCTCTGTGGCTCCCTCTTGTCACACGTGAATGAGGAGTTCTTGAATGCCCTATTTTTCTGCTGTACTGACACCACACTACACCTACAGATGCTGTCTGGACAGAAAAGCGTTTTAATCAGCACGTAATCTGACATATCTTATGGTTTTAATCATTCACCTGCAATCTGACCAGGCATATATGGCCTTTACCAACCCTCAGTATATTATTTGTTCGTAATAACGTTGCCAGATTGTTAGGCAGTGTTAAGGCTTTCTAAAATGTTTGATGCCAACACCTCTGCTCTTGTCTGGGCCTGTCACAGACTTTGGCTCATACATGTTTCATTAAATCATGGGTACTGCAGTGTGTTGGAGGCTGCAAGTGAATCTCAAACAGCCTTTGACAAAAGCTGAGCCCTAAATTTATCTACTGCATAGAATGTGGTATATTGACACAGTCATGCATTGTTCATGGCAACACTACAAGCAATTCTGTAACTACAGGGTGCCTAAATGTGATCACACAGTAACAACTGCAGTACAGTAGTCTCCACTCCACAGGTCCATCTCTAGCCTCCTTTGTGGCGTGTCCCCCGTTTAACCCTCAATAATCTTGGCAAGCAAGCTACAAACAACAAAATAGCATTTGGGCCTCACATTCTGGCACTGCTCTCTTGGGAACCTCGTTAATTAATGTACCCTCTAAGCAAACACTCATTAGCCATTGAAGATGTGATATGTGTAAATATGTGCGTGTTTGAGCATCTGTGTGCCAAAGTGCATTAGTGTGCAGCCATGTAAGGACATCAGCCATTGTTTAAGAAAATGGCTTAAAAGAGCAAGATGAAAGGAAATTAAAATAACTTTGGGGCAAAAAAAAAAAAAAAAATTAACAACAAAAAACAAAGTTAATCTATTTTGACAGCAAGTGTACTGTACATTAAGGGCAGGAACACAAGATATTCTGTGCCAGCACTGTAACACTGTGTTCAAAAACTCATTAAGACTTGTCTGGTAGAGTTGCAAAGTAAATGTAAGAACAACAAGGAGTCACTTAAGTTAACCAGAGCGTATGCAAGTCAGCCCTAGAGTGTCCTGCTTTACTACAAACACAGCGATCAACACGGGGCAGAACAGCAGTGTGGCTCATTAAAGGAACTCCAACGGACTTGTGTTTGTTTGCATTTACAGTGTACACTTTCATGTTTACACTGTACAAGTACTTTACTTGAAATAACAATTTGTCAACATATTGCAGAATTAAAAATGTGTGTTAGATGTTTGGACCCACTGCATAAACACATAATGATGGCACAGACTTTGATAGTTCTTTGAACTTACACATCTATGCTGTTTCAGTTTCTAGAGACACATTTCAACCATTCTGTGAACAGTCACAATACAGTAGCCACCTGAAACTCACGTGAATGTGTAAATTACCCTTATTTTTCATATCTTTGATTGTAGAGCAGCCTTCCATTACATTACATTGATTTGTTTTACAATTCCCCCATCAACCTGTTGCATAACCTCAACCTCCCCATCCCACCCCTAAGTGCATGAAGAGCCATCTGTGAACTGAGGAAGTAAAGAGCAAAGGAAGGAAAGGAAATAGTCTGCTATTTGTCATGGTACCAAGTTACCACCAACAGAGATGAGCTCTGAGTGCATTGTAAAACATGTAGTGGAATGCACTAACAAATTTAAATAAAAATATTCTAAATATAAACCATGCTTAGAACCTTACGTCGGTACAACAGTGTCAGACTTTCAATACAGTATCTTGTTTGCACTATTTCTAAATCGTGCCTCTTGGCTTCTTACCCATGAAGTTTTGCATAACAAGTTTGGGCATTCTTTGTGCCCCTCCCAGTCATGCCTCACCAAAAGAAAACACAGCGTGTTTACTGGCTGTGCAAGCTTGTGTAATCGAACAACACAATAACCAATTCAGGCACGATGCCATGCTGACATGTTTTTACGGTGGGTATCAAGAAAAGATACCTCATAGAACATATGGCTAAACATCACTTTCCCTCCTTTTGTCGCACCGTCCTTCCATGTTTGACAAATGATGTAATGTCATAAAACTGATTTGATCAATTACACAACAACCTTCTTGGGCATTTACAGTTCTAGTGTCTCTCAGCGCTGCATAGTTATGTTTGTTCCCTTCAACTCCTTTGTTTAAATCTCCAGTCATCTTTCTTTA
Source organism: Macropodus opercularis (assembly GCA_030770545.1). Lineage (NCBI taxonomy): Eukaryota > Metazoa > Chordata > Actinopteri > Anabantiformes > Osphronemidae > Macropodus > Macropodus opercularis. Next base: position 6,782,322 of record CM061109.1, read on the forward strand.
ACACATTGCTTCAACAAAGTCACAAACATGTGCGGAACAGGCCCATTGTTTGATCAAGGCTGTGCACAGATAGCATGTACTTTTGAAAGGACTACAACCGATTGTCATAGTGTTTACCCTGTATGAGGTCAAAGGGCATGAATGTCTACAGAACAGGCGGAAATCCATCACCTTATCTCAGTACATGCTGTATTTTTATATTACATGCAGAGAAGAGAATAGAAAAAAACCCAAAAATGGTTATTGTTTCCCCTCTTCCTGCCATGGATGTTGTGGAGTTGACACAGCATTAGATAAGCAGTAGGGTTTGGTTTAGACCAGCGGTCACTAACAGGCGGACCGCGGTCCGGATCCGGACCCAGAAGCTGTCCCATACGGACCCGGAGCTACAGACCAAACGGAACGTTTTGATTCAGAATCTAGCGGAGCACTTTACTTTTAATCGGCGCGGCTATTGTGATCTTTACGGTAGTTATTTGGTGAAGGCCAATTGAATGTGCGTTAACCACGTGACTTCACTTAGCCAATCGATTCTGTGGATCACAGGCGCTAAATTTTGCGACTCAAGAGCACCTGCAGCTAAAAGAAAGTTCGAGGTTGCAAAGGAATTAACAAACACATACGGCGATAACAGTTGCGTGTAGCTAGCGACAACAAAGGGAGAGACAGACGATAGAAGCTACAAAAGCTCAAAAACAGACACAAGGGTTGGATCAAACGGCCGCAGACAGACGATACATCCCAGCACTGAGTCCTGTACGTGGGTTAAATATATGAGGGGAGGAAGATGAGCCTCCAAAACTGTTCAGTTAGGATATGTTCAGGTTTTTCTTACCAGTTAAATTGGTTGAGACTTTTGATTCAAATTGTAAAATATTTTTTTATACCTTTCCTTTATTTCCTTTAAGTTAAGCTCTTATTTGAACATTTGTGTTCTTGCTTATTTTGAAAATCAGCCCTGCTTTTTTTTCATGAATTAGATTACATTGTAAATATATGTTCAGTTGGAGTTTCAGTTTGTCAAAAGGTTTTTGAATTGTACTGAATTAATTTGATTTGACAGTGAAGTACTGATTACATGCAGGCTACTTAATATATCACAGTAAATAGTTAGACATTATAATCTTCTGGACCTTTGCTTCCAAAAAATGTGCGTAACCGGACCTCTTTAAATTTTAGTTGAATACCCCTGGTTTAGACCCTTCGTAATGTTAATTTGTTCATTTTTACAAACCTGCCTTTGCCTCAAAGACTGAACCAACTAAGCAGACTTGTCCAACCTGAATGTGACACCAGAGGGTAGTGTCACTTCTCTGTCTACCATGTTTTTCATATTACTTAAACTTAAGCTAAATCTCTTAGCTGCCCTCGATTCTCTCCCTACCTCTCTCGTTTTCTTTCAGTTGTCTGGAAAGTCTGAGGATTATGTGAAGAATAAACCCCATAGGGAAATAGGAATGATAACATTGCAAAAAGCCATGTTGTAAACAAACCTCACTGCTTTAAGGAAGCACAGCTTGCAAGCTACACAGCCAATTTATACTTTCTTGGCACCTGACAGAAATTCTTGTCTGTTACTGTCACTTTGAAAGACAAAACACCCTGTAAGAATGTGACTGTAAGTTACAGCTTGAGTATTGGTGGTGAAGGGTATTATATTAAAACCAGGGTTATATATTGTATGTGTTCTATATTTAAGCAATACTTCTAGGAGACGTAATAACAACACAACAGCATATAGACCAAAAGTTAATGTATAATTCATTGAATCCTCAGTTTACAGTGACCAATGCTACAACTAACATGCCATTCTGACTGTCAGAATGAATTCCTGATCAGACAGTGAACATGCCACTAAAACATCTGCCTGAGTGAAAGCTTGGTAATACGTAGACATGCATGACTGAAAGCACTGAACCAGCCAGCACTGATGTGGGCTATAAGCCAAGAGAGCATATCACCTGCTAGAAAGGTACACCCAACAAATCTCAGCTGTAGCCTACAGCTTGTTTCCTGCTTAAACCTGCGGAAACAGCCGCGTTTTGGCAATGAAGGACTCTGAACATGTCACATTTTGCACAGGTGTAGTGGTTTAAGCTCTCCTAACGACAGCGCTTCTCATTCTTCTTGTGTTTTGGGTAAATGGCTAAAAAGGGTTTTCTTCCAGTTTCAGGTCTGTCACATTTGAATCATATACACAAACCCAAAGTTATAAGTCCATTATCTATTCATAACTCCATTACTGACGTTTGTTCCACTAAACTACAGCAAAGGTTAGAGATTGGGGCGAGGCTCAGAACAGAATTACCAGTTGTCCTCTATCTTGACACATGAACATAGAGTGGAGAAACAAACTTCAAACTTCTTTCAGCTGAAAGCACAGATTAAGTCACAACCTTTGCTCAAGTGTTCATACACAAAAGGTAGATTGTAGCAAAGCAAACAAAACAACAATGAGCGAAGCTGAACCAATCACACAGCCACTGTAGAGATCTTCTGCACTCAAGTGAGAATGTCGTTTCACAACGTAAAGGTTTTCAAATCATTTATTTGAACATAATATACGCTTCTCTGCATTTATTTATAACTGAAAGAGAAAGTTTTCAAGAAGAATGTAATCTCATTATGCATTAAGTTTCACAGCAAGATTTCCTAGAGCAGGTTGCGTTCAGGGTTTAGTTTGGCTTGGAAACATGTTTCTCTTCCAGTGCCGTATGATGTTTAGGTACTCTGACTCATGTCACTCTGCTATCTGGGATCATGAAAACACACACAATCACCAAACATCCTCTTCCTATTCTACCGAGAGAATGTCTCACTACAAAACCACGGTACTACATATAAAAACTCTCAATCTATCCCTACGTTGCATGCAAAAAAAAAACAGCTTTATATAAGATTTCCAGGGTGACTGAACACTAAAATCAATCTATATGGCAAATTAAAAAAAATGTATCTGCAATACAACACAAACCTTTTCATACAGTGATTTCCAAAACGGTCTCTACAGTGTGCAGAGAGCAATCTCAAAAAGCTGAGAGTTGTTTTCACATGTGTATCAGTGTGTGCATGCGTGTGTGTGTGTATGTGGAGAAAGGGGCAAGAGACAGGAAAAGCTTGAGTGCACAAAAACAAACAAACAGGGCCTGAGCAGCAGTAATTAAGTCCTCATTAGTCCTTGTTATTCACAGGAACGCAGTGGAGCAGTGGACAGCGCTGTCCTTACTGACCAACCGTGGCCAAATCCTGGGGCTCGTATAGGCCCGTGCTCCGTGCAGCAGTGGACGTTTACCCACAAGCTCTCGGTGCTTCCAGCTCATCTAGCACATACAGAGTGATGAGTGTTTTGGATCAATCCTAGCGAGCTGGGAGGGAGGGGGCACTTTGGCTGACAGCTAAAAGCCTGGCATAGAGAGTTTGGCTCCTGTGTACTGTGTGTTATCAAATAGTAGAATGATACGTGCAGCATGTGCTTTGGTGTTGGGAATGTGGACAGGTGTCTTGAACAAAGATAGAAAAACTGGTCTACCACAAATTGGAGCCTGTATGAAAGACAAAGAAGCAGACAGAGGGAGAGCAACACGAAGTGAAATGTCTGGACAGTGAACACAAACCAAAAAAAAAAATATCTGACTGATTAGAGCACACTAGCACGGTAGCCAATGGGCAAACCTCACTCACACTCTACTGTATACACCTCCCTTCTCTACATCAGTCATGTACAAATGATTTTCTTTTATCTTTGTTGAAAATGTGAGGAAAAATCTCATCTCTCTGGTGAAGAGTATAATGTTTGTGATAGGACAAGGTTTTCTAATGACATATGATAAGCATCAAGCCTAAACATGAAATTAATTCACTGCTATAAAAAATACAGCAATGAAAAAAAAAATATGTGCAGCCAGGACAACACAATACAAAAAATTCTGTGAATGCGTTTGACAATGCACTAAAAGAAAACTCTAAAGCAAAAGGGCACTCCCATCTAGCACATAAAAACTGACCAGGGATTCGATAAAAATCGATCCACTGTGCCTCAGCTGCACACACTGAGAGTCACCTAGTACAAAGTAAGGTCCTGGCACCTGTTGGATTAGAACAACAGTGTCTCAGTACCTGGGAAACCAGATAACAACAGTGGTTAAAAGCTCTCTGTGACTCTGGTTGTGTCAACAGTAACCCCACTTATATACTGCCAGGGCACACACACTTGTACTTACACGTTGCGGACACACCCACACAAACGTGAAAAACCACGTATTCATGCATGAAGCATACTTTGAGATTATTCCTCTGTCATGTTATTTTTCTTGCTATATCAGATCATAGCCTTTATTATACAGAACTGCTCTCACTCGCTTGGTAAATAAACTTAAAAGCTGACATCCAAGTCAGGCCGAAAAAATTTTAACTATTTTTATGTCTTGAGGTACGAGAGGAACAGGTTTTGTAAGGACAGGTCTAAGTTTAAAGTTTCTAACTTTTTCACTGCCAGTATACAGTTTTACCGTTGCAGGTATGACATGGCAGTTGAAGTGGTAAATCCATCCAAAGCTATCAGTTTGCCTGAATTATGACTGTGGGGTGTAAACAGATCTAGTCGAAGTCAGAGGCTGAGCCCTCCTCTATTATCCTCTATAGCGCCATTCCCAGACACACCCAACCCTCCCCACACACACACACACACACACACACACACAGACAACAGTCCAACAGATGGAACACATTCTGTTTGCAGGCACAGTATATTACAATTCTTAACTTATACACCGAAGCCAGATTATAGTGGGTACTGGTACAATGTACACTTTTATGGGCGGAGTTGTGTTTGAGGAGCACAAACAGCCCATCACGTGGTTTGTAAATTGAGCTCTGCAGCATTAAAGATGTTATAGTCACCATGTAATTTGTGCTGTCTAGCTGCTGCATGTGTCAGTGCCAACCAGGTGCTGCAAAACACACCCACTTGTGCAGTCAAATATTAATGCAAATATGACTCTCTCTGTCTTTCACGCACACACGCGCATTAGAATGATCTAATGCAAATGCACTAAACCTTAAATGCATAGTGCCATTGTTTCTTCATTCTTTCAATTTTTAAAAAGTACAGTAGTACTTTTAGTTTTTGTTATGGGTCAAGTTTTGAAAAGACTACATACGTTGTCCTATAATGCAGCTCATCTCAAAATCTTGCACAATGCCCGCTTTGCCAGATTGTGATGCAGAATTCTTATGAGCTCTGTCTATATGTTCCTAACCAAAAGAGCAGATCAACTTTGTTTTCTCTCTTCTCTATCCCTTCACCTGAACTAGTCAAGGCAGATGAGCCTGGGTCTGCTGGAGGTTTCTTCCTCTATAGAGGGGGTTTTTCCACTGTTGCTATTAAAATGTATACTTTATTGATTGACTACCATTAAAAACTTGCTCTATGTGGGATTTGTTGGGTTTAGTTATGCAAGGTCTTAAACCTTACTTGTAAAGTGCCTTGAAATAACTGTTATTGTGAATTGGCGGTATATAAATAAAATTGAATTGAATCGCTATTGCATCACCAGGGGTATTTGCTGTGATACTTGCAGAGAGTTTATAGACTATGCGTGGGGTCCTGTGCTACTGAGCAGTTACTGTTGTCTTTCTACCACTCACCTGGAAGATGAGCACTTTAAAGTGGTTCCTCTTCAGCAGGTGGCTGTGGTTGGCCTCTAACTTCTTCACCTGGACCGCCTGTTTGTCCAGGCGCTCCCTGACTTCCTTCAGGTGGCCGCCGGCTTTGCGGGAGCGCTCGAGCAGCTTGTTGACGCAGTTGGAGGTGCTGACGTGGTTCTTGGACAGGCGAGTCACGTCTCCCTGCACGACCCGCACCGCGCTCTCCAGGTCGGCCTGCCGCTGCTCCATCCGCTGTTGGTTTTCCTGCACCGACTCCATCATGTTGACCAGCTTATCCAGCAGTGCCACCACGGTGATGGCGCTCACCTGGCCGCGGTCGACCGGGCTTCCCGGCGCAGCCGATGCAGAAGGGCTAGTTGGACTTTTGAAGCCCAGTCTTGATAAAGTACCGGTCGGTGTGGGAGAGGACGGGGCGGATGACGGGCTGAAGCTCGGGATGAGGATGTCAATGTTTTCGGGCTGCTGCGGCTGCTCGATGGTGTGGGTGCTGCCGGTGGCGCTGCTGGGCTCGGCGTGGGACGCGTCTTCTTCCATGGCTAACAGGTGGTCAAAGGTCCCGCTTTAGTTGCCCAAACACGAAGTTCAGTAGTAGTTTCTCTGACGCGCAGATGCTGCTGTCACTTGGTCCAGCTAGGAACTGGCGGAAGAGTGTTTTACTTCTTGGAGTTGATTTGGCATCCACGCCCCTGACTGTCTCTTCTGCCACACCGACAAGCACAAACACGCCGCGAACTTCCAAAACACCTCCCCTGCAGACCAGCGGGAGGGGCGTGGTTGCTATGGAGACCGTGCAGGCCAAGCCCTATTGTCAGTGTAGAGGTAGGGTTACTTTTAGTGTGTATGTGTGTTGGTTTTCACGTGACTGCCAACCATTCCACTTTTGTGCATGCGTGGCTGCTTTTACAAAATATGTGAAAGCTGCTTTTGTTGTCTGCACTTGCTGATGTGTTTGGCACTGCAGACTCAAACCGTATTGAGTTGTGGACTATGCTGTAAATGCAGTCTGTGTGTTCGTGTGTATATCCGTAACAACAAAATGACAGTAAAATGATCATTTAAATCAAAAAGGTCTGTGTTTCTTGTGTTTTTCCACTGAGAGGCTGTATTACAAAATCTGGTCTGTAGCCCCTGTGTAGATCACATGTTAGTATATGTGACTGTGTGTGTGCCCCTTTCCTCTCCCTTCTTGTTTTTGAACATGGTGTCATGGCACGGTGCGCACACTGACATGGAAATGTGGAAATCCCTGTTTCAACAATGAGCTCATCTGTGCCCTGGCCTCTCTGTCAAGCCTTCCCTTTGTCGTCATCACTGTAAATCTTTTACCCACACCAGCACTCTTTCAATCAAATATGTTCTCAGTTAACATTATCAAAGTAATAGGTGGTATTTAACAGAAATGTGTCTGGGTGTTGCAGCAAAAAAAAAAAATGCCTGAAAGTGTTTTTCGTAAAGCCTTTGTGGTTCAATGTGTGGTTTATTTCCTTGAAGAAAACTTGCTGCTCCTGAGTCCACACCTGAATTTTATTGGATTCTGCCTGATATGGCAAAGGATAGGCCCGTCATCTAAAAGCCTATCAATGCAAAGTTTTTACTGCACTACACTAAGATTGCATTTCATGCAACAACTTAGGTAAAGAAAAGACACACCTTGTAGTATAACAGTCCATGTGACTCAGATCCAAATCACATTCATTAAAGCACTTTTGAATAGTTTTGTTGTGTTAGTGTTGCCTCGTGAGATCAAGTATTATCACTGGATTTGTGGTGACAACTGAGAAGGAAAACGTCTCAAATCTTGGGAAATATAACTGATTGATTTTTTGCTGAGAGTCAGACGTTTGATAATTACTGCACAGTGGTGGAAGTCAAATGCTTTTCTTACTCACTCACTTTGTCATTGTAAGGGCTAGGGGCATGCTGGAGCCTATCCCAGCTGTCAATCAAGCAAGACAGGTCCATCAAAGGGCACATACTGTATAGACAGACAAACCACTCACGCACTCACTTCTACGAGCAAGTCTCCATTCAACTGGGAGGGGAGAACACGCACACTCCACCGACTCCACACAGAAAGACACCTGAATAAATTGAACCCAGGACGTTCTTGTTGTGAGGCAACATTTTTAACCACTGCACCTCCAATCTTCAACCGTTAATTATTACAAAATGCTTACTTTTATCTGGAGATTACACCAAATTCATTATATCATTAGCATCGTCATAATTTGTATAATCTAAACATGTAGTACAAACACACTGTAGTTATCTAACCTGAATAATAATGATCTATACCAGAAAATAAATTTGTGCACAAAAGAGCTTTCAGAAGACCTCTAATCAAGAATTGTTGACTTGCGTGAAGCTGGAAAGGGTTAGAAAAGTATCTCTAAAAGCCTTGATGTTCATATGCCCATGCTAAGACAGACTGTCTACATATGTTCAGCACTATTGAACGTATTCAGTGAGGTGAAGAGGAATCCTGGTGTGTCAGCTAAAGACTTACAAAAATCTCTGGCACATGCTAACATTTTTGTTGACAAATGAAAATCTTTCTCCACATGGTTTGGGGCTGCTTTGCAGCCTCAGGACCTGGACGGATTGCCGTCATTGACAGATAAACTAATTCTAAAGTTTATCAAGACATTTTGCAGAAAGATCTGTCAACTGAAGCTCCACAGAGGATGGGTGATGCAACAGGACAACAACCCAAAGCATAGAAGTAAATTAACAACAGAATGGCTTCAACATATATTGAATATTGCTGCACTGAAACAGTTTTGTAAGAGGATAGGTCCAAAATTCCTCCAGACCGTTGTGTAGGTCTTATCTGCAACTACAGGAAACATTTGGTTGAGGTTATTGCTATCAAAGTAGGGTCAACCAGTTATTAAGTTTAAAGGTTCACATACTTTTTTCCTGCACTGTGAATATATATATTTAATAAAAACATCATGTAATGTTTGTGCGATATTAGTTTAAGCAGACTGTGTTTTTTTTATTGTTGTGAGATCAGAACACAACAATTTAGGTAATACCTACTGTTTAAGCTACTTAAGGTCAGCTTATTGAAAAAATCATGTCAACTGTTGCAAAGTGGGACCCTCTGATTCTCTAACAGACAAAATATTAATTTTCCCATATAACTATAAGCAAGGTGGGTTGTGTGTTAGTCTAGAAATGTCTATTCCTATAACTATTCCTTTAGAAAGTATCTAAAGGTACAGAAATCTATTCATCAGTTGTATAGTCTTTACAGACATGGATGTGTATTTAACATCCAGGTCAAAACTTCTTTAGGTTATTTGATCATCAGGCTTCATATCTGTCAGTGTCGAGTGGAGATGCTAGAATCTCGCTGACACTGCCTCCTTAAACACAGAAACATAACAACTCATCTCAGGACACTTTATAAAGTAAGGTCTAAGACCTTACAGAGAACTATATTGCAAAACTCAACAAATCTCACATGAGCCACACACACTTTTGCCAACAAGTCACTTTTTTCAGTTAGCAGAAGTGTGATCTCACTTTCTTTGCAAATACACTTTATTCACACAAGCTGTTAGTGTTTGAGTTATTAAAAGAGCTGGTGTTATCTGTCCAAGTCAGTTCAAAGACATGGATGTATTTGCCCCCTGCAGGCTGAGACATGTAAGTGCACAACCAAGTTCAGACCTCTCCATTTGTCAAACAGTGTTCATAACAGTGATTATTATCCTCTGTATTTTTCTTTTTTTCAAACTTTTGTTTCATAACCTTCTCATTTATCACACAGATAAATCTTGCTGTAAGAACTTTGTAGGATATGAAGCGCCATGAAGCTAAAGGCATTTACATGAACAAGCCGCTGCATGTTGCATCGATTGAATGAGCTCTATATCCTGGGAAATCTTTTTTTTAACTGGAAGAGATTCAAACCTTCAGCAAGAGTGGTGTGGCTCGGCTGTAACGGTCGCCCGTTGGTAAACTCGTGAGGTGCCCAACTGGTTTTACAGGAGTGGTGCATGAACAAGTTTGAATTTGAAACAGTTTTATTCAGTGCAGGCTCAGTAGCTTATTGGTGTTTCTTTCTAGATCGAGTTTAAATAAAAACAAATCACCTTTGGTAAAAAACAAAATTAAAAACTTTGGAGAGGTGCTGTCCATGCCTTCCAGACTCAATGAACAATACTGTCTAATATCTAAGTCAGAGAAGAAGTTTCTGCTTGATGTGTGCTTCATTCTTGGTTGTGCAGAGGGTGGCCCAGCATAAAGAAAAAAAGAAAACATGTTGTTGCAGGCATGAACACAACAGAGATGATTGATTTTGAGTGTGTTGTGGTCAGCTGAAGCTGTAGAGAAAATCCAAAGCAGAGTTCCAATTCAGGCAGCGCTGACCCCAGTTGAAGTCTTTTTGTATTTAAATATAAAATAGTGGACTGCAGAATCAAATTCCCTAGGAATCTTTAAGTGAGTGTGTCACATGTGTCATGACATTCTTTGTTGCTTCTTGTAGAGTACTGATTAGAATAGCAGCTTTACCCTCTGCTCTCTGATACTTCATGATCAGGTTCCCTGATCAGTGTTTAATTGGGACTAATGCCTGTGCTAACTGACATCAGGCCCTCACAGATGGTCATACCTAGATGGGGCAATGGATGCCTAACCTGCTCAGGCTCTCAAGGCAACAATGTTGTCCTTTTGTCATTAAATCAAAAGCTTTCACAGCGGAGAAAGTGGCATGCTGGGTACAAGACAGATGGTGTGGATCTTTAAATGACCCCATTCCACTGAAGCGTTGTGTGTTAGCAGGAAAATGCTTGTGGTGCGTATCTTTTCGGGTATGTGAATTTGGTGACACTATCAATGTTGAAGCTAATGGCCCAATTTTCAAGGTGTTACGCTTTTCACATATTCTCCTCAGAACCCGGGGAATTGCTCTGTATAGTATGTGTGTTGTGCGTTGGGGTGGGCTTGTTAGTTCCTGTGAGTATATATGTTTTCATATGACATCATCAGTTTTCAAACCAATGGTCCAGTCTTTCCTTGCCAAACGAGTAGAGGTGCAGTTTGTTGATCTTAAAATCGATTCGCTCTCCTAGTGGATCATTCATGCTGGTGCAAGGAATTAGTATTCAGTGATATGTGGAGAAATTTAAATGCCTTAGAAAAGAGGCTTGCATGTTGGAACATGTTGTCCAGATACTCAGAAGCTAGATGAGTTTCTAAGATAAGTGCCAGATTCCAGTGCTGCATGCCTATGGGTAGGTGCTGGAGAGAGGGAATCATTTCTGAGAGCGCTGCCTGTTGTATGTTGGAAAAAATGGATAGCCGTGGATTTGTCTTCTAAGTTGTTTACATGTATATGTCTTAAATCCGAAGCCACTGATTTTGATCCTGCCCACTGCTTTTTTATTTTTCTATGTGCAGTAACAAATAGTAAAACTTTTGTGCGACGTGCATGTATTGACCTTTGACCTTTGGTGCTAAGTGATGTGTTGTTTGTGAGGGTGGCAAGTTTCTCAGCTATATATTATCATAATGTTTTAATAGAACACATATAAATGCCCCTATCGACAAAATGCTCTCAACATGCTTAAAGAAGAAAAGCAGTCATATTTGAATTAGAGTTTTGTCTTATGCTGCCTGGTGAAGGTAAATCCAGCAGTTCTGTTCCTCTGTTTCCTATATTTGATTTCTCCCAGCTGCAGAGGAACATCTGCCGACTTCTTTGCTGCTGACCCAGTAAACAAAGCAAACACTGATTGGTTAGTTGCAGATGGAACCGTACAGCCTCAAAATGTGGAGCAAGTTTGGAGGTGGAACTTTTTCTTTATCCAAGTGAAAACACTATTGTAAATAACAAACAAGTAAGTAGTATATTATTTCCTCTATCCTTCATGTCTGAGAATGCTAAGCTTGAGAATGGATCTGCTGGTTAGCTGTACAATGCAGCAGATATTTAATTAGGAACAATCATTTTCAACGTCTATCCAAGATTTAACATCCACAAACCACCTCATGTAAAGGTGTTAGTGAAACACGATATCTTCACGTATCTACACTGATCGTATCATGTTTACTAAATAAACAATTTTTTGGCAGGTTGCATTTTGATGTTATCTAGCTTTAAGTAGCCTATCTGGCTATGTCAGTGGTTAGAAAAACAAAAATAGTGGGACTCTTTTGCAGAAAATCAGAACAAATCTTCTTTGGAATAGCCTTTTCCATTAATGATAGCTTTCGACACATTCCTCCACCTCTGATGCAAACAGATACTCAGACATTCACAGAAATTTCCTTCCTGCTCCTCCCTGGCCCCGAGCCCTCTGGATTTGAGCTGAAACCAGTGAGAGAAGTCAGGAAACCGAGAGGATTACGCTGACAGGATCTGCTGGGTACTGTGCAGACACATGAATGCATATACAAATAGGTGTGTGCCTAGCAGCTAAACTACAAGGCACATTTTAGCTTTAATTTGAGGGTGGGACAATGAATGAGGTAAAGGTGAAAATGTCAACTGTGGGACACAACATGTTTCATCATGGCTTCATTTCAGTCTTAATGGGCTTAAGAAGGTTTGAAATAGTTTTTAACAATGATATGACTGCGACGTTTTCTAAAGGTAAATCAATAGGAATGGTATAGCTATGATTATGAGCTTTGCAACTACTTTAAGCTATGGAAACACATCAGCTCACACTTGGGTGGCATTGACATATAGGTCTGTTCTTTGAGTAGATGAGGTCAAAAAATAAATATAATATACTCTAATAGTAAATATATTGTATTACAGCATCAGATCTCCACACACACAGTATCAATCTGTACAATCTGGATTCCTAGTCAATCACCGTAAGCACTCAGCCACAACACCACATCACAAATGATTCATATAAAACATTTTGTTAATTCATTTATTAGATTTCCTCTCATGGCTCCACCTGATCTACATGAGTACAGCTCCACCTTGTGGCAGTAAACACACATGTTGTTACTTAAGGAAAGGTCAGGAGAACCCATGAATGACACATTAAATTATACTCACCATTGTCTTCCTCTTCTCTTTAGCATCTCATTACTAGATTTCAATAGGACACAGATTTTTTTTACATCATGCATAGCATGTTCTTTCGTTATAGCATATAGAACCTGACAATTTGAACTGTGGACTCCTCTGACGACAGGACACTCTCCCACTGTCTTTCTTGAGCTCAGGCTTAGAGGACCTAGTGGTGTTTTCTCTAGGAACTGATTGGCTTTCTCGTTGCAGGTGCAATTTCTGGACACAACAGCGTATGTTGAGAGAGAATGCTTTTCCCCCAAAATACTTCATATAATGACTACCAGATCTCTCACAATGGTTGTGACTAAGTGTGGAGCTACAATAAACATCTTTTCTTACAACTGCCAACAGTACATGTTTACTTTATGTCAAATTTGTAAGTTTCATATATGTATATATAAATATTACAAAATGCAGTTTGAAAAATTAAATTCTACCTATTTTAGAGAACAGCAGAACTCTGACATCAAAGAACAGAGGCAGGCACAGTCTCTTACATTTCGTGATATAAATTATTTATTTACATTTACAGAAAAATGACCCCATCAAGACAACGTAGTAATAACTATTGGAAATAGAACCCAAGATACAGTAGCTGACGTCATCGTCACAACTGAACAGAGAGCTCTACAGTAACATTGTGCCCTCTGTCAAAGGTCTCCTATAACACAAGGTGCAAGGCATCACGTGTAGCCCCGAATCCCCCCACCCCCCTCCCAGACAGAACAACACCTCATTTAAAGCCCATTACCCTGCTTTGCACTACCCCAGTTTGCTTTAACTCCTCTTCTACAAACAAGAGACACTGGCTAACCTGCCTCTACCAAAGCTCACACATTTAACACACGCACGCCCGCACACGCGCGCGCACACACACGTAATCTGAATTCGCAACACCTCCCCAACCACATGGTTCAGTTTCTCAGAAAAACCCGGGCCAGAAGAGGCAAGGTGTAAGGAAATATGTCTGCAACTGGCGGGTAGGCTGTAGTGGCAACCGATGGCAATATTTACGCACCAGTGAGTCTCACCACTGGCCGGTGATCCAACATTGTCTTTGCTTTGCCACTGTCCTCCCTGGACATTCTTAAAATCCGTACTGGGAAAAAGGGCGAGGAGTGAGGGAAGCAGATCCTAATTTTCATGGTTGGCCTACAAGGGGGAACATATAACACCACAAGTCTCTCCGTCAAGTGAAGGGGGACTCTGTCTGGTGTGTCTAGGCTCAGATAAGTCGAGTGGAGGCGCGCATGGTGTTCTCTGTACTGAAGTGGACATTGTTCTGCTTCTGCCGGTTGATCCTGTTGGTCCGAGGGCACTTCCTGTACGAAGAGAAGTGGGAAAGAGATAGATTTGAGAAGATAAATAAAAATATTTAGCCATGTACGAATCTGCATTACAACTCAAATCTTTTCGGAAAAACATTTTGGATTGAAACACTTTGCATTGTTCATAAGTGATGGGATTTTTGATCTCATAAAACGGAATCACAAGACACAGAGGGTACAAGCTGCTTGAGGGCAGAAACCCAGTATAAAATAATCTGTAAGAAATCACAGCTACATTTACTGTTGTTAATGTTAATTCATGTGACCATACACTGATAAATAAAGTGGTGTTTTTCACAACCTTTCTTCTTACACGTTTTTTTGCAGAATTATACACTGTAATGGTTTGAGTATAACACACTGAAATAATATAAATATATCAGAAAATATATCAGATAAAATAATAGGACATTAACTAAATTCTGTAATACAGTAAGCCTTAGTGTGCACATTTTTATTGTTTTTGGTCAATATGTTGAGAAACTAATCAGAAAATGTCACTTCTTGCAAGTTTATATGAATCAAAAGTAGCAATAAACATTGTGTAGCGTGAAACTTTTAAAAATATATAAAGCAGCACCTTCTCTTTTTTAAATAATAAATGTAGACTACTGCCACTTACTGGTAAGGAGAGTGATTTCCTCTTTCCTCACAGGACTTATAGTACAGCACAGTATGTACTACTTAACCCTTGTTAATGTTAAGGCACAGAAGATCTCATGGCCTAAAATAAAAGGATCATGGCAGACTGTTGTATAAAGACAACGTTTTAGAAGACAAACAAACTCATTGTTGATTTTGTTTTTTGTTAACAGTACTGAATAATTTGACACTAACATGGTGAATGTTATGTCATTGGAGCAGACCTTTTTGAAGAAGCGACAGGAACCTTTTCCACTTCCATCTGTTTTGTTCTTTAAGGTAATGCCGCATCCAAATAATGAGTGAACGTCAGCTAAGCCGCCAGCAACATTCACAACCACTATACATAAATTATAACTCAGTGGGTCCACCTGAGTTTCAGCAATAAGGTGGGTGTGTCCCACAGATGTATACATGGTAACCATGTATACATTTGTGTGTTCACTAAACCCCATGGCAACAAGACACAGCTGTGTGTTGTATGGTGAACATCACAACCTTTATTTATATTTTGCTATAAATGAACATTGCTGAGCAGCAGGAACAGCATTCTCTGCTATAACTCTCTCTTTACTTCTTCTCTCTTTTTACATTCAAACGGCACATTTCCAATTGCTCCCACTTCTCTTCTATTCTTCCCCCTCCTTTGCACAGAGGAGCAGTTTTGTCTTGGCCAAAGCTCTTTTAAAATCTTTTATTAAAAGTCATAAATTGCTTAGGTCAGCCAGAGGCAGGCATGCTGCAGGCTATATACCATGTATCTGTGTGGGAGGTGTGTGTCTGTGTGGGTTTTGCTGTGAATGCGAAATACGTGCTCAAACACTACATATACAGTATATCTCTGTAAACCTGTGCTTTCACATGCACGCACGCACTCCAGGCTTTCAAATGTGTGTGTGTGTGTGTATGTCCAGAGGGAATGTAACAGTACTTTTAGTCTGTAGTGTAAGCAAGGTGACTTTTTTAGCTGTTTCCTCAAGGCTTTGCAGGCCCCTTGTGACTTCCACACACACACACACAATATAGAAAATATATTTGTCCCAGACTCATTAGTATGTTTAAATGCGTGTGCATGCATGACTCACCTGGTAATGCAGAGCACCACCACACAGATAATGACCACCTGGAGTGCTCCAATGATAGAGGCGATGAGGACATAGTGCAGTTTGCCAGAGCCTGGCACCACATAGAGCACGTTGAACTCTTTGATCTCACACTGGGGGCCCCTAAAACCCGAGTGGCAGCTGTGATCACACGCGCGCACACACACACACACACACACACACACATACAAGTGAGAAGGTCAGAGAGTCCTTTCTTTGCACTACAGAGGCAGGTTAATCATTTTTGTGTTTCTAATTGAGACATCAGTTAGCTACCTGTTTGATAAAGACACCGTGATGGGGCAACGTATTTGTGCGACTGTTCCTTTCCTTTGAGGTGACAGTTTCGATTAACACGACTGATGGGGCATGCAGTGGGCAACAGAAGCAGGAGGAGAGGCGTGTGAGTATCACAGAAAGAAACTTGAAATGCAAGCATGCTGGAATTATAGCTGGTTTGTACCTACTTAAAATGGGATATGTGAGCTACAGGGATTCCCCTTAGACTGCATGATGCACTGGTTGCATCTTTTCCTGAGGCATGTACCAAAACGCAGATTTTGAAGTCTCTGTCTATATATGGGTTATCAGGTATTATCAGGGATAACAGATGAGTTACAAGCAGCACAATCAGACCCATTAATATAATACTTCATAATAATGTGAAGCGTGAACAATATAATTTAGCAGTTAAAAGTTTACCTACAATGGCAATATTGTAAATTGTAATATTAATGTCGTATCTATTAAGAGATGAATGAGTTCTCTGAGCATTCTATGGCAAAATGATTAAACAACACACGCCCCTGCAGACTGAAAATATTTGTCTTTTACAGTGGACGATATTACCTTTTCAGCTTTTATTTCCAAGTTGTTACATTTGAAGCTGATAACAGCCCTAACTTACCCAAATTAGTTAGTTACCTTTGCTTTGCAACAATATTTACTTCTTATTAGCTTCTAAGCTTTAAGTTAATTGTGAGGTAAAAAAACATCAATATATTAAGAAGATAACCAAAAGCACATCACACAAGCAATTGCATAGTACTGCACTAAGAAGCAGTTTTTAGACAACTGATTAAGTGGAAAGATTGAGTTGTTTGGCCGCATTCATCTCCAGAAACACTGCAGCAGCTGTTAAGCACTTTTGGTCTGCATTGCTGCCAGTGGAACTGGTGCATTAGTAGTGGATAAAATAGTGAAAGTAAGAAGGTAAGTATTAGTCTCAGAATGCTTCAAACTATAAGCCAGACGTTTGGGTGTAGTAATGGGAAAACGGATTTCAACACACACCAAAGTTGGGTATACTTTTTCGTTTAATTAACTGCCATCAGTTAAGTAGAGTTTTCATTATGATTATCATTGTGTATAGTATTGTTAGTGTTCTACTCTCCCTTTGTGTTTTAAGCCCTAAATGTTCAAAACGGAACATGGAAGCTAACTTTGTCATAAATGTCTTTGCTGGGATACCGGGAAGCACTGAACTAATTTGTCAGTGGCTTGCTTGTTGACAGGTTTGATTTGACCCTCACGTTAACCTGCTAGGCTATGTAGCAGACAGTATGTTACCATGGTGACCCGTTTTTTTAAAAAGCAAATCAGATTACGGATTTAAAAAGAAAATCATTAAATTACAGGGTACAGGACAGAAAAACTCCACATCCATGTGCCCAGCAGCAATTTCTTATTCAAATACTTATCACAAAATACATTTGGTTTATATCTCTCTATTTTCACAAATGCATGAATTAGTAATTACGTTAAACGTTTGACAATTAGATCAGGCAATGAGAATTAGAATCAGTGATATTTTGTTCATAGTCAGTGGGTGAGTTAGAGAGAGAGCGAGAGAGAGATACACACACTAATAGAGATGATCTTTCTTTTCAGAGACGAGCTAAAATGGTCCCCCTTTAATCTCTCTCTCTCTCTCTCTCTCTCTCTGCTATTTATGTCCCTGGGGAGGTTATTAGCCACCTCCACCTGCATATCCTTGTTTCGTACCAACACACACACATACTATACACTTTCGATCTCCTTCTACCTTTGACTTGACAGTGTGTGAGATGAGCAGTGCAACCTTGCTCTGTTTAGTATTTGTGCTCCGTTTTCACATTTATGTCCACATGCATACATAGACGTGCCCCAACTCTGCAAAACTCAACAACCAATAGGTGGCAGCAGAGGTCTTTCACAGTCCCCTTCTGATAAGCACTGTTCAGTATGCAGGGAGACTCCCTGGCTGTGTGAGCTGGGACGAGTGAGGTTAGAAAGAAAGAAGGGAAAGATAGAGGGAGAGGGAGATACCAAGACCCCCTGGCTGCTACACTATCAGGCTATAAAAGATGGCAGACCTGAATGACACACATGCATTCAAACGTGTGTGTGTGTGTGTGTGTGTGTGTGTGTGTGTGTGTGTGTGTTGGCGATGGTTTTAATTCCAAATCTCACTGTGCCTTCATGCAACTTTATGTCAGTGCTGTCTGTGTTAAAGTGAATGTCGTGTGCTGTGTTCAGTGTGTGTGTGTAATAGCACACTTCATTGTAAAGACATTTTGGTCAGTCGTCTTCAGTTATTACAATACGTGTTATATATAGTTATATTAGATTGAAGTGCAGTTCAAGGTTGCCGTACTGTACGTTAGATTTGTCCACAAAGAAGACCCATAAAAACAACAATTAAATCTTAACGACATTCTAACATTTTTATGGCTAATGTGTTACTGCTTTTCTTGGAGTCTGCATGTTCTCCGTTCTTCTACAACTACTTTCTCCCACACTCCAAAGACATGTACTGCTAGTTAGTTACCAGTTAATTGCCCATATGTGGTTTTCATTTTCTGTATATTTTGCCCTGTGATGGATCAGCAATTTTTCAGGGTGTACACTGCCTCTCGCCCAATGACACCTGGGATCCAGGTTAGGATCATGCATGGATGAATGAAAGAGTGAATGAATGAATGAATGAATGAGTCAGTTAATATATTAGCTAACTGCTAATATATCCTGGACACCCGACAAATTTAATGTTTATCCAGCAAGCAGGTTCAGTAAGTGCTCTGTGATGTTCATTAGCTTATCCCTGAATGTCTGTTTAATCTTTGTCCAGGAAAAGCAGGGTTTTCCCAGAAAAAAAGATCTGAAAGAAGCTGGAAGGTAAAATACCAAGAAGAGCTACATCAGATGATCATTTGACAAGGAATGATCAATACAGTTAGTTAGGCTAATGATATACCTGCTTTTAGTTTAACATATGACACATAATTTGTAAAAAATTGTAAAAGTGTATCCACCAGGGGGCAGACTAAAATCCAATATCTAATAGAAAACTTGGTTAATGTTCATGTATTGTGCTTGTGAATGTTGCTGGAGGTTTATGCGCCTTATTTTATTATTTCAACGTAGCATTAACTTCAAGAACATACTGGTATGAGTGGAACAACAACAAGCTGAGTCGCTTTTCCCCCCAGCGTTATTTTTTTATTAATTCTAAGCTTCTGTTGAGATCATCTGATACTGTCCCACCAGTCAACTTCTGATACGCAATACGCAATCAACCAGAGCACAATCAAGTAGTGCTCAATCAACCAGTGTGCGTAGGATCTCCATAATGTGCACATTCACAGTTTAATGTGGGCACTAACAGGATGTGACTGATAACAGAACTGATTGTATTCATTTGTTGGCCAATATTTAACTTACTCATACAAACTATGCTATAAAACACAAAAACCTTCTGAGGTCCCTCTGATGACACATTTAAATCAAGTCTGTCAGTCTTCAATGACACAAGCACAGCACTAGGTTTAATGCCAGGTGTCATTATTGGCGAACAGATGCCGATGCTACAAAACTGCTACAAAATACTGTAAGCGTCACATAAAAATTTTAATTTGTGAAACATGAGCCTAATTCAAGGAAAAACAAAACACCAAAGAAAAAAAAAATCCAAAACATAGAATAATTTAAAGCAGTGCAGTATGTTTGACTGGTCAACAGCCTGGAATACCACTGCAGCAGGAGTGATTACAAACACTTCCCCCTCAGCACGCTGGCCTCTATTAATCTAAAATAACCAAGCGTGATTAAAAAAGAAATCAACTCCGGCACTATCCTAGTAATTGCTAAATTTTACAAGTGATTATCCACCTTGCTGTACATCACGCGCTTTCTTCCAGCTTCTGCAGATCAGGGAGGGGGAAGGTGGCAGAGTGTCATCAAAAATAGAAGCACGGTCTCATTATTTAATGTGGGGTTTGTTATACTCACTTCTCAATTAGAGTAACCCTAATAAATATAGTTTGTTTGTTACATGAAAATCAATGCACTGTAGCCCATAATAGCTATTATAAATATATCCTCATTGACTACTAGCCATTTATATTTAATTCAATCAATCAGAAATGCCATCTATGCTAATGTCACATTTAGAAAAGCCTTTGGTAAATTGATGTTTTTGAAGGAATTTCAGACCCTGTTGTCAATGTAGTGATATGTTTATACTATGTGCTGATCAATGTCAATCCTAGCTACTGACTGAGCTGCCTGTTCTCTCTCCTCTCATTTCCTGTCAACTCCCAGCTTTGAATAAAAGGCAGACATACATGTAGAAGTATCAATATATAAGGTTTTCCTTCGTGCAAACCATCCCTTACAAATGCTGTAATACTGTTTGTTTGTGGTTGTTACCTGCAGGAGGGCTGAGCCAGGATACTGGGGAACTGGCAGTCTCCATGGATGCAATAGTTTTTGTAGTCGTCAGGGCAGGGGATGTACAGACCCCGGGCCTGGCCGTTCTTCGGATCCTCTTTTATCTCTACAGTAGAAACACACACACAAAAGCTACATGAAAGTGCGTTGGGGGCTTTCTGTACATATACATGACAGCATATACATAAAGCACTGGTCGGTGCAAACTGTAAAAACAGTTCTCCTCATACGTATCTGATATAAGGTTCTGAGCCTCCAATAACAATAACCTATCTTTTTCCCCTGTATAGTACAGTTTAGTCTTTACATGCTTATATAAGATATTAAAAGCAGCATGAATCTATTTTTTTTTTACATCTGAATAAAACAGACATCGCTGCCATACTGTATGTTTCCAACATTTGGCATAACACATTCTTCCAAATACTATGCCACAAGGTTAGTCTAGTCATGGCTTTATCATTTAAACAATATTTGGAAAAATAAATACAGATTTCACCTATTTTAAAACTATTGTAACCGTCTATTCAACTACCTTGGTCAAAAATCCATTAATTGGCTTCAGGCAGCTCAGAACTCAGCTGTGAGACTTTTAACTAGAACAAGGATAAGTGATCATATTATACCTGTTTCTTACCCCCTTGCACTCGCTTCCAGGACATTGTAGGATTGATTTTAAGATTATATTCCTAATTTTTTAAAGCCCTTCACAGCCTTTCACACAGCTTTCAGACCTGTTGATACCTAATAAGCCTTCATGTAACCTGAGATCTACTGTGTGTCCCTATAATGTGAGATTAGGTGAGATTGACAACTTGAGCCAGCAGATCCTTTTCAGTTAGAGCCTCTAAACTTTAGAATGGCCTGCCTATGGATATTTGATCATGACTGAACAGTTGGTGACCTCTTATAAATCTCTCTTTAAAACATATTTGTATTGTTCTCTTTTCAACCAATTTGTAATGCAGGTTTAGAAAGATGCTCTAAAAATAAAGCTTCTTCTCCTTCATTATAATACAGCTTTGGATAAAATGCAGACATTCTAATACTAGAAGAGATTAACATTTAACATTCAAAGATCACATATAAGTCTGCTACCATTATGCATAAACTCACCTGTGAAGTGTCCATCCCCGCCTTTGTTCCCAGGTACAATTTCACCTGCAAATTACAAAGACACAATAAAACAGGTCTCAGGTCAGTTCGTCCATTACTAAAGCTCCATCCCTCTTCATTAGGAGTAACATAGTAGTGAGACTGACACCAGAGCAGTAAGAGATGGATAAATGTGGTTCATGTAGCATGGATCCATCTAGGTCAAATGTATAAATGTCAGAAGCCGTCTTGTCTGCGGTTTTATAGAGAGCAAAGGTAAGACAGATCAGAGGGAATAATACAGTTTTGCTCATCTCATTGACGTTGCACTGAATGCACCATTTCACAAAGGCTAGACAAACCTCTATCCAATCATAATCATTTTATTGCTATTGATCCTTTTCAGTGGTGAGTGAATTTATTTCCTCAAGCCGAGAACCAAGTTTTCTGTGCAAGTAGTTTATGATCCTCAGTGGGGAGATGAAACAGACGAGACAACTACGTTTTTTCCTTTGTCTCCTTTTAATTTAATTAGCTCCACAATGACAACTCCTGCTTTGGTGATGCAATTTACTTTTCTTTTGTGGCCAGCTTCATCCAAAGGGAAATGATAAACTAGTATTGTTTAAATGTCATGGCATCCTTTGACTAACACGAGGTTCATGACAGGGTTTCAGTTGTTTATTTCCACTGTCCCTCATTGAGAGAAAACATGTAGGACTGTGATAAAATCGATGAGGGAGGTCTGACCCAAAGGGTGTAACATGGGGGAGTACAGGTTTCTATTTGTGCTCCAGGAGCTGGTTTAGCCCTGATTGCTTTACTCCCCATTACCTCTCAAAGCTTTCATCTTGCTTTCCTCGATCAATTGTACTCCTTGTCCTGTGAACCTGCAGTGCCAGTCAGATGTTTTCAGATGTTCTCATACAAGTGACATTTGAACACCTACCTGGGACTGTGTATACATTAGGTTTCTTTCCTCTTTTTGCACCTGACTGTTTTTATAACAAGTAAAAAAAAAAAAGACTACTAATTCTACAAAAATAATTCTTATGTGTCTTTATGCCCCACATGGATTAGCAGTATGCTTCAGTTTAGGGATTTAACCATACAGATAAAAACAAAACAAAACTAATCTTATCCCCAGAACCATTACAAGCAAATACTGCATTCTCATAAAAGACAGTATACTAAAAAGGGGATTACCAATCAGTACAATAATTGCTATACTTACCAGTGGAGGCTATGTTGAAATTTAAGGAATACCATTGCCCATTATTCCACATTTATATGATAAACTATCTTTAATTAGAAAATTTGCTTGGAACTGCTGCTGGAAAGACACACAGAATCATGTGACCTGCATTTACCTCTTCAAGTTGGCTCATTTGCCCTTATTGCTTCCCTTCAACACTTAAACACCTGCTCAGACAAGCAGATTGACAGCTTCCCTGGTGTGTGTGTGTGTGTAAAGGTGTTCTTGTGTTTTAGAGTCAGTATGTGTCTGCGTGTCTGACCTTGGCAGCGGCCCAGGTACTTGACCTCAATGCGTTCCTGTTTCTGACAAGATGCCTCCTTCACCTGGCAGGGGTTGTCGTAGGAATGACCATCTGAGGCACACACTGGGTTGAAGCTGATGTGGGTACAGTCAATGTTGCAAACACACCTAGAGAACAAAGAACAATCATATTAGAGGAGGAGAATCTCCATTTTTCTTTTGTTATTTGTCAAGATATTAAATCTTAAAATAGAACCATCTTAATTCTTTAGCAGAAACATTTGCTGAAATAATTAAAGAAACTGTACAATTTGTAGTCTTCATTCTGGAGCACACATAGTAATCCACAATCAAACTTTAATTTGACACATAGGTAATTCGAATCCGAATCAGAAAGAGTTTATTGTCATTGTGTAGCAGGAAAAAAAACAGCCACCATTTGAAACATCTGATAACACTGAACACAACCTGAATGTAAAATCAAAACATTTAAATAAATAAATATTCTTATAGCACACACAAGTTTGCAGAACAGCTTTTTTTTATAAGAAATGATCTCTCTACAGTATGACTTCCAGACCGCAGACAGCAATGTCTGTCACATGCTTGGCATTTATTACATTTGAATGTTTTTTTTTTTACCAAGCAACTTACAGTATAAAATTATAAAAACATGAAGACGCTCTTTCTGTGTACGTTTACATGATTGTCTCTAAATTTAAATGTCAAATTATAGGTCTGGTGAGTAACGGCTTATAACCAGACCCATTTTAAATTTCTTGTGGCTTTAGCGCCTCCAAATTAACCAGGCAATTTACTGTCACACCACAATTTTGGAATGTTGGGAGACATTCTGTGGATGTGTGTGGGTCTGTGTAGCTGCTTATATATGAGCATCATCTGCAGGAGTGACAGCAGTTGATAGAACGAGAGGAAAAGCATGTACACCTGCGTGCGTGAGCATACACATGGGGCTTTGTGTGCATCTAGGCATACGTCTATCGTGACCCTTAACTGAGTGGCAGTCCTGATCAGCAGAAATTGCTCTCAGATTGCCTTCCCCAGACAGTTGCTGCTGAGTAGCGCTCAACACTGGATCCTGTAATTATAAATCTGCCATTATTCCCTAGCTTTTTACATTTCCCCCTAGTGCCAGGCTCGTGATGAAAACATAACCATTCTGCTGCCTTACAGAAGCATTTGCATAGCGTACGGCTATGTACATGGGTACACCAACCCATAAACGTGTCCCACCCCACCACACACAGACATGTGTGGACATACACGCTCGTAGACAAACCCTTCATGATCAGCCGCAGTGATTTGTGCTGCTGACGTTGACAGTGATTGAACCGGCATGCAGCAAAGCGTGGCGGCGCTCAGCTATTGTTGTAATGATGGATCAGCAAAGTATGAATGATGTGAAGAAAGGCTTTGTCATGCATCACTGAGGACACCGTGAAATAAAGGTGTGCATATCCAAGGTCCCACGTGGCAATGAAAGCCACGAAAGACCTTCCTCTGCAGAAGGTTGCACTATGACACTGTAAACACCATGTTCAAAGCAGTGGTAACCCCCACTCCCCAGTTCCACCTACGTCAGTTTTATGTATCAAGGGGAACATGTAGCCCATTTCTTCTACATCACATGAGAGCTCCTTTGCTGCTACATCATTAAAAGTCAGCAAACCCAAATATACCATACTCTCTTGTGATTTGTGTTTAGTTATGCAGTTTGTTTTCATATGCTGACATTTGGAGATTTCTGCTTTGACACCTTACTGTCACCAGGTTTTCCTGGAACTGGAAGAAACAATCTTGAAAAGCAAACATGTTCACTGTAATATGGTGTATTACCTAGCATACAGTAACAATGATTCCGTCATGGCAGCTGCTGCTTTTCGCTTTGTTTTTCAAAATGTTTCTAAGCAGCACCATTTCTATTTCTCACCATTTCTATTTGCTTGTATTTAGATTGGACAAAAACACAAAAATGAACACAGAAATGAAGCCACATCAGTACACAATCATGTATCTGACATAAATTCTGTGAGACATCCAGGAACAACCAATACAGCTATTTAAAAACCCAGCCTCTCTCTCCTTCTGTGCTCAGTGAGCTCAGCCCTGACATGTTTTCACATATGCTGGGTTTCCCACTTGAAAAAAAGTGTCTAACTCCAAGTTGTATGACACTGCCTAAATGATACACAGTTGTAAATTAACTAGTGGTAATAAACATAATAACTGTTAATCAATAAATGGTGATTGATTAATGAATGTTAACTAATTAATTAATTAATTCTGGCCATTACAGTACAGGTAACTCTGGTTGACTTTAAATGCTGACACCCCACAGTGTTTATTCAGTTAGGTCAGAGTTTCATACAATATTGTTAAGATTACTTTGCCCATTGTAGTATTTCTTCACATGTTTACTGTGTTTGCAGTAGTAATAAATGTTTCCATTCAGTATTGATCATTCATTTGAGATCTTCTTTAATTAAAATTACAGTTATAAAGTGACATAAAAACATTACATATTAATAAGCCTTAATCCTCATACTACTATTACTGGTTTGATCTAAAAATTGCTCTATCAGAAGCAAAATATGTCCCATACGTTATGGTTAAGGAAGAAAAAATCCAGTTTTAATTTAACTTAAAAAACAGATTATTTAAAGCATATTGGCGCTGCGCAGCTGAGCACTGCTATAGTGAAGAAAAATAAATGGAGTTAACTTTTAAAAATGATACAACACAGACTATAATTTTGCAACAGCCCCCCTCAAGACAAGATTAGGCTGACAATTAAAGTGTCTGTGTTATCATAAAAAAGTATTTGAATGAGAATAGTTTCAGCATAAAAAGGAGGCAGCGAGGGCGACAATGAGAAGTTTGAAATCAAAGGAAGATTCTTTCAGCCAAAAGTAAATTAAAATACAATGTATATATTATGGGCTTAACACACATGTGTTCTACACATGCACACCAAGCCCCCGCAACATCCTATCATAGAAGAGCCTTCCCAGTCTTGGCCATCCCAAGAGACTAGTGTTGGTCAGTGGCTGATATCTTGGCCTCATGCATTTTTAATGAGGCCTCTCACTTTCTCCACAATAGGCACTATACCACTAGACTGCAGTATGTCAACACATCCTAATGGCACTCTCACACACACACTTGAACACCCGCAGACAAGTATGTGCAAGCGTGCGTCATGTACGTGTGCGAGACGGCAGAGCATTGTGTAAAAACCTTGTTTTCCCCTGTTTTCTCTCACGCACACCAAATCGTTCCTTCACGCACTGAGCTGAGAGGTGCAAAGGGTAAGAAATGTGTTAAATGAAAGTTAGCAGTGTGCGTGTGTGACACACGCGTGAGGATACTGTCTTAGGAAGATGTTTTGTATTGATTAGTTCTCTGTGATTCCTTCTCATTACAGCCCCCACCCCAAATCCCAGGCTGTCTGCTCACTCCCAACTGAAAAGGGCACTTTAGACATATAAACACACACAGTGTAACACATTCACACACAGAACAACTGCAGCCAACACATCCACTGACTGCCTTGTGTTGTGTACAAATCCTTAGGAGCAACCCTTATTGCAACTGAACATTGGATTGATTTTCATAATCCTTGGCCTCAAATTTCACTGTAATCCGTTGAAAAACTGAGCGAGAGCAGCAGACAGGCAAACAAGGGGAGAGAGAGAGGAGGAGACAAGGAAGGGAAGAGAGACAGTGACAACAGTGTTGAGGCAGAGGGGAAGCAGAATGAGAGAATATATGGAGAATATACAGTAAATATACAAACGATTACAGACGGAGGACGTTTTTGGAATCACACAAACACACATTGTTCTGTTTCCATCAGTTCAGAGAGCATAACTTTCTGGCAACACACTCCAGCTCTAACCACCACTATCCTTATCTAAACTTGATTAGACATTCCAGATCAGATTTTCTTTTTCAAACTTTTGTAAATACAACCCCCCCCCCCAAAAAAAAGCTTTAACTTCAAACCTAAGCATAACATGTATTTGAACTATTTATATCAATTACATGAAGCGAGATTCATTGAGTCAATGTGGATGGTTGTTTGTCTGTATATGTGGCTCTGTGGACCATTTAACTGCGTACCCACCACCACCTCTGAGGACAACTGAGAGCCCCCCCCCCAACCCTAAGGAGGATAAGTTGTTCAGATAGTGGATGGTTGGACTGATATTATTAAGTCTAAATCTAAAGAAAGGTAAACAGTACTATGGAAAATGAAAAAAAAGTAACATAAAGTCACAGTAAAAGCTTTTTTTAATCTCTAGAGGTCCTCACAGCACACTTTGCAGCAGATCATTCCAAATTTAAACTGGATCCAAGCCACTTTAGCTTGAGTTATAAGACAATGGTGGACAACAGGTTGAAAAAAGAAAGAACCATAAAAGTGAAAACAGTGTTGCCCTGTCTCTACTTACACTGCATATGGCAGGAACTACATAAACCTTAACCCAAAGAAGGCACTGCATACTACATATAGCAACTTATTGTGAAAACAATGTTCTTGCTGTCATGTCTTTTTTATTGTTAATGTGATTTGCATGCATTGAACCATAAGACAGAAATTAGAACCTTGACTTAATCATGTATGCATGTAATTGTAGTCAAAGCGTATAATTCACAAAAAACAAGAATACAAAAGAAATTATGAAGGTCAGTCAAATGACCACAAAATGAAGCAATGTAGAATCAAGGGGGTGCAACTCCACCACAGACACACCAAATAACTACAAAAAAAAAAGAAAACACGAATCAGACTAAATGAGCAAAAAGATGCAAAATGATCACAAAGGAATGCAAAACCACAACAAAACAAGAAAGATGTTAAACTATAGTACAAAATCTCCATCACAAAACAACCACAAATGGCTGCACAGCGCAAGTAAAGCAGCTTCAAAGACACAAAATGACTACAAAGAGATGAGAAATGACCACAGTGAAATGCAGAACAACCACAACTGTATTTTCGGAGGGTCCACAGTATATATTCACATGTCTGGGTGAGCAAACCAAGCCCCAAGAAAATCTGGTAGAATCCCACCTCACTTGCTGGCTTTTCATTCAAATGCCTCCATAGAATGGATTTCAATAAGACCACAAGCGTTTATTGAAAAGCCCTTCGATCCCTTTTCAGGAAGTCTAACTTGGTGTTGATACAGCATGTGTCCCTACACTCCCTGTCTATCATTAGCTTGCTATGTCTTTCTCCTCCACCCTAATTCTGTCAACACTGATGGTGGTATTGATGCCTTTGAAAGCCTGGATTTTTGTGGGTAATTACAGTTATACACCACAAGTGAATCTAAATGGGTTTTCGTGAGACTCTGTTGATTCTTAAGGGCAAAATGGTGCTTTTTGCAACATGCCTCAGAAATATAAAGACTACACAAGGGTGGTGGAGCAATTGAAAGGTTCTGCGGCACAGTAGTTTGTTGAATAGTTTAGCCTGGATAAAATATTTAGAAACTATTGAGTTCATGTTTCTGTTTTATTTGAATCCCTGTGGTGAATCATAAACGATGCAACTATGCTAATTTTGTAAAGGACTTTTCTTTGGGAGGATCAGCTGAAATAGCAATTTCTTCGTGATGCTCAGTGAAAGTCAGTGCATAATCTCTAAGCACATTATGCACATTATGCAGCACATTATTCATTTTAATATGCATACATTCTTTACTTCTGTCAAAATGTAGAAAACTAATCAAAAGAATTTTGATAACGATTTGATTTGAATAGTAATTAATTCATAGCATAGAAGATCCTACTGTTATTTTGAGTCTTTTTCTGGACCACAGACTTGCTATCACATTTTGTTTTAGTGAATGGTTTGATGTTGTGCCATTAAACTCACAAAAGTCTGTTTGTACTGTTGCTAGTGAGCCAAACACGTTTTCGGTCATTTTAAAAATGTGAAGATCATCTGACAGAGGCAGAAGAATGGACTCAGAAATGACAAGCACTGATGGATTTGATGTTGCTGCAAGCTAATTCATTGTAAGTTAAGAAAAGTTAGGACCAATAAAGCACCAAAACAAAACAAACAAACAAAGAAAAAAAAAAACACAACTACTGTAGAAAAATACCCAAATGACTACTTTCTCCTGATTCGCTCGTCTGACGCTTTTATCAGTGGCTTACAATTACTACAGTAACATTTATTTATAACACTGTATTGTTTGCATGAAAACAAGAATGACGCATATTATAAATACATCATTTCGCAGTCACCTGCTCTTTGATTACGGTCTCTCGCTCTCCACTCATTGTTTGATTAATTGACAGTGTGTTTGATTAAAATCAGCTGCTGCCTGATTAGAATAACCTGCCATTTTAATCAAAACCATCTTACGCCACGCCAGTGGTTGGCTGTTGTTTGATGAAAATTACCTGCTGTTGGGTTGCAATTACCTGTCTGATTATTGGCAAAAACATTTTTATCAAAACACCTTGGGGCATTTGAGAGATTAAACAGTACGTTTAATACCTGATTTACAAGATGCTTACTGAAATCTGTATTTATGTAGGTGGCAACTGCTTTTTAAATCAGACGTACTGACATCAGCTACCTGTCCTGTCTAACAATGTGACAACAACGTCTGTATGTTTTCTGTTCACACACACAGTAGACAATGAGTTTTACTGTTGTGACCTTATGAATTCTCAATCAGGGATGGAGAACTTTCCGATAAATCAATTTCTGTGTTTTAGTAGAATATTAAGGCGCATTTGTGGGAGTGGGTGGCATCAGGAGAAGTGGATTCCAGCTGTTTGGTATTTGGAACAAGTCTCTGAATGCATCATGAAGCTGTTCCTTGGCATTATGGTTATTGCACACCAGGGTCCATTATCCTTCCATTACATCGAACAGTTTGTTAGAGTCATACTCCCAGGGCACTTCTAATTTCTAGTGGTACATCTGGGATCTTATATAAGTGCTACCTTTTTTGTTTTTGCTGATCTGCATGCAACAGCAAATCAGTAATATTGTCTCATTCATGTTGCAAAATGCAAATAAATAAATGCTGATATTATGTGCTGCTGTTAAACAGTTTACCAGTTGAGCTTATATCTAATTTAGCTCTGCACCTGTGTATTATATACCCCTGAGGACGGTGAGTGCTGCATCCCGCTCCAGTAAATGGTTAAATATAAAACAAACATTTTTCCTCACATAACTAGTTCTCCTTGTGTGATTCAAAGTCGTTTTGGCCTGACATTGCTAAGTCCTGTAAGGACAGTAATTGGATTTCCAGAATAAGCAAAATCTCCTTTCTCTTAGTGCCCTGCTCTAGTAATTGAGGTTAAATGAAATGGTCAACCATGCACTACACCTCAATGGGTGTTCGTTGGCGTAATAAAGAGTTTGAATGTGAATTCCTAACCTTCATATTTGCTAATGTCTTAGAAAGTAGGAGGTGTTTTTTTTTTAAACACTGAAATGTATGAATCACAATTGACCAAGCTGAAAAAATAAGACGAAAAAAAAAAAAAAGCAGAGCTGTGTTTGTGCATGAAGACTTACCACACATCTTCTGCATCAACGTCGCACTCCGCCCCAAACTGACAAATGTCACAGGTGGACGTCTCCTTCTGTACTGTCTCAGCTGATCCCTCTCCTCCTAAAAGGAAGAAAAACACGTCTCATTCACAAATTTGTATCATCTCTCAATGCAACACAACCACAAGAAATCAAACATGGACGCCTCAAGTGCATTATTCTGCCATGTCCCCTAATAATCCCTCTCCCATTCTCTCTTCCCCCCTCTCTTTCTCCACCCTCTCCTACTCCCTTGTCTGACTCTCATCTATCACTCTCAAATCCCCGCTGATCTTTTTGAAGTCCCACTTTTATTTCATCGTGCTGATTTTCTCACGCTGTGAGTGCGAAGGCTCCTTGGTGGCGGTGTGGGTACTGGCGTCAGGCTTATGGTGGCTTAGAGACCCCGCCGGTGCATATCACGCCTCATGAGCGGCCGAGGGGGAGAAGGAAGAGAGAGAGAGAGAAAAAAAAAAGCAATCTGGCCAATCTCAAATTGCATTCTCCTACCACAGAGGACTCCTCTAGTCTCTGCACGCTTTCGCTCTTATTCTCTTTCCCCCTCGGCCCTCTTCTCCATTAGACAGGCTCTATTTTTAAACTTAGTAAGGCCCATGAGGACAACTTCGCAAAAGAAGATGAAGAGGTGGAACTTGGCATCATTTCCCCATGTCATATCTTTAATCTCCCCAACACACACACACACACCACTGCCACCACGCATTGCTCCCTCGTGTCGCCTCTTTCTGAAACTTTTGTTATTTCTTATGATCCCTCATGACTTGCTGGGTGAATTGGAATGAACTCCGGTAGAAGGCTTTAACCTGATTTTCGGTCGTCAAGCTTACGGTAAGTTGGGTTTGACTCTAATTTTAGGGTCAAAGTCACTTTACTTTGCTTTATTTGAATCTAGTTATCATGTAACTCATCCACAGCTCTCTTTTGCTGTTGGGTTAGATTATCCCAGCTGCTTAATTCTTCTCTTTTGCTTGTATCCAAAAAGCACAATGAAGCCTATAGGAGTGCAACATTCTTTAGCTTATATTGTTTCTCTCATTTCAAACATCCTGCCTTTGCCTTCAAGTTTCTTTTTCTTTAACTTTTGAAGCTGTGTCTGAATATGCAGCTGTTTATGGCAGCCGTAACGGTGAGGCAGCCTGTCCTGCTGTCTCATGCTGAACATTTGCAGTCAGGTGGCATCATGCACATTATGTATTCACAGTATTACCTTCAGGTCACAGGACTGGCAAGACTACAAGGTGTGAAGCTGTTTTGGCGCGTAGCCCACCACTGGAGCTCAGATCATCTTAGCATGCATGGCAGAAACCATTTCAGCAAATATTAGGTTGTATTAGAATGAAATCTTGAATAAAAATAATTCCACAGAGTTTCACATTTCAAAAGATTTATTGAAACTTAGCACAGCACCATTTTGTTTCATGGTGGTGTGATATCATCGTGTGACTTCAGAGATAATTTGGGGAATTCCGAGCTGATCCTTATGATGCTTCTGTTTTCGCTTTGATCCTGCATATCAACTTCTCATCTTTCAGCTTATTGATGTATTATTGCTTATTAATCTGCCTAAAATCTCTTCTATGAGTCAGATTACTCCCCAGTCCCAACAAGGGGGAGCATCTAACTGTGTTGCCTTTATTGAACAGTTTGGCTTAAGATTGGAGTTCCTGGAAACACAATTTAACAGATGCAGCTGTGACCTGCAAGCATTGTTGTTGTAAACATGAAGCTCACATAAACAACTTTGATACATTTTCTCTTGGCGTAGCAGCAGTGGATGCAGCAGCAAATGAGATCTCTACCTCCTATCGTTCTACAATAACTGCACTCCAACAGCCTTCTTCTCCCTTTGCAGATGTTGCAGGCATACAGCTGGAAACAGCTAAGGCACAAAGAATATCAATTTACAAACAAAGTGCCTCTGAAATAAATACCATAAAAGTGCTTTAACTGGAAATGTATATGATGGCTTTGTGTTGCAATTGTGTGTGAAGCTCCCTCTCAGCTATTCACTCATAGAGTAAAGCAGCACTGGATGTTCGCAAGTGGATTCTGTTCTCATCAAGGATCACAAGAGAAAGAAATGGGGGAAGAAAATCACATCCAGTGCTGCTGACTTCCAACACTAAAGTGAAGGTTGAAGGATGAACTATATGGATACATATGAGTCACAGCTAGAAGGCTCAATTTATCACCCCGCATTGACCAAACAGCAATAGAGTGCGGGTTTAATGAACTGTGCAGCCCCAGACACAAATGCATTGTGTGTTCTGACATCTTTCAATCAGCGGCAGCAGTTAACAGAAAATAAAGGGGGAAAAAAAACTTTAATCACATCATCATCCTCATTAGAAAAACAAAATACTACAACACTACATTGTGTGAGATTCTAATTTCATTTTGAGATCGCTCCACTGCTCAATCATGAAGTTCTTTACAAATCTCTGCCTACAAAACAACTCTTGACCCTGGAATGCTAACTAATTATAGGTTTATATCCAATCACCCACAACTATGTGACCACCTGTACTGGAATAACCCGTGTGAAGATTTTCAGTCAGGATTAAGAGCATTACATACTGTCCTGACACCTGGTGATCATGGGAAAATGCTGACCTCTGTCCAACTTCATTTAAGCCTGAATTTACAGAGAATTCTTCACAGAAACTTGAATTCTGCCCTAACTATCTTGCATTGTGTCATAGGTCACAGTCAATTATAAACGTCCATGCCAACTCCATCTTTAGTGTCACTCACTCAGGCTATTATTACATTTCTCCTCAGCCATAATAAACACAATAATAGACACCAACTGAACTAATCATTATATTAAAAAGTATGGGAATCCAGATACTTTGTGTGCTGTCGTTGTTGTTCTCAGGTGTTCAGCTGTGCCTGACAGTTCTATTATACAGGCTTGTTTATTTGTCTCACGTCAGTGCAGGGTTTTGTCGATGCGGGGACTGCAGCTGATTGAATTAGCTAGTTGTGACTCTTAGACCACTGACGTAAAGGCAATTTCCCTTATTTCCACCTGTCATGTATGTTGTGGTGTGTGAAAATTTTCCGAGCTCTAGCAGGCACTTGAGCTGGCCAGCCTCACTAGCTTCTCTGTCAAATGATCAGCTTCACATAAAGGCCTGTGGGCAGGCGAGCGTGTAAGCTCTCCCACGGCTCTCCTCTCCTGCAGTCGTGGACAAGAGAGAGAGGGAGGGAACGAGGGCGAGCCTGTTTGCGTTCGTCTCTCATTCCTACTTGAATCTCTTACTGTGCATATGCGTGCCGCAAAAGCTTTACCTCATCTCTGTTTCCTTTTTCTCCCTTAGGCTGCGGCTAGCACATCTTTTATGCGTACATTGCAGACACAATTACCAAAGGTGACTGGGGACAGGCCATGTTTTCCACTCCTCAAATCCCTGATAGAGTCTCCTGTAACACTAACACAACATCTCCTCTGTTTCTGTGTCTGCTAATCCCTGGAATCAGGAGACACGGTTGGGTAATGACTGAAATGATTAGCCCTTCTACTACACCCACACCCCCTCGGCAGCTCATACACCACCCAGTATTGATCTACGCCTGGACCAGACCGTTCGACTGACCTCCTCAGTGATTACTGTATAAACCCTTTGTTTGGTCTGTTCTTTTTGTTTCACTTAGGTGAATTAAATACAAACATTTTTCATGTGTAAATGTACCTTTTATATGAGATGGGTGAAACAGATAAATAAGTAGAAAAAAAATAGACAAGTTCAGAGAATTAGACAGAAATGATGAGATAAGGGGAAATAAACAGGATAAAAGATAAAATGACAGAGGAGTCGAAATAGGGGATCTGTCATAAAGGTGCCGCAGGGTTTTCATGTGGTGTTAAAAAGCATCTCTGAACACCTTACACTATCTGGAGCGTGGCAATGCAGTAAATACTACACATACACATATGCACACAAAATCACAGGGACACAACAGAATTCAGCCATTTCTTCAAAAAAGACCCCAACAGGGCAGGCTCATGTAACTGCAGCAGCAGCTGCCTGAGCTGCTCTGTTATGAACAAGCACTTGTCGACTGGTCCAGCTCCATGAGCAATTATTAGGAGGGGATCTCATGGAAGGCTTTTACTTACAGTAATTACACAGTCACTGTTGAGGGTGAACTTCACTTAACCACAGAATTTTGCATGCAGTTCCA
Source organism: Macropodus opercularis (assembly GCA_030770545.1). NCBI lineage: Eukaryota > Metazoa > Chordata > Actinopteri > Anabantiformes > Osphronemidae > Macropodus > Macropodus opercularis. The sequence continues at coordinate 6,817,216 of CM061109.1, forward strand.
TGTGGTTCCCGTCACCTGTTTTCTAACAGGATACCAAACACAACTATTTGTTATTTGTCCAAGAGAGTGATGGTGGAGTGCTGCCTCAGATGACCTGACCTCCACAATCTCCTGATCAAAATCCAATTGAGATGGTTGAAGATGACTTGAACTGAAGAATGAAAGTTCTCAAGTTCTCAACCCCTTAGTTACTCTTTTAAGATACAGTATTTGCTAAGTCTGACAGAGATAAAGAATATAGATTGTACATAAATCCATATGTGCTGTTTCATAATTTTAATGTTGTAAAGCACAAAATAATAAAAATAAGCAGATTATTCTTTTGTTCAACATCGGTTCTTCTGTCAATTTGCTTCTGTTTTGTTCGCATACTGTAAAATTATGTTCTTATTCAGTCTAAACACAGGATGACAACTACTCCTGTCTACAATATACATACAATAAGTGTCAGTGCAAGATGCAGTGATGAGAGCTTTGAATGAGCTACAAGGTTTAATGGCTGTGATAGCAGAAACTGTTGCCGGAGTGATTCACCTGTCGCAGCCTTGTGGCTGCTGAAAACCTTCCCACGGCATCTGGGTTGGTGATTCCTAAATGGCATGTTTTAGACTAAACCTAAATGGAAGAAAGTTCAATGGTCTGATAGTTCAGCAGCCCAGAAAGTACTGGTAATGATGGGGTAACGGTAATGGCTTAAAACCATTTTTAAAACCATTGCCACTGCCGACATACATGTATGTATGTTAGTCTTTTCTTGTCGTTTTACAAATAATAGCTGATGAATTGTACTGTCAAGCAGCCCCTGTTACTACTTGATTTGGCCAGATCTGTTTTTTGTAAATCTATACACTGTGTTAACTTGTCTTACATACATTTTAAAATAATAATGCATACATTGTTCGTTATTGTGTGTACACAGAGAAAATCATGGTGTGTTGGGGCGACATCTCTGTGTAGATGCATCAGTGGAACTAAAAGGAATACAAACACACACACACACATACAAACAAAAGATTTAGGGCACTCTAACGTGTGGCTATCATGCAGATGATGAATGAAGCCCACACAGCCCTGAAAAATAGACCAAGACTACTATGACCTTGGTTGCAAACACATTGGGGAGAGACAGAAACAGAGGCAGGAAAAGAGAGGGATGAGAGCGAGGCATGCACTGATACGTCCTGTTTCCTCTGTGTGTGCATGTGGCCGGTAAAACCCCACACAGCTCACTATTGTATCACCTTTCCAAAGACTTCAGAGTCAAACTGCTTAGTTAAAACTCCCTGGGGCATTTACAGGTTTGGCTGGATGTTAGATAATATTAGAACACGATTAATTTTAGATAAAAGTACCAAATACATTTCACCATGCATATACACTTTGCATTGAATGTTTCTAGTGACTTAATACTGGACGCAAAATAAATGCACCATGACAGCAAAACAAAATTATTCGTATTGGCGGGTGTGATAAATTTTACCTCTGGCTGTATTCTTCCTGTAAATGGACATGTGATCCATGAAAGGTGATACAGGAAGCAATAAACGTGAGCAGAATAGCTGATAATGGCCTGGGATGATGATACTGAATCGACGGTACAGTAACATTGCATCAACAGCACAGTGCAGCCGTTACACACTTTAACTTATCTAAGATGTAATCTTTCAGTTGTGTGGAGAGCTCCATTAAAGGAAGACAGCGCTGACAATTAAACTATGAAACCCATCAGTCAAAATGACATTATCAACGGGCCACTGCCCCAAGTGGCCGATCTGACAGGGCGAGCTGGGCCAGAGAACAGAAGACAGCCAAATAATCCATAAACATAATGGACATCAATATTGAAAAGATGACAGATGAGACTGCCGACAGAGGCCAGGATTCAATTTTGGTCCGTTTTTTTTCCTGCAGGAGACCATATCGCATTTCACAAAGTCATTTGTCAGCCATAAGGCCAATGAGGAGAAGTCAAGCTCGTCCAAAAAGTGAGCCAAGGGCGGTTGTTCTAGTGACGCAAATGACAAAATGAATCAGGCACAGAGAAATAATGACATGATATAAATAATGATACCATCAAAATGCATGGTGGGCACTGGAATGGAAACACAAAACACATTGCATATTGTAGTACAACTAGTACTACTACTAGTAGTACAACTACTGTCAAACCATATATGTATTAAATGGCTGGGAGTGAGGACACAAAGCTTTTAAAGGGAACAAACTTTGGATGCACTAAATCAAATTTGGGCTTCACTAAACTTTCCTCAGGTGTATGGATGAATAAACATGGTTTCTGAGTACTACTGTACCAAGATCTATCTTCCCCTTTTTGGCTAACTTGATACTTGACCATGTGTCAAAAGGGTGGATGTTGGACTTTGGAAATGGTTTGCAGTTATGCACAGCGTTTCGTAACACTGGCACAACGCCATGGTAATTGGCATTGAAATATTCCAATAGAAACATCTAGAACTGTTTTTAGGAAAAAATAAAAACATCACCCAGGAATGATGCCAGTAAATATCACTTTCAAAGACGGACAAACACTGAGTAAAAGTGGGCAGTGCTTCTCTAACAACAAGCCCTGGGAGACCCCTGAGCTTAAAGCCCTACTGAAAGAGAAGAGGAGGGTTTTTAATTCAGGGGACAGAGAGGAGCAGAGAAGAGTTCAGCATGAACCCTAATACAACATGAGGGAGGCCAACAACAGCTACAAGAAGAAGCTGGAGGAGCAGTTAGAGCAGAGCAGATGTTCTCTCTGCCATCTCTGGCCACACACAGAGCAGCGGGGCAGGGACGGCTGATGAAGATCAGGGTTTGTCCAACGAGTGAAACCTGTTTTTCAACAGATTTGACTACCACCAATTCATACATCTCCAGTCCAGCACCTACATTCACCCCCATGCAGTCACACCACTCTACACCTATCCCATCGTTGCCTCCCAACCAACACCCCCCTCTCCCTAACTTCAGACCAGGTGAGCAGAGAACTGATAGATTAGGAAAGTCCCGGACTGATCCACAGATTGTGCTGACCACCTCTGTTCAACCTGAGCCTGAATCTGGAGATGGTCCCTGTCCTGTGGAAGACCTCCTGTGTGGTTCGGGTTCCTAAGACAATGCGCGCTAAGGAGTCAAACTACTACAGACCAGTTGCCTTGACCTCCCATCTGATAAAAACCATGGAGAGGTTCATCCTCAGCCACTTTTGCTCTATGGTGAGCACTGCATGGACCCGCTGCAGTTTGCCTACAGGCCGAACATCGGGGTCATGTTTTTTGACTTCTCCAGCGCTTTCAACACCATTCGGCTGGCATTTCTGAGAGACAAGCTGGAAGGGGCAGGAGTGGGTGGACAACTGGCTGCTTGGACAACTGACTACCTCACCAACTTGCCACAGTACATGAGGTTATGCAACTGTATGTCTGAGAGGGTAGTTTCCAGCACTGGGGCCCCTCAGGCGACGGTGCTTTCACCGTTCTTCTTCACACTCTACACATCGAACTTCACATACAACACCAGCAGATGTCATCTTCAGAAGTTCTCAGAAGTTCTCCAACGAGTTGGAGTACATCATGGGCTTTGTGGGCTGGTGTGAGAGCAACCACCTGTACTTAAACACCAGTAAGATGAAGGAGGAAATCACGACATCACACAGTGGTGCACATTCAGGGCTCAGACATTATGATAGGGGACAGTTTAAGGTACGTGGGTGTTCACCTTAACCATAAACTGGACAGGACTCATAACAGTGACGCCCTGTACCAGAAGGGCCAAAGTCGCCTCCACCTTCTGAGGAGACTGACGTCCTTTGGAGTTAGCAGGCCTCTGTTTAGGACATTTTATGAGTCTGTGGCAGCCTCTGCTCTCCACTGCGCTGTGGTCTGCTGAGGTGCACGCAGCGCGGACCGAGACAGAAAGAGACTCAACAAGCTGGTCAGGAGGTTCTGTCCTGTCCACGGGACTCTGTGGAGGAGGTGGGTGAGAGGAGGACGTTGGCCAAGCTGACATCCATCATGGACAATGCTTCTCACCCACTGCATCAGACAGTGGAGGCTCTGTGCAGCTTCTTCAGTGGAAAACGGATCCACCCACAGTGTAGGAAGGAACGGTACCACAGCTACTCCATTCCCACTGCTGTTATCAACCAATCAGTCAGTCAGCCCCCACTACGCAGATCATCTTGTATAGATTATTTGGAACTTTATGTATAGTATTTTGAATTTGTAAAAATTTGTATGATGGATAATTTTCTTTACACAATTTCATTCTTTTGCACCTCACCAAACGTTAAATTTCTCCATTGTGGAATCAATAAATAAATAATCTTATCTCATCTTACTGACAGGATTCATGTGTTACTCTCATTCTGGATAATTCTGACAACATCACTAGCACAACTAACACATGCAACACTCAGACACTAATGGCTGACCTTTAACCTGACTTATCAAGAGCATATAAGAGGCTCAAAGACACTGACCTAAGACAGGAGGAGCAAGAAATCGAAGGGTTGGTGGATGACTGCTCTACCTCCTGAGCTAAAAGCCATTGTACTAAAGACCCAAGTTGTGAAGTGAGACTCCCAGATTTCAATGCGACTGAATTTCACTGAACGACTGAATGATCTCTCATCCTGAAAATTAAAGCAAAGTGGTGTGAATGTGGTGAAAACTCTGATAATGTTCACCCCAGGGTGTATTTATTACTGGTCTAGTCTCATGTATTATCATAACCCAAGTAGGAGCAGCATTTGTTAAGACATCACTTTTTAGCGCTTGCCAGACAAAATATATGTAGCGGAGTGGTTCCACAGCTTGAGCGTTTTGCACACAGGAGAAAAAGTGTTTTTTTAAATTTTTATTTTAGGCAGCAGTCACTTATTTATATCATAACAAGACAGACCAGCATCATTTTTAAAGCAGAACAACAACAACAATGTGTACTTGCATTTCTATGTGGGATGGACTGGGGAATGTGAATCATGATGCTCTCAGGCCAAGTTGACTACTCACTCTTATCATCTCCATTACTGACGTGTTTTGTCTCACTTCATGTTTCTTTGTCTAAAATTCTCATATTACACAGGAAGTAAAACAAAGCGAAGACGAGACAAAGCACAATTGAAGCTCTAATCTTAAGCACCACAAACCTGTTACTTAAAATTTACTGCGCCAAATCCAAAAGTGTCTAGGTACAGCCTAGAAAAACTACAACTACTTGCCCTGATCATGTAGTTCCAGTCCATGAACAAGGTCCCCAACTGGGTCACAGCCTTTCTGAATGGATTAAAAGAAGGAATTATGGCTTTAAAACTTCATCTTTCCCAGCTTGGGGAGGATTAGACCCTGCATTCTGCTCTCTCCTCACCTGAATGGCTCAATGCCTGTCTTTCAATCCTGTCACATGTCTGCAGTCAGTGAGGACTTTGGAAAGGCACATTTAGCTTGCTCACAAAACTTAAGGAAAATGATCTTTACATACCATATGGCATCCTTTTTTATCCCTGAATGATAGCAAAATGTTACTCCCCATCTCTTCATAGATCCAATTATTTGAACATATGATTGCTTATTATTGAATAAATAAATGTTTGACTATATTTCTGAACTTTGGGCAGAACTACTGTAATCTAGCGGTTTCACCTTCTTCCAGTAGTTCTAGAAAAGCCACCAGGTCCCGGACCAAAAGCAAACTTTTGGTATTTGCTTTGTTTCTTACCACGTACTGTATCTAAAGAGAACTTCATGCAAAGTCAGTGTTGAAGCACCAACCTGGTGCCACAATTTAATTTCAGTATGGGACTGCACTCGGTAATAGGCAAGATACCAAAAAAAAAAAGTCCGGGAAAATCAAAAATGCTGGAAAAGTACATTTTAAGAATCTGGAACGGCTTAATATTATTATGCAAAGGAATTTCACAGTACACTGCTGCATCAACAACAGAGTGTAGAATCAGCTTTTATGCCTTTCTTCCTTCCTGTTTACTACGGTATACACAGACTTTTTAGCCCATCCCTGTGTTGTGTCCCAGACAAGATTCTCCTTTTTAATGTGGAAATACGCTGAAGTAGCCTAAAGCGAGGCACAGTGGACTTTCATATAACACAAAGAGAAAGCAATGCAGGCTTTTTCTCCCCAAAGAGGACAAGCCATCTATTTTAAGTTTGATTTTACAACATTACAAAGCTGCTCCCAGCATGTGCTGACTATGAAGTCACGCTAAATCATTCATTCCTTTGTTTCTGCTTAAGTTCAAGCCATCTAATTTTATATGAATGCACTAGCAGGGAATCAAAATACAAGTGATGACCATTATTTGGACAGTGGTTTTGTCTAAGCCTGTCTCTCCTTCCTTCATTATTTGTCCTTATGCACACACAGCGTGTAAGGATTCTGAAATTTCAATTCATATCTCACATCAGCATGCTTGTTGGAAATTCTATTAATTTCAGCTCACACAAGAAGCTCGGCTCTCTAATCACGACACATTTTCTTTCCAAGCCCCAGCGCAATGTGGAGAAAAAAATGGAATTAACAGGCAAGAAGTAGCAAACATCTCTTTCACTTTTTCTACCGTTTTTCTATGCAGCCTAGTGGAAAATTGCTATGTGTCCATTTTCACTGAGAGGTTCTTTTGCAGGAAATATTTTGCCCCATTTGGCTTCCAAGGGCCACTATCATCTTATCTGGACCTTTACTGCACAGCACAGCTTCAGTGGATTATGAATGTATAAAACATACCTTATACTGTGAAATTATCTTAAATTATAAAAAAGACCAAAAGGATCCTTCAAATGGGCTTTACTCTGTACTCAACTTTTAAGGTTAATTTACAAAAACAAAAAGAGTTATTCTGGCCAATTCTTGTCTCACTTACTAGCTGGGAGATAGGAGATGATAGATTTTGCACTTATGTATTGGCTTTAGCGATGAGGCGACATCTGGGATGCAATTAATTACTTTGACTTCAAAAAAAAAAAAAAAAAGCGAAAGACAAACAATAAAAACAATGACAAAACGTTGACTTCACTAGTAATGGTGATGCCTGTTCTATATATGTACGTTTTATTACAAATAGAATAACTATAAGAGACTCAAATAACATAGTTATAGTAACATATGTCCACTGACTTAATATGAAGACAGCTCATTATCCATTCAAACACTACTGTACAAATCTCACCATCTAGCTGGCAACACACCACACTCCAGCTCAACTGTGTGCAGATGGTAAGCCCACATGGCAACAACCCAGATAGCAAACCAGACAAAAAATGTAATTACATACTGTAGCTTTTGATGAAGATATTACTGATGGTTAGCATGGCTGTAGCTGTGAGCACTAATTTGAGTCTGTATGCAATGTTTGGAGTGCTTTTCAACTAGACCGTGAGTAGTCATTGTTCAGTTGTTGAGTTGTTCATCATCACAACAGTGTAATAAAAGCAATTTTTATCCATATGCTCAAGTACCATTACACCCAGCCACTGGCCTTGAACAGTACTACATATCTTGTAGCAAGCGTGACAGCTGTCAGATATTTTACCCAGGCTCAGTCTTTTTAGAGCCAAGTCTTATCTTTAAAAAAATATGTCTGTCCCTGAGGCAGGAAACTGAGAAAATGAAATGACAGAGAGAAAGAAAGAAATGACAGAGAAAAATACAGAGAGTGAGACAAAATACTGTATGTATGTATGTGTCCATATACAGTTGTGCGAGTTTGTTGTGTATGTACTGTATTAGTAACACACCATACTGTACAAACACTCCTTCTGTAGTAGACTTTGACGCACAATTATCTGCATCACCTACTATCTGTCCTGTACTTAAAAGTTAATTTGTCTCAGAGAGTTTACTTTTATAATGCAATGGAACATTTTAATAATAAATTTTAGTAACACTTTATGCAAGAATAATTCTTCCTTGAGATCTGTTTTGTGATGTGCATTAGGAGGCGCAAACTGCACCTTAGTTCTCCACTTCCACTGATTTCCCTCCAACTAGCTTATGCTGACGTCATTAGCTGAGCACTGGCTTTATGAACCCAAATTGCATATGTTTGTGTGAAGTCTGTCTGCATTTTAAGTCCATTTTTCACATCGATTCAAGCATTTCTATAGCATTCACTTTCCACAGTACATGTAAATATTATGTAAGGAAGTGTCAGCCTAAGGTTACCAGTGCCCCTGGAGAAAGCTGAAGTTTAATACTCTGCTTTAGAACAATTTGCCAGTGATAATGGATATTTGAAAGCCATGACTGACCCCTGGATCACTATAAAGAACAAAACTGAACTCCATCAACATCTTGACTCAATTAAAACTGACTCCTTTGCCCTACAAAAGCTCTGTATTCACTTGCTAGTGTACAAATGCAGCTAGAAAAAAACCCTGTTTATTTTGGCTTTATATTGGCATCTTTCCAGGGTCGAATCTCCTGACTCTACTCTAGGAAGCTACAATTACAAAGGTGCTATAGTGTTCACGTGAAAAAAACAAAAAACAAAAACAAAAAACACTGCAATACCTGCAGCAACAATCAGCAAACAGACAAACATCTAGCTGGCGAACATAGTGGAGCAAAAGCAAGGAATGTGAAAACTGTGAAAACTATGCCTGAGTCCACTGCTGAATCCTCACATTAAATTGACTGAAGAGGTGTACAGCGGATAGGGACCGGATTTGAATATGAAGATACATCAGTAATCATTATAACTCATCTGACATGCAAGTGACAATCTGAATAATTTAGATTTAAGGGAATATTTAGGCTTAACAGACATGAGTCATGTTATGATGTGCACCGCTGTCAACTGATATTTTGGATCCTTTTTGAGTAGACTCTCTCCTGACGCTGTTCATGCAGTGACCCCTCTGTCTTTGGGCAAACACAAACATGGGTGATCTTGGCACAGTTATTCTCCGTCTGTCCTCATCACCTGCTCTTTCCTCTACACACCAGTAAGAGAAACGTCAGCTTCCTGTCTGCAACAACTCTGTATCAACTCCACTGGCTGCCTGCTGAGCCGCACCATGCCATGTCTAATCTCGCCACTTGCCTGCAGGGCCAATCTCACACCACTGAATGTTGGAGAGGTGCCTTTGGACAGCAGGATGGTGGGTGAGTGGTGGCACGGTTTGGTCTCAGGGGCGGAGAAGGAAGAGCAAACTAAGAGCTAATGGTTAATCCTGTGTGCACAAGGCCACTAGAGAGGATTGGCTGGGGCTAAAAAGAAAACCACAGGCTATAGAAGTTTGGAAACCAAACCAGGGAAGAGGTAAGGAGCTGTCAAAAAGGAAGAAGAAATAAAGTTACATCAAGGTATGAAGAATATGAGTAATGAAGGAGAGGAAACAGTTGCTGGTGGCCAGAAAAGAAGTGAGCCACTAGTTTGCAATGAACATAAACCTATATTTATTTTATGCATACAGTACTACAGAGACAGAGCATTATTCATTAAGTGCCAGTTATTTTGGACTTTTATATTTATACTCAATTTTTTCACCACTGATAATTAGTTTGTGTTTTTTTTTTTTTTCCTTTTTTGAATCTGCAAAGATGATTTTGGCTGTAACAAGGACTAACCATTATCTGAAAGCAATGCCTCAAAATGAAAATCTTATAGAAAATTGGTTCTCACTGGTGGCTTTACACTCAACATCTGTGGTGAAGTGTCATTCACAGCTATTCATTGCTTACTTCCTCCTTATTTGTGATACTCTAAGGTATAAGTGAGGTGTGGGTGACACTCACAGCACTTGTTCAATTAAGCTTGTTCTACAAGTAGGTATCAATGAAAAACTAATGAAGATTAAGAAACCTACAAAGCAAATGATCACTTGTCTATTGTAAAAGTCAATAGTTAACTGCTAATCAAGAATGTTATGTTGCATCTGCATTTACAGTACTGTATGTTTACAGGTATGAATGGAGAAGAAAAGAAGGAGATGCCAGCTTCTGTATAAAGGGAAACATAACAGATGTCCTTGAGGGCAAGCTGTGACTCAGACACTTACTAGAAGCTGTGTATTACAGTTGAGGATGCAAACTCAAGAAGGATTTGAAATTGTGTGAAGTTCAATTAGAAGAGTTACAAAAGAAGCAGTAGATTGACTTTAACTGTTTGGAAAAACAGAAGCAAACAGAGAAAATAAAGCACGAGATGCACACAGTGACCTTTCTATTACAATGCTGTGTGGATGTGGAAGAGTTTGTCTGTTTTCGAAATGACATGTATATTGTACAGTATGTAAGTTATTCAAAGCCAATTATTTTCTCACAAATATAATCTAATGCTATATTTAATGGCTTTTAAAAGAAACACATCTCTTTATCTTGGACTACTGTATGCAATTTCAGTGAGCAAATAAACACATTAACTTGCAAATATTAGGCTTTTGCATACGCTACCTTTACCAGACGTACTGTACAACCTCCTTCCTCCCACTATAATGCCATAAGGAACATGTTCACTCCTCCTAAGATGAGACTTGAAACCCCACAAATAAACAGCCTTAAGGTGTTTGCATAAGTTGTGCAACGCTGTGGAGCCAGAAAGAATGTGGAAAGGTGATTTGAACTGTTAACAAGAAGAATCAGTAATGGTTGCTCACTCTCATTTCAGAGGGATGCAAGGCAAGAAGAAGATAAGGAAAAGTAAATTAGAATACATTGATGTCTATGCATTTCTATAAATCATACATATACAACCTTAGGTTACAGGTGATTAAATATAGCTTTGTTATACTGTATGTACTGTACGCACTGGGATGCTGGAGCTAAGAGACAATGCCAACAACACCACTGGCCCTTGATAATAACTAAAAATTTAAACAACAAAAAAACAAGACCAGAGAATCACCTTCGTTGGCCAAATTAGTTTTGGTTTGCTCAGTAATTTCAACCATCAGCATATTATATTAATAACCTTAATAACAAGAAGAAACAAAAAAAAGTTCCAAGGTTTCCAGCAGAAATTGCCCTTTGCCATGAGTTCTTATGTACTGTAAAATAGCCCACCCATGTTTACTGCTTAACTGAGCATCAGCAGAATAATAACTGCTGCAATTATCTTCAAGCAAATAAGAAAGACGTTTTGTTCCCTGTTAGAATGGCCCACAAGAGAAACCAATAATTTCTTCATGCCTTCCTTTCCTTCTACCTGAAATTCAGTCCAACATATCACTGTGAGCCCGACGCTCAAATTGCTTCGCTAGCATCGCACAGACACAGGCAGTCGCTAATGAGCTGCGTTCGCTTGTTTTGATTAGAAAAATCTGGGACTTGACCAAACTGTAACTTGTGGAAAATGATCTGGGAAAAGAGAAACTCTAAAAGGAAGGTGTGTTGAGCTGGTATTCACTGTATAACAAAGGGTGCACATCACCATAGTAACTGAAAAGTAGAGATGGTGAGAATAGATTGGGCAGAATATAGTAATATTGGTAATAATAAGAGTAGTTTAAAATGTAAACACGGAGATACTGAACTGCGATAGGCTTTATTGTACCATTTGAAATGTTTTTTATCAGGCTTACATAAGAAGGGATGACCTGAAATCCCCAGGGAGGAGCCAAAAGGGTGGATGGCTGTCTCAGCTGCTGCATGAAGGATTATGAGCCTTCATTTTAACTGGGACATCCTCTTTACACCCATGACAGTTACACTGTATGGCTGCATATCCAGCAGATGGTGATGGTGCAATATAACTGAATTTTACCTGAGCTAATATATGGTACGCCAGGTTTTCTAAATTAATCTGTCACTGTTTTATTTCATTATCCACTGCAAGGTGTATCATGGGGAACTGGTGTATAAAGTATGTGCTCTTTTATGGGCTGTTTTTCTCACACATGACGGTTAACAACTGCTGACAAACTGGAGGGGCTGTTCAGAATAGTAGCCATTTGTAAAACCACACCTTTCACATATCAACTCCAAAGAGACCATCTGATTCCTTTGTCCCCTTTCTTAATTGTAGTTAGACCCTATATGTACCATTACAAAATTCAAACAGTCCTCCTATTCTTCTACCCCGTATCTGTCAATCCTTTACTTTCTTTGGGTCCTGATTTGACGCAATCTTCCTCCCCTCACAGGCCTCTCTATCTCTGAACCCTGTCCCATTATTTTCAGAATGACAAAAAAAAAAAAAAAAAAGACAATAAAATCCCTGATTCTGCTGAGAGTGAGGGCTGGCCCAAAGGTGAACTTGCTATTCTCATCAGCCTCTGTCCCACGTTTCACCCACCTCCGCTGATGGCTCTGACACTCACTTTACCATCTAACACCAGATACTACCTGAACTTGCCATCGCACACACCTGAACTCATCTCGGTCTGCGCCCCCGCTGCTCACAGGCACATGCCCACATAAAGGCAAGGGAGTTTTTAATAATGATTTCAGTGTGATTGGATACATTCCCGTGGAGAGATAAACGGAAAACAAAAGCAGCAGAGGTGAAAGATGGAAAAGTGGAGAAGACAATAGAGTGCACATATGTGGATGAAGGCATATAAAGACTTTGTTCTACTGTATCTCATTTGCAGATCCTATTCTTCTCAGTGTAGATTATAATGTTATCCCTGTGCCCAAATAAATGCTTATCGGCCAAGCCTTTCTCATGTGCTCATGAGCATATGCTTTGAAATATGCTTTGATTGTGATATAGATCTGCTTTAATGTAAGAACTACCTTGAAGTGCATTACCACAAATGTCACTTTGTGACTTTCCTTCCAAGATCTTTGTTGTGTGAGAAGCAACACTGTTTGTGTAGGCAACATGGTACAGTGTGTTTATTCCACCATTACTGGTGTGTGAATATAAACTAAGTGCAATTCTGCTGCTTGGAATGTTTAACCGAACTGACTCTTATTCTAAATGCTATGTCTTAACCAGGATCATTCATAAAGCAGGAAAGTTGATGGGGGAAAAATACTGTATATGGGTAAAGCAGAAAAATATTTCTACTTAAAAGACAATGTTTTTGTTATCTATTTGGTTTTGTTTAGCCACAACAATCTGTGCAATCATTGAACAAAAATCTTTCTTATGTTCTGTCTTCATTTTGGATGTAATTACGTCTTAATACAATTTTAGCATACAGTACAATACCTGCTATGGTACTTTATGCAGTAAATGATTCCTGAAGCATTGGTCAACCCAAATATGACCAGTCAATCATAGAATAGAATTGAGGTTCAGCCTATCATCACTATAAACGGTTACACCCTGACCTGGCACTGCAAAACAATACTGAAATAAGTCAAACTTTTCTGTTTACTGTAAAGACTTGATAACACACTGCAATAAAAACAGTAGAGCTTTTCTTTAATATTGAGAATATTGGTGCAGAATGTCAACCTCAGTAAGGTTCAGGCTTTTTAACAAGGCTGGAAGCCTATCTGCCCTTCGGCTCTCACCTGCCTATTAGACTGGAACATATTGGCTAGAAAGGATTGTGTGTGTGTATGTGTGTGTGTGTGCGAGCGACTGCAAGTGTGCGGGTAAGTATATGCAGCACAGAATGATCAAATACATAAATGTACACCCCCCACACACACATTTGTTTTTATTTTTTTGGATGACATTATGTTACGTTACTTTCCTGGACACTCACTCCTTTCCTACCCCAACCCTTACTTAACCTAAAGCCAGGTCGTCACCCTAAAATTGATTGATTTAGAGTTTCCAGATTCACCTTTTGTCCCTAAAGGAAGACATGTCCCCACAGTGGATCTGTGTAAACAGATTTAGGTCCTCACAGCATGACAAACACGCAAGTAGTCACACACATGCATGGGTGGGCTGGCAGTGGTGAGCCTTATCTCAATGCCACAAAGTGGGAAGATTAGATTACTCACTTCCCTAAACCTCTAACTTGGTTACCATAGCAATAGCAGTGTGACTGGGGCTGCAGCTTGTCACTGTAAGGGCTGCTGAAGCAGGCAGGTATAGATAATGTGTAACAATCACCAGGGGAACCACAGGTCAGCTGGATATTTTCTGCTTCCTCAGAAACTTATTCTATTCTATTCTACTGTATTCTACATAAAGTCGGGGCAGACAAATGAGGTAATTTATTGGGCGTGTGCTTCACCATATTACTCCATATAAGACTGGAGCAGACACTATTCATTATTTTTAATGTTAATTTTATTAATTATGGGCTATCGTTGCGAGTCCTTTCATGAATTTTGATTGAATGTGTTGTTGTTCAATATTTAGAAAGTCAATAAAATGATGAAGTGTGGAGTGCAAACTCATAAAATCATTTTGTGCATTGCTGAATACCAACCGAGAGAGATCAATTGAAATTGGATTCATAATTGCACCATAGTGGAGCCTTGCCCTTAATTCAAATTAATGAAGTGCTTGCAAATCCATACTGTTGTGGGTCTGATCATTAGATTAATTACCCCTATCAGACTATTGTATTTCAATTAAGCCAAGTGCATTGTTTATCTTTTCGTTAGTCAACATTCAGAGAAATAAATGCAAAATGAAGAGTGGATAATTGCATGTGCATACACATATTTCAATATTAATCTGTAATTACTATTGGCCAAGTGATTTTGTGTTTATAAGGGGATAAGCTACAGTCACAATACATGATGGTACAGAAAATCTCTACAAAGAGAAGAAGAAGACACAAGGAAAGGCAGGTACAATAGTTGATTGAGTCTGAGAGAGACGCTTCCAAGAATGTCACATAAATACAGAAAATTAGCCCACAGACAGCCCTGGTGCTCTTACCCTGCTGCTAACGACTCATAATGGACTTGTATATTATGTATAGTTCAAACTGAAAAATGGCTTTGATAAGTTATGGACACCATTTTGACCTTGACAAAGTACCTCATTTAGATAAGAGTCGCCCGTTGAAACTGCAGCGAAATTAGGTCACTTTAATGCCGGTAGCACACAGAGCATGACAGACTTTAAATCTTTGACTTTGGGACTGAGGCAGGAGTGTCCTACTGGCTCCTGAGCAATGTTCTTAGCAAGTATTTAATTCAGAGTTACTGAAAAAATGAGTCAAACATTAGTTATTTTATAAAGAACCTAAAAAACCAGACAAATCACAGCTCTAACAGACATTTGGATTTATTTACTATACATTTAAATATGTTAATCATTTAGTGCTATTTTAGAGAGATTTCTACACCACCACACTGAAAACGTCCCTAAATCCTCTTACTTTTTCTTTATCAACTGTTTTATTGATTTTGTGAAACACTTACAAAGAAACTACTAATTAGGAATAGGTTAACAGACTATACAATTAGTTTTACTCTCCACTGAAACACTATACACATTGTAGAAACACTCTACAGCCTTAGCTGGGAACCTAGACATTCTCAGTGTTTGTGACTCACACAGTAGTTTAGGCAAAGTTTCATGACATTCAACAAAATGTTTGAAATATTTGGTAATAAACTAAATAAACTGATATGAATAAAAAAAACACCCATATTGTTATGCATGAAGCCCAGTTTTGGCACCTGATATAATAAAGTCTCACAATTTTGGAGGAGCTTCATAGAGCTGCTATAGAAAATGCTTTGTATTCTTCTTTAAATAAACTTGGACAGGAAGAGTTGAATCCCTTAAAAATCTTTATAGGTTTAAGGCTTTGGTTGTCCTTTGTCCTTCCTCTATCATGTGAGTGCAATTCAATTTCTCCACTGTACAATTTGATTTGGACAAATGTCTGATTCTGACTAAAGGAGCCATGTGACCAGACTCCTGTCCTGAGGGCAGCTCCCTGCACAGTCGACTTGTGTTCTCACTTATCAGATGAAAAGAAAACACACACACACACACACACACACACACATTTGCACATATCCAGCGGCTGAAACTGGCAAATATCCAGCTGACCTGGGTTTTATGTGTGTAGATTTATCATTGGCCATTAAAATACATTTGATTTTTACCGAGATGGTTCCTCACTTCCAGCTTCCAGCAGGAGTACAACTCTCTTTTTACAGCCACTTTCTTTAACCTTCTCCCATGCTCATAAAACACCAGCAACTCCCTCCCTCCACTTCTGCCAGCTTCTCCTCCTCCTTTTACTGTATCTCTAGATCTGTTTTGACCTCAGCTATGATTCTATCTTTACTGGGTGTGTTTGTTTCAGACCTCTTCTTGTCCTTAACCTCTCCTTTACCCCATTAGCTTATATTGCACAAATACTCTGTTGTATCTGAACTATTGTTTTCTGAAGTCTTTTCCTACACAATTAATGGTTTTAAAAATGTCTATGACACTTTCAGAGTAAGTACAGTTCTCAAACACTTTGAACAATGCTTATAAACTTAGTTATGTAGAACATGCACTTTTTTATATAACTAAATTTAATTAATTTTACTTTTCTTTATTGGAAACTTTCCTTTCACTTACTTTATACCTGTACTGTAGGTATACTGTAGACAATTTATAATGTAGGTAGTTTGTAGGTAATGTGGTGAAAGTGTATTTGGTATTTCAGTGGAACAGACAGACTCAATGTACATTTTCAGCCAATAAATGTTGCTTTCAGACTTTGGCACCTTAACTAGCATCCCAGATTTTGTTCCTGAGTTTGTTGTATCTGTCTGTTAACATTTCCATATCTTCAGATGATTAATATTGTCTAATGTACTCACATTGTGAGTGATTTCACTGGATGTCCAGTTTGCGTCCTAAATACAATAAACAGTTTGTTGTACGGAGGCATTCCTTTCAAATAGCTTTGTTTAGCTATAATAGTAATTTAAATGATCAATGTGTGTATTGTATTTATGATTAGTTTGATGTAATAAGCACAGATTTTTTTAAACATCAGCTGACAACATAAAACATAATTAACACAGATAATAAACCACTGCATGATGTTTTACATAGCAGAGGATCATAATGTCTTTGTTGTTCCATAGTTTGTGGTCCTGAAGACTGATTCTGTCTTTTTATTGTAGTTCATATTATGCTCATTTACTACTAACATCGTTGAAAGCTATGATATAAAAAATAGAAAAAAATGAAAGAAATGTTGTTTTGTGTTTGTAATATTTTTTTTAGAAAAATGTGTTTAGTCATTCCTTTGCTTCTTTCCAATTGCTCTCTCACTGTTGTTTATATTTTGTTCTCTTCTCTCTATTGGTTCTTGTTATGCCAACTGATTTGTTTTCTACAGGTGCTGGAACATTATTGTAGCTCTTTGGAGTATCACTTTCAGCACAACACAGTGAGAGTTAGACCCAGGGTCCACAACATTAACAAACACAACACAATGCTAAAGGACCTGTAAATGTTTTTAGGTATGACTTCAAGTCTGCTGTGTAACACAGATCACACACTTTATGTAATTACAGTAGTTTGAACATAATGTTTCGAATATTACATTCAGAGTACATACATGAAAATGTATGTTTCATTTTGTTCCTCTTGACTCCTGTTTCTTATCGCAGTTTCTCTCTTTCCATGCATGTATTACTTGCCTTCTGTTTCCTCTGTTATCTATTTTGTGACTTTCCTCAGGCCATTTCTTTGTTCATTCTCTCTCTCTCTCCCTCTCTCTCTTGCCCTTTCTCTGGTTGACCTAGCACCCGTTTCATTTCCTCTCGGTCATCTTTCTGTCCGTTGCCTTTTTCGTGAGGGATGGGGTATGGTTAATCTCCTTTTCAATCTCTCGCTCATATATGCTTAGTGCAGCTCCATGCATGAGAGTTAATGAAGGAACTGCATGGGTAAACTCACAGGAGCACAGACTGAGATGAGGCAGACAAGACGGACGAGTGTAAATACATGCCTGTGTGCGAACATGCGCTGACAGATGAGTGTGGCTATGTGCCGTCTGTGCTGAAGTCAGAGCTGATACTTGTTAGTCAATTAGGCAACAAATTAGAGTCTAAGTTGACTGACACAATATTCATCAGCTGGAGGTTCAACATGATTATTTACAAACAAAAGTTATTTATTAAAAGTCAATCACAGCCCAAAGCTCTTTCCATCTTATTACAATAAACCCTCATTCATCACAGCCTCCAAACTTACATCTTTTTATAGCTACAGTGTTTATTAATTGCAGTGTTGCCCACTTTTTTCATTAAGCAGTGCAAGAAATAGAAATATACAAGAACTGAAGACAATATTAGAGTTCCTACAACACAACTTGTCAGGCTTTTAAAACAAACAATTTAGCATGAAGCCACATACAGTCTGACAGTAGGACATTACATAGCCAGGACATGTGCTTTTCACATGTGTTTGTAAGTTGTGCCAAACAAAGAAAAGACCTTAGTTAAATTAATCCTTTTGAGATTTGTGATCAGGCAGTATTGTTTTAATAATGTGCATGTTTCACTAAAAATATACTTTCACATTTCGATTAATTTCCTTCCCTACTGTGCACGAGAATATGAAAATACGTTTGCGGACACTTGCAAATGGCTGGGATGGCTCACTTATCCAAAACGCTTACTATAGTTATCATTCAGACCAGCGGCTGTATGCAAACAACAGCCCTTTAAGACGTAATCAACATCTCTTGACGGAGATGTTTTTTCTTTCTTTGTAAACATTTCCAGTTGCAAGGACTGACAAGAATTATAAAAGCACAGTGCAAATGTATTTCAGCAGATATATCAAAACACAGTATGTTGTACTGCCTTTCAACATAATGCAAATAGTGAAAATTAAATGCAACATACTCTAAACCATCAGACAGATATATGAACACTACATGTACATATGAAGAGAAATCACCACTAAAATTACTGCTAATAGCTGGGATTATAGGGAAAGACATGATGCAACCACAATAAAATGGCATAGAATGCCTTCACGCATACTTCAGCCAAACTGCAATACTGAAACATGTAGTGCATAATGCATGAAAAGACAGGGCAGAGCAAACTGAGTAACACTATTGCACAACTTCTGTAAATGAAGACATTGTGTATAAAGATGCAAATAAAAATGGAGCGAGTGTGGAGTATGAGGTAGAGGTGAGTAATCTTACCATCGTCTCCTGATCCTGAGCCAGCATCTGCAGAGAAGAACAAACACAGTTATTAACAGGAGACTCACACTGCCACAGACATCTGATAAATATGTGTCTGCAGACTTTTATACAGTAATAGCACATCCCGGCACATTTAAATATTGCTTGCGAGTGAATGCATGTGTAGAAAAACCCACTGCGCTTGTGGGTATGTGCAGTGAGATGAGGTTTCTGTTTAGATGAAAGTGATGCTGAGAGGGACATTTACGGGGAGAAAACATAAACAAGGATAATAGTAGGATGCAGGACACCCTGGGGCATTGAGCATCTGCCATTTTGATACTGCAACTGTACATGTAAGAGAACACACCCATCCATGACCCTTTAAAAAGGTGATCTGTTTCCAGCTGTCTGTGTGTTAGTACTGTATGTCGTATGCAGCAACTGCTTCTCTTGGCTCTCCCACTGAATCTGTGTAAAGCTCCCTCCAACAGACTGAGCTCACTGAATTGGTTAACAATATGCCCGTGAAAGGGATACTGATGAGCACTTCGAACAGCCACCGTGTAACTTGAGCCACGGCATAAAGTGATCTGCTGAAATGCACAGGGCCAGAGACCATTCAGGGTCTCTGAGGACTGTAGGGAGATAATAGCTCAGCTCCATCTGAATACCCAAGTGAGAGGGCTTTTTTTTAAGAAGAGGTGCACATACTGCACTGTGCAAGTATTGGAGCCATCACAGCTCCAGAACAAATGGGGGTCCGACCAGCAAGCTTTCCTGATACTGATACTTTGATGACATAAGCTTTGGTTCAATAAAATACATTTCTGCTGGGACAAAAACATGTCTGCAGAGGGTTGATTTATTGAGGTCAGTGCCACAGAAAACAGTCTGCTGTGTCTAGGGAAAGTCATTTCCAAAGTAAAGACTGGAAACTGAATCAGCGATGTGGAACTGTCCTTCTAATGAAAGTTTAATTAAATTATGTGCAAATTCAAAATTATATTTTAAAGTTGCTTCTTTGAACATTAGTTAGATTTAGATTTAATTGGGATTAGAAAAAAATAGGTATCTTCTATTCTATTTCAGTTGCTCCTGAGTTCTCAGTACATAACGTAACAACCAACAATTTATCTAACTGTTGTGTATTATGATGAAACAGCAGCCTGATGATTTGGTGTAAATACACATGTGTACAATTAGTGGGAATGATGTGTGAGGCACTCAGCAAGAAATGCTGCACCCATTTCAATCTCAGGGGGTCTGACCACTAGTGTTACCTGTCTGTCTACTACCTGACTTGCTTTATCAGATAACACATATAAACCAACTATCATTTATGGATTAAATCACCGTCCATAAAAGTCAAAAAGTCAAATTCTAAATAACAATGGATGCTTTGGGTGTTAGCTCCAGTGTCGGGTGTTGAAAGCAGGGTATTACACTCCTGTTAGTCAGACGCAAAGAGTAGATTGGTGAGTGGTACTGATGAAGCTATGTCAGGCCATAGCTGATAGGGAAACCCGTCTTCCTCACTCTTTGACAATAAGGCTTGGAAATAAGCTGCTGGACCTGGCATGACTATCAAGAAGCAAATCTGAATAAAACACACCATAATATCAAGCACTCTCTATCATCATTTAATCTAGTCACACCGTAATAAGATGTGCAGCACAAACACGCAAATATGATATATACAGTGTAAACATATATACAGGAATATTTGTATACAGTTTCTTTTTATGTATTGAGATCTGCTATCACATGTTTAACAGCCTGAGCTCTGCATGAGAAGGAATGAAATTATGAGTTGATGCAAGTTCACGTCGCCCCATTTTTCAGTATGCTAATTTTGGTATACAGCACAATGTACCAAGGACGATGGTATTTAACCTCCACAGTTTTTGTATTGCTGTCTTTGTGTGTCCTTCAGATTTCAGGTCAGAGTTATTAAAACCACCAATCTATTTATAAACCTTGCTGTGGAAAATGAATTAAGACTGAATAAAGACAGAAAAGTTTGTTGACAGGAAACTCCACAGGACACCTATACACACTGCCCTCCATTGTCTTTACTTCCTTCCAATCCCAAGACTTTCACTGACCTTGGAACATGCAGGACATTAAATGTGCAGTGTTTCATGAAAAGGCTTAGCTTGAAGGATCAGGCTGAAGTCAGAAGCAGTTCATTGGAGATCAATAAAAACCTTTAGTATCTGCACAAGGTCAGAGGTTTGAGGAGAAAACGACTGGCATTACAAAATAGAGCACAATCGAGAGGGAGATGGGCACAAGCTTCCTTTTTCGACCTGCCTGTGCGCCAAATGAAGGGTCACAGAGGAGATACCAAACAATATTATTTTGAAAGCCAATAGAGAGAGAGCGAGAGGGACAGAAAGCGAGAGAGAAAGCAGAGAAGGACCACTGAAAGATAATAAACGATTAAGATGATTTATTTGCTTTTATTCTGAACAATTTATCAGATAGATAAGTGTTATTAACTGTACAATACATCAAAAAGCAACAGCTAAACACATTTGCCCTCTGCACAGCACTGCTACGGTTAAGGTTACAAATGACTTGCTGCTTGCAACTGATGCTGGGACGTGGTCCTTTCTTATTTACCTTGACCTCAGCTCAGCTTTTGACACTGTGAACCACAATCAGTTCATCTCTATCTTTCATGCACGTCCCTCTCTGTTGCGTGGAGATCGCGCTCCTTGCATGCTCGTTTTTTTTTTGGCTAGGTCACTCAGCAGTCTATTCACAGTTCTCTTTTATTTACGATACTGTACATGCTGCTTTGGGGGCAAAGTCATGCAGAGACATGACACTGACTATCAGTTATGCTGACTATATGCATCTGTATAGCACTGACACTTGCGTCGTACAGCTATGTTATCCTGTCTTGGATACATACAAAGAAAACTGGTGGTTCGTTAATATGCTGCAGCTGAATTGCTCCAAATCAGAAATGGTTATAAATACACCTTCAGCCTTCAGCACTATCAGCATAAACAGTGTCATGCCTAGGTTACATGCTTCATCCAACTGTGTTTAAAAAAGAAGCTTATAATCAGGGTGTTATACTCAATTCAGAGCTATCCTTTGTCAAGTGACTGAAGTTGTTCAATCCTGTATGTCCAACTGAGACACTTAAACAAGATCAGGTCATTCCTTTTATCTGTAGATCTAAAGAAGGTCATCATGTCTTTATCTCCTCCAGACTAGACTACTGCCATGCTCTTTATTCTGGTATCAGCAGGCGAAACATAAAGAATGCAGCTGATACAAAATTGGCTTTTAGCACACTCTAAGGGATGTGATCACTTCACACCAATTGTTACAATATAGTAGACCTCATGGTTACCTTTGAGTTTGTAATACAGTACATTTTTTTGAGTTTATTGCTTGTTTTAAAGCCCAGATGACCACACTCCTGTTTAAAGCTGTCATGCTAAGCCTGATCACTGGGGATAGTGGCATAAAGGAGCTCTCTTCTGTATGTGAGACCCTGATGTGTTGCATATTGGACTGAAAGATGGATTTCTGCAGCCTCCTATGCTGCACTATTATGCTGATTCTCCTTCTGAAATCATCAGCCAAACATATGGTTCCTGTCATCCTCGGTGCTCAGTCACACAAAACGGTGATTAAACATCTCATCAGCATTTTAACAACCACGACGATTAGACCCTCGCACACCTTTCCATATAATGACTTCCTGGAAGTCAAACTGTTCATTTTGTGAACTGAGTTGGAAAATGCTAAGTTAGTGCTTGCCTTTGCTAAACTGTCTTCTTTGGGGAAAATGAGCTGCTTGGTTTGTTTTGCTTTGCTAAGCTAATGTTTAACGGCTGCTCATTGCACTGGACTAGCATTTAATGTGAAAGGAAAGCGCTAATCAACGTTCACTGGATTTAGTCCACTGGGACAACGTCCTGTCATTCGTCTCTTAATTAGAGTGGTCTGAGCTCTAAGTGACAGAGGAATAAAAGTGTAAATTTGCTTCTTCACCTGACAGATGTACAGCACTGCAAATACAGTATATGGCCTAAAATAACCTCAAAAAGAGTGTAAACTCTAAACCTTTGTGTATTGTATTTGGTATGCTCTCATTACAGGATGCTCATTTGTGGGGTGTAAAACAGAAAATATATCAATTCATGTACATCTTCAGCTTAGTGCATCCTGTTGAGAATGACAGCAGAACATCTGGTCTCTATGCCTCAAGAGCCAGGATGGGTTAATGAGGGCACATGAAAATGTGCTGTCAGGTGTCTAGTTTACCAAACAGTGAGAAGGACCCTTTTAGGTGCCCGCTAATGAGATAACTCACACATATGTACGCATTTAAATCCTGACGTATATATATATATATATTTCAATTTCAATTTCAATTTTATTTATATAGCACCAATTCACTACAACAGTTATCTCATGGCACTTTACAAGTAAGGATTAAGACCTTACACAACTAAACCCAACAAACAAATATGTTGTCATACAACTGCTTGGACTTGTTAGTTCAGTTTTCAAATACTCACAGTGACTGTAAAGTACTGACATCATGGTGTCTTCTCTAAATATCATTAGTGTGATCAATTCTGTCAAACATCTCCTACACTGAACAGCATTTTCCTCTCAATGTATAAAAACTACTCGTTATTGTTCAAAATCAACTACAGTAGTTTCAACACTCCAATATTTGCTGTGTATGATGAACAGTTTTCATGTTCTCCCCATGTTTGCGTGGGTTCATGCAATTAGGTTACTTGTAGACAGACCCTGGATACATAGTGAAACCAAACACACACAAAAACAAACCAAAAAACAAAAAATGTTTATTGAAACTGGAACATCTACAATACAATATTAATTATTGGATGCAATGAGCAAAAGAAAAGAGTGGATGTAGTGACAAAATTGCTTCAAACAGCAATCCATGATTCCCACTGTCTTCACACTAAGCTACTAATATGAGGACTGGAAATCCACAGTAACTTCTAGATTTTCTTCAACAGATCTGCCTCCAGACAAGTCTGATATCTCTTATCTGAACAGGCGAAACAAGTATTGGCATCAGCGAGCTGACATATATCTATTACACTGTGTACTGTTGCTGCTAATGGGATTTTGGAAGATGGGAATGGAAAGGATGACAGGGAGAGACTGGAAGCAAGGGAACAAGAGATAGAAAGAGAGCGCGACAAAATGCTTTGTTGCAGTAAATGCACAGCCAGGACAAGAATGTTTTAACGGTTGCATTCCTAAGTAGCTGTAGTAGTAGTTTTTTCCTAGCTCTTATCGCTCGTATACAAGATATTTTAACATGCCATTGCTGAGAGTTTTTGAGTTAGCTTAGCTGAGAGCGTCCACTAAAAAGCTGAGCGGTGAAGAGAGCAGAGAGGAAACTCTTCAGGAGGTTCCCTTAGGTCATGAGACTGGTTATATAAGTTCCCACACAGCTCTGTACTTTACTGTACTGCACTGTATGTGTGTTTACCTTTTAAACAAACCAGCCTGAATTTAAGGATGAGGTTGAGGATGAAAAATTGCTGTAACCTCATGTCTTTCTCTTCATTGCCAAAGCATTTTCTGGAAGTCATTTTTAGTTAATTTGGGTATAAACATCCACTGTGAAGGACTGTATTGATGAAATGATTAGAAAATTAGCCTTTCCTTCTCAGCAAAGAAATATATTTATATTAATATATATTTCATTTTTGTCAACTTAAGCACGATTTTTTATTTTAATTAAGCCATTTTTTATATTTGTGACTTGGGACATTGGCATCATTCTTGCAATTTTATCATTTGTTGTCATGTATTTGTTAGTCTTAAGATTATCTTAAAACAGGCCGAGAACAATTCATATCAAACAAGCTTTTACAGCATCCGATTCTGTTCCGTTAGAATGAGCACCAGTGGCTTTACTTTCGGTCAATGGCTTTTATTTTGAAAGTACCTATTATTGTTTGCTCTCTGCCCTGTTTCTTGCTGCTTGACTGATTACAGTAAGTCTATTCATGTTCACCTGTACTCCCTTGGCAGTATTAAAGCCCTTCTTGTTTGCACACCTGTGCCAGGTTGT
This sequence comes from Macropodus opercularis, assembly GCA_030770545.1. Lineage (NCBI taxonomy): Eukaryota > Metazoa > Chordata > Actinopteri > Anabantiformes > Osphronemidae > Macropodus > Macropodus opercularis. The sequence continues at coordinate 6,842,305 of CM061109.1, forward strand.
CTGCCTTTTCCAGCCTTGCCATCCCGTGCCTTCTTGATCTTGTTCTTTTGTTTCTTGTGTTGGACAATCAATGCAGTTTTGCTCAAGCGGACTTTACTTTCTGTTATCCTGGAGTTTGCTGTTTGCTTTCATGATACAACAGCTTCTAAACATCTTCATCTGATCTATGCTAGTGGAGCTACAGCTCTCAGCTTTCTTGGTTTCTGTAAGTGACCTTGCACATTATCACAGTCACCACCTCCTTCGGTCTCAACAGGTGTGTTTCTCCCACTGACCAGTCTCTCACCACCTGCAGCTGCCAGTGACTTTTGTAATCTAACATAAATAATGAACTTAAACTTGAGCTAAATGTTCGTGTGTCGTGGGTCCACCACTAAGCCATAAGTATAGCCAGAACCAGAATCACCTGAATAACCTGAGTCTAATACAGGACACTGAACACTTCATACAGTATATTCTAGAACCACTGTCATGGTCTGTTTGTCAAAATACCACCACCACAAACATTACTTAAACCCTACACTGACTTCTCAAAAACACATCTTGATTTGTGGAAGAAAAGAGTCTTTTGTTCATCATTAAAAAAAGAATCTCTGAATCGCACACTGACTTCAGTTGCCACGACAGAAAAAGGAGCTCACACACAGACCACAAACCAGTCATTCATAGAGAGGCTGGACATTTCATGTGACTGTGCACAATTCTGCCTGCTGGCACAGACACCACTAGTGTTACTCCAATAACTTTTCCACCTCAGTCTTTACATGTTGCCTCCACTGAGCTGTGCCTGTTCAAGGGACCTTTTAATGGACTTCTGTCGGCTGCCTGTGAGTGAGGATGACTGAGTCAGCGACTGCTCAACTTGGGCCAGTGATTCACATGTGGCCTGGGAACCCTCTAATGACAACATCTTGCCAGAGGATTCACTCATTCACATTCTCATTTTTTTATTAACTATAAGGCATCCATTTAAATGTTTAGATAGATCAGATAGGTGAAAAGAATGGCAGCTTAACCCTCACGGGGCCTTCGAGTGGTCAAAACGACCCCACTGTAAAATACGGGGCACTTAAAGCTCAAAAACATACACAAGGGTTGGATAAAACAGCCTTCGTGGGTGCTACATCCAAGCAATGAACACGTGTGGGTCTATGATGAACAAGTTCTCCCTCGTGTGGTTTTAGAGCTTTGAGCGTCCCCTATTTTCATTTTGACCCCTTAAAGGCGAGGGTTAATTGTAAAAATGTTTGCTAGTGCTAAAATAAATATGCATGATACATATGTTACATACAGTACATAATACATACATAATTATAATTTCTGATTGGTCTGGTAATTGGTTACTAATAAAACATCTTATTCTCATTTGATAAAAACTCTTTTATCATATGAAGAAGTTATTTCTACTAATATCGATGGGTTAATAGAAACATTCATTCAACCTTCTACAGCCAAAAATCTGTAAAGCTCTGAGTCTAGTATTATTCTCTTTGGTATACGAGGAGACAAATGTTTTCAAGGTTTTCCCCTAATTGTAGCAATAATCCCAACATGTCGGTTTGCCAAAAACATTACTGAGTTGAAATATTACAAGCATCATCATATACAAAGTATGACAATAGAGTGACTGCCTTAATTTCATTTTGTCTTTGGTGTTGACAATTACCTTGAGGATGTCTCTGGAGCAGGATCAATTTACAGTAGCTTGACATGCAACCAGCAAACCAGAATACCAAATCACACACAGCCACAATCAAACTACACTGATCAATATTAAGTATTTTCCTTAACAGCCACTCTCTCATTCAGTACTACTGAAGAAATGCCCTTGCATTGGTCAGCAATGATGTTTAAACCAGATGGGAAACCAGGAGAATGCATTTGAATGAGCACTGTCATCACTAAATCACCCTGTATGAATTTACTGTATGTGTGAAACTCAAACTCAAAACATCAACCTAAGCAACTAAATGCGCTGCCAGCTCCAGTACAGTGATATGCATTCAAGAAAGCATAAGTCATGAAATCATTGTGTCTTTACCAGACCCTTTAGAGCATTAATTCTAAAATTCTGAAGGAAAATAAAGGAAAAAATAGCAACACAACTAGAAATAAGGAATTGGCCATCAAAAAGATGTGTGATTCAGTCATTCAATTTTCTGCTTTGTTGAGCATCCCTCTGGGCAACAGGGTTACAGTAACTATCTACGACAATTTGGCACATGCAGAGTTATTTACATTTTATGCCTTTTGACATTTATTTAAACTTTACATAATGAAAGGTCACAGCTGTCAAGCTCCCTTTTACTTTATGTTTAACACACCGTATTTAAATAAACCGTATAATTTGTTTAACTACTGGCCAAATGCTATTCTCACTTTCTTCTGACGACATTGTGCAGATATGATAAAATGTTATCTTCTGAACGAGAATGCCTATCACTGTTTTAACTGTGCTTGCTGGAAATTACATCAATCTGTCACATATGGCAGTTATTTCATCATATTTTCTTGGGTTGCCTTTGAAGTAATGCATTACTCTGCAATGGCTAAAACCATCCACCGGAAGCATTTGCATATATTGATGATAATAATATGAAATTTCCTCTACTTAACATGCATTAGTTTGCATTCTCAGCTGTGTATTTGGTCTGCAGCATTTGCTTGATGAAATGCAACTGTGCAAATGTAAGCAGTGAGTGTAACAGTGAGTTTGCATTCTCAAAAAGCTACATCCATACATGTATGTAGTCACACAGCTGTATGTCAGAACGTCTACAGTGTGTGTGTGTGTCAGAACGTCTACAGTTGTGTGTGTGTGTGTGTGTGTGTGTGTGTGTGTGTGTGTGTGTGTGTGTGTGTGTGTGTGTGTGTTTGTCAGAACGTCTACAGTGTGTGTGTGTCTTGTTGTGTGTTTGATTTGTATACGTACCAGCAGGACAGGCACCTTCTGACATGATAAGAACTTCCGACTGTTGCTTGCAGGCATCTCTGCGCAGAAAACACTCATTCTGGTAGTTCTGATTGTTGGAGCCGCACACTGGGGCATAGTCATTGTTGCACTGCAGAGGGAGGAGAACACAGAGGAGATCATTTTGAGGTAATCAAAAGATGAACTGATGAGCAAAGAGACTGGACACTATGGTCTATAAACATCACACTAAGTATTCAGCTAACATTCTTGAGCCTCTTTGCTCTTTGTAAGGCTCTTTGTAAGGCCCTGTAAAAATTAATTACAACCAACTCACAAATGGTTGATTTTCTCTATTAGTATTTTGCAAAGCAGTTTCTCTATGTCAGCATTGTATTTCATTAACAGAAATATTACAATCTGTTGAAAATGCTGCTGGTAAAGGCCCTGAAACATATTCTACTGTCTACAGTCAACTCTTTAATTTTAATTCAATTCAATTCAATTCAGTTTTATTTATATTGCGCCAATTCACAACAACGGGTATCTCAAGGCAATTTACATGTAAGGTTTAGAGAAAGAATAAAAAAGATTTGTGATTACCATGTGATAGCAGTGAATACTGTAGTCACAATCAGTTTTTATAGCGCATGGGGTTTTTAAAATGGGTGGGGCTAGACAAAATGTGACATAATTTTCAACCAGTCACATTTTAAAATGGTCTGCACATATAGCGTTTTTCTACCTTATTGGTACTCAATGCGTTTTGACATGTCGTGTCAAAGTGTCCTTCACTTCGGCACATGATTTGGGGGAGCCAGAAATCAAACCACCGATCCTGGTGAGCGACTGCTCTACCTCTGAGACACTGCTAGTTTAAAAGAAAGGGATGATAACTCTGATTAACCAGATTAACCATTTTCCGTTTTTTTTTTTTTTTTGTAAAGCAGTGATAGCAATTTGATTTGATATTCATTTGTCTGTGCTACACTTCATGAATAAAAAACTAGTAAAATTTTTCTCTGTTGTCTGTGAAAGACAAAAAGCTATTGAAGATCAGAAATTGCTGCTCCATAGCCATGGCTCATAACCTGATTTAAAAGCTGAAAAATGGGAAGTGTGTGAAAATGTGTATCTACTGAGTGTGACATCACAAGGACAAGGGGCTTGTTTAAGAGTCCCCACAGGAGCAAAGCTAAGGAGCTCATGGCTCTTTGTCTTTGCTTCTGTTCCCTTTAACTCTCTAATGGATTGACCTGGAATTTGTTCTCTCTGGACCAAATCATCTGTCTGTGCCCTCACCAAACATCCCTTGGCTCTCACCAAAGATCATAACAGATAGGCAAGTCTGTGCGTTTGTACAGGAATATGACATATGTTGTAACCTACCACCCATAAAATATGATCTTCCTCGTGATTTTACGAATGGGGTTGAAAACAGACAGAAACATCAATCCCAAAGTAACATGAGTTTCATTTCACTAGTAATTAGCAATACGTTGAGCTGTCAACTCAAAAGTCACACAAGGGATCATGCCTCTCTTTTGTGGTATGAATAATTGCATTTAAAGTAAATACACACCTACTGGGATCCTAGCAGCTGTCAACATTCAGGCAGCATTATGCCAGTTTCACTTGGTTCAGTGGAAATAAGCAAAGCCATCACAAATAAGGGTCAACTTAGTGGCAATATGCCCAGACCTCTGTCTCGAAATGGCTTTTGAGTTAAGTAAAGTAAGTAATCAAGTCGAGCTGTAGGATTTTGGAGCCTAGATTGAATTTGCTTTCTGTTCGATTCTTGTGTAAATTCAACTTTCAACTATAATCAGAGTTCACAAAGTCAGACTGTGGTTTTGTGTATGTAAGCAGGGCATGTCTGCGAAAGAAAAGAGGCCTCTAAATACATAGCCACTGAATAAATACAAATTAGCTTTACTTAGTGCACCACAGCTCCATAGATCCAGGATTCAGGGTAAGTGGACATAAAGGGAGATTATGTAAATTCATTAACATTAATGGGTCACCAGAATAAATATACTTGGAATTATACAGTATGTATATGTGTAGTGGCTAACACTGTTACCATTACCATACCATTAGAATAACCTACGTCTAAGATGTGTGGTAAGTTTGTATTTTCTCTTTGTGGGTCCTCTCCAGTTAATTGGTGACTCTAAATTACCCATAGGCACTGTGTGAATGGTAGAGTGCATGGTGGTCTGTGTCTTTGTGCCTTTCGTTAAAACGATGGCCCAAGCTTTCACAGACACAGCAGGATTTCCTGAACTGTTGTGTTTTTATATAAGTCTAGTAGGGATAGAAAAAACACCATGTGCTTAAATAACACACAAACAATTATAATCTCTATTGTATTTAAAATGAATCAATACAATTTCAAGTATGACTTTAATAACTGGCTGAACCTAATCAGCTCCAACAAGCCTTCGGGAAGCAATGGCCCGGACCTACAAAATTTTCAGGAGGAATATTGGGAATTGTTTCAACCCAGACATATTCCCTGATGTCTGATGTTAAAAACTCTCTTGAGGTCTGTCATCTGACAGTATTTGCATCATCTGTGCCACACGGAAATCATTATGTAAGATGGCAGCTCCAAATGAAGCATGTTATAGAATAGAAATGTGATTTACACATAGAAGCTTCATAAAGGACTCTGAGAAAAGTGATCTTGTTCATGGCTGTATTATATCTATATGCCCACAGTAACCAGGCAAAAAGGCCTTGACTACAAGCACTAGTGTGATCAAACAGCATTTCACGCATAGTCTGCTTTTTCAAATGTAGAAGGATTGTGCTGCACATACACAAAGAAACCACACACGCACGCACACCCACAAACACACAGGCCTCATGGCCAAAAGGAGAAGAACGAAAATAACCACGCCATCAATTCAGTAGCCTGGGAGCATCATAACAATCAAGTGTGAACACTGTTTTTAACTAGCTGAGGGGGAAAAATGGCAGAACACACAGAGCAGATAGCTAAAGGAGGAGGTGGAGTATAGGAGGGAAAGGGAAACTGCACACTGGCTCTTGATCAAAAGGATTGAGATGCAGGAAGGAAAGATGCTGCAGAGAAGACAAGAGGGAAAAATGAGTGAAACTGGGCTTAGGGGGGGGGGGAGTCAGTGAAACTAGATGGAAGTACGACAGAAGGAGACTGCGAGGTAATGAAAGCAAAAGGAAATGCAGAAGTGAGATGCAGACGGCCTGAGAGAGAAAGAGAGAGAGAGACACAGATGGAGAGAGAAGGGGGAAAGAGCAAGAGAGAGAGAAGCCCTTGCTCAACAAATTTGGCACGATAAAAAAGAACCACAATGCCTGAAGAAACTCAGGCATACAGGGAGAAAAAGATCATAAAATAAAAAAGAAAGAGAAGAAGAAATGGGGACACAGACAGAAAGAAAGGGATAGAAAATCCCATCAAAGGAGTGCAGAAGAGAAGGAAACAAATGGCAAGCCCACAAAGGTGCTTGGAATATCTTACTGCAGGGCCCATCATTTTTTGCCATCCTCCATCCTTCCCCCTCTACTCTCGCTTTATGCCAGGTGTGATGCAATGGTAGCGAAAGTTGCCCCAGCAGAACCCCACGGGTGTGTTTAAAACAGACTTCTTTTTGGTTAAAACCCTTTTTCACCTCATCTCTTGATCTTCCGCACTGTCTGACTTTCATGCAGGAGAAGAGACATGAGGGGATGGGGATATGAACCTTCCATTTGACTAAGAGGTAGCACAGGACAGAGGCTGCAGCTGTGTGCAAATCGCCCAGAAACGCTCATGCATCACCTGATTAAGAAGGAGGATCCTGTTTCTTATGATTGTCTTTAAGCTGAGGAACATCAGAAGTGAACGATTTGGGAACAAGAAAAAAAAAATTGCCAGATTGCCAAACACAATATCAAGACATCTTCATCTTTCCATTGAGCTTCCATGAGGCTTGTTGACACTGCCAACTTCTTATTTATTCAGCTGTGACTCGTTCGTACGGGCTCAGATTTCCTCACACAGCACATCTTTGCACAGCACATGACCGCAATGGAGACAAAGGTGTTCTTGTTATAGCCTTTGTCAGAGCGCTGCAGCTTTGATCCATGACGTTTCTGATAACCAGTAGCGAGTGATGTTGGCAGTCTGCAAATTTAAGCATTGTCAGCTGTTGCACTGTACAGTAGGTCAGCCTACATAACTCTCAGTGAAAAGTAAATTAAAATAGACAAGGTGTCATAAACATCTCATATATGTTTTGTAGAAATGGAGCCATTAAAAGGAAGAGAAATTGTAAACAGAAGGTAAAAAAATGTGATCCTCCACTTTTCTCTACAGACTAAGAAGCGCGTGTGTGTGTGTTTGTGTGTGTGTGTGGGAGGGGGCACTGATGGGGCCATATGTCATGGCCTTATGTGCCCGCTGGCTTGGGATCTGCAGAAGTCGCAGACATTGCCTCACACCTCTGCTGTGACAAACCTGGACAGTGTTGTGGTGTCTCGACTAAGAACACAGCGACAGCAGAGGTGCTGACGGTCCCGTGTGTGTGTGTGCGACTGTTCTTTTGTGTGACTAATATGAGTTAGTAACAGAAAATATGGGAGATGTGCGGATTTCATGCACCTAAACCTTAGTGCATTTGATTTTAGATTTTCTGTCAGTCAGTCAGTCACATTTGCTGAATTTTATGTGTATTTAAGCCTTTTTCCTGTTTTTCATTTTTCTTTTATGTCATTACATATTTTGTTCTACCCACTATAAAATATAGTTGCCACAACTTACCTGCAGGGGCTGCTGTGGTTCTGCATACCCTCAGCATTATTATTTTTTTTAGAGTACCAAAAGCTAAGCTTTGGGACTGCAGCCAGGACCTGTTGTCTCCCTACCCGCCAGGGATCGGTGCATCAGTGCATGTACACACACACACACACACACACACACGCACCTACACATACACACACAAAGCAACTGGCACATGTACTGTCAGAGCACTTTGTACATAAAAAGCATCCGCACCTTACCAGGTCACAACACACAACAACCCAGCAAAACAAGCAGAACCATCATCATTTATTCTGTGCATCTATAGCAGCTCCCAATACTGAGTCCTCGTGTGACATACAGTAAGTGCCGCTTGATAGGGGTGGAACAAAGGCAGGTGGTGGAAGCAGGATGGGAGGCAGAGGAGTAAAATGCAAGCACAGGTACGAGTTGGAGAATGTGAGGAGCAGACGAGGAGGAAAGGAGAGAAGGGAAGGTGGTAAAGACGTAGAGGAGAGGAGGAGCATGAGGCTGAAAAGGTGAAAAAGCATGAGTGATGGGGTCAAGAGGGTGATAGCGTGATAGCAACGACAGGCATGACGGATTGAGGAGGACGCTGTGGGGGAGTGGCGATAGATATGCACAACTGAAACCACATGAGAGCAAATCGTGCGAGTGGGAGACAAAGGAAAGGAGAGATGAGAAGTGAAGGCGTGTACATGCATCAGTGCGTGACTGCTATATGTAGTCGAGGGAAGGAGCGTGCCAATATGAGAGGGAAAGCTCTGTGAAATGTAGCAGGAGCAAACATGACAAACATCATCAATAAGTGAGAAAACACATAACTCATCTGTCTGTCCAGCCGTGTGCCCCCCCCCCACCCAGAAAAAAAAACAGATTATCTTTCCATGCAATATTTAGCACCACTCTGGAACAACTACAATAAATTAACATTAGATTTCATTAATTAATTTATGTTTAATGTTTTGATCCTGAATGAAAAGTTAGCGACCTAATCTTGAGAGCATAAAAGTCAAACTTCAAAGAAGTGAAGTAGAGTATGTGTGTAATTATGCTTCTCCCTCATGGCAACAACCAGCAGAAATGGACTCGCTTTGTGTGTGCGTGTTTTACTGCCTTGGATTAATTTTGACATCGATGGGCACTGAAATCTCATAGCAATACACTTTTACTGATGAACCCTGAAACGTGTTTGTAGCCATTACATTAACGTTCACAGTCACACTTGTCACTCTGATGGCAGTAGTAAAACACATTGATCTGAAGCTAAATAAATGTTACACTTTGCATTACTGTGTGTGAGAGAGACAGACAACGAGAGAGAAAGAGGATATTACATGTGTGTATGACTGCTTCACAGTTTACAACGTTCACATACAATGTTTATTACAGCTTTTTTTAAAGCTCTAACCCTTTACTCACATGCTTGTAACAGAGAAAATACACTTTTTAGCTACATATTGTGACACAAATGCTAATTGTATTGATGCAAATTTCAGGTTTCAAAAATTGAGATGTGAAAAAAATACAAAATACTATCATATGAAATTAGATCTGTTTACAAATGCAAGCCTCAAGCAACTACTAACCTCATAGCTTATAGTTATAGAAGGGATGAGAGGACATGTCCTCTGAACAAAGACAACTAGAAATCTCCCAGGCTTTCCAGAAATTCTATTTCACTTTAGTCTTTCTTCTGGCAATACAGGTGTGTAGAATAAGCTCTCTAAGCTCATCATGGGACATCCCAAAGTGCTTCCCCCTCAGCTTGAGTCCCTGCAGACTGATGTGTCCCTTCAGTGTGGCCTCAGTCCAGCCTGTGGGTCTGATGCCAGGTTGCTGAGCTTTAAATATGCTCTAAAGGAAGCACCCAGGGGGACAACTTTACCAAGTGTCCAAAACTGCCTGAAGCAATCTTTGTCATCACAGAGAACCAGATTCCCAAAGTCCTTGTGACATCCCTAGGCTCCTTACAAACAAAGTACAATTCTGATGAGGTTAATAACAACCCTTCTTTCTATAGAACACTGATGGGATGTAATCACATTACCCATTGTACCCTGACTTTCAAATAAAAGCACAACAAAAGTAATAACCTGCTCAGTACCCATTGGAATTCGTCTTTCAACCCTCCATCCATGTACACTGAGCACAGTTGTTTGCTTCTGCATGGTGTTTTGCCTATGACTAAAACATGGCTTTGATTCTTGTCTTTTAGACTTCAAGGAAGTTCAGAGGATAGTGAGTTCACAGGACAGTGGGTGCATGTGCTACGTCTCTAAATAGCAGCACCATGAAGTATGGTCAGAGCTCCCAACCTGGTCTGGTCTGAGGCCAAGGTTCACACTGTCTAGATGAAACGTCTGAATCTTATTTTCTACTCCACTAGTCTTGTTCAAATTACTTTATTCATTAGAATCTCATGATTTCAAGCGGATAAGGTCAAAAAGATAGCAGTAAGGACATCATATTCTCGACATAATTTGCCATATTCAGCCAGCACAAGTCTAATACCTAGGCTAAATAAGGGGAAATTCATCAGTAACGCACTGAGAAATCCAACCTAAAGTTAGTTTTGTGTACACAGAAAAATAAAGATAAGCTTCTGAGCCTATAGAGCCCATAGAGTTATCTTACAGGTTGTAGTTTGTGATGATTACAGTTAAACTTGAAGTCAAGCTGAAATATAAAGAATGAATGAAGAATAATTTGACATAACACATAATTCCACATATATGTCTTCGGCATTTTTTTACATTTCTTTATATAAACAACAATATATAATAAATTGTAGTGTGATTCCACACAGACGTAGACGTTTTCAAGAAGTGCAAGACAAAATGTCTAAAGTTGTTGAAATATGATAAGGTGTCGTCAGTACGAGACTCCATGTGAACATTACACCTTCTGTTCCTAAAATGAGACTTTGTCTTCAAACATGAGGATTAAACCTTAGAAAGCAGCTGCAGTAGCATGAACAGAAGAAGCTAATGATGGGAGCTAGCTTAGCAAATATAGAGCGGAACTACACTGTGCTAGCACAGCAATGGACGTCTGTGCATCCAGGCAATCTGGCAGATGTTATTCTCCCAAAAAAGGCTATTGTATGAAATAGACTTACTGTGGCAGCTGTTCCTTCATCAGACACCTCCTCCGGCGGCTAACTAGTATGGACTTACAGCAAGGCACGTCGCTTCACTCCCGGTGTCTTACGCCAAAGGCCGATGTCTATAGGTCTTATTTATCGTCAGTCTACCAACACTAGATTAGTCGGAGCAGGTTTGCTAACGCTTAAGCTAAAAACAAACACTGACAGCAACTCTGCACCCTGATTGCCAGTGGACACTCCATTATAACGAAAAGAGGGTTAAAAACAAGTGAACTGCACGGTATAACATCATTTAAATGAAAGCTTTATCAGTACACTAATATAACATAAGCACTATAATAATTACAATGTCTAAACAAGATCAAAATTCAATTCCACAAATATTAGCCATAAGTCTGTAGCTTAAATATGGCTGCACTACGCTTCCTAGCGGTTTAACAAGGTGAACTCAACAACTTTTAGTGGGATGATCATATCTCAAGAGGACGATTGTGCATGCGGGCTTGTTCAGTATCCTCCTAAATACAGAGTCAGTGGCTCAGAACTGCTGAAACGGGATTTCATTCGGTTGAAGGACACTCTTGGGAACCTTCCTGTGCAAGCATCTCAGACTCTACCCTAACATAAAACAGGGGTGTGAAATGCTTCACTACACTGCAATCCCTTCATCAGCATGTACAGCATATAGAATGAATATCAATGACAACACTGACATTTTCTGGGGGCGCAGAAAACTGTTTTAAGAAGATGAAATCCACTGTTCTGAGCTGGGATCTAAGGTCCGATTTATTACCAACTATTTATTACATGGCAGATTGTCTGAGAGAATCCAAATCTATCTGAGGAGGTACACAAACTGTTCTTTCTCTATTTAAAAAAGTAAAGGCATCTTCTTTCAACTGTCACAGACTTTCTGAATTTCTCAAATAACAGACTATAACAGACTAATAGGTCTGTTACCAGACCTATTCGTTATTAGCTTCACTGTTCACTTTAACCATGTTGGTTGGGGCATTATACATATTTGTTGTTTATTTCAGACTTAATGTTTTTACTGAACATTTACTGTTAGGGATTTATTGCTGTTATTTTCCTATAGTTCTGATGTCTCACAAAGATATACATAGTGTATTATGGTTATTTTTAGAAAAGTGCCAGACACAGAGGTTCCTTGTTGTCTAGAAAAGAACAGACTAATCCTCCTCAGGCGTTATGTCATAATTCTACAGTTTTGACTTTTTGCTGCAGAAATCACTGATCTTTGAATTGTATTATTGAATTATTGTATCGAGGAAAACTCAGTTTTCTCAATTTAATACAGTGATTGAACTCTTTAAAATAAAGGTTCTGGCAGTTTGCTGGTCTGTAGCATTTAGTTCTGTTTAACCTAAAGTGGAAAGGAAATTACATAATCAATGGTCTTAAAAAAAGCAAAGGTTTCTGCTTGTCAACCTGGAGATGATTATCGAACCATTTACCAATAAGTTAGGGTTTAACACTTTAGAGTGGAAAGTGGCAAAGATTATTCAAGACATTTGCCCTGTAGTGGATGTCCCAGCATTTTCACCCCAAAGTCAGATGAACAGTGCTAATAGAAAAACAAAGAAATGTGAGAGCTACAGTACGTTACAGACCCTACTAAGCAAAGCGTTGTAAATGTTATAGTATAGCAAGTATACTACAGTCAGACGAAGCAACTAAGCAATTACAGGCTGTTTGTGTTCTAAACTTAATGCAGACAGAATTTCTGGAAAATCACACTTCATTTCACTTCATTCACATTTGGGCCTAGTATGCAGCCAGTTACGAATCAGTCAATGAAAGGGTCATTGCATGGGACTCCCAGTATTCTAGCACATATTATCTGATTAAGATCATGTGAATTGACACTGTTTCTGAACATAACAAAACAAACAAAACACTATGATTATGTGAAGTGCTGTAAAATAAACAATTTAAAAACAAAATCCACTAATGAACCACACTAAAACAAATACATAAACTTGTTATCAAAAGCATGTGCATCTTTTGGAGGACCTGCTAGCCTTCTAAGCACTGCAGAAGAACATCCACTCTGTAATTTCTGGCTGAGTCAGAATAGACTGATTAGCATTCATTTGTGTTTCAGTAATGTGTCTAATAACTTCATGAAATCACTTTTTTTTAAAAATCAAGAGATATACACGGGATTTAAGAGTAGCTAAACAAACTCAGTGATGTCCTGACTGTCCGATCTTTGCTGGTGTGGTGTTGCCCTGTTGCCACTCTCCTGTCCAGTAAGGTGAAGCTGCCTAACTTGACCTGTTGAAGGTCAGACCACTACAACCACCTTGTGTCCATTTCCTAACTGATTACTCTACCTTTTGCTGTTTGTACTATTCTTCCTTAACCTTTCGTTCAAAAAGTACCTAAAATGATATGTAATAATATATGTTTACAACAACAATACTGCTAATGAATTGCATTTTACATATCTTCTAGAAAGTTAGAAATAGTTTACTTTGCATTAGTGGTAATGTAGCATAGCTTTGGCTTAAACATATCAACTGTGCTATAAAGTTTGCTTTCATTACTGGTGGTTGTGAGCAGACCCTTTATAGTAATAATAGGACCACAGTGGCTTGTACTGTAAGCCAATCCAGGCTACAGTATCTTACAGTTCAGTAGAATAAAGACATCTGCCTGTAAAGGACATGAAGTTCTCCTGCTTTATCATCTGAACCGCTTTTAAAGGTGGCGGAGCATAACTGGCCTGACGACAGAGATATTTTATGAAGCATCTACCAAACAAAGCCTAATAAACACTTTAAAGCCCATATTCACAATCCCTGTTTTATCAAAACAAGAAGTTATGCAGAAAATAAGACCTGTGACAGGAGGAAGTTGAGACAAAACGAGGAGGGGAACAAACATGCATTCAGAAAAACACGGATTATGTGGCGCAAAAAGGAGAATGATGGAAAAATAATTTAAAGCTGTTGTAAATGAAAACTGTGTGCTGCGTTAGATGAATTCTACAATATTTTACTTTCCTACTTTCAGAAACTAAACCCACAAGTTGAGGCAAATTCCTTTTTACAAATGCAGATAATTATCCTGCAGAATTACATCCACTCCACTCTTTTATCTGAAACCTCCTCTTCAGCAGTATTTCTAGATTAGTTGCTCTTTTCAGACTGTAGTTTCGTCATAATGCCGTCATGAAGACAGCTGATAAATACAAATGAATTAACTGAAAGGGAATATTCAGCATTCTATTTTACCTAAAGTAATTGAGAGTACTTTTTAATGAAATCACAGTGGTGATTGAAACTAATACCCATAAGAATATTACATTGTCAGGTCATAGAGTTAATTACAGTGCTACTAAAGCTACTCTGACCAAAATAATTAGTGGTCTGACATTTAACAGAAAGTGTCTCTGTTGATTCTTGCTCAGTGAACCGTTCAGTATAATTGTTTGGGTACTTTGTTGCGTTATGTAAACTGTTATCACTGCACATATACAGTACAGCTACTGTAACTGAAGCTGAGACTGAGAAATAGTGCATCAGTAAACGTTTCCTCTCCCCGTAAATCTTCCTACAAGGCATTTTCAGCAGACCACATAATGTGTGATTCTTAGCAGCTCGGTAGAAATGAACAACCACAGCTGGGTCTTTCTTTTTTGTCCATCATCAGTGAGCAGATAAGCATCTTCCCTAAAGATTCTGCTCACCCATAGTCCACCCACACACATTTTTTCACTCACCGTGCATGATTAGTTCTGTCTTTCTGAGGACTGTGGAGGACTGTAAAGTCTCTAATAGGTTTATTGCACCTGTTAGGGTGGGAGAATAAAATATTAAAAATTTTTATTCATGTGCTATTGTTTAAGATTATATTTTTTTTCTCAAGCCCAGAGGATATGTCCTCTTAACTTAAACTCATCTAATCACTCTGTCATTGCTTTTACTACACCTGTATGAGTGTGTGAAGGGTCATTTTTTTTAAACAGAGCCAAGGCACAATAATCAGTTTCAACTACAGTGTTTTGTTGCTCATTGTATGTTTGTTTCCGCTCATGAAAATACACAAAACTCGAACAAATGAACAAAACTGCTTCATACATTTATGAAGGACAGGCACAGCAAGAGTCCCAAACGTTAAGAGGAGACACCAAAAGAGCACAAACAGTCTGCAATTTGACAACAAAGAAAAGCAAAACTATAACAAAAATACCAAACAAAAGGTAAGAGAATAACAGTATAATACACTCAAAATGGAATTGACATTTCCCATGTTGTACCTTGTACCTATAAAAACATATGATAAAAAAGTAGGCAGGTTTTGACATCTTGTAGCAGGAAATGCTCAGGTGTATTTCATAATGCAAATGTTGGTCCTTCTGGTCTTGTACATGGTGGCTCAGTAGAAAAGCTTCCTGGGACACTTCTTGTAATAAGTAAGCGAATCACGATTATTGTTATTAATCACACATGTGCTCTTCCTGCTATGATACAGTCAACTGTCTGCTGTGAGAAACATTAGTAGGCAGTGTTCAGGATACAGATAAAAGGCTGATTAACATTTTTAATTATATCTGTCAAGAGTATGACATCATTAGATGATTATAGCCATAACACAGACAATACTCAAGGTGACAAGGGACAAATAAAACATGTATCTATATTGATAAAAATGAGCACTAATTTGCAAACTCTTCTAAAGTATATACTATAATAGCTGAAGCTAGTTAAATACTTAAGCTGTGTTAAAATCATACATCCATGGTAAAAACCTGCTGTGTCTCATAGATGCTCACAAGTACAAACACATGGCATTTCGCAGAGCATCCTGTGAGAGCGCTGGCTTGTCTGCTGTGTCTGTCTAGGTTTCAGCATCATGTGCTGTTGACTCCCACTGGGAAAGCATTAAAACCCTCCTCCTGTTGTGTTGTTCTTTTTTTTTTTCTTTTACTACAATGGTGACATTCATTTTAAAATGAAAAAAAAACACCTCATGTATTGAAACGATGCACTTGAGTAATCACATCCACACCATGGAAACTGTAAAGGATTTAGTAATGAGTGCTGATGGGTAGTCGGCAGCACCACGTTGCCCAGGCTTACTGTGCGCACACACAAACACACGCGTACATCAACACAGAAGCAGAGACACATGCAAACACAGACACATCCTTCATCCATAGAGACCTGACTGATAGCCTGATCCATTTCCTGTATCCATTAGAGGCGACTCTAGATTATGCAATTCATCCCAGGGCTATCATCCACCTCTATCAATAATAAACATCTCTACGAAACTAGGGCTACCCTCAGAGGATGGAGACGGCACCGCCCAGCACGTTCTACTTCTTGATGAAGCCCTTTGCCTGCTCGGCCTTGGACTGAGCACCACATTTGCTTTCCACACGACTTGTCCTCAGTTGCTGAGAACCCCCCAGGGGCAGTTTTTACTTGTGCCTTCACATACTTCTCAAAGCTGCAGCTTTATCAGCTGTGACAGAGATGTCTCAGTGCTTATGGTGGTGGCTGCGAGCACCTGTGGCTCATGACAAGAGGCAGACAGTCCCGTCCAAGATTCCTGTGAGTCCCTGACGCAGGATGTTTCTTTCCAACAGCTACATGTTGCCCTGTTGCCATTTGATTTATGTTCGTGCAGTGTCTGTGACATGACCCAGGATCAGGTGGTGTAACGGAGCTCAAAAACTGGGGAAAATGTCTTTTAACTAAACATGCACTCTGTATGAGCTTCATATAAGACCTTATCAGAGGTTAATCCCTTATGTTGCTTGGTATTATTTAGGTCTCCAACTGCTATCCCATCACATTAGTGCTAACCAAATTTTTTCCTGTTCTAGTGACAACTGAAGCACACTAAAATAAGGTACTTTTTTTTTTAAAAGTAGTTATTTTTATAGTTATTTACACATTTTTATTCTAAGAAAGCACAGTGCGCATCCACAGGTGATTTCAAAATATACTGTCTATATAAGCAATCGTTAAAAAAATATTTAGTATTTCAAAGTTAATAATTTATAATTAGTTTCAAATTAATAATTCATTCTTTAGCTTGGGACTGATGGTTTGATCATACTTTTATAAATGTTTATTTGTGAATTTATTATAATGCTACCTATTCAGAAGACAAAATGTAAAATGTTACTTTTCAAGACAGAATGTGGTAAATAATCTCAAAACAACATCTCAAAATAATCTCAAAACAGCATTCCATACTTGGAATGCAACAAACTGCGTTCCAAGTATGGAAAGGCAAAGAAGTCCTGATTTCCTTGCTTGTCCCTGATGTGTGTTGGTGGTTTATATTTTTTATAATTAACTCAGTTGCAAATGCTTATGAATTTGATAAAAAACTGATATGGTGCGTCTGTTTATACCACTGAACTGAGAACGCGCACCAGCTGTTTGTTTATACATGACCACCATCATGCCATCGTGTACAAATAAAAGACAGTAATCAGTGCTGTGCCAGTGAGCCTGGTATCAGTTAACGTGCAGCGGTGCACAGAGCGATGCTCCTAAATCCCATTGACAGCAGCTTTTCTACATTACATACTGCCTAGCAATATAAAATATGATTAAGACACTAAATGACGCAGCGTGACATCCTTGACTCTTACTAGTTAAGCCCCATTAGATGAACTTTGTTTATCCTGTATAAGTGAGTAACCACCAGGAAACTTACCTTCCTGCATGTGGGGAACAGAGAACTAAGGGAGAAAAGGGCTGGTGTGCTGGAGATAATGGTCACAGACAGAGTAGAGGTCAATTTCCTTTCAGTTCCAATTATATCAAACTTTGTCCCAGAGAGAATGAACTTGGTTTGAGTAAGTACCAAGAGAAAAGGAGGCAAACAGACAAATGTTGTGTTACACCGGCTCCACAAAGTTTGATTGTGCTTGCAGTCGATGCCACAGTAAAAGGTGAACAGTAAAAAAAAACAACACAACAACAAACCAACAATAGACCCCTGAGGAGCACCGTCAGAGTGACAAATGTGCTCTATGCCTGACACTGTGTTGTGTCCTCAGACCTCCTGGACAAAGGCGTGTCAAACGTCATCTGGGTAAGTGACAAACTCTCCCATGATGCCTCGCAATGTTTACGAACACTGGTCAAGTCCTCACAATGGAAGGAGATAGTAATAGAGGACACAGACCAGGGAGGGTGAGCTACTTGGGAATGTGATGGGGGAGAGAGAGACAGACAGAGAGTAATGGAAGGAATGGGAGTAACTGTGACAACAAGAAGATGGAGAGAGATAGAGGGAAAACGGGAGGTGGCCAGCTTGTGCTTCTGCTCTTTAACTGCTTGGCAGTCTCCTCTTGATTAGGGCCTAGCCCGTCCGTCCCTATGGAGTCTCCTCAGCCAAGTCACAAGAGACTTACTCCTCTGTAATAGTGTCTGACAGGCCAGCCAGAGCCACAGAGGAGCTGACACAGATGCTCAGTTTTTCAGGAGAGATGTTCGACAAAGGTCCCCTTTCTCTGCCTTCACTAGATAGTGTCAATGTAACATGGCCAAATGTGGCAGCAGACATGAAGACTGTCACTAATAATGGTATCACAATATTTGTTTGCAGTAGAACTTCTTGAGAACATTTAGTCTTATCTAAATGTTTATTCTAACCCTAATAAGAAAAAAAAATGTCTTGCGATACAAACGCATGTGTAAACAAATGGTAACACAGAAAACATATAGCCAAAATAAACTGTCAGTTTAAGAAAATTTTGTTTGTCTGTTCATCTATTGATTTACCTTTTATAAACAAAAATGTCAAATGCAGGTTTTATGTTATTTAATATGCTTAGTTTGGGAGATGTAAAAAATTGTATTTTCAAAACACATAACAAATCTGTAATGAGAATAATATGAATCATTAGACACTTCCCCTTGGTCTATTTCTCATGCAAAGACAAGAAGTGGTCGTCCCACCACAGAGGCCTCTGCTCGGAGAGTTGCAATTACCTAAAAAATGATTTCATATAATTGGCTACACTGTGATATCTAATTCTGTACTTATAATACTTAAAATTTTCCGAATAAAGTAATCAAACTGTAAATATTTCAACACACAAATGTTTACATACAACTGTTTTACTCCATATACACTGACCTCAAACTGAGGTCTGAAAACTTTAGCAGATAAAGTTCTAACTGTCCTCAACACTTGGACACTGGAAAGGTAGCTCAGTGACTATATTTACAACTGCATTAACAACAGTAATTAGGAAAACGACTAAAAGCAAAAAGGAAGGAAAATGTCAGGGAGAAAACTGGAGATGCAGAGTAGAAAGTATCTGACTACGGATTATGCTTGCGCAAAGATAGAGATGAAACAATCCAGTTTTTATCTTTTTGTTTTGTTTGTGAGGAATGCATTAATCTTGCTCTGCTAGAACAACAAAGCATTGGATTGACTTTATTTACTACCCAACATCAATACAAATTCCACACCAAAACTTTGCCTTGTTCAAGGTTACCTTTGATAGAGGTACTTTAAAGTTGAGCACTGTGCACTGAGCACAATACTGTATTATACACATTTTAAGTAAACAAAACTTTTACGGCAAATACGTCTATGAAGTGATTTTGTATACAGTAGTGTAAAAACCAAGGTGCGTTCAGGTCCATAAAAAATCCGGAGAATAGCCCTAGGTTCAGAGTAGCATTAGATATTCTGACACCCTTTAGTCACAGATGAATGCCTATCATCATCGTTCCTGGTTACTACAGCAGGGGTGGCCATTTATATATACACGTTGGCATCAGGAAATAAATTCTCCCTTATTTAAAATCTCAAAGTCCCAGTCTGTTCACAAGGCTCTGGATAAATGCATGATAAATGAATGCAAATATATGGAATGGGGTCTGCATCAGAAGCTGGAGTCGTACCACCTGGGCCTGTGTGACTCTGTGTAAAAGCAGAGGTTTCATAATTTTACATCCTAAATTATTAGCCTTCTTTTTGCAGATTTAGACAATGTTTGTGAGTCTGTCTGTTTGAGGAGGGAGCAGGAGAGGATAGATAAGTTTTATGTCCTCGGTTTTGTGGAGCATAAAAGCTTGGGTGTGTTTTTGTGAAAGACGTGCACAGTACCAAAGCGTTTTCACAAGTCCTTGTTTAGTGCAATACGAAGGACGTGCTGCCCTTCCACACCCTCACATCAACATCACATGAACCCACATTAGCGCTCATCCTTTTTTTGAAGTACTGTGAGCTCCAGCAGTCCAGTCGTCACAAACCAAACATTAGACGGCTTCTGGTTGTAAAAAGCAGGAGAGCAATTTGAGGTCAGCCATTGCACTGAATATTAGCCACATCAAACACCCAGCAGGAAGCATATTGAAGACCAAATGTGCAAATTTGGTGTGTGACTAAAAAAGAGCTGCAGATCACTATAGGCAAGTGAATGACTGATAATTACTGTGGTATAAAGTATAGCATGCCTGACGTTGTTATATAATTTGTCGATAATGTTCACTAACATCATTTTTTCATTATGTTTATTATATTTTAGATTGTATAATGATTTAATTTCGATGCTTTATTGATTCCAATTAGCAAACTTCCGTAGCTGCACAGACAGTGTATGATGGGGTTATTTGTCTAACAGCACCTTAACATGAGACCAAGAGAGGCCTGAAGTCGGACCATTTGCTGTACAGTTCATACAGCGGAGGACTGTTCTTCCAACCAAACTAAGAGTTAAGACAGCTGTCTAATATGACAAAGGAAGACTTTTCCCCTAAACGTTTTTTTTTTTCTATTTTACTCGCTGAGAGTTTGGCTGTGTTATTTGCATAGAACCAAAGATTTGTGCATTTTACATAACTGAACAACAATGTGCGTTTATTGTAGTAAGAGCAGACTCGTGTTCTCTATAGAATCCTGCAGGTGCACATGATTTGGGTCATTTGGGCACATTCCCGGTTAATGCTCAAGCATGAACATTTAATCTGCCTCTGCTGCATCTGAGCTGACTTCCAGACATGTTGGTAAGTTAAACGTACAATTAGTTGTTGCAGTGTGATTGTAACACAAATATACACACGCACGCACACAATAGTTGTGTGAGAAAAAAAAAAAACACCCAGCAGGACATAACATTCTCAATAAAATTCTCTTAAGTTACGTTTATTTTAATGCCTTTTCATTTATATTTAACTACCACTTAAACTGTTTCCTGCGTTCTAACACTGTAGCAAATGTTTTGTGTAATGCATTATAAATGTAGGTGAAAATCAATTCTTCAGCCTGAACAGCTATTGTTTTTTGCAGTCATATTTTATATTATAAATACAAATACTGCATACGTGCAGCATTCAAGTGATTTGGACGACACGTCTACTTGTACCACTCTGCATCCGGCAACACATCGTGCAGTGTCATAGCCAAAAGCAGGGCTGAAGGATTAGGTTTGTTACTGGCACATGTTCTAAATCCGACCATTCTGGAAGTAGTTTTCTGATCTCGGCTTTCTGTCAAAACCAATAGGCTGCAAGTGACTCTGACTCATCACACACACATTTACAGCTGCTGTGTGAATACCTGTCGCACACTTACATGCAAAACCAAACTTCAAAAGTTTTTGTACAGTTAATTTTAACTTTTTTTTACAATTAACACTTTCCTGTCATGGTTTGACATATGTTTAATTTTATTAGCACATAAAATCTAGCTGTGAGGCCAGAGTGCTAACCATTCCACTACGGTGCATAAACAGCACTTGCAGTAAACATGTCCTCTCAAGAAACTGCAACAACTGCTGGACCTGGTTCAGTAATAGTAGAAGCAAGATTCTAAAACGTTGTGTTCACAATTCTGGACATTAAACTATGCGCAGTAAACAGTAAACATGAATGACCTCAATATTTTCCTGGATGTGGATGTTGACCAAAGACATTATTCTATTAATGTGAATCAAAGAGAATGGCCATATATGGAAATAAGTACAAATAATCAAAATCTGATTGGCAACATTGGCAAATGCCTTTTTTTATACAAAATTATATTAAAGAAAATACGTAATTAGGAGAAACACTATTATACAGTAAATACATTAGACCTGCATTCTCCCAGAAGCTGTATCAAAAAAAGCAGGACTACATATGTGCAGTTTGTGTTTAGCTATGAAAAATGATTTCTGATGAATTCCAGATTTAACAATATATTCTAAACATCACTGCAGAAAGCAATGAAATGTGCCATTTACGCCTTAGTGGAAGTTTTAGCTGAAGTGTTTCACAGCGCCATGAGCGCACATATTTTTAGAATGGATGACCCCTTTGGGAATCAGCACTGTGACCTGACATTAACAAAACCAAACTGGCAGCAATAGCTTTTCCCAGCAGCAACCGTGAGATGAATTACAAAGAAATGCTATGTGATTAGTCAGGGCAGTGTATGGTGTTAGTTGACAAATAAAGCAACTCATTTTCCAGTACGAGAGGGAGGGAGCAAGCGAGAGAGCGTGATGCTCTTTAGCACCTTGACTCTGGTTAGTGAGGGAAAGTCTTGGCTCTTTCACGAGTCCGTGTGAGGCGAATCTAATGCATCTTGGCAATGAATAGTGTCCATTGATTCCAGCACATCAAACTCACTTCCTCTTCACAGAGTCCCTTGCGTGTCTCTTCCTTGAGGTTATTTTCTGTGTGAGAGTGCATGCACGCGCTTAGATTATGATAGAACAAAGGAAATCCATCCAAGTTGAGGATTTATACAACTTTCATGTCTCGTCTCACAGCCCTGAATCAACTGCCAGCAAGAGAAAAATCTAGGGATGATTCTTTCAGCATTGATTGAAAGTGACTGATTATTCTGGGGCATGCCAACAGTTGCTTGGCGAGGAAGGTCGTGTTTACATTGACTGCTGAAACAAAGACACTGACATTGGGAACCCTCCAACGTGAAGATACATAGCTGGGTTGATCCGAGACCCATAGTATTAAGCCAGAAACCGTGGCATGATCTGATCTATCTGAGAGCATAGGGCGCCTTGGTGCACAGCCACAGCGCTATCAGTGTGAGATCTCTTGAAGAGAAATGGAGCTGTAATGTCATTTATCCACACTCCTCTGTTAACGTTTGCTCTCAGGGAAGTACGAAATTGAGATAAAAGCTGGTGACCAATCGAGTGTCAGCCTGGCTAGTGCCTGCTTGCGCTGATGACGTACTGATAAAAGCGACAGATGAGAACACGCGCTGTGTTTTCAGATCTCCGTGGCTTCATTTATTTAGGACTCTGCACATTAGTCCCCAACGTTTGTAAACATTATATCAAAATCAATACCCAGATGACTGGTTTGCTTTCTTTTTTATATTATATATATTTATATTATAGGTCTGGTTGTAAAGTTAAGTATGACTTATTATGGAGAGATGCATACATTTCTAGAGTTATGCCAATAACGAGAACCTTTCAGTGTTTGGGCTCATAAGTAGCATTCTTGTTATAAAGATGAAGAGCTTGCATTGGTCCAGGATAGTGACATGGCATTTCACGGGGAGATATTAAATGGACTCCTCCTATGCAACCTAATATTGTACAATCAAGACAATGGACTTCAATAGGTTTATAATACAGTTCTTTAAAATACTGTTTAACTGTCAAAGATAGATTTCCGATATCATAGTAAGATGTTGCACCTATTTTTGATTTGCTGTACAGTGTCTCTCTAACATATTCATTATTTTACAAATTTTATGCAGACACAACTTTTGTTTTGTGTTGAAATCAAAATTATAGTGTCTGTTGAACTTTTTCTAGTCTCTACTCTGTTACTGATGTACTATGCAATCATAGCTGAACTCAATTTTTTTGTACCACAACAATGTGGAAAAACTAAATCACATGACTAAGTGCAATATCTCTCAACCCTCCTTCAACTGTTCATGCATTAAGCCATATTAAATGCAATTATTACAGGTAGTTGGTTGGATAATGTAAAACAGCATTTATTGCTCCCATTTGTTCGTAATCAAGACAACATTTCTAAAATTACCAGTTGCGATGTAGACCTTGTTTAGTTTAACACTATCACTACTGTCAACATCCCAAAATCTAGTAGGCAAAGACTTTAATCTATACTGTGAGAGCGTTCGGGATTTTGTTCCGGTAGATGGTCCCGTTTTTAACAGAAGCAGTCAAACTACTATGCAAGAAATGGTTCTGACATGTTCCTCCATTGCATATTATCTAGCATATATTATGGCAGCTTGCCAACAAAATGTCTGAAGCCTTATTGCTTTTCATACCAACATATCTACAACAAATATAACATAAAGTTATATTTGCATTTTCACAGTATCACCTGGCCTAATGTATATTTAGTCTGATTAATAAATAATTTGAAAATGAAAGAATTTGTTTATTTATAGCTTGGAAGCTTCTTATCCTAACGTACTTTGAGCAGATAGAGAACTTAGTAAAGGAAGATTTTTAATAAATAATATGAACTTTTTGTCGTTTTTTTCTTTGTCTTTGACAAACGGACACTGCCCTCTAGACTTTTCAAGTGTTTTCCAATCTGAAGCACTGTTTATACGTTTCTTTCACAAACTAGTCGTTTTTAAGCAAGCTCACCTCAAAAAGAAAAACAATTTAATCTTACCTTGAAATCACAAATGCACGTGACCATGTTCCCGATTCTTAGACACTCCCCATCAAACTTGCATGTGTTGGTGTCGCACAAGAACAGGTCTGTGTCCCGGTCATCAAAACCTGGAGGACCAAAGCCAACAAGAGACATCAGTGACTAAGTGTTTCTCTGTTCTGCCCTCAAGCAACTCTGAGCACTGGGCACTATTCAGGGTCGTTCATAATAAGCATCTGCCATTAGTCATGGCTCCCATAGCATGATGAACTCTTTGATCACATGCTGTGCACTTTAAAAAGACAATGCTAGTACACAGTATTGTCCTTTGCTGCCAACGTGATAAAATACATTTGAAAATCTCTGGTCTCTGGACATATTTATTTTATTTTGTGGTAATAAGGTCGGTCTATTGCAGAAATCCAACATTTCCCATAGTCATTCAATAAATATTACATCTGGTGACTTGAGACCATAGCATTTGATTAATTCCATGCTAGCACGGAAATGGAACATCATTCATTATATTTCTCTATTGATATATTCATTGTTTTTCCCCTAACATTTGTTTGTGTACAATGCAGATGACTGACGTTGTCCTGGAGAAGCAAACCTTGCATATGATCTGATTCAAGCTGCGTTAAGGGATCTCAAATGTCTGCAACAAAGCATCCAGAATTAAATCAAAGAGTCACATGAGGCTGTAGACGGAGCTTGAGACTATTAGTCTACCTGAACTGATTATTTAAAAAAAAAAAAACTGTACATGTGAGCCTTGCTTTTTTCAAAAGCATATGTCCAAAAACATATATTTCAGTTTATTGTAGACATTTATTCAAATATTTTGAAAATAGCTTGTGAAGTGGCTGCCCTTTGGGAAAGTGGCCCAATGACCTCAGTTGTTAAGCATGCATTAAAAAAACACAAACAAATGGTTCTGGTTTCTTTTTAATTACTTATCTGTTTCTTTAAATGCATGTTAGGATATTATGGAGCTTAGTATAAAAAACATTATTACTGTATGCATCTATAGATGCTTAAATCAGCTTCAATACATACTTAGGCTGTTGCTGTATATGTTCTATCAACACATCCGAGATAACGTAATGCATAAATATCAAATGTGCTAAATTAGCTCACAGGTTCTTATATTAATTTGAATGTAAGAACCAGTCCTATTGCAGTTGTCTTATTTTTCATAACTTTGGAATCGTTTTTGCATAAAAACAAACATTTTATTGTTTTAGGGTAAACTTCTACAGAACCTCTCACACATCTGTGATCGGCTATAAAAACCCCACAGTCCTTACCAGGACAACAAGGTAGCTAATTTATTAAATAGCATGTTGTAGCTTTAAATCAAACTTTCTATTAATATTTCTATTTTCATAAAGTAAAGTCTGTCACTGTCACATTTTGCCTATCTAAAAATTCCAAAACAGGCCTTCTTTAATGGTCAATATTTGAATCATTCTGGTAAATCTTCATTTCTTGCTTTTAGCTGAGGTGCACATGCAGAAATAGGCTGCGAATGCTGATTAGTTGAAGGTCCATGCTTGATTGCACAACTGTAAAAATGTTGCAAAACATCTAAAAATAGTGACAAGAAATGCATATTCACGCATATCCATATCAACAGGATTTACTTTCCTGCAGCAAAAGAAAACAGAGGACATTGCAGAATGATCAGATTACTGGACATGGATACAACATCTTCTGTAAGACTTGTAAATGTGACCTCAAATGAAGGTTTACCTTTGCACTGTAGCAGCACTGGGCATGATATTCAATAATACTGTGCAGTATATATAATGTTTTTAATGAAGCAATAAATGAGACAAATGCCGAGTAAGTCTAGAAACCATGCTAAAAATTAGGAATTTAGAAACCATTAGTCAAAAGAAAACACATTAATCTGTAATGTGGACAAAGTGGGGATTGTCCCTTTTTCAGCTTTTTCGCCAGAGAGAAGTGTTTTTATCTATAAATCTATTCATGCTAAATTCCACCTCCAACTTAGATCAAGTGAGTACACATTAAACAGATTTGTTTAATTAAAGCATCCGAAGCTTAAAGTTTAATGTGTGCACTCTTTCTCTTAATGCCTAATTTTCCAACTAACCTTAGAAAAACTCTGCTTTTCCTCCAGATGGTGAAAGGCCTCCGTTGCTAACATCACTCATAACTGATACAATTAAATCCTAGATTATTTTAATTAACTTCTTTCAACTGCACAACT
Organism: Macropodus opercularis; assembly: GCA_030770545.1. Taxonomy (NCBI): domain Eukaryota; kingdom Metazoa; phylum Chordata; class Actinopteri; order Anabantiformes; family Osphronemidae; genus Macropodus; species Macropodus opercularis. The sequence continues at coordinate 6,868,972 of CM061109.1, forward strand.
CCAGTGTGAATGGAAACATTTTAATTGAAGGCTTACTGTAGCTGACCTCAGATACAGTAGATATTCTCATTTGCCATGCTGTCCTCTACTGGGAACACAAATGTCACGTTCAGCTTTCTAATTTCTAATTCTTTTGCGGCAGGTAAGACGTCGCTGTCAGGCTTCAGGATGTCTTCCTGTTAAACCCTTAAGCATGTATGGTTTACTCACACTTGGTCACATCACGTAAAGAGGTGCACTTAAATACTTTAGTTTCAGTTCAGTCTTCGCCAACAAAGTGACTTTATAGTTTTACTGCAAGAATAATAATTATTATTATTCCAGCTATACAAAGGAAAAAAATTAATTTCTAACCTCCATGTGTGGTACCCATGCAAAATATTGAAATAGCTGTTGAAAGGTGTAATGATACTCACAAGGGACCCTAAGAACAGTAGCAGGAACTTTAATTAAATTTAATCACCAAAAATGTTAGATGTCTTCACTCTGCCATCCATATTATAAGGCTATTTATAAATATACTCTATTCTAATAGTCACCCAGAATCTAAACTAAACTGTAATAAATGAGAAACTGACCGACCCCACTTCTAAATGCCCTGCTTGGCACGGAGGAATCTAACTGGCAATAATACCCCACGGAAGGGAAGCCCATGCTAAATTGAACCTGCTATTTGCCAAGGTCCTGGATGACTATAAAGTGCAAGCTCTCTGTGCAAATATACAATCATTGAGCCAAGAACAGTGACATGAGAGGTCTTGACGCTTGAAGTGCATGGATGGAACAAAGCCCTCAGCTTGAAGAGGGCCATATGAGGCAATCTGGAAGGCCACCAAAAATTGGCACCCAAGCAACTGGCATGTTAATAATACTCTCAGGAAAGGCATTGTTATGATGACAATCACACTACTGGCTGGTGTAAGAATGAATAAAAAAAAAAAAAACAGGTCCTTTTCAAGCCTGCTGGTGGACCTCGTATCATACTTATTTTTGTGAAATAATTCCAAGTTACCAATTTGATAGTTTGATATATATATATATTATATATCGTTTGATATATAATGCATCTCTGTCAATTACTTATATGAGTTATTGCTTTTAAGCAAGTACATATATATACATTTATATCACTAGTGCTGCCTGATAGATCATGTCTTATGCCTGTCAGTAAAAGTTACTGTACTTTGACTTTGTACTGTACTGACATTTAAATCATACATAAAAATGGAACAAACACTCTTATAACTTGTAACACTCTCTTCCATTGTATATGTTTTATAAAATCGGACTGAATACCTTATAGTTCAATATTTTAATCTGATCTGCTGGAATAATACCAGCTTTATAATAGATTCCAAGTACGTCAGCAAGCCCCACCCATGTGAGTCATTTGTCACATCCTTTACATTAGTTATTAGAAACTCCCCATGTATGGATGGAGGATTTTGTTGAAATGCAATAGATAGTGTGATACTAGATTTGTACTGTGCTATCACATACAGTATACATGCACAGTACAGCCTGCAGTATACATGCAGGCTATGCCACTCCACAATACAAAGAAAATGAGGGACTGACAGAGAAACAACATAAGAAAGACATAGACATGAGAAAGAAAGACAATTCAGTAGCACAGGGTAGGTATGAAACCTGGCATCGTTCTATTGTGGTCTTGATTTTCTGACTGGATGAAACCTGTAGCACGAACTGTCATTACACAGTGTGCTGTGAGGAAACCAAATCCAACAATCCACGAGAGAAGACTTCCTCTGAATCTTGGCAGTTTCAGCTTGTACCAATGCTAAAATCATCAACTTTCAACATGTTGCATGAAAAAGAAATCACAACAGTTCACGTCTAAAAGTATGTCTGTATTTTCTACTTAGTAGGGCAGGAATGAATCTATAGTCCTGTACTGGTATAACTGTAAGGAGGATGATGCTAACATTAATGAGAATCAAATCTTTGTGTGCGACAATAAATAAAATATTTATGAACATTTAAGTCTTTTAACTCCTTGTTTATTATACAGGTTCTGTGTTTGACTTCAAAGCCTTAGTGCTGTTTATTGTTTTTATTCCTGCTTTTGTCTGTTGCCTCTACTTTCATTTCTCTCTCTCTCTCTCTCTCTAAATGTTAATGGGAGCTGGTTGATACAGGTTGTGAGCACAGCCCAGGTTGCACTGTGTCAGGGGGGCAGGGAAACTTACACTTCCTGTTCCTGTCCTACCATACCTGGAGAAGATTACAGTGAACTGAATAATTAACGAAAACAAGCTGGCAAACATCAAATATTGAAAAGGTAATGTTTATATGCTAACGATTAAGAAGGCAAGCAAAGCACTTACTTGTCTAAAACAGAGACCTTGTCAGCCAAATGCATCTCCTCCTACCTATCTGGAATTTCACAACGCTAAGAACAACAAGGAGACCTTCCCCTCGTTTTAAGCATTGTGCTGATCAATATTCAAGTAGACTAAATTAATAATGAAGGCTGAACAACCACAGTGGTGAGACATCCTTTCTTGACCTCTCTCATGCTTGAGGCCTTTTATATCTTTACCTTTGCAACAGGTTTTCAAAGGTTTGTCATTGAGGGCGTTACGGTTCAGTCCTTCTTATGTTCGTTTATTAAAAAACACAGTAGCAACAAGGTGCTTTAATTTGTTTTACTTTATGCTTAAAAAAAACTGTTATCATTTTAAATCTCCCTCAGTGCATCTAGTTGTCATCTAATAACTTGCAGTCTTTTCTAATTAGACCTCGGCCCTATGTCCCTGCTTTGAAATTCACAGTTTTCTGCTTGTTTTCTGTCACCGGCGTGTAACCTGCACACAAGAGAAGTTCTTTTGACCTCTGTGATGTCAAATCTTGGGAGCAGATGGGCAATTCTCTGCAGACTACTGGTAATTCACTGCGCTTGATGGGATTTACAAAGGGCTTTGCATATTCTGTACTTATCCCTGTCACTTCAACTATCAAAGCATCACACGGCCTTTCAGAGTCAACAATATCAGGGGGACTCAGTGGAAAATTGTTGTCCCTTTGTATAAATGCCCCCACAGGAAATGGGAGGTATTTGCTGGGGTAAATAAATATGAAAATTTGTTTCTTACGAATAAAATAAAGAATTGGGTGTTCCTTACAAATGTTCGTCTGGTGGGTACAAACAATCTCTTCTCTTCAAGATGTACAGGGAGACTTAGCTTCCTCTAACTCGTTGCTTTGGGTTCAAGGCCTGTAGATTACTTCCTCCACTATCTGACAAACCTACAGACTGACAGGCTGCAGAGCTACACCAAGTGGTATCAATTTGCATTATTATAGAACATTATTCAAAATGTATTAGTGAAAAAGAGCAAATATTTCCCTTTGGGCATAGTGCAAACCAAAATGCATACAAGTAAATGAATCAGGTGGACACAAATGTCTGACAGATGTATTATTAAAAAACAAAATATTTTTACAGCTTGTATCTTTACAGAGTCTAATGTGATAAACATTTTACATATTGAGTGTATATAAGTAAACACATATATCTTAAGTTATTAATGTCCCCTGAAGGAAATACAGGTGTAAATTGCATAAGTCATGGGGGGCATTCATGAGAATTTACGTGTATATCTGTGTAGATTTAGAATAAAATCCTATATGTGCTATGCTTTTTATGCTAAGGGCGTTTTTGTTGTTGTTGTTGTTTGGAGATGTGCTACGCAAGTAAACCTTTAGTTGCTTCCTTATTCTGCCTCTGTGAAGTCTTCAGCATCAGTTCTTCACAGTCATAGACAGATGGCAACAAAACAGAATGACGTTCTTTGTCAAACCAATTTTGTTTTTGTCCTTCTCCTTTATTCTGTGGAACAATGTCTTATTCAAGACTCTTTGAAAGACAGCAGTGCTGAAACTGGTACCCAACTGTCATGACACCATTGCTCATAATGTGTTTCTTAACAGTCAAGTGACACTGAACCCAAGCCCGTGTTATTCTCCCTGGACAGAAAGCTGCCATACAATAGTGTTGCTGTTAGAGCCTGTGATATGCAAGAGGCAGTGCATAACTTAGCACTGAGCTCTGTGATTTCAGATTTGATTATTTCTGTAAGTGGGGCTTATCTTTATCATAGTGGACCGTGTGCCACTTGTTGTGTTCCAGTCGTTCTAATTGATGCTGAGTGCACGAGTATGTGTGTGTTTGTGCATTATGCACAGTATATGCACTTAAGGCTCCTCAAGGCGTGCTGGATAAAAGCCTTCGTCAAAATGCTTAAGAGAATGTGTCCGGAAGTGGGGAGGTAGGCAAGTGTGCAGCCTGTTTGGACAGGGTGTGTACCATTATCAGTCATTATGGGCAAATCATCGCCACCATCAACAGAAGAAGCAGCCGCAGCACAAAATAAACCTAAAACTCAGTCCAGAATCTGGTTTGTATGTCTAAATGCTCAAACACTAGTGGAAACTGGTGCAAAGTAACATGTTACATGTCAATTTAACAATGATGAAATACTGACAGAAAACCTAAATCAAGCTAAAAACAAGGAAGTGACCTATAACGTAAAGATGCCTTAGAAAACCTCCACATCAAATCACAATCCCAATTAAAAGCAAGTTTAATTAACCCATCGTCGTTAAATTCACTTTGACAACTTTACAGTGACAAGTCAGCTGTAAATTTATCACATGATTTAATCGGCCAACTATTCAATCTCCTCCTAGCTATCTGTCACTACGGCGCATGGTTTTTGTTTCGCATATGTCTCCTTTCGTTTTATTCAAATATCTTATCAGTAAAGGTTATTGGTGCTAAGTTTCAGGCAGTCCTGACTCCGTATTGATGTGCGTGACTGTTATAAGCTATAATATCAATACTGCTACTGCCGTGGGGGGTGTGTGGAATCGGCTTGGAGCTATTTTAAGGGGTTCAGACTTGGACAAGCGACAGGGGAAATATATGGCGGCACAGTCGGCTGATTTACAAAGAAAGGCGAGGAGCTGCAGCTCTGCCGCCCCGTCTCTTCTCCTTTTATCGCTTTGGGCACCGAGGAGGGAAAACAACTTTACAGCTCGGTGCCCTGTAAATGAAACGACTACGTTTATAGTAACACTTGGTGAAACGCCCCAAATACGTCTACAAACTACACTTATACAATTTAGGGGGATTCCGTCTTATGTTCGAGCTGTAAACAGTAGTTGAAACACCAACGAGCTCGTCTGATCCGCGATGTTCAAGTTACGCCAACACTACGCGAAGTGTTTTGACTCACTGCTAGCGTCTTGTAGCCGACATCGGACAGCTTTTGTTCCATTTCTGTGACGCACGTCATGTTATTCTAGCGACACTGTTTCTCCAATAATCCCGTGCTCCGCGTGTCTCGCTCTGTGCGTAATGGTCCTTACTGTTACTGTTCTCACTTTGCACCGATCGACATCATCGACCCCTTTGCCTGCCCACCGGTCACCCAGACGTGATCGGCGGTGCGTGCCTCGCTGTGATGCTCCGAGACAAACACAACAAGGGTAAGTGTGCATCAAGCGGCCCCAAACTCAGCATTCTTCCAAGATGGGGATGAGCTGTGTCTGCGACCAGAGCGCTCCCCAGCACCACAACTAAACCCAGGCATGATTATTGGACACCAACACTTAAGAATAGGGCTTCTTTTAAGTTCGATTCGGATCCCTAATGCTGGTTGGTTCTGGTGGTTCAGCTACTTGTCTTACATGTTGAACTTAAACAATGCGTGTGGGTAAAGCACAAACACAGCCGGGAGAAAGACCGCAACTCTGCCTTCATGAAATGACTCTCACCGGAGCAGTTCCAGCCGGTGGGCGTCTGGCAGTCGCTGAGGGAGGAAGGGAAGGCGCGCAGCTGCTCCACAGGTAAAGTGGCGAGAAACGAGACGAGGGTGATCCTGAGCCAGCTCCCCGCCGCTCCGCTCCAGTGGCGCAGCCGTCGGGGCTCCTCGAGCGGTGCCTGCGCCGCAGCGGACAAACCCATGTCTCACTGGCCCCGACAGAACGAGCGAGGTAAGAAAGAGGCGCGCACCAACAATTCCAATCCCGACAGGTTCAGCGGGGCGCCTAGAGACCGACGACAGACCATTTTCCGAGCGACACCGTGCGCTCCATGTAGCAGTGCCCCGTGAAAAACTGACCGAATAGGTTCCTGCACGATCCAAAGGGAGGCTGCTGCAAACAAGAGCAGGTCTGGAGGGTGAAACTGCCGGTGAAAACTACTCGTGGAGCGATGGATGGGGGCTGTGTGGGATGTAGTCGGGTGAAAAAAAAGTTGTCCAGGCAGGCGAGAAGACTTGCTGAATGAGGGGGATGCTCAAATGTGAAGAGAAGAGAGGAAATAAAAGAGGGGGTGACACAAAGGGAGCTAATAGAGGTGTAAATCTGAGAAGGTGTTGCCAGAGTATGCCACGGACATTGTTTGGAAAAGACAGCCGTTGTGTAATAGTATCCACGGGTGACACGAGCAGCTCTCCTGAACGAGCGGAGCAGTCCTCCCGTTTACTTTGTATGTGCGGTGCGTTCAGAGTCTCAGCGAGTTGGTCTCTCTCTCTCTCTCTCTCTCTCTCGCTCTCTCTCTCTCTCTCACCAGCAGCTGGTTATGATCACGTGAGTATGATGCGAAGAGGGAGGTGGTGGTGGTGGTGGTGGTGGTGGGGGGGGGGGTCCTCAGCTATAAACGGGATATCTTAGTGGTGGCAAGAGAGAGACATAATGAGAGAAATGAAAAAGAAGAAGAGTTTTAAATGCAGTGCTATCAGTTGGTGATGGCTCTGCAGGATAGGCAGCATAGGACAAGATGCTCTGCCTTATAATTGGCCAGGAGCATTTAAAAAGTCTGCAGGAATCGATTCGTCCAGCCTCGCCTGGGATAATTGCTTCGCTTTGAAATGACACTGACACTATTCCTGGGTCTTTGCCTCCCGGCAACCCAAAGAGACCTCAATATTATTCATATATTTTAGACGTAACCTACCACTGTCAGACAGGGCAGGATGCGGCTAGTAATTGACGTCCTTTCAATGTAAGCCATAAACAGTCCATCTGCAAGTTAAAGAGGGCAAGTCCAACATCAGGTTGAGTGTGCTTACCCTTTGTGAACCACGGAAATTGGAGGCCATGCGCTTGAAAAAAAAAATCTCTATATAGAAAACAAAGGGGATTCTGTTAAGGCTTGTCACGCTGTAAAGACACTTGACCTCATGATATTAAGAAAGCAAAGCTGCAGTTGCACGTAAACAAACCTTTTATTGCTTTTCACTTCGTTAAAGATCATTAAACAGGAATTGGCGTCGTTTTAACTCCGCTAATGGGGTTCATGACATGCAGCTTTTTATCTGTTTGCAGCAAACAGCAGGCATAAACCCACACACTGAGAGGTCGTCTGTGTCATCACAGTGAATAGAAAAAAAGTATGGATTTCTTGAAAGACACACTCACAGGACCAGGAGGCATATCAGGACCGAGGATTATGAGTAGAAAATTTTAGTGGTTACCACACACATCACTAGCATTACAATGGGTGCAAATGTTACATTACATATGTTTTTACTGTAAAGCCACTTACTTGGTTATAATGTTTATATTTCAATAATTTGTCCAACCAGAGTTAAAACAATTGGTCGTACTTTGGATTGTGAATCAATTCAGCAATGGTTTTAAATCCTTCTTTGCCACAATGAGTAAGTGCACGAGTACAGAAGGCAGCTATTAGTAAGTAAGCAGTGGTTAAGCTAGTAAACGAGCTAGAAAGCTAGAAAAATATTAACCGTTGTTCAGCTACAGTACAGGCAGGTGGTAGGCTGCACTGTACACAAAATCTGAAAATGATGCTAATGATAGTGTACACAATAAAAGACAGTAAAACAGGAACAAGATAAAATGTCCCCATTTTCATTCATGCATTTAGGAAAGTTTTAGGAAAATTCTTGTGGTCAAAGTAATTATATACAAATAATGAAAACTTTGACATAACCAGTTTAACCTACTGCGTTTCTCCCTCTCTCTGTCCTCATCTACAGGTATCGTCAGACTCAGAACTGTGTTCATCCTGCCTGTGTTCTATTGTTCCCTCTTGTTGCTGTTTTCTCTCTTCTCTATCACCTCACCCCAACCGGTCAAGGCAGATGGCCGCTCACATTGAGCCCGGTTATTTAAATGACAATTTATTGATTGAATACAATTAAAATCTTGTTGGTTTTTGTTGTGGGATTTGTTGGGTTTTAGTTGTGTACGTTTTTAAACCATACCTTGTAAAGTCTGTTAAGATTCTGTTTATTGTGTGTTGACCCTTTATAAATAAATAAAACTTGGATGCACTACTACTGCTCCCACAGTGTCCACAAAATTGTAATAATATTTTTTAAGGTAGATCATCAATTGAGTAATGGCCAGGACGTTCTTGCCTCAACTGTTAGAAAATGCTTTCATTTTATGGGTGTAATTCATTGTAATGACAAGAAGCAACTGAGAACCCAGAACAGTTTACATTGGTGCAAATTAATTTTGTGCTAAGATACAAACAGAAAATCACTGGGCATAAAAAAAGAATGGGGCAGCTGCAGTCCAGATGTTAAAATAGTCGGACCATTAATCACTAGATCCCTCCTTCCACCTATCAAGGCAGCAGAGTCTACATTTTTCTTCTGAATTACTGTAAAGTTTACATTCATTAAAATATGAAGTAAAACCAGGACAATTACATGAACAGAAGTTAAATGAATCCTTCATGCAATGAAGAGAAAATAGAGAGGGTCTAACTAGCAGAGCTGTGGCAAGGCAGTCCAAGTCTGCCCATTGTACTGGTGCTAATTTGGATTTCAAAGCAAGCCTTTGCTCCGTGCTTCCAGCAGTCTTCATTTGTCCACTGAAGCATTTAAGTCTACTGTACAGTTGCTCATTTCTTAGCGACCTTGTGTATAATCCAATGTCTGTGAAACAGGAGGAAAAAAATATGACTAAAATGGAGTTTGAGAAGTTGGCTTTACTCATTTCTTTGAAAGCAATAGATAGTCCTTCAAATCAAGTGTGTGATTTTCCTTTCAGTACTAAAGCTAAAGAAATGTTGCTTTGGACTTATATTAGTGACACTTATTTTACCAGTCTTACTCCCCTACGAGTCACTCCTTGCAGAGTGGAAAAAGCAACTTGCCACTGGCTTTTGAGCAATGCATTCCTACTGGGCAGCTACAACCAATTTTGCTGATGTAATACACAGCAAAAGAAACAGCGTAACAACTGAGGGCTTTCACACTGAACACTGGCAAAGTTGAGTGGTCCACACTGACCTAGTAGAGGTTGGAGGGGGAAGCTATCTCATCACAATCATCATGGTAACGGTCTGCTGAGTATATGTTTGTTACTTAGCTGCTTTCAGTATCGTGCAGTTGATGGCCTTGGCCATGAACACTATCTGGTTAGTCTCAAAGTTCGGTTCAGTACAAAAGCACACAGTGTTGTTCCTCTTTGTGTGCAATCACCTCACTGGTTTAGAAGTGCTTGTCTTTATATAGAGGTACATTGTCAATTACTATATATATATATATATATATATATAAGGTCTAGGTGGGAAACACCCCGTAAGGTGGTAGAGAACGACCGAGCCAAGATCCTGTGGGACTTCCAGATACAGACAGATAAAATGGTAATGGCGAACCAACCGGACATTGTGGTGGTGGACAAACCGCAGAGACGAGCCGTTGTGGTTGACATAGCAATACCTTGCGATGCTAACATCAGAAAGAAGGAACTCGAGAAATTAGAGAAATACCAGGGACTCAAAGAAGAACTTGAGTAGTAAAGGCAGTAACCCCCAAACTGGAGGAGTGGCTAGAACAGATCCCAGGAAAGACCTCAGACATCTCAGTCCGGGCAAGTGCAGTCCTAGGAACAGCTAAGATACTGCGCAGAACCCTCAAGCTCCCAGGCCTCTTGTAGAGGACCCGAGCTTGGATGGATGAGATCGCCCATGGGGGGCGAGGAGGGACATTTTTTTATACACACATATATATATATATATATATACCCACACACACAAGGATTGTTTTTGATACTACAGTTGGTCATTGGTGCAAAGGCAACATCATGTGCTCACTTATATTATGTTGCTCCGGCTGGACGGTTGTTCAAGTTGTAGCAATCAGCTTTTCCTGTATGCACCTTAATTTACCATCATGTCAATAGATTTCCATTGGAATCAAGACACTATTCCAGACATATCATGGCCAGCAACACTGATAGAATGTCAGGATTTGGCGGCCCGGGAATGAGCGCGTGCTGGCACGACTCAGGCCGAACTGACAGAGACACAAGATTTGTTAAAACAACAAAATGGGCTTTGTTGGTGGGGGTGTATTGTGGAATGGAAAAACACAATGTCAGGTCCAGGTGGAGAAAGAGAAAGCACAGTTCAGTGGTTTGAAATACCCACACAGAATTGCACAGGAACGCACACATGCCTTGCTGAATAACGTTAGACTGTCATCCCAGATTCAACTTTTGTTTTTACATGCGAAAAAAGCATCACAAGCCCATAGTGGGGAGTCACTGCTGTGTAAATACACTTTTCCAATTCAAATAAGAAAGACGTGGCTGTGTTTATTCACACTGTTTGTGTAAATATGACCTTACTTTGCCACATTGTGACATTGATGAGAGCATGGATTACTAATTTGTGCACTGACATTATTCAGAATGATACCACGGTACACAGTGAATAGGGACAATGCAGTGTTGCATGTAACCAGCCAAACTGAAAATATACATATGTACTCCACTCAAAAAGAAAACTGCACTAAAATTAAGCAACTCTTTTAGATTGTTTGCGACATATTCTCTGTTGTACATATAAGCTGCATTACATGGTGTGATAGTAGTTAATTTTGTCTCAGCATCCAAATCACTGTACAGTAGCATCACTACTGTACACTGTGTGACAGCCATTAGTAGGAGTAGAGATAAATACACTGAATAAATTGATGAAGTAATAAAATAAACATTCAGTAGTAAATTTAGACAGTTGGAGTCCCAAGTTTGTGAAGAACTGTCAGTGAAGAAGGAAGAAGATGAGACACAGCTGACCCAAAGAGAAGAACCAGAGATCATTGTGTACATGTGCTGTGCTTCTTTGAATCCCAAGATGAGGATAAAAGCCTTAGATGCAGAAAAGGATGGAAGGAAGGAAGGACGATGGGAAATGATTGATTTGAAACAATAAAGCAGCACATGTTACATTAAAGAAAATATTATATCCAGCATGTTAATGTTAATTAGACATTACAATGTGTTGATAATGCATACACGTGTCAAGATCCTGTACCCACTCTGGATAAAGACATTCAACTTCAACTTCTGCTTGATCAATCCAGTTGAGACAGGGACTCAACTGCCAAGCTGACTGAGTGAAGAGGACATGCTTTCAGCCTGTCCATCCATCAGCTAGTCAGGCTCCAACAAATTACATTTTTTATCTGTACCATCCAGCATCAAAAGACTCCTTTTACAACACTTTTTGAAAATCGAACTCACCTCATCCACCTTTATTCTTCAAACACCAAGAATCTCAAGAACAGATTTATTATATTGAAAAAAAAGAAAACTATTATATTTCAAATGTTAAAAATAAATTAATATTTTTTTTGCTTTAGTGTTTCTTTTGAGTTTCTTGTTTTCTTTCATATCTGACTTTTTCTTGTCTCTCCTTGGACGTTTTCTTAATCTACACCAAGAATGTAGTTCCAGGCTGGCAACGAGTCTTGCCCCACCCGCTGTGTATTACTTGGATCAGACTGCAGTCAATCAGTAGCTGATAGACATATTGAATTAGGGTGGAGTGGGGGGAAGACAAATCAGTTGTTGTCAAACCGTTATCTTATAGCTGTGATTGACAGAAAACAAGTGATCCAGATACTTAGAGGTGGGTGTAGAAGTGGGATAAGAAGCAGTCACACCAAAACCTACCTGTACATGCTGTGGACAAAAACAGGAAGAGACGGGAAACAACACGTTTGTAACTATATCAATCCATGAAGTAGTTATACTTAGGTAAGTGTCCACCAGACTTACTTCAGCCAAACACTTCACTGTGATATCATAAAATAAGCATAAACATAATGTTATTATTTCCTAAATAAGATGTCAGCCTCCCTTTAGCGGCAGGGCACTGGAGAACCTGACGAGTTCGCTTGTCAAAGTTGAATCATGTTGACATTTAGAGAAGGGTCAATTCACAGAAGGTACAGTGATTCACCCTGTTTCACAGTTCTTTGTTTACACACACTTGATATCTGAGTCACACCGTTATGACTAGCACACATTAAATCCTAATACCCGGATATCAGCGATGCTCTGGGAGCAGACTTGTCCAACTATGCATTTTGCTAACTTAACCACAGTGTTGGAAGATGGACACACACACACACTCACAAAGTGATGTCAGAACTGCCATGCAGCTGGGTCTGAACTTTGCTTGGAAACAATAAAACATATAGTGCCCTTGGTCTTGCTGCTCACAGGGAGATGAGATTCACATTGGCGGTTAATTAGTATAAATTATATATACACATTCTAGTATTAAGGGACTTTTTAGTTTAGTTTTTAATTTCAGTGGACAGAGCAGCTCAACTTTCCGTGTACAACAGAAATGATGCAAGACTAGGTTCACAGACTTTGCAAAATTGAAAGCGCTGTCTAGTATAGAAAATAATTTCTCCCCAATTTACATGTAATTAGGATTGGATTTTCTACTCTATATGTTTGTCCGAGCCAATGGACTGACTCCAAGTTTCTTCCCGAGGCCAGGAGTGAGAGCTTGGTTTTTCTTGGTCTGTGTACGAGGATGTTTATAAAACACTCAATATGTGTGCAAAGCTTCCTCCACATAATAAAAGCTACTGTGGTTACCTTTACCTCAAGGTCAGACCTCTGCAATCCTGTTCCTGTGGTAAATGTGTGTGAAGGTCAACACGGGACTGATTGGTACAGTTAATTTCCCCTTGTTTTGATTGATCCGAAAGAGGACCACTGAGTGTTGAATGTGAATTTCCCAGAAGCTTTAATGCAGCCACTGCAGAATGCACTGCAGATAAACAGCAATTTCCACAACATTTCCTCTATCGCCTGTGACTCATTTATCTTTGCATTAGTCTGACTGAATACCTGGTCCGGTATCAGTGACGCCCATGCAGGCACAGTGAGGAGGTCGGCCTAAACGCAGCCCAGCCCCAGGCTAAAGGCTAATTACATTTCTGATTCGCTGAAATGCACACCATCTCCTGAGAGAGCATTCTGGAATAACACTCAACTCTGTATCAGATATCTGATGATTGATTTTTACCTCATAATTACTCTGATGTATTAATAAATCATCCATTTCTTTTGTAAATGTAGGGGCTGACAGTGGCATGGGAATCATTTAAGGGTGTACATTACACGCGGCAAAAGTTGAAAGGTTAGAGTGCACACAGAGAGAGAGTATAGAGTGCATGGTACACAAGCATGTCAGCATCTTATGGTGATTGCTGAGATGCATTATCACAAAATGATATCAGGCTCTTGGACACAAAAGACATTTCTTATTTCTATGTGCGCATGTGTGTGTGTGTGTGTGGGCTTGCGTGTGTGTATGTAGCTGCCGAGTGCTTGTCAAATCATCTTTAAACTATTGCCTGAGCCCACACTGATTAGAGCCATGACTCTGTGTAAGTTTCTCTGCTTGTTCAGTACTTTGAAACTACGATTGACCTCTGCGTTCTTGAAGGAAAATTAGCTTTCAGCGCGCACAACTTTTGTTCCAGCGTTTTGTTATCATCATCATCATCACCACCTCAAGCATGATTATTCATCATAATCATCATCATACTAATTGTAATTTGCTTCACACCTTCTCAATCATTATTCTTCTGTATGCCCTTACTGACCACAATATATTTCATTGTCAAGTGATTCGTGCAGAAGGTGTGTTAATCTCTGATGACAATACCAAGACAAATCTGCAAGATACATATTTCATATGAGTCACATATGTGTTGCTTGTGACTCATATCAGTCACTGTTGTCCATTATAGAGGTAACCTACAGTAAATGTAAAGAAACTACATTACATCACTACTGAGTTATTAATATTACAATAGTTGGGTTATTCAAGGAAAATTATTGTACATTATGCATGCCTCTTGCTAAATTTGTGAGAATAAAGAATAAAATTAGATTTAGGTTTGAATAAAGGTAAGCCAAAAGTTGCAACGACACGTAATAGCAGCTATATTACTGTATCCCAATAATATTAACACTTACAAAATGTCCTACTGAACATGCCACAATCTTTTAAACAGCTCTACTACATGTTGTATCACTGACTAAACAAAAATTTATAGCAAGGTAAAACATGATCTGTATCCAGGCCAAACTGTTTATCGCATATCGCTATTAGAAGAAAAGTCAGTCTACTTGATTGGCAGCAGTGGCTCAGTGTTAGTCGCCCACCAATTATAGGAACTGTGTTTTGATTCCTGGCTTCCCCAGTCATGTGCTTAAGTGTCCTTGGGCGAGACACTGAACCCCAAACTGCCCACGGTGTGTGAGCCTAAGCTGCATATTGTAGCAGCAGGTATGTGAATGTGTGAGTGAATGGGTGAATGAAATGCAGCGTCAAGGCGCTTTGTGTACGGATAGAACACACAGAGGTTCCCAGTAACCTCAAGGCTTTATCATTATCCATTCTTAAAGTTAAAATGTGTGTTTCTTTAATATGTATGTTTGAAAATTTGAATAAAAAGGCACAGCCTTAATGCTGACACACTCCCAAGAAAGAAATGAATGAAAGTAATTTAGGTAATTAAAGAGAAATGAATAACTAATTATAGAATGAATTGTTTTAATAACATGAAGCAAATGACTGACAAATTAGTAATTTAAAATAGCAATACAGAATAGTCTGCCTGATATTAGGGCTTTGATACAAGGCTGCATGCTATGGAATTGAATCTCATTCAAGCAGAAAATAAATGCACTTAGGTGTGGCAAAAACTTTATTTTCCACAAGTAAATATTCTCTGTACATGAAAAAAAAAAAAAAAAAACAGGAATGGGATCATCCATCCTTGACACAAAGCCATTTGGTCCATGAAATATCCATCATAAATATCCCAGTGTGCATTCAGTTGGATGGATACTTAAAGAATAGAAGGAGGAAGTAGCTTTTTCATCTTTCCCCACTCAGGGGAGCTAATAGACTTAGCCTGAGGGTAATAGCCTGTGGTTCAGGAAAAAGGCAGCTGCAGCTCAGTAGTTACAGGATCTGGATGAGTATTTTACCTGGAGCACTACACCAAAAGATGACCCCTGACTACAGTGTGGTGTCCATGGTTTCTATAGTTTAGTAGTCTTACTCAGTAAAATTCTAATCCACTGTTTCATAATTAAAGGGAAACTCCTGTTATGACAGACAAAATGAAGCTACTGAAAGCACTGCACTGCAGTGGTTAGCGGACATCGAACCAAACTGAAACAAGGACGGCGCCCAGGCTGGGAGACGCTGGCTGTGTCTCCCAGCCCGGCACAGCTCACATCTCCCCCGTCTCATTCTAAGGAGTTGGTTTTTAAACCCCGAACAAGCGTCAGAATGTGAAGATTTCATACCAAGAATTGTTAGTCCAAATTCCTTTGTTCAACAGCTCAGACTGTTTTGTCTAAAGGCCAGATTGTCCTCAGACCCAAGGCCAGCAAGCCTGCACAGCCTAGACAGGACCTGTTCTACTCTATTCTAAACCCTTTAGCCTGAACTAAATGTATATGTGCTAAATATATATTCCATTACAAATATGCATGGACTTTTTTCACTACAGTAAGCTCACCAAATTCTGATTTTCAACCGGTTTTGTCAGTTTTTTTGATATGGTAAATAATGTATTTTTCTCTTATGTTGTTGAGGGCTATTTAAGAGACGTTAAAGGGTTTTTGTCACTAATGTTTCTTTTAAAAGGAGCTTGTAAACATAATTTAACAGTATAATGAGCTAGAATGAGTGCGATCAATTCTGGTCAACTATGGCTGGTGAGGATCACCTTAATTGCACAGAAATATTTGCACCTATTTGTGCCTGTTTTGCCATCCTTCTGTTGTGCTGTGGCTTTTGTGAACCTTTGGATTAATTTAGAGGAGGGTTAAGATGGTTTTTTTTAATGCTTCAGAATAGTTTGTGTCTGTGTTTGGAGTTGCTTTCCTCATAGAAATCTCCCCAGACAACTTTGAACCCCCATTCACTGACCCGTTTAGCCATCACAATTTGCTCTGTGGAAATTACCAGACCTCTCTCACCATATGCTCTGGCTCCTCTGGTGTTCTAGAGGAGCATTAACCACTTTCTGCTATAACTCTTCTTGATCCATCTCATCCCCTGTTCCTCTTCTACTCTCTAAACTACGTCACCAGCTCCCCTGTACCCCCTTCCACAAGCTCCCATCATCATTATCATGGGTCAATTCATCAACTCTACATCATCGTTGTGAGTAAGACTATACTGTTACTGACTGACTATAGTTCTTTAAGAATAAAAAAAAAAGGTAGGTAGGTTACCTTTCAGGTGTCTGAAAGGTAAGTATTTGTTATTATGATTTGCAAAATCCTTTGTTTAGTAACAACTAAAATACAGCGATAGCAATAATTTATTTCTCATTTGACTTTTCATCTTAATGAGAGAAATTAAACCTATAATCATGCTGTAATGTAATTAAACCCACATATGCATTTGGTCAACACCTGGGACCTACCTCTGTGGGTATGTATGTACATTCAGGTGTATATACAGTCATTATATAGGAACAGATGCGCATGTGTGATTCAGTGAATCAGCACCTTGCATACAAAACAGGCCAGTTCTACCTGCCTCACTGCAGACCAGCCACCTCTCTATTTGAGCAGTAATTTTAATGAGCAGGTGCTGGACAGGGACAAAAGGCATTAAGCAGAGCTTTATTCCTGATTGTGGGCAGCTGTGCTCCTCTGGCTTGGATTCTGAGGGAGGGATAAACTCATCCTCAACAGATCTCAGTGCTGTGTCATCTTCTGTATGATTACACAGATTCCTGTGGAACCAAATGTAGTTAATGCTTTTCTTTAATCCATTAGCAATCCACAACTTTAATCACGTTTATTAGTGTAAACATAAACTACTCCTTATAAATGCTGTGTAAACCTCACTGTCTTAATTTGTGTTTCCATGGCGATTTGATACAATTTTTGAATTTAGTTTGTTCTTAACTTTAAATAATGCAATAAGAAGAGGTCATTGGTCATGTCAGCCGAGGGCATCAGTAGTATCAAAGTGAAATAAAGAGAAATAAATTGTTACAAAACGTCCCTCTCTGACTTTAACTCGAAATTACTAAAATATCCCGGTACCTCCTGGGAGTGCCTACTGTCACCACTTGGTGACGCTAAATCTAACCGAAGGACTGCTGACCCTAGAGACTACACCCTATTCCCAAGACTCGAATATAACAAAAGGGCTGCTCAACCTAGAGCCTTTGCCCCTACTCAAAACTACAACTTTAAATGGCTGCTTAACCTAGAGCCAAATGCCACACGCGCAAACTGAGAACCCAATTGCACAACCCAGGCACACAGGAATGATTAACTAATATTTTAATAATGAGAACGATACAGAAAAGACAAACAAGCTGAGGAACATACACGAACAAAACACTAAGACAGGTGACTATAAACAACAAGCTAACCGAACAAAAAAAAACAACACCTTTAACAGACACAAACCTGAACGTGGAACAACAATCATTCATTAAACAAACAATCAATACAGCAAAAGAGTACCAGGAATGATGACAAGAACCACTAGTAACATTAACTATAACAAGAACAAAGTAAGAGTACTTACAATAAATCAGGCCACAAAGCACCAATACTAAACCAGCCAGCCCAGGACAAAGACACAGAGCAACTTAAATACAATCAAACAGGAAATGAACCAACAGGTGCAAGCAATGAGAAGAACAGAAACCAAGAAGTAACAAAACAAACGAAGAAGACAGACGAACAAGAGCACCCTCCAGGGGTCGGAGGGCCGATCTGTTACATAAATGATAACATGTCTTGCCTATTTCATTTATTTAATTAATTTGCATAAATACTACTAAATCAAAAGACCTCTCAGTCCACAGATATGGCGTATAAAGTCATAGTTAAAACCTGAATACAAGCAGAAGTCTTTTCTATTAGAAATATTTCTTAATAAGGTGAAGCTTCTGTTCACACAGTCGATATTCAGTCAAGCGTGAACCTCACTTCAGTTTAGTTCAGTTGAAGTTTAATGCTGACGTGCCAGAGAATATACAAATAAAATAAAATACAGTCATTTATGTGGACAATGTGGCTTTACTCTGACTTGTAAACTAGGATAGTGAAGTACGTGAAAGGCTTTGTTTCTGACAGTAATCAGATATTGCAGATGCTGTTTCCAGTGTGCATTTGTCTTCTCCATCAGTACAGGGACATTATCCATTTTTCTCCATTTAGTTTACTTTTATAATGCTTCAAACTGTACTGACGTACTTGGTATTGCTTACTCTTGCTGCAGTTGTTTGTCATATGGTAACATACACAAGACCCGACACGTTTGTTTATAGCTATGACTGGACGATCAGCGCTCAATGTTTCAGGAGGCAGAAAACTTTGCCCCTTACACTGACACGTCTTTTTGAGTGGACCTTAAGTTAGTAAAACTACAAACACAATTACAACACAGAGTTGACACAAAACAAAATGGTACCCACATCAATAAATCAAAACAGAAAACCAGTAAGAATTGAACAAATTGTTAGCTCATGATTTTCTTTGACATTTCTGGATGTATTACCATAACATTTAAATGTATTATTAATTTATTTTTTTCTTTGCCCACACTAGGGACGTTATCTAATTCTTATAACAAGCTGCAAGCTGGCAGGTGGAATCATCAGGTGATTGTTGGACTACTGTCCTCAAGATAAAATTTCATGTACTTCAGGCAAAGTGCGCTCCAACATGACAACATAATGAATTCTTCCGAAAATAAAAATTCCATTTCACATCACAATGTTACAGTATGTACACATGGCAACAATTTGACCCCCTAGAAAGTTCCCTGTTTTCTGCAAAGAGACAGTTAAGTATCTGTGCTTAAAACCCAATAATGTGTCTTTCCGTGTCAGACATGAGGAGATGGGGACATTTTTGTATTCATAAATGTTTTTGCACAGGCAAATGACTGTAAATTCAGTGAAATTTCTAATGCTTTGTGACTGTGAGCAAAAAGATAAAAACGAAATACGAATTCTTATTCAAAATCATATTTAAGTTTAATTAGGTTACCACACACCAAAAATAAATGCATGTGCAATGGCTCTGGTGGTGGGTCCAGGGCAAAGATGCAACCTGGAGCCATTATGAAACCAAGTAAGCTATAACGGCACAAATGTGAATGGAATACAGTGCGAATGTGAGGTAGCTTTCAAACTTTTATTAAATATATTGTACAGTATAAACCATAGGTGTCAAACTCTCAAATTCGCTGCAACGAACCCGTTTAACAGGCTTCGTTTCCATCGGCGAATCGCCACAGCTACAGCAGTCAGCATGTTTCTGATAGGCTGTGTAGGTGGCGCGGGACTTTAAATTATAGTTGTTTAGGTGGCCGCACGGTTACCCTGCTGCGTGGAACTGTGAGAGACATCGGGTTTGAATCCCATTGAAGACATAACTTTTAAAAGTGATGTGTATCGTCATCACGTTCAATCTGAATGTTCTGCTTATTGCTTTTAAAACTTCAGCATTGTCAGGAAAGTCTTGCAAAACTGTGTTTTTTTTATTATTTAATTATAAACTTACTTAATATTATTTCATTATGCTTTATATTCTAATTTAAGACTGAACTTCTGAACATGTTTAGCTCTTTTTTAATCACTTGTATTTTTCTTAAACTACCTTTAAGAACTTTTTAAACTCTCCATCTACAGTCAACAGCATTACTGCATTTTCTTATGGTAATGCTTAGTGTAAAGTTTCATTGTTATATCTGGAGGAAGATTTTTTTTCAATAAATATCAATGTTGGCCCACGACTTTGTTCCAGTTTTGAATTTTGGCCCACTGTGTATTTGAGTTTGACACCCCTCGTATAAACTTTGAAAAAAATACTTAAGTATTTGTATACAACTACTGTATATTAGGGGCTGAAGAGTGGACAAGCTACAATGTCTATAAATAAAAATAGCAATTTTAATAGTTAGTTTTACATCTTATGCAAGAAAATGAAAGAAAGAAAAGTTTTGGTTGAAGTTTATTTGCCAAATGATGGCTGTCTGTCAACACTGTCAGTCTGTGACCTCATCCTGACAAATCAGCATGGACACTGAATAAACAAAAATCAATACTGTTGGCTATGATAATGGAGCACAGGGCATTTGTCCATTTTCCAGCACACTGTGGGTATAAAATATTATGATGATGTAAAGTTATTTTTCGCATGAAATAAAAGGGCTTTACTTTTTGTATTTTCACAGCACACAGGGCCACATATTCAACCAGCACAAATGCATTTGCAGCAGCGACTTCCTCACACCTTTGCTAATAAGGTTTGTGGGGCACAGACGTTTTGAGTGACAGGAGTCAGTTATAGAAAAAATTAGTGCAATAGCCACTGGCGAAAGAAAATTTGTATCATGAGATTGTTACCTAGGTTACATTACAGAAAACAGAAGTCGTCAAATTTATATTTTGACTATCTTGATTGTGTTAAATAAGCAATAAAATCCTGTCCAGTATCTAACTAGAGTAGGAAAAAGTTTAATTTGAGGTCATATGTTGCCCGGCTGTTAAAATTCCTGAGCCTGAAGCAAATAATTCAGTGACAACACATCTGGTCTGTGGAGGTTTGCTCAAAGGTCATGAACATACTGAACATAATTCTTAGTCAGGCTGAGACCTTCATCACTAGTTTCCTTCAACAACCTCCACAACCCTCAGAACATGTGGAGACATTATACTGTATCTAATATGTTTTTTTTACTTTTGCGTGCCAACACAGAGAATTATGCTTTGTTTCGCTACCACAACACAGCCTTGAGGAAAAAGCTATAACCCTCTAAAACCACAATAAAAAAGAAGCATTTGCTACAATATGATTGTTGAAGTACTCTGCTATGAATCATATCACAGAGTAAATCTTTATTTTCATTAGAATGATTGGAGGAGTTTTCCTTAAAACCATCATCCACCTGAATTTTGTCTTTCACTTTAAGTACTTGCTAAACTGTTACACATGCCTATTTCTCTGGCATGCTGAATCATAATGATACAGTCTTTATTCATGTACATTTGATACAAGCATTTACAAGCATCTTTCCACCGGTACGTGGCTCCCTCTGGATAGCATCTCACAGCAATTGAGGATTGAGGAAAAAATGGATAATAAAAAGAAATAAGCTCATCTACTTGGTGCTTCAGAACTGGTCTGAATTACAGCTATTATAGGTCTGAATTGCATCATTACAAAGTAATAAGTAAAAGCTTCACACTCTTTCTTCGATTTTTATAGTCATTTAAAACTCTTTCAGTAGTGCTCTTGTTAAAGTCAGCTCACTTTAAATGTTCTGGTACAGGTCAATTGAAGAAATTCAATTGTGGCCCCAGAGGGCAAAGAGGCTACAGCATACACCCAGGCCCTTTAAAGTAATTAATGTTGCAGTTGGCTTAGGAACTGAATCCTTAAATCTTCTCATCTGTGAGGGAGGGATCCTGCAGACCTCT
This sequence comes from Macropodus opercularis, assembly GCA_030770545.1. Classification (NCBI taxonomy): domain Eukaryota; kingdom Metazoa; phylum Chordata; class Actinopteri; order Anabantiformes; family Osphronemidae; genus Macropodus; species Macropodus opercularis. The sequence goes on from CM061109.1 coordinate 6,890,778, forward strand.
GGGCCTCCTGCGGCAACGAAGCAGCCACAGACTGTTGTTCATGTCATTAGCTTGAGCAGCCCACTTGGCTAATTGGTTAGGCAGAGTTCATTTGGCTTCATCTCTGATTTGGCTAGCCACTGGGGAGAGGAGGGGTGAGTAATTAGTGAGTCAAATTAAATGTAGTTTTTACAAATACCCCAGGAGTCTGATGGCTCACATTGTGACCGCAGGTTGTCTTAAATGAGGGGGGTCGAAGCTGTCACAAAACTAAATGTTCATAAGTTGTTGAAGGACTTAAATTGAACTTTTGCCAGTAGTTTAATGTTGATTTGATGGATTCTATGCATAAGCCCCTCAGTGTGAATAACTATAAGTGATTTTTGTCATATTCTTTGCAGGTCTATTGTTTATCCTATTCACTTTACAGTTGATGCAGTGATGAATTGATCCCGTTCTGGTCATCAAGGGTTAAAGGTGACAAGCTCACTTATGGCTATTCTTGTGAATACAATTTCAGACAAGTACCTTGAAGATGTTGATCTTTTTTTTTTTTAATTTGTCACAAATCTCCTTTTGGACTCAAGGATGAATTTATATTATACAACTGTCTGCGTTGGAACCATATTGTCTTCAAAAATAAAAATAAAAACAGAACAGCAATCAGGTAGTTTCAAATTGAGAAATATAAATCAAGCCGCATTGGAGCATCTGGAGACGTGTGAGCACTTGATGTTGTATAGCTGTGCATGACTCAGTCCCTAATATAGTAATATTAGGCCTTGATCTTGAAGATTCACATTGTGTGCCATGACCTTTTCATCTAGTCCACGGTTGTTCTTAGAAAAGTTTTCTTCCATTTGCCTTTCTCAGCTTAACTAATTAACCATGGTCAGTTTCACCTGTTTTACCTTCACTGTCACCTGCTGTACAGTTGTAAACAAATTAGAATATCACCCAAAACGTAATTGTTCTCTGTAATTCTATTCCAAAAGCAAAACATTTACACTATAAAGACTCATTACACGCAGAGTGATGCAATTCAGCCATTTATTTCTTTTAATTCATGGTTCACAGTTAATGAAAACCCCAAATTCACAATATTACATAAGATGGAGGCCCAGGTTGCTTCGACAGCGGACTTCGGCGTACCTGCATTCTTGGTCTCTCATCTTCATTTTGACAACACCCCAAAAATTCTGTATGCGGTCTAGGTCAGGGTATTTTGCTGGCTAACCAAGCACCCTGATTTCATGGTCATTAAACTCATGGCAGCATGGGCAGGTGTCAAATCCTGCTGGAGTACGAAATCGGTATCTCCATAAAGCTTGTCAGCACCAGGAAGCAAGAGTTTCATTTCAACTTTCATTTCAACTTTATTTATATAGCGCCAATTCACAACATCAGTTATCTCAGGGCACTTTACAAGTAAGGTTTTAAGACCTTACACAACTAACCCAACAATTCCCACATAGAGCAAGCTTTTAATTGTAGCCAATCGATAAATTGTACATTTAAATAGCAACAGTGGAGAGGAAAAACTCCCTCTCTAACGAGGAAGAAACCTCCAGCAGACCCAGGCTCAGTGTGGGCGGCCATCTGCCTTGACCGGTTGGGGTGAGGGGATAGAGAAGAGAGAAAAGAACACAACAACAACAACAAAACAAGCAGCAACAGAACACAGGCGAGATGGTTGGACCAGCAACTGAACACTGGGGACACACGACTCTGAGTCTGATGATACCTGTAGATGAGAATAGAGAGAGACAGAAGGGGAGAAGCACAACTAGGAGAGAAAAGAGACAAAGTTAGTCACATGTGGAAATGGAGGCATGTTAGGGGATAGAAGAAAAAAAGAAAAAACAGCTCAGTCAATAAAGGACGTCCCCCAGCAGTCTAAGTCTATAGCAGCTTAACTAAGAGATGGTTCAGGGTGACCAGAACCATCTCTAACTATACGCTTTGTCAAAAAGAAAGGTTTTAAGCCTAGTTTTAAAACTAGAGAGGGTGTCTGCTTCTCGAACCTGGACTGGAAGCTGGTTCCATAGGAGAGGAGCTTGGTAGCTAAATGCTCTGCCTCCCATTCTACATTTAGAAACTCTAGGAACCACAAGCAGACCAGCGCTCTGAGAACGAAGCGTTCTGTTGGGAGCATAAGGAGCCATGAGGTCTTTAAGATAAGATGGAGCTTTATTATGAAGAGCTTTGTAAGTGAGGAGAAGAATTTTGAATTCTATCCTAGTTTTGACAGGGAGCCAATGCAGAGAAGCTAAGGTAGGAGAGATGTGATCTCTCTTCCTAAGTCCAGTCAGAACTCTGGCTGCAGCATTTTGAATTAATTGGAGGATTTTCAAAGAGTTATTGGGACAACCTATGAGTAGGGAGTTACAGTAGTCAAGCCTAGAGGTAACAAATGCATGGATTAATTTTTCAGCATCACTCTGTGAGAGGATGCTCCTAATTTTAGCAATATTCCTCAGGTGGAAGTAGGCAGTTCTAGAGATTTCTTTAATATATGGTGTAAAGGACAGATCTTGGTCAAAGATGACACCAAGGTTCCTGACAGTAGAACTTGAAGCTGACGTTATGTCATCCAGAGTAACAATCTGATTCAATAAAGAGTCTCTCTGGTTTTTAGCACCAATTATAATAACCTCAGTTTTATCTGAATTCAGTTGTAGAAAGTTATGGGACATCCAGGATTTGATATCATTTAAACAAGTCTGAAGTTTGACTAATTGGTTTGTTTCCTCTGGTTTCATGGACAAATATAACTGAGTATCATCTGCATAGCAGTGGAAATTTATAGAATGTTTTCTAATAATATTACCAAGGGGAGACATGTAAAGACTGAAAAGTATTGGACCAAGCACAGAACCCTGTGGAACTCCAAAGCTAATTCCTGTGCGGATGGAAGATTGATCATGAACATGGACAAATTGGAATCTGTTCAACAGATAAGACTTAAACCATCCCAGTGCTTTTCCTTTAATCCCAACGCTATGTTCCAGTCTCTGCAATAGAATCTTGTGATCTATCGTATCAAATGCTGCACTAAGATCTAACAGGACAAGGACAGAAACTAGACCATTGTCTGAAGCTGTGAGAAGATCATTAGTGACTCTAATCAGAGCTGTTTCTGTGCTATGATGTAATCTGAATCCTGACTGGAAATCTTCATATAGGTCATTTCTACGCAAGTGGTCACATAATTGTTTAGCTACGGTTTTTTCAAGAACTTTAGAAATAAAGGGCAGATTGGATATAGGCCTATAATTTGCAAGTTCTCTAGGGTCAAGAGTAGGTTTTTTCAATAAAGGTTTGACCACAGCAACTTTAAAAGCCTGTGGTACGTAGCCTGTAACCAGCGATTGGTTGATTTGATTTAATATGGACGTGCTGATTAATGGAAGAATTTCTTTGAGTAATCTGGTTGGGATTGGGTCTAAGAGACAAGTAGCTGATTTAGCAGAGTTAATTATTGAAGTTAACTCAGTGTGATCTATGGGGGAAAAACAGTTTAAGTAAGACATAGGTCTAACCAGCAGATCCAAGGCTGTTGGATCTGCAGATCGGTTTATGGCTTTTGTTGACAGAGTCTGATAGATCTTTTCTCTAATGGTTATGATTTTATTGGTAAAGAAATTCATAAAGTCGTTGCTGCAGAGATTTAAAGGGACACTAGGCTCAACACAACTATGACTCTTAGTCAGCCTGGCTACAGTGCTGAAAAGAAACCTGGGGTTGTTTTTATTTTCCTCAATTAATGATGAATAGTATGTGGTTCTAGCAACCCGAAGTGCTTTTTTATATAGTATTAAACTGTTTTTCCATGCTAGACAGGATTCACCTAATTTGTTTGAACGCCACAATCTTTCTAGTTTTCGAGTCCTCTGCTTAAGGCTGCGGATCTCTGAGTTATACCATGGAGCTAACCTCCTCTGATTCACTGGCTTCTTCTTCAGAGGAGCAACAGTGTCTAAAATTGTACGCAGTGAAGCTGCAGCATCATCAACAAGACAATCTACCTGCTCATGATTCAGATGACTGCTCTCCTCTGTGTAGCTACAAGGGAATGAGACAAAAGATGATGGAATCATCTCCTTAAATCTAACAACAGCATCATCAGATAAGCATCTGCTGTAATAGAACTTATTTCCAACTGTTGCCAGGTCTGTTATGGTAAATTCAAATTTTATTAGGAAATGGTCAGATAACAGAGGGTTTTGAGGGAGAACTTTTAAATGATCAATCTCAACCCCATAAGTCAGGACAAGATCGAGAGTATGATTAAGACAGTGAGTGGGTTCATTCACATGCTGACTAAAACCAATAGAATCCAGTAGTGAATTAAATGCAATGTTGAGACAGTTACTGTCAACATCTACATGAATGTAGAGTTGCTCTAGAATTTCCTGGTAGGCAGCTGCTCTGACTGTGGACTTGATAATACCCAGTAGACCAACACCAGCAGATCACATAGCTCGCCAAATCTTCACTGACCTCCCACTGGTCTTTAAGCAGCTTTGATTGGGCAGCAGTCCAGCCAGGGTTAGACGTTTCTGACTTTGTCTTTGGTTTAGGAGTGGCTGACACAAGGAATGCGTTGATAGCCCATCTCCTAGACACATCTGTGTCTGTTGGCTGTTGAAGCAATGACTCCAGCTGCAGTCTACTCTTTGTGAATCTCCCCCAAATTATGAAATGTGCTTTGCTTCACAGTGCCTGCTGCTTGTGCGCTGTTTTACCACACTGCCGTTTTCTTTCCTATTCAACTTTGCATTATTTTGCTTTGATGTGATCAGCCAACATCTTTACCACTGACCTTTTGAATCACACTGAGAGACCATTTAGAGGCTCAGGAAACCTTTTGAGTTAACTCTTCTGATTAAAGTTTGACACGATGATTCTACAACATTGAACTGGAATGAATTCATATATAAATGTCACATTTTCAATTGAATTACAAAAATTATGTTTTTAATGATATTGTAATTCATTAATTCTGTGTCACTTCTCAAGCCGCAAAACCGTCTGCTACAGTGTCTCTAAACAACTCATATGTCTAAGCAACGTTTTTGAGCTCATGACTCCACACTTCAATATTCATGCCACACAATCAGTGAACTTTACATCAGTAAACCATTCATTAGTTTTTCAAGAATACCTAGGCGCTCAAATGGAGAATATACTGTAGGTTGTTTGTCTGAAAGGTTCTGGACAGTAGAGCAAGTTTTCACGCAAACAGACCAAGCGAATATCTATGACTACGTTTGCATGGAAACATGCTGCAGTTTTCTCTCGCAGTGTACTGTAATATAAGTAACTTGCTTAATTCACTGACAATACTACTGTACTGTTTATAGTTTGCTCTCAAGGATTGGCTGGTATAGGAGTGAGTTTTGTGCTTGTGTATTAGCGTTTGCTTTATTATTATTATTATTATTATTATTATTATTATTATTATATTATCACAGATGCCTGCGCAAATCCAGTCAAAAAGACTTATTCCACACTATTTATTTCAATTCAACTTCAATTCAACAATCCGTCATCTCAAGGCACTTTATAAGTAAGGTTTAAGACCTTACACAACTAAAGCTAATCTATAAATTGTACATTTTAATAGCAACAGTGGAAAAACTCACTCTCTATAGAGGAAGAAACCTCCACCAGACCCAGGCTCAATGAGGGCCATCTGCCTTGACTGGTTGAGGTGAAGGGACAGAGGGACTGACAACATCTACATGAATTTTAAAGTCGCCCACTACAATCCCTTTATCTGTGTTAAGAACTAAGTTAGATAAAAATTCTGAAAATTGAATTAAGATCTCTGAGTATGGACCAGGAGGACGGTAGACGATACACAACACAGTTGGTTTCTGGGTTTTACAGTTTGAGTGAGAAAGGCTCAGAGTGAGGCTCTCAAAAGAATTATAGCTAAGTTTAGGTCTAAGAGTAATTAATAAATCAGAGTTATATGGAGTCCACTCATGTATTCATACTGCTGATTGTGATACTACCTTCTCTCATGTATTTGGCCTAGTGTCAGCAGAATAGACTGGATAGCCATGTCCCTAATTATCATTGGAAAAAACTGTAGCTGACTTACTAGATCTCTACATCACAAACGGACCAACAAACAAGATTCCATAAAAAATAAAGCAAACTGACTAACACGTAGGTGTAGACCCAAATGCATAGAACCCAGGACTTAGAAAATAAAGAGTTTAATATGGTAATGTACAACAATAATTTAAAAGGTTTAGACAAAACCCACCAATCACCGTGGGCTAACAATAAAATTTAGCAAGAACTAAAAATCACTATAGGCCAGGGAAACTACTTCTAAACAAAATGCACAAACCAAAAATCTACGCGAATTTTGAAAAACAAAAATGACAGACAATGATAAGACAAGCATAAAACTAGGAAGAACATGGTAAACTAACAAATTATTACAGTACCAACATAAATTCACTGTAAAGGGCAGAAACTAACAAGGGCACAGACTAAATGAGAAACAAACCAGCTTCATGATGAAGAATTGGAACACACAAACACGCTAATGTTCCAAGAACCTTCTACAAATGAAAACCAACTAGGTGAGGAGTAAAGACACAAAAACGTTACAGTTGAAACAAACCACCAAAGTCAGTGTGTGACTCATATACTGTACTGAGTATCAGAGTCCAGGTGTAAATGAGTTCAAGATGAGATATTGCCTATTTACCTTTATTATGTACTCAGTGTTGTGGAAAATCTTCTATATTAATTTGAGAGTTGCTCATTCTCAAAAAAATTGACAGAATCAAAACCTGGAAGTGTGATGAATCGTCTCTGCTTAATTTACATGTCGACATGGAAAAGAGCACTTACACCTCAGTAGTCTTCTGACCAGTGTCTTCACCAAACCTGTATTTATACCCTGTTATAACTCCCCACATGACAAATGCTGAGTTCTTTGATATACATGAATACAGTAAAAAAACCCAAACCAATTGTCTGATGAGCCCCCCAGGAACAGCCTGCAGCCAAAAGCCATAGCATGACATGACTCCAACCTAATCTAATTTCTATTTCTATAAAAAATCTTTTTACAGGCAAAATAAACAAGAAGCAATGTAAAAGATGATTCAGTCATTTAACCAGGCATTACACTGCAAGCATTTACTGATGCTCTTTTTGAGAAACCTGTGTGGGTGTGAAAGCAGACATCGTTTCTTAACACACATAATATCAACACCATTAAAATGAAACTTCTGGATTATGTGAAAAGTATGACCAAGCAATTAAAAGAACCTCTTGACATCAAGACCAGAGTGTTGTCAGAAATGAAAGAATCAGCTCAATAATTTCTGTAAATAGATTATACAAAACAAAAGGTGCATTTTAGTACATGATGTACTCATATGCTGAATTACCTCAAGATGAAAGAAAAAATATTTTAGAAAGGAGCATCGTCTGACAACACTGAAGCCCAAAGCATAGATCCTCCAAGAGGAAGATCACAAAGCAACCACTGGTAAGCTTGAAAATAGGCCGGACTTCCAAAGCCTCCTATTGAAGCTGAACTTTACATCTACACGTTGTCTACCACTGATGATGAAGGCTGACCATGTGTAACGGTGGAATATCCACCAGGTCACTTACCCAAAACTGAGTAAACTATGTGTATGGCTACAACCAGTTGACCCCCAGAAAGACTTCAGCAGTGTGTTTAATAAAACCTAACAACTACACATTGTTTTTTTTCATTTTCACCATGTTTTTCTTGATTTAGTTGCCACATTCGATTTGTATTCACATGCAAGTATCAAGCTGCATCTTGTTGGGTCCAAGTGGATGAATGATTGAACGGTGAAATTGTACAGTTATTTATTATAAATTGCCATTTTTGAGTCACCTGAACATTTCCATCCTGAAAAAAAAATCTTTAATGTCTCCTGTGCAGTTAAATCAGAGAAGAGCAGGAAGTGTATCATGCTCATGTGTCGCCTTTTAATATATTATCTGCCATGTGAGTCAGTCTTGCTTTGGCTGTTTTTTTTTTTACTGTTGCCATGTGAGAAGCCCATGCCATGACACACTTTTTGTTCTTATTTTTGAATTTCATGTTTTGCCAAAGAGGAGCTCATTCAAAGTTTTTTTTTGTCATGTTCTGAACCTTTTTAAGTGCTTTTTTTGAACTCTTCAGATTATCCTAGTGAAGTGTTGAACGTGTGGAAGTTACTTGTGACCTGGAGTAATTATGTGTTCAAATTCAGGAAGAATGAGACTTTATTATTTGTGGATCATATGCTCATATTTGTCTGTTCCCAGAATGACTTGCAGCGAGATGCCATGTTAGATCCTCTGATTCTGCCCTCTAGTCATTGTTTTCAATTGCTGATTATCTGTGTGGGATTGTTTCCTTTGGAGGAGTTCTTAGTTCGATCTTGAGTTCTGTGTAGATGAGTTATGAGTGGAGTACGTTTCCTCAGTGTCTGTTCTCCTAGAAACCTTGTCACTGGCATGAACAGACCATCTTGGTCTGTGGAACCCTCTCTGGAATCACGTAACATCATACACACTTACTCCTTTAATGTTACTGTGAGCGATCCTGGGCTTAACATCTTCCTCCAAAACTCACCTGGACCACCACTCACCAAACCTGGTTCTAAACACCATCTCCACCAGCTGTCACCTATAATTAATATCCCAATTGATATGATCAAAATACAACATCTTAAACCAAGTTTGTGAATTCTGGGTTGTGAGTTTACTTACAGTATATGCACCAACTGAAATAAACTAAAATTAAACAAAAAAAAACAAACTAAGCAGGGTAATAATGAAAACAAACGCTGCAAAAGGTAATGCAGCGAACAAACAAACCAATGACATGACTGTGATGTGACATGGCGTAAATATATCGATGTATCAGTCACTGAATTACTGATTTAATATAGACAAAACTCGTGCAGAATAAAATCAGCATCCTATTATAGAAAAGCATGAAGAGGTGAAATGTAGTTTGTAAGAAGGTAAATACAGCTATAATTAAAGAAATAATTCTCACAACCACATATATGTATAGAATTGTAAGTAGTTCAGAAATAATTCATAAACAGCAATGTTTTCATTCAGAAAGTAGTTGCTAAAAAGACAAATGGGAAAGCTGCAGCAATGTATTCCGAGGTGTATTCATGGCTTCAATCTAGAGCAGCAGTTGCCTTTCGATACAAAGTTTAATGCTTGTTGTTAGTGAGCGTGTAATAGGTGCATAAAGATCAGTTTAATGTGTTTCCAACTCACAAAACTTTTTTTTTTAATAACGCAATGAACAGTAAAACGCATCTGTTTTCATCTTTCTCTGTCAACAATCCGAGTAGTAAAATATTTACAACACTGTGGAGAAGCAGCATTCTCCTTCACTTTGTGTTACCATCCAACAGACAACCTCTTACCACCTACCAGAGCTGTTATACTTGATTTAGTTCAATGTCAGAATTTGACACTCTCTTTACTCTAACTACACTTCCCTGCGTATGTGAAGTGGCTCTGTATTTCCGCTCACCCAACACAGGCTTTTAAGGTGGGTGTTGATACTCCATTCCAGCCGTTCAGGTTATCTGTGTCTGTCTTTTGGCCAAACTGCACAGTGTCAGCTACTCCTAAAAAGAATGTAAATCAGCGAATCATAGTTTGACACTATATCATCTCACAGAAGGAGATGGGTACTTTGAGGGCGGCTCTGTGGGAGAGTGGAGCTGATTATGCCATGGTAGTCCTTCCAAAGTAGCTTGACATAAGCAGTGTTTTGCTCTATTACAAGCTTCAAGGCACTGATCAAAGAACGGAATGGGTTGGGGGAAAAAATTAGAAACAAAAGAACAAATTATTTTATTCTGACCCGAGTTTAGCATTCACCTCTTGGTTATCGCGACTTCTCTGCTAACTGACTCCATCACACCATCTCCATCTTCTTCCCACACCAAATCCCTCCATCTCCCTTTCCCCTTAAGTGGTTGACCAGAAATATTATTTTCAAACGGAGCTCCTCAGAAAAGCCACTGAACTCCAGTCTTTGCTGATCATTACATTCAGGGAGTGTTATTGGTTTATTTCGGACTATACCAGCTTATGCAAACTGCAGCATGGAGAGCACTGTCAGTGAACTACATCTTGGTTAAAATTCCAAAAGTTCAAATAAAAATGTTACAAATATAGCAGCTGATATAAAATGATTTTAACTGTCAGTGTATCAGTCTTCATAGAGAATTTCAGCTCTAATATTTACTGTAGTACTATTACTGCATGGCAGGAAAGTTACAGTATACCTTATAAAATACTGAGTTGTTATGACAAAATGTTTATTTACATGACCCAATACATCAAAACTATCTGCAGCAATAGTCATTCAGTAGAAACGTCACTTAAGGTAATATTAGCATAATGCTGCACAGAAAAAAAATATTATGGAACGGGTTCTTTAACCATACACCACATACCAAGTGAGACTTACAGTAACTCCTTTTTCACTGTAGACCATCATCACTCGTTTTCTAAGATTTGAGTTAAAATCTTGATTTCCATATTAACCACTAGCTAAAATGTCAGATAAACGTTATAAATTACTACAGATTCATTTTTGTGAAGGACTTTTACAGATGTTTTATCGTCCATTGAGGGCAGTCTTTGGTAAAGTAGCTTCCTGTATCCCTGTGTTGAAAATAAAAGTGGATGCAATGGATGATTTTTTCACAGCTTGTGCTCTTTATTCAGGGTAGGCACTACGGATGAACTCAAGTGCACACTTGAAGGAATATCCAGTGCTCATTCAACGACTTTGCAGATATTAACGTCTGTGTTCTGAGTTTGGGTGCGGTTCACTTTTGCATGAATCTGAGTGACTCGATGCTTCTATTTTTCATTTTGTGCTGTGGACTACAACACTGTCGCTAGTCCAGGCCTAGACACAGCAGGACTGGCTTCACATTGAAAAAAGAAAAATGCTCAATGAATGAACTAAATTTCAGGCCCTTAAAGTGATTTGCCGCAACAGCTTTTTTTATTTTTATTCTTTTAAACAGCCTTTGAACAAAGACGTTTTAAAAGGAGCAGAGATGCCATTACCATCGTCAGATGTGTATTAACAAGGTTGGCTTTGCTCAGTGAGGCAACAGAGAGTCTGTAGAAACAGGCAGGGTGGTTATTATGGTGAACCAGACACAGGAGAATAAGTGAAATCAATGGGAACCTCGCAAACTAGGAGGATTGTGAAACTAGTCTAGTAGTACAGGCAAAACTCTGCACAGTTAGACTGATGGTTGTAGTGATCGTTCATTGATTGTAAAGCTGGAGAAACTTAGAGAAAGGCTGTGATGGTGTATAGGGACTTTTTTTTGTATGTAACGTTTAAGTTACTTCTATTTGTCATACAAAGATAATAGTGTGCCTTTTACCCCTATGCATATTATTCAACTGCTTTAGTTCCTTTGCAGATGCTGATTCCTAACACGAAATAAAATCAACAAATAAATGAAAAATGTGTGATTATTAGTAACCATCGGTCAGTATATAAAATGACTAAAGTCAGTTCCAGTTTTACCAGCTGTTCTGTCTTTATTGAATTCTCATTTTTCATATTAAACCATTTTCTTACAGTAGGCGCACACATGCAATTACTTAAAAAGAAAAAGCTTTAGTTTATTAGCTTTTTTTATTGCTATCAACTAAAAAGTGACTTTTTTTCTGGCTTGCACACATAAGTATAAGACTAACATGTATAAACTAAGACAAACCTTGTGAACGTGAATACCCAGTATTAAAAGCCATTGCCAACATATTGCTAACCTTTATCTCCTTGACTCTCAAAGACTCACTACATCGTACTAGTGTTCATGTCTCTGTCCACCAAAGTTAGAGGTGTAACATATCTGCTATGCACAGACCTGCTTGTAATTAAACACCTAAGTAAGAAGATTACAAGGTTCCCCATTTGGAAATTTCATTACCATTCCCATAAATGAATTCCAAATTTAATTAGTGTTTCTGGGCTAAACAGCATGTGATTTGTGAGTGAATACAGATGCTGTCATTGGTCTTTAATAGCGATTCAATGCCCCTTCCTTGTCTGTGAACCTGGAAAGAAAAGGCACACTGACCAATATAAAAAAAAAATTACATTGGACATTTCAACCTGGCTTGCATTTCTCTCAAAATATTAAGGACATAAAATAGAGTTTACTTCTACACAGTATAATCACTAAATCACAATGTTGTGTACATATTTAAAGCAGTTCTGTCAACTTGTAGTAGCAAAAACAGCAGTAGTCAATAATCATAATTGGGCTTCAGTGTGATCTGCTGAAGACATGTTTTTCCACATGTTTTAGCAAAAACAACTCTGGTTGGTTCTTTGATTCTAAGAATTTGGGAGCAGTCCCCTCCAAACAACTGTGAGAGATAATTGTGAACGTGCATGATTTTGTGAAGCATCTGGTCTTGGTTAATGTCGTCTCAAGTAAACATCAATAATGGTATCGGACGGGAAGGCTTTGGGCCCGATCCAAAAGTAGAAGGAAGCCAGCTGGCCAGCTGAGCAGAAGGAGACAACGGTGCAAAGGGTATCAGCTCCCTCATGCCCCACGTGCAGATTCTTGGACACACAGGGACACATCTTGGGTTTGCCAAGGTTTGAGCTCCCGAGGGCTTAATGTGCAGCGGCATCTACCCTACAGGAAAAACGGTGACTGGTAGGTATATATTTTCTTTTTTTTGACCATTAGAAAAATTAAAAAAATCACTAGAGAAAGGAAAACAATGTCTTAAAAAATTCTTAAATCCAAGAGACTGTACAAAAAAAGAAAACAGCTTTAAATTTAAAAGCTAGTGAAAAAAATAAAGACACTCCCTAAATGAAAAGAAAACTGTTGCAAAAACGTTCACCTGAAAATGAAGCCTTGCCTACATTAAAAATATTTTTTTCTTTTCTTTTTGTGCAACATCCTTTAATGTAAGCTTTTAAATTAAAAGCATTGTTTTCATTTTTTCATGTGGCTATTTTTATGTACTTTACCTACGGGACAGATTTTACGTATTCCGTATAAAGTAACTTAAAAATTATCTTACCACTAAAAATAAATTCAAATATCTGTCTGAACTGCATTGCTGTGTCCTTTGAATTATTTTTTAGTTCAGTAATGACAATCTATTCCCAGCAAAACCAAGGCCACATCACACACCCAACACACTTTCCACATAATGAATCTATTTAGGGCAAGCATGAAGTGAAGCCAACATGGAAGATACATTTGTTCAGCATTTCTCCAGATAAAATTAATCAAAGTGTCAGTACAGCTGTTAGTCAAAGGTAAAGCATGCAGACAAACATTTTACACAAGAGATAAAAGCGCAATACCTCTTTAATACCGCTAATACAGTAACTACTTGTTTAGATCCAAAACTAAGACAATCTGAGATGATGGATCCACGTTATGCTTATTTTAATTTTACCATATACTTGTAGGACTAGTGCTGCATCTAAAGAAAATGTGCATTGTGTAAGCATACAGTTTTAGAGACTAACTAGAGTAAATGTAACTGTAGAAGCACGTCCCATTGTAAATCAATCTGGTAACAATTAGGAATATATCTTAGATTAGAGTGCTTCTTCAAAAAATCAACTATGTGTGTTTCTTAAGTGCAATGACTCACAACACCCACAAAATATGTCTAAGAGGATGGAACAAAAATAAATTGTGAATTGTTGGCACCTGAATGAGGCTTTCAGGAAGCTTTGGCGAATCAGAGCTGCAGGCCCAGACCTGACCTCCACAGGAACCGGGCCTAAGGCAAAATGACTGTGAGGGTGTTTATCTGAGAGATACTGAGCTGTTTGGGTTTCAAACCAGAAGCACATTCCAGCATGTAAACATCACTCGTCCACCCAACCAGTGAATTAGCTCATGTGTCAGATGGGTTGACATCTTAAGTGACTTACTGACTTGACATGCCCCTTTACTACTGTTCTGAAGGAGGCCTTGCTGAGACAAACACAGTCTTGCTAAAGCTCCATGCTGTTATGCTGAAATTTAATACAGTCAATCCACAATGTATCGATATCCCTTCACCGGTTAAAACTGTTTTTTGAACATTTATTTCAGTGTAAATTCAGTTTATTTACTTGACCCCAATTCACAAGAAAAGTCAACACTTTACTTTATCTTAGAAAACACAAAAACACAGCTACTGTATATAGAATTATATATAAAAAGCAAACGGATGAGCAGGCACTAGGCAAGAACTACTCCCTTCAAAACCTCCAGCAGGACCATGTTCAGGGTGGGCAGGTGGCCATCTGCCTCAACCGCTTGGGGTGAGGCCATAAAGAAGAGTAAAAGCCAGCAAACAGGTTAGGTCAGCCACTGCTCACTGAAGACATATTGTATGTAAAGCACAGCTCAGAAACCAAGAATACTTTACAGATAGAGTAAAGTACAGTACAGATAGAGGGCTGATCAGCTGGTGGATAGAGAAGAAAGTAGAGTAGAGGAGTACAAGAATTCTGCAAATCACACTGAATTCAAAGACAAAAAAACTACACTTAAAAACAGTTTGGCCATAAAAAATTGAGAAGCACAGTGTAAAAATAGAAGCTCTGAACCGTCAAACATGTTCCTAGAAATGACCTCCAAACCATGTCACTGGTTCAAGGTCAAGTAATTCAAAGTCACTAGCCGATCTTGGTTTAGGGTTAAGGACTCAAGGACCTGCTGGAAGAATAACAATGACCCCATCAGTCTAGCTTTTATCATTAAAGTCTTATCGTTATAGTGCCTTTCTTTAGCAGCAATGGTTGTTCACTATCCACATAAAGTGCAAAAAAAATGGCAAGCAGCAAAGCAAAAAGATTCTCTGATCTGATGGCCTAGAATTTGAACATAAACAGAAACTGAACCAAAAATTTAGAACTACGTCAGTGGCACAGATGGGTATTCTGTAAGTAATGTAAAATAAAAATTAGTTTTAACCAGAAGAGAAACTTTATATGTCTTCTGCTCTGCTGCATGTCTCTCTCTGAGAACAGAGTTGTCAGACAGTTTAGCTGCCTCCGGCTAAGTTTGAATTACTTTCAAGTGACTTTGTTTCATCCCTGGTATCACCTAAGCCTAAACTTGTCTTGAAATCTACCCACAGAGGGTAGAGAATAGCATCAGATATTGATTAGTGTGCTCCTCATGAAAGGCTCCGGGGTAAACAGTAAATACTTATGGCGCGATGCAATTGCACATCATGGTCAGGTGATAAAAACCCATTTACCAACATCATTAATAATTTGAACAGTATTAGCTGAATCAGTTAAAGAGGAAATTGCTTGGTGCTTGCTGTTGGTGGTCTTTTTAACCACGTACACACAAGTGTTTACAAGTATAGTTTGACTTTGTTGTTAGTTTGACATCCCTATATAAAAAACATGTTGCTATACAGTACCTGGTGATTGCTTTAGTTCAAATGTGGTGGTGAATTAGGAGAAAATCAAAAAAAGTGAATGTCCGAATACATTAGAAACTAACTGTACAGTATATGTGGGGTTAGCTATGAAAGTTTATAGTAAACATTTACACCCCTAAATACAGTAAGAAGTGAATCCCAGAGAATTAATTCAAGCCTGGAACCCTTTGGTTCATTTCTGACACTGACCCTGTTTCACATTAGTAAGACTCATTGTGTGTTGAGCTTACTTACATAGAGTACGTAGCACTGCTTTGAGGAAAAACATTCTCGCAAATCCATCAACTCGGAAAGGATTTCAGTGTCACCCTTGTAAACTCCAGTGATGTGCAATAAATTAAACTCAACATATGAATGACTATGATGTTATACTGTTAAGTAAAACAAAATTGAGAAGTGAATTAGATTTTTATTCCTCCTGTTGAAGCAGTGACGAATTTCTGACGCATCCTGTAAGTTCTTGCAAAGTATAAAATGAAAGAAGGTCAAATAAATTCTTTTGACATTTAATTTTTTTGGTGATATTCAGTATCTCAATTATCAGTGTATTTTTCTTTAATAAATTCAGGTATTTGTTTGTTTGTCTCTATGATTACGATTAAATGTTGTAATGTAAATTAATCTTTGTTAATAGATACAGTACAACTACCAAAATTATGTTTTTATGTATAGTAATTGTGTGCATTTCTGTTCCCTTTATTCCAAAGTGGAAAAAAAACACATGGCTAATATGTTTGGTTAATGAGGGAATTGTATAGCATTGTTAATTTTGATCTTTTTAAGAAGAATCATGTTTAAAAGAAAAACACATCGTAGCAAACACAGAAGTTATAACACAAGAATAATCAGACAGAGATCATTTCTTTTATTATTTCATAATCATTTTACTCCCGAAGTTCAGGATTTGTGCTCTGTCAGTCATACTCTGTTGGAAACCACCCAGCACAGTCATACTCCTTTACTGAACCCCGATTAACTCAACTCATTACTCTGCTCGAATCCTCATTGCGTGGCAAAGTAGCACACGTTCCATTTATTTCTTTTCCACTTTTCCAGGTGCAAATTTAAGGCAGATAATCCATGGAACACATTTGCATACAGTACTTATCGTAGACTGTAAATTACTAAAAGCCAAACTCTCTTCAGACTGGTCTACGGGCCTACAAATCCCCTTGCTCCCTCTTTGTAATGTTATCCACTACAGTAGAATATATGTATATATATATATATATATATATGTATGGATTATATACACATGTACATACTGCATGTGTGTGTGTGTGTGTGTGAGTGCACTAAGCTTCCAGACAAGGGTTAACCACAGTCAATAGCACTGGATTTCAAAGCCTCTCTAACCTCAGGGGTAATTTGTTTCCATTAGGCTACAACTGTACATTTATAGTTTTGTTAAATAAACGTGTGTAACAGCATCTCTTTCCTTAACACCCACCACTCATATACGCTCACTCACTAGCCATGGAATATAGTTTAATCAATCACTGCACATCTCATAGCTGTTTCCTCTTTGAAGCGTAATTAATATGCAAGCACAAAGCTAAGGATAATTGAATTTTCTTTCCATTTTCGTATTGCAGCAAGCACCATCAAATGTGATACTTGATCAAAGCAGAACTCCTGCTGTCCACATATGCTGACAGATGTGTTTCAGACGAATATACAGTACAGGCACTAGTGCCGAGTGGAGTGCATTTTCAGCTATGCTGTGTGTGTTTGTCTGATATGAGGCAAAACATTGGGTAAAAAATGAAAAAGAATATAAAATAAGGTTTATAAACTGTTTCTGGTTTATGTATGTTTCTGCATTAATCAACAGAGGAATGTGCTATATATCGTACTGAAATTAAGTTAAAATCAACTTTGACTGACTACATTAGACAAATTAAATGTGCAATATCACAGTAAGTGAAATAACAAAACTAGAATCACCACATCAGTGATTAATTTTTCAGTTTACAACATTTTCAACAGTTTAAAACATCATGTTAATGGGTATGAGACTACATGTGAGGTAAGAGACACATGTGAGGTAAGAGTGAACTTGAGCTTTAACCGAAACTGAATCAGACAACCACGCACTCCCACACCTACGGGTAATTTAGAATCTTAACCTAACTGCACGTCTCTGGATTTGAAGTCAACTATGCAAGATTTGCAACTATTTGATCAATAAATCAAATAGAAAATCAAAAAAATTATTTTATTGAAGTGGACAAAATATATAGAAACATCTAAGGAAATTCTTTTTGGGTCAATCAACAACCAGTTGAGCTACTGTGTAAAAGATAAAGACGAGCTACTGATTAAGACTGCAGTGTTATAGGACCAGCAGGCCTGTAACACAGCACTTACACTGTCTGTTCCCCCACTGAATATCTGAACTATACCCATAAGAGGCCACATACAGAATGAGATCAAGATAAGAACAACAGAATCATAAGTGCAAATCATCTAATCATCTAATAGCTTAACATCCACAGCTAACAGCGTCTGTACATGTATAAAAACAAGCAGAGCGACATCATCTCTGACTCAGTGCTGAAGACTGAACGTGACACAGGTAAACAGGTCTGATGCTTAAAACACACTTACCTAGTGAATAGTGAGTGGATTGCGTCGGTCGTGTTAGATGCATGTGAGGCACACAACTGAATAAACCACCTTCTGTGTAAACACAATGTAATACTTAATAACATGAACGGGTAGAGGCGCTGCAGTTATCCGTGCATTACTCTGAATTATAAGCTAATCAGTATTTTGGTGAGCACGAGTCATATGAAGAGCTAAAGGCCTCGCTGTCTCCCCTGGTGATACATGCTGGTGCCCTGCTAATGGTGACTAATTTGCTAGTGAGGCATAATTGGGTTCTGGAATCATAAACACAACATGGATTTGCGAACACCAGCAGAGATAGTAGCAGGGAGAAAAAAAACTCTGCGTGTGTGTATATTTATGCATGACATGACACACAGTGGATCAGAAATGTACATTTCTTTAATTTGAATTTGCACTGTGCCGCATAAAAATTGTGAAAGGTTTCACCATTAGATATTAACTGTTCATCTGTGTGTGTGTATGTGTGCATGCTCTTGTTGTGTTGACAGTCTCTTGGAAGGTGTTTTTATGTAAATGAGAGTCTGTGGGAGAGAAGTGTAGCACACGCCTGTGCAGAATGGTGCCTAAATTGTGGTGTGCATGCAGCAGCTATGGAAGCATATTTGCACATCAATGTGTTGTTAAGTTATCGATTTAACAATTCACACATCTTTGTTGCACTGATTCTCAGTCATCCAGGTGAGGTTACCTGAAGGATGACTCATGGCATCTGCACTTCTTTTCTTTTCAAAACATTTCATTGGTTCTCTAGGTATCGTAGTCACAGTCTGAGAAAGGTTGTCTGGACACCACGTATTTAACCTTGGCTTCACTTCACACCTGCAGTAGGTGGACAAAGGAAAAGTAATAAGTGAGTGGATGTAGAGGTCACACTCATCCTATCACCATCACAGGGCCGTCAAGCATGTCCTTGTGAAGTGACCTTGATCTTTCTGGGGACAGATAAAAGGGCAGTATAATAGAAACGTAGGACCTAGTGTTACTGACATCTTCTGACCAAACAACATTAGAAGTCAGTGACAGTGATGTTTGATGATATTTACGTATAAGCCTCGTCAGATGATTGTTTTCTGTAATAAGTATCTATCCACTCTACAGTATCCTGCTACTACCAGTTACAGTACCTGTATGGAAGCATGCTGTTTCTCAGATGGTATTTTGTGCTGCTGATGACCCCTAAGTTTCAAATCCCAACCAAAATAACCTTTTACAAAATCCTGACTCAAAATAGAAAAATTCTCTCCAACACTGTAGGGTGTGTGTTTCATTGTCTTATTTCTGACTTACACAGAAACTTGATGTCTGCCATGCTCAGTTTTCTCTTGTCCTGCTCAATTACACACATGAAAAAGCTCGAGGTGCTGCTCTCACTCAAAGCACTGTGTTGAAAGTAAATAATGGCATCTATGAAGTTAGTTCTGGTTTTTGTCTTCTCAAAAAACTTTCCTGGAGCTCTATGGGGCATTATAAATTATTTTTTGTTAGATTTCAATAAATATATATTTAAAGATGGTTTGGTATGAGTTTTAACACAGTGTCAATATGTTTAAGTAAACAGTAAAGCTTTATTCTAATCACACAGCTGAATATTCAGTTGTTTATGTTATGTTATGTTATGTTATGTTATGTTATGTTATGTTATGTTATGTTATGTTATGTTATGTTATGTTATGTGTAAATGTGAATTAGAAATTACAACCTTCTAAACGTATGGTTAAATTAATAGCAGAGTTGCTGTATTTGGTAGAATTATACTATACTTCTGGCCAATAAACTCACCAGTAAGCATATAATCAGCAACTGTATATGAACTGTAATCTATGTAATATAGGTCAATAAAAATCCTCTCACTAAAATAACCAGTATTACATATATGTTATGATCTACATCAGTATATATCACCAGTACAAAGTCATGCTATGTACAAATGTAGAAGTACATATATAGATGCATTTTGCATGTTAAAAAGCATTGATTTACTCATTTAGGGCTTAGACATTTTGACTTGAAAGCCTTGCAAAAAAACATAAACCCTGTAACACATATTCAATAGACCATTTATACTCTCCAGAACATAAACCACATAACCTAAACATGCAAACATGTGCTAACACTAAAACACTAAGTAAAGCTAAGGCTTAAGAAAATATTAGTAGCGTCGCACTATTGTATAGATAGTATTATAATTCATTAAATTATTATTTATTCTTTCATTCTAAATCAAAATGGTGAACCTTTAAAAAATGGATTAAAAAAAAAACAAATAACAAACATAGTGCTTAAAACCGATATGTTGAGGTGATTGTTCTGCAGACTGAGTTGTAGATCTGTGGCGGTTAAAAATGTTTTCGATGTGAATTATTCTTTATTCATGCTGTGGTGTGCATTCTCTATTCTGGTTTATTGCTCTTGAATGACATAAACTATGCAATCGCTGCATCTTTGAAGATCCTAAACTCTTTTGTCAATTTTGTAAAAACCCCTGGACAAAGACAGACAACGCTAGTAACCTAGACAGACAATGTGCTGCAGTAGCGATGTGTTATAATACTAATGAATTGTAAACCACCACGACACAACCTAAAAAAAAAAACAACAACCCTATTTTCTTGAGATGTCTAAAATTGGTTATATGGGCAAAACTAGTGTGTCAACACCAAGCTGTTAAAGGAAAAGGGTATTCAGTATAGAGCTTGACAAGTAAATAGAGTTGCTGCTGCCTGTGTGTGATACACAATAAAAACTTTTCAGATAATATTTTCATCATCTGGAGAAAAACTCCTTTGCACCAATGCACTGTGAGCGTGCACTGATGTATGTCTTCTTGAAAGCTAGTCCTCATCCTCAATGTGTATGTGTTGAAAAGTAATGTGTCTGTAACATATTAATATTTCTTTCAGACAAAGCTAAAACATGCTGGTTGCCATGGTAAACTCATAAGCATGGACAATATGCATATGCCTGTGTATATGTATGTATATCTATCTATATTACAGTGTGTAACAGGCTGGGAAAGGCTCAGGTGTGGGTATGTGGTGTAATCAGGCCTCCATTCTCGCAGCTGACAGCTCTTTTTACATTCATCCTCTGAAGTTAGCTTCTTTGCCAGCAGCCAATATTTTGCTGTTGCTGTTGCCAGGCCACACTGTTGTCTTTAGAGAGTTTCATTTAAGGCCCATTCTGAGATAACCATTAAATCAGTTTTCCAGGAAAAATCGTATTCTCTTCTTCGTTTTACTTCTATGCTGCATTCTTATTTCAGTGTCTTAATCAAAAAATGTAATTTGCAAATCTTTTTTGCATTTAAAAGTTCTGTTTGTATAACTTTATGACCATTTTCAGGGATGCGATTTTTGCTTAAGGGCTCATCTGGTAGCATCACACAGCTTTGAATAGTTCAATATGCAACTAGAATACATGACTAATCTTGCCAAAATAAGAAGCAAATAATTTTTCAACAAATCAACACAAACAGAATAGAAATTGTTCTTTACTTGGTCTGTCAGTTTTTTCCAGTTGGGTAAGAGATTGAACATATGTCCAACTGTGAATGGTTTTATATGTGGCCCTGTCCAGGCTGGTGACTGGTGACCTGTCCAGTGTGCAAGACAGCTGGAATAGGCTCCAGAACCCCCCCGCTCCCAACCATTAAGAATACAAGAAACAGGTCTGTGTCATCGATCACCCTTAAGAATTGCAGCACCCAGCCTTCTCACTACTAAGAGGGTTTGTGTCTATTCACCCTGGTCGAGCAGCTGAATTCCTTCTAGCAACAGCAACATAAAAAGAAAACATTACACATGCACACAAATGAATCATACAAATCATACACGCAGTAACTCATCAAAACAAGCATGACCGAATCAAACATGAACAATATAAATAGATCAAAACAACAAATTATGTTTCAAATGTTTCCTCCAATACAAACCTTGACCTTTAAATGATTCAACACCTAAATAAACCTAAATAAAAGCCCTGGGATTTAAAGAATGCCTGTAGTATTGACAGTACTGACAGACATGTTCTCCCTGTGTCTGCGTGGGTTTTTATCTGGGTTCTCCGGTTTCCTGCCACGGTCCAAAGACAGGCAGTTAGGTTAATTTAAGAGATCTAAATTGCCTGTAGGTATGAGTGCAAGATTGAATGCTGTGTCTGTCTATACATGTGGCCCTGTGATGGACTGGCGACCTGTCCAGGGTGTACCTCACGCCCAAATGACAGTTGGGATAGGCTACAGCATGCCTGCGACCCTTCCAAGGAGATAGTCAGTGAAAATCACCAGCAGGACTATTTTTACAGACTCCAATGCAGCACACTGTGCTTCCACAATCACAAAAAAAGAAATGCATAAAACAAAAGGATATTTTTTAAAGGGGTTAGTGTAGCTCATTACTGCACATTGCAGCATGATGCCATGATGCCATGGGCTGCATTGTTACATACAGTAATTAACTGCCATGCGAGCTACCAGTTAAAGGTCGCTCTACCCTACCCAGCTTATATTTAGATAATTCATTTGCTTTGATGTAATAATATTTGGCAATATTCAAACATGTATTCTGTATCAGCTTGTGCCACCACTTCATTGAGACTATATAATGATTATATCATGTAAAATATTAAAATCTTTTCAAAGGGTATTTTGGACACAGTATAAAAGCAAAAGATGCCTAAACAGCATAAATGAAACCTAACACCCTTGAGACCACAGAGACTTAGTCAGCAAGCTGTCAAGCTTGAGGCTGTGCCTTCTGCCAAATAAATACATAAATACACGAAATTCACAGTAAAGCTTAATGTTCTTTGTTAATATGCCATAACCCTCAAAAGTCTCTTTAAAGTCTTAGCTGTTTCAAAATCTTACCTTTCAACAGGGTCTTTTCTGTATAGGATCCTGAACTGCTGAATTCCCTGCTCTGGATTTTCACAGATTAGTCTTAGGTTGGAATTTGATATCTTTATCTTTGATCAGCACTCAGGCTATCGGAAACTGAATCTCAGAGCATATCAGTCAAACAATTATTACTTCTCAGGTTGTCTGCTGACCAGTGACCCAATGAGTCAACTTGTTTCATTTATCTAAGGCTTTTTTTTTTGAAAAACCAGGTGGGATCTGCTGAATTGGATGAATAGTTAAGGCATGAAAACGCATAGAATGTGTTAGAAAAGTGCTGGATGTTGAGAAAATATATTCAAAAGAGGAAGAAGGGTGAAAAGAAACGCGTAGTGTATGTCTACTGAGACTTGGTGGAGTTGTGCTTAAAAGGAGAGTTTCTGTGTAACAAGAGAAGTAAAATGAAGAAAATGAAAAGAGGAACAACTGAATCTATATATCTAGACAGTAATCATGGTTGCAGTTAAAATAATCCTCCTTTCTGAAGGCTTTCTCTCTTTATATTCTACAAAGCCATCCAAGTGGATTTTACTCAGCATAAGGGTTTTATTATATATCTGGGACAAATTATAATGTTGGTACTTATTTCAAAGCAATCATTTGAAATAAACCATTATTGATTAGATTAGATGAGATTTGTGTTTGTAAAGCCATGAGTGAAGTGAATAATATGTGATATAATAATAAGTGCTATAATTCCTTATTTTGGGATTGTGCAAGATACTTAAGCACCAGAACAAATTTATTTCACAATTTCACAAGTGAAATTACAAATTCAATACTGACTACAACAGTCATTAAAGTCAATGCTAGTTATAGCATAACTGTAGCAAGGTTGTGGTCAGGCTGGGCATCATAATAACAAGTACATTTATGAAGTACCTCACATTGCACATTGCAGCAGCCCTTTGAGATTTGTTTGATCTTCACCATGTACCACACAAACATGTTCCTGCAAAAGAACGTGAATGCAAGCATAGTCATTACCATGTTGTGTGTTATCCATAACAACTCTGAATTATGATGTAAATGTTATTTCTCTTCTAATGTACGTGGGCGAATCTCTCAAGAGTAACTGATGTCATGACTCACGTGATTGATCGTGGAAATAAAATGCTAGTAAAATGTGTCACCCATTTACCTTGTGTCTCTTGGCTGGTTCTCTGCTTTCACAGAGACTGTGATTCAGAATGAGTTGTTTTGCCACCTTTAATACTGAGAACCATGGAAGTAAGACGCTGACATAGTTCTGCGTTGAACAGGCAGCAAAAAACATTCAAATAAAAAGTTTACACACGTTTATAATTGAAATTTCAAATCATCTACAGAAACGTAAAGCCCTTGGAAAGTTAGGCCTTGGGACACACTTGAGTAAGATGATATGCAAAGAAGTGTCAAAACTGTAAAAGAAAAAGAGAAAACTGTGAAAATGAACATGGAGAAAGTGGGGTTTCCATTATGGGACAGCAGACGAAAGAAAGCATGGAGGACAATGATAACGGTCAAAAATGAGAAAAGAATGATGGATGAGAGTTGTGGCAAGAGGTCCACGTCCTCTGATGGAGTACAGAGATGCAGAAAATATGAATGTGGTCGTCTTGTCTTTTTTGACCCTGCCTCACCGCCTGTTACAATGGCTCTGTCACCTTGTGCACGTTGGAAGGACAAAAGCTGTGTGAAGTTACAGGTTGTGGCCAGAGCTTAGTGGTATATTTCATTTGGAAAGCGAAACGTAATGACAGACTGTCTTCGTCGCTGATCTTACAGCTTGGACAGTACAAAAAAAAAAAAAAAAAAACGTTTTAAAGACAAGATGTCTAATAAACTGGTGAACCGGCAGGACTCATTTGGGTAATTAGATACCGGACTGAACAGAGGCGTGACACTGATCCACAGCATTGACAGCTGCAGGACGATGAGTTTCAAATAAACATTTCATAAGCTTTTGAAGTATTACGGCAAATGGAGCTAAGAGATTCAGAGCACATTTTTCTCTTTGCTTTGCTGTTTTTGTCTGCTATCGCCTCCTCTCCACACCTGTAAAGAAAGAACAATCTGGATTCTGAGAAAACATTAAACATCCAGCCCCCAGGACAAGCCCCTGCTGGGCACACCTGTCAATCAAACCTCTCCCAGCACAACCCAGTGAAGGATGATTTTCTGTCTGCAGATGACATCAGCGATAGAACGATCACACATTTATCTTCAGGCTGTGCTAAAATTACCAACACGATACGCGAGTCTATTTGGGATATGGTTGTAGTGACTATTGATCCTTGTCGAGATGAGACAAATGAACACGGAGAAAGGCAGGGGCAAAACAAAGAGTAAAGAGGAATTAAGGCTTTTAAATTTGATTTCAGTCAAGCTCCCTCTCACAGCCTTTTCTTTAACCTGAAAAGTGGCTTTTGTGAATGCAACTGACTCCAAGGCATTAAGTTACAAACTCTCAGAAGAAAAGAAAGCTTCCTTTGAAGTGTGGGGTCTCAACCTTCGCTGTATTGTAAGTTGTGCTAATTTTGTAGTTCAAATATTTATTTAAAATATTTTTATTTTTATTTCCACCTCTCTCTCTGAAGTAATGTTGTTTATCTTTAATATTGATTCAGTTAATAAACAGTTTTTGCTTATTTCAGTCAGTCTTATTTCAATCAGTCTCTGGCAACAGGGTGGTGCCTAATAATTAATTTGAATTATTTAATGATACTTTCAGTAATATCAGGTTTTCATGCACACCCAACTTACTGTAATTGGTGGCTTGTGATACATTTTTAAGATTTAAAGAATACATTTAATTGTCATTAATATTTGTTAATATCAAGCCAGTATCCAAATTTGTGAATATTACATTTTCAACATAATTGGCACCTCCTTTCAGGTAGTGTAAAAGTAATTATTGTAATTTGTGCTCCCTGTGTTCCCAACAATAGTATTATCTCATTAGAAAATTCAAGAATCAGTGTGTGAGCAAAGTTTCACTTTTGCAAACAGCTGAGTTGACTCAAATGTTGTCCTTATGGATTTGGATTGTGTTTTCACTGGTGTGATACCTTTGTGTCTCTTGGTCCCTCTAAAGAATTGTCTCAAAATTCTTCATTTGGCAGACAAATTGCATCGACCATAGCTTGCGTCAACTTAGCACTGAGACTGATGCAAAACCTGTGTACCCGTGTTTTGCTTTTTAAAATGTGCTGCACTTACTACAGTGTAACAGTCTTTCTAGGGTAATATGTTTGGCTGCCGATGTCGTGATATCAGAAACCAGTGCAGCCTTGGTATGTTCCATCCTCTCATTTATGTCCATTTCTGCCTGTATTTGCTCTTGGTAATGTGAAAGCTTCAGGTCTTAGCAACCAAGAATAAACATTTTTACAAAATTTGTGACTTAGGTCAGACCGCTGTACTTGCAGGAATATAGGTTTTGTCCATCATCAATCACTGCTGATACTTACTAAAAAAAAAAAAACAGTGTAATGAAAAAAAATCTATGAAAAACTGTAATGAGTAATATTACATATCAAACACTGCAGCACATAAAATCATATTCTAAATAACTTTGTGAATAATAGCGTCAAACAAACGTGTTATTTGAAGTTGTTGAAATGTGTAAAAACCATCTATGTGTGTGGAGCTTGACTTGGTGGTAAAGGCTCTAGGAGAAGACTAAGGTTCACACCCACACTGCTGTAAAAAACAGCTGTGTGGTAATTGAAGGGAGACCCTAGTTGCTAGTGGAACCTAGTTGCTACTGGGGTGCTGCAAGGTTCAGGCCTCAGCAAAATCCCAGGGTCCCATGCCTGCTGTTCTCTTCTGTTTCTCAAAGCACAGCAGTCAGTGGGGGTCAAGAGTTCCTTGAGCTAAACACTGAAATCTTGTAAAATCCCCTTTAGCGTTTCAGCTAAGTGAGCCTCAAGGTTATGGCATTCACTTTTACGCATTACTATCAAAACTGTCTTTTTTTTAAAGATCCCATGATTATGCAAAATTTAGTTTTCATTCACTATATTATAGAACAGCTGACAGGCTGTGAGCACGTCGGTAAGACTTGTATGATCTTTCCATGTGAAAACACATATACACGTTTTGTAAGGCTATAAAGAAAATCCAAGACGAGATCAAAAAAGAGCAGTGGGTGAAATTCTCAAAAAAAAAAAAAAAAAACTATATACAACAACCGTACATTTGGAGAAAAGTTCATATTTTATATCAAATTCAGCATGTTGAGCAAAAGTAACTGTATGAAAGTTTCATGGTTAGAAGCTGCTGTTGCTCATTAGTTGTAAATGACTGACTGACAGATGGTGGCTGTGCCTAGTTGTCAGAAGCTCCCAGGTGTTAAATATGAGTCACTGATTAGTACTG
This sequence comes from Macropodus opercularis, assembly GCA_030770545.1. NCBI lineage: Eukaryota > Metazoa > Chordata > Actinopteri > Anabantiformes > Osphronemidae > Macropodus > Macropodus opercularis. The sequence continues at coordinate 6,918,148 of CM061109.1, forward strand.
TACCGTATATAGAGCTCCGCGTTTACTGTTCAGCAGTCTAGCAGTGAACATTCTAAAGGAATACAATGCTACAATACCAGGATGGGATACATAGCAGCATGAAACATTTAAACTTCATAGAAAAAATGTTTTGAAGCTTACACAGTGCTAACATTTTTTTTTAAATATTTTTTTATATTAGGAGATGTCACTACCCACAACTGTGTCAGTTCATGATAATTGCTCTTTAAATTATCAATTACACTGTCAGTATACTGCTTACCTGTCAATTCCACCTACCTCTAACGTGCCCCCCCAATCTTTAAGAGGGTAAACGTTTAAGATGGGAATGGAAACCATAATAATTGATAACATTTTGATATAGTTGGAAAATGTTTGACAGACAGTTTGAGGCCTGCTTTAAGATTTCATGCAAATATGTAATGAAAAAATACCATAACGTTTTTTTTTTTTTGTGAAAGAAGATTTTTCAGGAACTCACAAAAGCATAACAAATAAAATAGCTATATATAGTTCTGTGGTTTTTATGCAGGTACAGGCAACACTCACATAATTTCTTCATCTGTCAAACTTATAGATTTCTGTCTGAGATAAATTACTTACTGGAGCCATGCAAGCCTTCATGCATGAAGCCTAAGGTTTCTTTAGATACTCCCACAGATACTCCCATTACATATATCACATAATGTACATTCCAAGTGTCTTGTGGTTAAAACTTCGAGTTTCATACACCTTTGTATGATTAAAACATGATTCCGAGGGTTATAAATCCTCATTTCACTTCTTAATTGAATTAAACAAAAACACAGAGCCTCTAGTGTGAAACATCTAGGGCTGGATGAGCACAACAATGCTTCCAAGGAGGGAAAGTGATATTTTGAGTAATTATTTCACAATTGCTCACAGTCTTAATTAATGTTTATAGACGCTGTGAAATTAATACGGTTTCTACTCAAAGCCTTCTTTGTTATTCAGCCTGACAAGGTTTCATGCAGTTTCAAACATAAAGCAATATACATAGACACTGAAACCAGCAGAAGGAAAATTCTCTCTAACCACATAACATTTTTCAATAATTGTTTAACTTCCACTATTGCTTGCCAACAACATGCACACAGAGCCAGCGTTCTCAGCCAAGTTTATGACTCGACATCCCTGTCAGCCTGTGAAATAAACATGTTAAAAAAGAAAAAAATGATTGATGATTATAATGTGACTCTTGTTGCATGACCCGAGGGTGAATACCAGGTATGACACTGTGTATATATCAGCTAACGATCTCTGCAATACGCTTTATGCTCTCACATTGTGGTGGGAAGTGTTGCCAGATGGTGCAGACAATGTACTTAGAAAGTCCACTACACTTATAACTAACGTGTTACGATGAATTTTGGCCTGACGATGTAAGAATAAAATATTTTGGCGTAGTCTGACAAAATAATTAAGTGTCAATAGCTTTAGGGATTTTCCTATTTTTGTCTGTTTGATGATGAAAATCTGGTTAAAAACAGTTTAAAGAGCACAGTAACTGACTATAGACAGGTACTGTACAGTTCAGTATAGGCATAACATATAACATAATATATAGCAAGTACCTAGGCTAGCTATTGTTTACACTAGGTCCATATATTTGTCTGGTTCTTGTATATACAGTAATTGTCTTGCTTATAAGGTTTCTTCCTGTGTTTTTAATACAATATGTTCTGACTCTAATTCTCTTTTGCTTTTTAATGTACTGACTGAATTTTTATTTTTCCTTTGATGTTTTACAGGCTAAATGGTTGTGGCATTATTTGAATAAACACCACAATATCTGACAAATGCTAGTTACTGTACAGTACATCCACTCAATGGCTAAACCATTTCCAAAAGAAGAATAAGAAATGTTTATGAAAATCACAGCTACATCACATAGCTGTAAATTATATAAGCACAATATAAACACAAGAACCATTACAGTGTAGACAAATATAAGACAAGTATTATCTTCTAGCTCTCTTTTGTAGCACTTTTGATCCCCAGTGAGAAATATAATACATTTCACCACACTCATTCTACTAGTTTGGTGATGCCCTATGAATTTTGCAACAAGCAGTGTTTTTGTTTTTTTTTCATGGGTTTAAACAGCATCTCCAAGCATGATCACCCACTAAATTGGCTCTTGCCACTGGAATCCTAATGAGTCACTTTGTTTGAGGATTGTGAGCAACACTATTGTGATGCAAATTTACATTGCAACCAGCGTCGAAGACCAAAGGAAAATCTGGAATACCTGACATCAGATTTTAGAGTCCCAGTGATTTGTTTATGAAATAATCCTACCACACTTGCCCACTTCAAACACTGTAATGATATCAAAACATGGGCAGCTTTGAAATGCAAATGTTGTTTAAGGGGATATGAAACATTCTGTTTTCTCTCCGTTCAGCACATCAGGCTTCAACAAAGATGATGCTTAGTCTCATTTTTAACACAAAATGCCCCATTAAATTCTATTTAAAGTCAGCTCTGGTGAACCTATTTGACAAAGCCTCCCACGCAGGGACCCGCTGAAGCTTTTAAATATTTCTGGGTTTGTCCTTTGTTTTTTTCTGACTCTTGTTCTGTCGCACGCACGCACTCTTTGCGCACTGAATCTTCCAGATCTATCCCAACAAACGAACAATAAAACCCTCCGATCGCCCAAATTAAAAGGATAATCTCTGCTTTTCAAAGATTTGGTGACCTAACCTTGACATGCTAACAGAAAAAGTTTACACTGACTTCAGATATTATGTTTTTCAACTGCAGCTTATACACCTGATTTGCGCATGTCTTTCGCAGGTACGGTACTCATCAGCAAACTCTTGCAGTGGTTCTGATGATTCATCGACAAACTAAAAAGCTGTCATATATCTTAGTGGATATTCCCTTCAGCAGTGTTGGATTGCACTTTACACAGAGCAGGTCCTTACTGTGTATGACCTCTTGTGAATACTGCAGCATCCTGTCAGAAAGGGAACATTTCATTTAGCAAATGTCATGGGTAAAATATGAATGAAGGATGTGACAAAAGCTGAACATCTGAGACTCTATATTAAGTACATGTAATTGCGGGTACATTATAATTACTGACAACCAGCGGCAATCAGTATTCAGTCACTGCAGTTTATTTGGCATAAAGAGATACACCAAGTGTAGTGTTTAATTCAAATAATTTCTTCTCTTTTCCAGACAGTCATTGAGCCTTAACATAACCCAGTGAATTACTTTGCCTACTAGTACTATTTTTATTGACTAAACCTCAAGGTTTAAAGGAAAATAGAAGGAGGACAAAATTGTAGACAAATAAAATATCAAGCCATCAAGATTTCAGATAAGTTGTCTTAAGAAGCAACTCTAACAGACACATCATAAGACAGACTAATAGCATAGAATTCTACTTCCTTTTTCATAATGGTTTCGTCTCTCTTTGTATTCTTTTTTAATACATAGATAAGCTCTGAGCCTGTGCCTTTGAAAATGGGTGCTAGGAATTAAGACATCAGGCTGAGCACTGTTTGTGTGTGTTCGCATTCCCATGAACATATAGGCATGCCAGTAGGACTTTTTTTAAGAAGCCTATCTTTGCACCATTTTTGGTATGATGTGAAGCTGTGCGTACTATATGTGGAGTCATGTGCATGTGGTGGGTAAGCAGAATACAGAACATGCTGGGCTTTTGTAGGACGAGGATGTTGGGTGGTAAATGATGTGTTTGGGAACTAAGTAATGTTGGGGTACTGTGGATGGTTTGAGCTGGAAAGTGCTGGCAGAGTGTCACAGCAAGGGAGAGAGTCGGTCCCCAAAAGCTGTAAAATCCCCACAGCTGGAAAGTCTGTTATCCTGCTGGGGATAGGACTTGTTTACTGCTGGCGATCACTCACACTGCTAGCGGGCAAGATCTGAGAAGAGAGAGTCACCGTGTAAGAAATGCAGCAATTTAACACCGGGGCATGTTACTGGTTTAGCATATTGGAAGCAAGGAACTCAGTTGAAAAGGCAAAGCATAATCACTATGTCATATTTAACAGTTGGCTATCCTTACATTTATTGTTGTTGCTATGATACCCTAAAAAAAAATCCCAGCTGCTTTGGTGTTTCATTGTACTGTTTTGCACATACATTATTAAAATGAAGAAACAACAAAAAAGAGTTAAAAAATGGTCCACAATGTTTTATTACACTAAACAATTGGTAGCTTACTCACTGTATTCCAAAGGTTGTTGGGGCCTTGTAAATCTGTAAATATAGTTTAGATGACATCATTAGAAAATTAGGCTTCATTTTTGCACAGTTTGGGAACTTCAAATCAATAAACAGACACTAAAGTGTATTGCTTTTTTACTTCTACTGGATTGCAATTTATACTTTCTTACACTTTGGGATGAATAAAATATTCAGTTTGGATGCTTTGTATGTATATGTCTCCCACATGGATTTCGTGTCATTTCAAGCAGTTAAAACAAAACATAAAGTTAGTTAGCCACTAGCTGAAAAGGGATTGTCCTTTTAATGTCCATGTGATGGGACAAGGTGGAGAGTTTTGACTGGTGTTAGTGATTTAGAATTCATACAGTTGTCAAACATAGTTAGTTACAAGCAGCAGGTCACTCATTACAGATGACTTGTGTACTTGTCACGTCTTTTTAGAAGAAGAAGATGTGGGGACAATAGCAGCTAACTTAATAGGGTATGGCTGAGTTTAACATGTGACACACTTTTTTAATCGTCTCCAACTTTCATTCATTTCATTCAACGTTCATTTCCAACTCTTTGCAGATTCTGAAAATGAGCCGAGGGAGTCAGTGCAGTATAAAACAGCTGCTGACTGAGGAGTTGATGTGGCTTGAATGGCAGAGGAAATCACATCAGGTGATCTGGCAGGGGCAGAGTGAATCAGAGGCGGTATACATATGCACACGGAAGGCAGAGGTGAGTGTGATTTGGGCGTTTAAACCAACAGAAGTGGGAGTGGCTGATGGGAAGGGGGCGTGGCTAGAAGGAGAGAGAGAGAGAGAGTTAGTGTGACACTCCCAGGCCAGGCATCCCAACACCTATCTGACCTTCATTATGTTTGTATGCAGAACCAATAGTATTGTAACTCATGTGTACTTTTGTAATAAATACTAAATGTGCTGCTTTTTCTTTAAGGGTTATTACTACTACAGGTGGAAATAATAACATACATACAGTAAGTAGAACCAAGGCTGCCCATTCTACACCATAAACAGTCTTTATTAAACGGTTTGTCTCAGGCATCTTAGTTCACAGCTGGTAGGCTAATCTTACAAAAATGATTTATAACAAAACATTTTTTACATGACTCATAAATGTGAGGGAGAACATTAAACAGAGCGCAGCAGAGAGAGTGAGAGCATGTGGGGAAGGCTGTGCCTGCAAACTGCCCACAGCCGTGACAGTGACAGCTCAAGACTGACTTTGACACTTACACCAAAGGTTACTTATGTATTGCTTTCTTGTGAGTCATATGTGGGAGTGAGATACATCTGTTCTTGATCACGCTGAAACCAAACCCTGGTTGAATAGAAAAACATATGGACATATCAAAAAGTTTATAATGTACTAATACTAATTGATCACTAACACACGTAGACATTTCTAATACCAACACATAAAGCAATACTTTCTATGTCGAGTAATATGTTTAAAGAAGTAATAATAAGTATAAAGCAGATAATTTAAACAGAAGCACGTACAAAAAAATATAGATAAAAAAGGCATATAGCTCAATTTGTTCCTTGGCTTGTCTTCAAGATTTTCCAGCGGATTATCCAAAAAGCTCACAAGAACAGGCCCTTCCCTAACACCCGAACTGCTGCCAAATGGCAAAAAAAATCTGCCAGAGTAATCCCTTATGAAAAAACACTAATCTGCTCCCCAAAACCTGCTAATTGTCAATTTGGTTACAGATCTGAGCAAACATAAAAGAGCACTGAACACAGTTTGCACCCACCCACAGATGCCTTGATGGAGATCAGTGAGATCAAAAATTCAGCGATACCCATTATTTCTGAAGGCGCACAAAATAAAAATGATACAGCACCGATGTTTCCAACACGCAATACTGAAAGTTCTCTAGACCAACACTTGTTGTGTAAACACAACATGCATCGTAGCGTATCTATAATTTTTTTTTTAACGTTGGAAATTATTTTAAGTCGAAAACCTGTCTTTCTTTTAAAAGGTTCTGTGAACAATATGCTTTAAGCTATGAGTTCTAATTAGGCTGTCAGAATGGCAAAGAGCAGCTGGTACAGCAATGTTCTGGATGTAAGAGTTACTAATTGCTGTAGCAAAGTGCTGCAAATGAAAAATGAGAAAGAACTGTGTACCATTTCTTCATTAATTAACTTGAGATCTAGTTTGCAAGCTGGTTTGATGGCTACCAAGTCAAAAAACGTCCCACTGAGTAAAAACATATATATATTTTTTTGGCAGTGTGAGCCTGTGGGATATAATTAACGTTAATGCTTATCAAATAAAGGCTTGTTAGAGGTACTGAGGCTTAAATGTATAATGAGCAGAAAAGCATCAGCTCTCTTCTCTTTGTAAAGACAAGTTTTTGGTCGTTTTCTTTTTTACGCACCATCAGCACATCAATAAATTAACACCTATAATTGACCGTGTAGTGGAAATCACAGTAGGCATCTGTGCACACATATGCCCAATGTTATTAATAGCCACTGAAAATCAGCGACGGTGCCTTGCTAGTGAGAGTGAACAACAATAGCCAAACACAGTGAAGCTCTAACATTTTTAGTGGATGACCAGTCAACTCCCACGCATTGAGCATAAGACTAATACAATCAGCCAGCTTCGTTTCACTCTTTTCACACTTTCAAACTCAGGCATTTGGAGTATATTTAAAACAAAATGTGAATATGTGAAAACTGCAAGTAAACTCATTGCACTCCAGCCAGTTATTGACGAGTCAGCTATTTTCTATGGCTAATTAGACACTCACGGCTAGTTGTATTGAAATGTTTCAATTTACAATGCACCCACAGTACCTGTCCATAGTCAGGTGAAGTTAAGTGTCACCATTCAGTATTGACGATAGATGCAAAAAATAAATTATATATATATATATATATATATATATATATATATACACACTTCACAAGTAGTTTTGCTTCCTCTCAATTACTCTCACTTTGGAGTCACAGACATGGAGATTAACTGTAGACCCTAAAGTGCCCATAGCTGTGAGTTTGAAAAGCTGTCTGTGACTGTGTGTAGCACAATAATGGACTGGTAACGGTTCACCAACTGACTATTGGGCGAGAGGTAGGGTATGATCTGGACAGGTCCCCTGTCCCACACAGAGTCATATACAGAATAGGCACAACCCCTCACTCTCACATTCACCTCTACGGACAATTAAGACTCCGTAGTCAACTTGACGCATGTCTTTAGACCGTGGGAGGAAAACGGATTACCCAAAGAAAACACACGCAGGCCTGGGGAGAACGTGCAAACTCAAACAAACAAAATGACCATGAAATGAAACCCACGACCCGGTTGTGAGAGGTAAGGATTTTACTCTTAAAGAGAGTCTTTAATTGAATTGTGTAATAAAAGAGAGAAATTTGTGACATATATTTATTCTGTGAAGTATCTTTAGCCCTAGTGGTTCAGCAAAATGTGGCACTAGCTCATGAGGCGATCTCTGACTAGTTCCGATGTAGGTGTCTGAAAGTGGAGTCACGGCAACTGGACTTCTTCCTGTGCAGTAGAGGTCCATGTGGAGCACTGAAGAAAAGGGCAGTGCTGTGTTTACTATTCCCAAATGTGACATTTAATTGGGGTCAAATGGAAAAATAAAGCATTTGACCCTGGGGTTGTAGTCAAACAAAGCACATATGGAAAGCCCTGAGTAGCTTGTCACGACAGCAGAGCTGGGCACATAAGGCTGCTCTGCTAACTTATTCAATTAGCTTAAAATTAAGTTAAAGATAATAGTCAACATTAAAGTACATACAAGACATAATATGATGGTATTGGAAGTAACTGTTTATACTTTTTACATTTTTTTTACAAGTATTTCTCTGTTGTTTTTGTTTCCTCACTCCTTTCCAGCTTTCTTCACAGAATCATGTGTTCTTACAGGTCGAGGAGGTTCTGCTAAAGCTCCTAATTCACACTGAGGTTTGAAAATTTCAAAAATATTTCATCGACATCGTTGGTGCATGGATCATAGATACGTGTTAGATGGGAGGTTTTAAACATACCTTGCATGGAGATTTCACCCCAGTAGGAGTTTTCTCCTTGACCTTTATTTTTTTCAACAGGTTGGTTTAATTAGTCAGGCCTTGAATGTGATAGGGATAAATTACATTACAAAAATTATGTACTTAGCCCAGTGGCCTTGTCTGGAGTGACTTCTCACTTTACACAGTGCTTATTTCAAAGAAGACTGTGGTTTAGGAGGCGGATGGACTCCAAACCACTGAAAAGGTTTCAGACATCTAACCTGGGAGTTGATCAGTCTCCTCAACCACTTTATTGACCAGATTCTCTCAGAGACAGTTGACATAAACTACAGAAAAATGAAGAAAAACCAAGCAATTTTATTTTGAATGCGCTGTGCATATACTGTACAGTATATACAGGATGCCTTTGGGACCTAGACTCAGTACAAAGGTTCCCGTGCACTAAGCCAGTGACTTAATTATGGCATTTCATGTACATTTCTGACATTCTGGTTTGATGTTTCATCCTGTATAGTGTCTTTGATGCTCACTAGTCCTTGGCCTCCTTCCTTCCACTTAGTGTACAACCTCAGGGAGTTGGGCATATGGTGAAAATCTCCTGCATTGTTTCCTTGTTTACATGGCTTCTGTCTCTTCTTTGTGTCAGCCTATGATGCCAGTGGTGTCGACTCCATGATACCAGGACATAGTGTTTATAGTTAGGACCTTGTCCTTCCCACTTAGCTGACTTCTCAGTACCTTTAATCTGCAGGTGTTTGGCTGTTGCTGCTTTACTTACAACCTCTTGGTGGTTCACATGTGCCTACGGGACCCCCAGAACCCCCAGGCACTTGTACCTATGTTTCTGTTTGTCTGTTCTGTCTGTATCTACAATTATTATATGTATAATGCATATAGATTCTCTGTGATAAGCACACAAAGAAATAACACTGTACTCTGTGGTACAACTCTGCATGTCAGTATGTTTTAGTTGAGCATTTATTTGTTAGTCTGGAACCTCTGGAACTTCATATTTTGAACACTGTTACAAGCAGCAGGAAGCCAATATAAGAAAACAACAGCACAAACACTGCAAATGTTAAAAGTACTGGAAAACACATAAAGCAGACAGAAACTTTTAATTTTTCGTTTCATTTTCAGTTGCTTAAATTATCCAGAAATATTGCAAACTATTCTTTCTTGGGTGTTTGTGATAATATCATTTTTACTATGTAAGTAACTTAACAGATGTGTTCTAAATGGCATAGTGAAAGTACATTGAGCAATTAATTACTTCATTACTAATTACGGCAATAAAAGGGCTCATTAAATGATTCTGACCTCCAGATGAATATCATCTTTTTTTTCCTCATCACATTTTCCCTTCCACAGTATGTCCCTTAGCCATTCTTATATTCTGTCCACTAGCTGCAATTAAAACTTACTGATACCATACTGGACAGAACACTGACAGCTCATTACAACTTTCCAAAATTGAGTTCATTTTTGTGTGATCTACTAATCTACTTCGTGCCTCAGCCTTAATTTCTCTTTTGCCAAAGCAGAACAATAGGCCCAATGCTACAGAGTACATTTCACACAATCACAGGATGATCCCTAGGGCTCATTTAATTCACTTTTATTATTAGGATTATCACTATTATTAACATGTTTGGGTGGAAGTGTGATGGTGTGTGATGTTAAAATGAAACATGAGTAAGCATTTTTAAAGCTATCATCATACTATCATATGATAACAATAACACATTTTGAATAAGACAAAAGACAAAAAAAATTATTAATTGACATAGACAATTAGTATTACATACTGGTCTGTATCATACAAGACTGAACTGATCAATTATTTATCTTATTTGAATTGAGGCATCACTAATAGGATAAAAATGGCTACAGGCCCAGAGGGGTAGTTGATATTAAGAAGCACTTTTGATTAATGGGAGGGCAGGTGCTTGAGTCACCAGAGCAACCTTCCCTGCACATGCAGGATAAAAATAAATCCCAGTAAATATTGTGTTAAAGAACAAACATCTTATTATGAGGAATTGAGCTTTTGTACAGTTCCAATGCTGGTCTTTGTTAAAAACAAGCCATATATGTATAGACTAATATGTCTAGACTACATTGTGTAGAAGAATAAGCTGCGTTTCTACCATATAGAACTATGAGTAGTGAGGAAGATATTTAACCTTTAACATCTTAGCAGAGGAACGCTACTGATTGTTGTCCATTATTTTCTGCACACTGCAAATCAGTGTGCACTTACATTTACCTGAGACAAGTAATCCATAACCCTAAAAATCACTTATAGTGTAGCTGTGCTCAACTTTAGGGCCAGACAGCAACCTATGAGTGAATCACTGACTGCAATCAGCTGTTCTGATTACACTGAATAATTGTCAAGGACTTAAGCCAGAAAAGCTTGATTTTTATTTTTTATTTTTTGGATTAATCTGGAAGTGCAGTTCCCCCTGGGGTAGTCTGTCTGATTAAATGTCACTTACATTATAAAGATCAAACAAAAAAGACATTTTCTCCATAAAAAATGCATTGACCAGAGATAATTGTTTGGAATGTATTTAATGCTTTGTGCATTCATCAGAATTTATTATATACAGGAAATCTGAAAACTTTAATTAAAAAGGGGATTAGATAAACTTGATTTCCTCTGCTGCATTTTGGAGAACCACGGTATGTTTGTATGTGTATAACTTCATTTTTTTTAATTTATTTTTATTTTATTTTATACTCTGCTTGCTATAACTACTGTATCCTACCTGTTCATTGCATAGAGTATTGTATTGCAGTCCCATTGGAGTGCCCATCCACATCCCTGTCCAATACAATGCTCACCAGGAAGGTTTAATGTTACGATGTACAGTGGTGGGAAATATCAATAATATGTCCAGATGAAAATGATTTATATGAAGCACCTTACACACAGGCAACTTGCATGGACAAGGCTGTAACATAATCTGTGAAAATAACGGGTTCCTAAGCACTATCAGAAAGAAATGCTGTGGCTAACAAATATTTTCCACATGCAATTGTGCCTTTGTACCATGTTTAATTGAAAAACAGATGAGTACATCTTACTTGACTGATTACACAGTGCAAAATAGTACAAAAACGATGCATGAAGCTATCCCCTGCTTGCAAGATAAAGCTATGCATGACAGACTGATTAATACCTTATTGGCAGCACATTCCTTAGTCTGATAAAACCAACATTAGTGATCTTGGATCAGATGCCAGGCAAGATGTTTGGCAGGGAGCTGCTCAGGATTACTAGTGACTGGATCACACTCTCATGTCCTCTGACTTAAACCAATAGAAACAGTATTAGGTAACACATGCAACCACAAAAATATTCAGTTTGGCCCAGATAAAACCTGACTGTCATTAACGTAATACTAGGTAGCTATATATATGTAAAAATGTCATAATAAATTGTCAGTAAACCTTATGCTTCATCGCTTATGCTTACTGAATGTGGGGCTTGTGATGTTTTAGAGTTAGAGAGAAGTTATCTGGCTGTAGGGCTTTTTCTTACCATGCCCCATTGCTCAGAAATAACCTTCCTGCTGATATCAGTATCAGTTTCACTCTGCAGAGGTCTTTAAATCTAAACTAAAACCCATTTGTATGGCAATCACTACAAGTTAAAGGCGCAGACAAGCTTATTCCTTAGGAACTGAAGCCTTGATATTATGACAAATGCATGTATATAATTATTGTTTGTTGTCAACACAAACATCACAGGACATGTGAAGTTGTCTTGATTGTTTTGTTCATTTGTTCATTGACAACACACCTTCCCTTCCTTTGCCCAATTAATGAGCTTGTTCAATGCAGGTATGAAGTAAAACCAGCCTAGATTATACATTTTTGATCTCCAGGCAATGTCTCCCAGACTCATGAAGCTACTTCAGTCAGTAATGAAATGAAAGAAAGTCCAGATGTCCTGACTTAACATCCAGAAATATCATTTACCTCTTAGTTAGATTTAATCCCTTCACCAATTATAATTTCTGGAAAAACATTTCATTTTTAACAACTTTCTTTCTTTTTATTTGTTTTTGTTATTATGGAGCTTTTCATGCTGATTTCTTATCTAACCTGCATTTATTCGGTCGTTAGAGGGATGCGACACCTATTCCTCCCATCCACTTCCTCCTCGCTCTCCTCACGTGATGCTGAAAAACTTTATTCACATGTGATAGACATGGGACAGTGTTTAGCAGCATGGGAGCACAAAAGGGACTGTTCTCTCTCCAGTCCTGTTCTCCTCATCGGACTTCCTGTCACTTGCAAAGGTTTGCAGATGATACTGGTATATATGGTATGTATCAGGAATGGGAGGAGGAGAGCTGGTCTTTGTTGCATCGTGTGGCGCCAGGCACCTCCACCCCAACAACCACCAAGACCAGGGAGATGGAGATGGACTTCAGGACGCAAAAGTCTGAACAGGAGGTTGTGGTTGTCAAGGATGACTTTGTGGAGTTCAGGATGTACCTGTGAATGCAATGAAATGTGGCACATGTTCTACCTGTTGTGGCAAGTGCCTTCTTCCACGCAGCGGTGTACTTGGGGAGGCAGCATTGAAAAAAAGGGTGCCTCACGTTTGGATAAGCTGGTGAGGAAGGCAGTCTCTGTTGTCCGAACAGAACTGGACTATGTGGCAGAGGAACGGGTGCTGAGCAGGCTCCTGTCAATCATACACACTCCACAGCATCCACTACACAGCAGACAGAGAAGTAGTTTCAATCACATGGTGCTGTCTATTATTATGTATTATGCTTACACTCCACTTTTTTTTACAAAAAGGGACAGCAGAGCTTTGAGCTAAATCTTTTACAAACATATATTTGTAATAAGAATAAAACAGTAAATCATTTGAATGTAGAATACATCAACTCCTATCTCTCTAAACGCTTTTATGTCAAGACAAAGAATCCAGAAAGAATGAGTCTCCAAATCTTTTGCACATTTTGCAAACACACATCTAATGATTCTCTATGATTTTGGGTTCATCTGCAACAACAAACCATCTACAGGTAGTAGTTTTGTGAAGCTGCTCTTTCATGTGTGGCAATGCATCAGGCCACAAATGTCTGAGTCATGGTGTGTCATGCCAGATGGATACTTAAGTAAACATACACCGACAGGATCAAGACAGACAAGAGAAACCAAATGAAAGCTTCACTCAGTACTGTACATGTAAACGAGGCTGTACTCTGTTGCACAAGAACGGGAAATTTCAGGTCAACCAGAGTTGTTTCCTGTGTTTCTCCACTACAGGATAAGCACATTATTCAAAACGGTGCACTGATGCAATTTAAATGATTTCGTAATGCAGCTGCAGAAGCTATAAAGTGATGGAAACAACGGGTCAGGGATGTCATGGTTGACCAGCTCATGAACCTTGTGCTGTATCTGAGCAACAAAACTGAGCAGTGTTTCCGAGACCCGCTGAAAGCCAGACTCAGCTCATTAAACTGCCACTCTTTTATTCATTTTTTTGAGTTTAGGACTTATTAAAGCAATACAACAAAGGATGTATGGAGTGTGTGTGTGCTTCAGATACACAACAGCACAACAACACCATGACAACCTTGATATGCTATTGACTTGCTTTTCTTTTAACAAATAAATGACTTTAACAATCACGTGACATTAAACCATAACTGCCCAATCTCCATGGACTTTTTCTCAACACCTGATGAATGCGAATCAAATATTTACTTTCGTCTTAGTCTGAGCCTGCCTCAATTTCCCTTGCGAAAGCATTCATGTCTTTAGTTTGCAAGATGTTTAAATCACATTTACCTCACCTCTTGTGAAGGCTTGTCAGAGGCTGTATGCTGCAAACAGCCTTTGTGTTTTTTGTAAAATGAGCCACTGGGACCACAACAACAGACCAAAACAATCAAAGGAAAGTACCTGTTGGCAGAACAAGCTGTAAAGCAAAGTGTTGATTGTCACTGGCATTAGTGATAGCACACATACCACAATACGCTGGGTGAACTCTATGGATTATGTTTTTAATCATTTTAACACCCAGCTGGATTTAACTTTAGAAGTGTGATGCTTGTTGTTTGATCTTTTGCTTAGGTAGCGCAGGGAGGTGTTTGCTTTCCTCTCAGTTCTTCTAGTCATCTTTCTTGTTGTGGTTAGGACACTTGCAGCCAGATGACATATACCTGATTTTGAACTTTGTGAGTGGCAGTAGGGATATTAATCAAGCTACAGCATATTGTCTTATTATTTTCAGAGATTAGTTTTATTAGAAATACGTTACAAAACTAATGTTAAATTAGAAAAGGTTTGTTAAAGGCCTATGTGATTGCTACACAAAATTAATTTGTGCTTTGTAAAAAACAAAAAAACAAAAACATAACATCACTGCTGCTGAATATGGGGTCGCACAACTGCACACTGGTCGAAACTCCTGCACTGAATTCTTCCCACCACAATTATTTACAAACACCAGCTGGTTTTATTCTTTTGGCTAATCAGTATTTGCTTAGTGACAGTGCTTAGATCTACAGTAGTTTAACTCAGGCATATGTATAGCAAATATGTATGTAGATTTAAATATACGTTGAACAGTTGCCATTAAAAACTAATTCTCTGTGCCGTTCCGGTAGTTATATGCTGTAATGTGTATATTTATGGCTGCAGGTGAAATGATACCAGAGTGCAGTGATTAATGATTCAAACCAAAGTTCACCTGACTAATTGAATAATCAAACAAAGCAAATGAAAAAAACAAAACTGTAGTGTTTATGGGGGATTGTTAAGGAAACAAAAAGATATACACTTGATAAACCTACAACAAATTTTGTCATTTGCAGGACGGAATTATTCAGAGGTTTTGGTTTAAATGTGCAGTATGTTCAAACTGTGTTTAAGTCTTCAAAATAAAGCTGAGTATCACTTGCAGTAGGCCTCACTATTTATGCATCAACTGAATATCTTCGCCTTAATATTTTGCCCGCACTATATCTTGAGAGCAGCTGGAACTGAGTTACAGCCACTGTGAGGGGTACAGCTCCAGGCAAGCCATGGGTTTCTTGACAGTTATGAGGCCCTAATAGCCCATGTGCAACAAAAAAAAAAGAAGTTGACAATCTGAAAGGAAGATACAGTACAGAGAGGGTTGGAGGAGAGAGAGAGAGAGAGAGAGAGGGGCAGGGGCAGTATAACGAGAGGAGAGTCAGCAGGAGTGCTCATGATGACGGCCTGGAGGAGACACTTTGTTGTAGTCTCGACACAGTTGTGGTGCTCCACTCTTTTATTATTCTTTGTCCCATTTTCTGTTAATATAATTTTAGAGGAAAATGTTTACAATGTGATAGCTTCCAGCTGAAGCGAGGAAATAAAGTAATAACATTACCCACACTATAGGCGGTTGGTTAGTAAGAACTGCAAGGATTTTGCTGTACATACTGTATTAGCTTTTAGATTATAGTACAGTATACAGTACGTACAGAACGTTCTGAGCTAAATGCTAACATGCAAGACGCTGGTTATCACATACTGTACTTGCTTGTTGTCCTGATGGAGATGTGAATGTGTCTACCTCAGTGAATGACAGTAAAGCCAATGGTAGGTGAGGCAGTTCACACTAATAAATCTCAGACTTGTGGTTGCACTGGATGATTGTGGCCATGTGACAGAACCAGAGCATCCAGGGTTGGCAGTGTGGCCCCTGGCTCCCTTTATCTATCCAGTAACAGCATGAGATTCTGGATAAAAGCATTTGTTGTGAGAATGGTATAAGGTTATATGAACATTAGATATGACTGGTGTGAAGTAATCTTTACATACAGCAAAAGGTATTAGGTATTTACAACAAAACAAGATTAAAACCCACCCACAGACTGGATATAGTGGAATATCACCTGGTTGGCAGATGTGCCAGGACGTCAGACTGTATGTAAGAAATAAGAGCTTAGATGTTCTTTACTTACAGTCTTCAGGTCAGGTCTTGCCAGATTTCTCCATTTTCCATTCAGAGTACCAGTAATTTAATTGTTTTATACTGTACAATGGCTGTGGCAAATACTGACGTGACTCAGTATACTGTAGATAATGATAAAAGAATTTGCCCAGCACAAACTCTTCCTCTATTGAGTCTGAATGTAGGATGAAGTCAGTAATATACTGTAAAGGTGTCACCCAGAGACCTAGCATGTGTACCTCTGGAACAATAAGTGAAGTAATGAATTCTTCCTGGAGTGGCGTAACTATGTTTTACATCCATTAACAGAGCCATCCAATAGTCCGAGACTATCAATTTATTGGGTTGTTTAATGTTATCATGCATAATGTAGAAGGATTAATTGGAAATGGCTGCAACAAGAAGGGACCAATGCATTAAGGAGCTACTTAGAATCAAAAGAGGATTTGCTAAATGGTCCTTCAGTCTTGAGATACTGGAGAATTAATTCAGTGGTGGACAAGAGAGACACTTTTTGAATAGTGCATTATCTCATTGAACCCCACTGTTTTTGGTTACTCTTTAAAATCAAGATGTTGAAGATGATTAGTGAAGCAAGAAGTAAAATGTCCGTGCATCTTCACCTTGGAAGACGTTAAAAAGAAACAAAGAAAAACATGTGAATTTGGGAAATAAAAATACGAAAAGGTCATTCTCATTTTCATTGCATTTCAGTATTTTATTTAACTCATATCCAAATTCAAACCTTAGTTTATGAAGGTGAGTTAAGTGTGAATGCAATTTATACCAAAATTATAGAATATTACTCTGATAACACACAATCACATTCTTCCAAACAGTGCATTGTTTCTTTGTGTCCCCAGCAGTGTTAAATGGTGATAGTGTTAGTTTGTCCTGTAGAGGCAGTTCTGTATGCAGAGTGCTTTTATTTTGATAGTTAAGATTATGCAATGAGGTGGTGTTGACTGGGTGGGTGTGACAATAAAAATATCAATTATTTTATACATGACCAACCGATGGCCTAGCCTTTTTGTTATTTCTTATAGTTACTGCAGTTTCATGCACATAGAATAGCTTTGTTTTTAAATACACTGTCCCCGTGTGATATTTCTCAAGTTGTTTTAGTGCATACGGTAGCTCAGGTGAAAATATATTTTTAAGCGACAGTACCACATTTCTTGTTTTCTATCTATTGACATTTTAACCCTGGAATTTATTGCGTGAAATGATACACTAATGTCCGAATGACAAAGCTTCCTCACCTGCATCTTTTGTAAAAGTGCTCAAAAGATTTTCATTTTTATTGACATTTACTTTATTCTTTGTCATCACGTTTTGTGCCTGGTCTTTGTAGGGTGCTGGTGTACCAAAAATAGCATTCCTCAAAACTTTTCTAACCATTATTCTGGCAGCCAATATAATGACTTGGCCTCTCATTACAGTGACTCCATTTGCCAAGGGAAGTAAAAGCTCAAGTCTAAAACAGGTCAGAACAATTCAGTTGGGCATGCCTGTTCTGTTGCTTGTGAAAACCCAGAGATTGGTCAGGGTTTTTTAGTTTAGTGCATAACACAAAGCAAGCTCTAGACAGCACCTCTGAGCTGCAATAAAATGGGGCTCACACAAAGAGGGAGACTTTTAGGAGGACCGTATTTCTTCTGTTGAAAAGCACAAGCACAGTCTGACACCAAGACAATTATTTGCAAGAGAACTAGGGCATGTTGGAGGGAATTTCACAAAGAAAAATGATGGCAAAATTAATTACATAGGTTAAGGGCAAATAGAATAAAACAAAAGCCTGCATCACAGCAGAAGAGAATCTGATTACTATGATTAATTTGCGAGATCCAGGGTGCTTATGCATGGCAATTCGGGGTTAATTACTTTGAGGATTTATCACGGCAAATTAGCACACTGTAAGCACAGCAAAAGAACAGAGGGGACCAAGGTGGCATTTGATGTGAGGTTTAGATGGGCTACGATGTTTGAAAACAGGGCTGACACACGGCTGCATCAATGCAGCAAAATGTTGCCAGGCAGCCTATAGCGACACTAACAGCACTGTAAGGGTGAATATAGGCACAGTAGGGTTTTGAGCTGAATACTAACACTACCATGGCAACAAGCTTCATCCACAGTGTTTATAGACTCATTTAGGTGTGATGATTAACATTTGCCACAGTTCATTAGAACGTTGCCTTGCTAATCTTTACTAAATCAAGAATGTATGTATGCATCTATCTATCTATGCTGACGAAAATGAACAAAAAATTTAAGGGAAACTATAATTTAATTGTTGAACTTGAAGAAAATTCAACATTGTTTTTTAAACTCCAATATGGCTCTGTCACTTAAGACCATGAAAAGATAAAAATGTGTAAAAATAAAAATACAAATACTAACAATCTTCTGTTTGGCAGAGTGCATTATCCTGCTGAAAGAGGCCACTCTCATCAGGAAACACCATTGATGGTGTACATAACTGTCAGAACACAACTCAATTCACCTGGGAAATGAACAGTTTCTAACTCTTGCTGTTTCCTTTATCTCATTTCTCTTACACGTTGTATCTAAAAAAGCAGTGATGTATTATCTATTATGGGAAAAGGCTTCATACTGACAACGGATTTCAGCTGTAGCCGTCCTGTATGCACCAATAAAGAGTTTTTTGATGGCTTCTGTTTCTCTATGAGGCGTCAGTTCAAGCAAAGTTTACTTACCAACAGAATTTCGAACCGCAGTGCGAATAACATTTACGAAAACCAGGAAAGTAGAAAATGTTAAACGAACCCAAGCGAAAAAAAAAACTTTAGGATTGTGCCAGTTGTTGTCAGTTTGAAAAGCTTTCTTGTACTGCCCATACAATCGAGGCTTAATTAAATACAGAGGTGTGTTTTGTATTTAAATTGTTTCCCTTTTCAACAAATGCATATTGTAATTCCATTCATTGCCATGTGTTTCTGTTGACTCTGTCATTGCAAAATCGCTCTGTTTTGAAATGCTGCACTGTATGTTCTACAGGAGATGACACAATTCTCCAGTGTTCGCTGGTTGGAAGCCAGTTGTACTGTGATGTCTGAGTCGAAAGTTGTGAAGACGCTGAACCTCTGCACTCTTTTTAACTCAACAATAACTGCTCCCATACAAATACAAGAGCGAGTGATGTGCAACTGTATGTTCTTACTGGTCTGACTGGGATTTATCAATGGACTGTGGTCAGTGAGAAGGAAGAAAGGAAGTCATCCCTGCAACACTACTCACACAGGCTATGGAGGAGTTTGGGCAGCCAGGATTGTGATTTTACAAAAATAACACACAGACTGTCTTTGGTACAGTATTGTCATAGGAAGATGGTTTTTAACAATAACATGACATTTGGAGAGAACCTTATTCCTTCTGTGCCTCTTTCCTGCTCTGATCTTCATAGCTGCTCCTTCCTATGGTTAAGCTCAAATACTCTGGGCCAGAGTTTCCATGTAATTACCCGCACATGGTCACCCAGGAGGCTCAGAATCATCCTGCCACTCTCTGATCATAACTGATGTTGAATGGCATTTACCCCCCGGTTATAAAAAAAACATGTTTCTTTAGCTCTGTGCACCAGTGGCAACAGGATGGTTTAGGATGCTGCTATTATTCAAAATCCTTAACAGAGAATGTGAAATGCCACAAAGTTTTTTATACTCACCAGGAGAGCTTGAAAAGAGATATTTTGGTGAGGTTTTTTTAGCATTTGTGCTTCTGTCAAATGGTGAAGAAGTTAACATTTACTGAAAATTAAATGTAGAAGGAGAAGTTACTTATATATACTTATATATATATATATATATATATATATATATATATATATATATATATATATATATATATATATATATATATCACTAAAGGAATCTCCACTAATTTGATTGCTTTCTCATCTGTTTGTCTTGTATGTATTAAACTTTTATATAATTCTCACCAAAAAGCAATGTTTACCAAAAGCTTGGACATGTTCTCTACATGCAAATTATCTTCAAAGTGGGTTTTAACCGTTCTTGCTTTGCATCCTGTGAAAGAAATTGGTGATGAGATGAATAATTGTAAGAAGGATTTTAATATTACTGGAGATTTTTTCTTTGTACCGAAATCTAAAAAAAAAAAAAACTAATTTTAATATTCTAAACATTTGAATGTTTAGTGCATTACTAAATTATATTGTGTATTATAGACTGAGACCCCACACCATTATCACATCGTTAAAATGCTTCAGGCCATTTATAAGTTACAGAAAGTATCACTGGCGTCATAGTTATAGCTGAGAACTGTAACACAGCATCTGAATTTGCTTTGCTGCAAGTAAGACAAATACGCATAAGACAAAATAAACACATGCGATGTCCATGTGCCATATTTTTACGTTCGGCAATAAAAATGAATTAGCTGAGGGACAAAATGGCTTATGACGCTGACAATGACAGTCACTGCAGGGATAAGACTTATACGAGAGATGAGATGTAATCGTGCATCGCAACCTTTATGCCCACAGTCAGTAATTTACAGAGAGTGTGATGCACCAAATGCTGTTACTTTTTATTGTTCTTATTATCATATGCATTATACAATTCTTTGACGTTTTTATATATAGTAACATAAAACTCTGAAACCCTTACAGAAATACAGTCAAGTAGATGTTATACTTATATTTTTCTGAACAGGAACCCAGGCTTTGCATTATTGAGTTACTGTGTGACTTTAAAGCAGAGAAAGAAGCTGTGAATTTCTGGAGAAAAAATACATTTTGAGAAACAACTCCAGCACGGATGCGCTTTATGACCACAATATACATATTATTCTCAGCTTCTCGTGCTGAATTGGGTTATAAAACTGACAGCCCTGTATAACAGGCCTAGAACAATACATTCCTAGTAATAAGAATGGGAAGATTAACATTTAAACATCAACAGCACAAACAGTGCTCAGCAGAAATGCTTCAAAAACCAATAATGGCGCTATGATTCGGCTGGCAAATGCAAGGCTTTAAGCATTTTAATTAGACTGATGGCTCCTTTCGTGCTATCATCTGCTGCCAATGAAACAGTTTTAATTAACCCATTTTAAGGCAGTCGTGTGTATTTGTGTCCATAATGAGCCTTTCTAATGTCAAAGACAAACACATCGCTCCATTCCCAACAGTTTCCTGTGATGGTGTGATCATTAGACAAACATGTTCCATTGTTCTCATTTGTCTGAGCTGTTGTAGAAGCCTGTCAATATCTTACAGTCCATGTCATTTACCCGGTTGTTCTCATCCTTCTCCACCACATGAGACCACGGACAAATCTGACATCTGAAGGAATTGTGGACAGTCAAATTCGCAATAGTGTTGAGTGGGACACACACTTAGAGACACACACTTACCTCGTCTTGCAATAGTAATAATTATATTTAACTACAGCACTGTCGCCTCACAGCGAGAAGATCCCGGGTTCGATTCCCCGAGGAGACGGGGCCTTTCTGTGTGGAGTTTGCATGTTCTCCCCGTGTCTGCGTGGGTTCTCTCCGGGGTCTCCGGCTTCCTCCCACAGTCCAAAGACATGCAGTTAGGCTGATTGAAAACTCTACATTGCCCGTAGGTGTGAGTGTGTGCGTGACTGTGACTTGTGCGCCTGTATGTGTGGCCCTGCGACAGACTGGCGACCTGTCCAGGGTGAACCCTGCCTCTTACCCATAGCCAGCTGGGATAGGCTCCAGCACGGAAGCGGTAGAAGATGAATGAATGAATGAATATTCAACTACAACTACAACTAGGTGTTTTAGAAAGCATGAAGTCACGTTTATTCCTTTTAATAGATCGATATGGAACTATGGAACTCCTTGATTTACACAGCAGAATTAACACATCAGATTTTACTGCTAAGATGATGGTTAGCGCTTAAAATTCCAAGTGCTCTCCAAACTGCATCAACTCCCAGGCGCATAACCCGGCAGAATTTATGAAACAGCTACGAGACATCTCAAATTGTTTCTTAGAATAAAATAATCCTGACTGTTAATGATGTCTGCTGTTGTTTCTTTGACTACACGAACAAATTCATACTGAGATACATGAATTCGTTGTTTGACAATTACAAACCTATCTGTGGATGCATTTGCAGATTTTTCATTTATCAAAAGGTTGCCTCAAATATTCATGGTATATTATCATTATAATGTATGTAGTTTTATTAGAGCCATTTAGATAATGTATTGAGATACAATACATTTAAGAATGAGTTATTGGTTTTAAGGCTGTAGCTCATTGTCAAAGAGTCCAGGTAGTTTGTCCTCACAAAAAATGTGGTATATACAGTAAATGTCATAAAAAAATGATGGGGAAAGATTAAAATAAAACTATATAAAGAAAACAGACATACATTTATCGTATCAACATGACTTGACTGATTTTCTAGCAGCTAAGATCTTGAATCCTTGTCAGGGCAAAACTTTAGATACAGAATGGCTCTCCACAGAGGCCATGTTTATTTAGCATTGTAAAAGAGATAAGCAACCTGTACGGTGTCCTACTTGCCTTTGTCTTGTCTCTGTGCTTAAAGCAATGACTGAGTAATAAAAAATGAAGATGAGGAAGAAAAACACTTGTGCTTTCATGTAATCACTTCTTTCTTACAGTAAAAATGTAATTTTTCTGTTGTTGCTTATTATAATGAACATATACTGTACTGCTGCACACTCTCCAGCTTTAGACACAAAAGGGGCTGCACAGCTAAACTTGTTTTATGAGCTAGCACACCCTGATCTGAATCCTTGTCATTACCAAGTCTACTTTTATCTCCACTGACACCCATCCTCCCACTCTCCACTATATTTTACATGTTCCTTGTACTGCGTCCTCTATCATTGTGCCAATGTCTTCACCTTCAACAAGTCCAGTTCCCTCCTTCTTCGCATCAGTCGCCCACCTTTGTCTCTTTATTATTATTCTCCACACCCCTGTCAGTCCTTTTAGTGATTCCTCACAGGAACACAGGAGGCGTGTTTTATATACATGTGAGGGGAAAACACTAACGGAAGGGAAACAATAGTCTAATCCAGGTATTCATATTTCCACATCCCCAAGGAGCAGGTGGGAGGGCGTTCAGCGCAGCAGGAAGGCCTTTTCTCAGTCCCTTTGAAAGTACAGTTTTCGAACAAAAGGTAGAAATGAATGTGTGTGTCACTGCATGTGTGTGTGGCTTCCTGGACCATATGTTCATGTTTAACTGCCTCCACATCTGTGCTGGCAGCAATAGCAGCTCACCCCACAGGAATGACCACAGTCTGTCAGGGCTCATCAAACACATCCTAAATTTAAATGATGTGGGCGTCTCAGACTTCAGCTTGTTTCATTGCTTTGATGAGGGAACCCAGTCACCTATGACCTGCACAATCAACTCCCCTTTCTGCTCAGGAAAATCCACTGGCCATATCCATAAGGTCTGACCAAATTGTGTTCCCTTGGGTGCAATTACTGTGATGAGGTCATATTTATTCACGTTCAGCCTGATTAGATGTGAGAACACTGCGACCATAAATTTTATGTTCTCAGTTCATTATATGGCTAATTCGAACCAGTTGTAATACCAAAAAAAAAAAGGAATGAGAAATTAATCCATATATCAAATACAGTATATTCACTCCTCCCGTGAGCTCTTCAGCAGGCCAACAAATATCGTATTAATGTACGTCCTGGTCACTCTGTCAATCTATGGCTCGTATTATGTGCCAGAATTCAAACCTTTCACTTTTATTGATGAAGAAGGGCCTTCAATATGTATTGAAAGCTGCAAGTAATTTACTGTTCATTGTCTGGTTTTCCATTCAAGGTGAGTTTAACAGTAGAAGTAAAAGACTCTCAGCTCTTCTGTGCTGATTAGAGTATAATGGCCCGTTGAATGGCATCATTTTATGGCTGGGTTGTTTCAGATGAGATTGAGCAGCGGCGTTATATGGGATGCACCTAAAAATGAATCCTGATTCTCTGTCATTAGATATTTTGATCCACAATGTTTATCCTGGGAATGTTTAAACAATGTGACAGACCTATGTACTGAGCACATACAATTTAAGAAGTACTCACGCAACAGAAGATGATTTCATTCATTTTTTAAATGTTTTGTTCAACAGCTACTTGTGTTCAAAATGATAATTAGTTAATGTCATATTTGAAGTTGGATACTTCCAAAGTAATATGTGTCCAATCCCAATGTAGCTTTTCCTACATTGTATTTTTTTTCTTCCCGATCACTTTAAACAGAAGCTTCTCTATACAAGTTTTAAAAAAGCCTGAAACTTCCTTGTGTTTGCGTTTAGCTGATTTCTGTAGCTGGCTTCTACAGCAGGTGACAAGGACTAACATATCTCAGCTCTAGGACCATACTGTGTGTGACAGTGGTTGAGATTTGAATTGAAAAATATGATTTGGTTTGTTCACATTCCTGTGAAGACAATCTGATCTGAGTCACTTGGGAGAAAAAAGATCAGATTTGGGCCACTTCAGCACATAATGTGAACAAAGCCTTCGTAAAGAAGAGAATGACACTTCCCACAACAGTTCAGGAAGTATTTTATTTCAGATACAGTCGGTGTAAACTGGTTTAAATTAAAAGCATTTCTTAATAGGTCCTGGGTATGCTGGCTGTCAGTCGGAGGCGAGGTACACCCCTGGACAGGCAGCTGGTCCATCACAGACAAAATCACAGCTACAGGCAATTTAGAATATCTAGCAAACCTAACCTGCATGAGAAAATCAACTGAGACACAGGCACTCAACTCTGGATCTAAACGCCGGTATCCACTTCTAACGACTACACAGTCAAAGCAATAAGTAGGAAATTAAGAAAGCAACTATGAAATAATAAAACAAAATTACATGTGCAAGCCCATTTATGAGCAGGATCCCAGGAGACAACATCTGTGAGATAGGCCTTAGCTACCTTATGTAGCAGTTGCACGGGAATTACAGACAAATGACTGATTTCATATGAAACTCAACATTATGCAACAAAAAAGAAAAACAAATAAAACACCACACATGTATTTTTGGACACAATAAATTCCAATAAATAAACTCCATGGATATTTTCTAGCAGCCAGATTTGATTTTAATCAAATAGAGTATTATGTATTTTTCAGTACATAATTTAAATTGCTCTGAAAGAAGGACACCCAGTTGTCATGACTCCACTTTCAGAATGAAGTGACCACGGAAAGTTAAACACAGTGATACACCGATGATGACTAGCAAGCAAAGCTGTAATGTCCTTAGATTAAATCTAAAATTAAAATAAAACTAATTTACTATGATTTGTTTCCTGTGTATGTGCATGAGACATAATAATGTGTAATACATTTAGAAATGATCTGACTAGACCTAGTTTACTTTATTTAAGTTAGCTTCCACTAAATTCATAGATAGGAAAATAACAGCACACAAATGTGGACTTTTAAGTAATGAATATCTCATTGTTAAATGCCATATTGTAATCTACAAAATTATTTACACCAAAGGTAAAACTCCGATTGTGACTGGTTAAATGGGGTCTATCCGTACACGTGTAGGACACCGCAGAGCCATCCAAGGGGAATTGACGATGACGATGGTTTGGGACCCTCAAAGCCACATGCTGTGCCAGCAAGAACTGCGCTGCCTTCATCTAGAGGAGGTTTGTGTGTTTCCATGTGCCCCTCAAGTCATGTGGAAAATGCAAACCCCTTTCAGTAAAAATGAAGCAAAACCTGAGGTGTGTGCGATAATGTTGACACACACACACACACACACACACACACCCACACACACACACACACACACACACACACAGATGGCAGCTTCAGTGACAGTGAGCTATTTTGTCAATTGTAAATAACAACATAAATATTTAAGTAGGATTGCTTCTGCTTACAGGATGTTGGATGTAATGGCTGCTGGCCAGAATCCACTGGTAGCACTTTAACCCAGCAGACTAAACAAGCTACGTGAGAGGAGGTTTATGCCACCAGTTCGTCATTTCTTCACTGACCACAAACAAGCAGCCACATAAATTATGGAGCGGGCTAATAAATTTCCCTATTCATATTTTATTGGTTGTAATACACAATCTGTCTTACATCTGACAATGTTGATATCATTACACAACAAGGTACAATCTTTTGCTGTTTGGCATCAAACCCTCTCACATTGAAGTGGGGGATGTGCAGTAGCAGTGAAACTTGTTTGGAAGAAGAATGACTCTCAGATGAGGCAGTGAGGACTGGGGCACACACTCTCTGGCTGTCTGCACAGAATTAAAATGTCAGACTGAGCTGCTGAGTTTGTGACCTCTTGACCATTTATGCAAATGGTTTGAGAGTTGACAGTGAAGAAGGAGCAGGAGTTCCCGAGAGGAAATGAAGCTGTTATTCCCCTCAGGTAGAGAAATGCAGGATTAAGTTGTGGCTGGGCTTTTCAACAGGATAAGCATATTTGACACTGGAGCAGTGCTGACGCTTCAGGCATACATTGCACTTTAATTTATCCCTATTATGATTAAATGTTTAATATTTGACTTGAAGTAGTTCCTAATGACTAAGCTCTCTGCGTGTGTTTTTTATCTAATAAAGATTAGAAATCCGTTATGTTCAGTCATGTGGAGCAGTTTGACTTAGCAGACAAAACGTGTCCTCCTACAGTTCAGAATAAAGTCACGTTGTGTCCCTCTCTGATGTGTCAACTATACACCCAAAGGTGGACAACAAAATAAAATTAGTGTGCTGGACACAGTCATTGATTTCCAAATAAAGCCAGTCGATACTGCTTTCGATTGACATTGCATGTCTGTTTGTGAATTGCAATAGATTTTTCCTGTCTTGCTCGCGTTCTCTGTAGCTGTGCCACTGGCTCGCTGCCTAATGAATTTGTTTTGTGTCACTTTGCGCGACAGCTGTCACTCTCCAACTTGGCACATTGCTTTCACATCAGGGAAGAGGAAAAGGTAAGCCAGATCGATTGACGTTAATTATGCGGATGTAACTAGGGCTGGTGCACATTGGTCTGCGTCTCCTTCACAGGAGTCGATAAAGGTCAGGCAATTAGTTTTTTTCCAGCAGTTCAGTTTTTTCTTTTCTTTCAGGGATTCAATAATGTCTTTTTGGAGATGGAGACTGCCTTTGCATTGTCAAGCACATTATCTGGTCTCAACTTCACACATCTCATTACAACACACTTGTTGTTTTGATCAGTTGCTGCAGTGAAAGTGAAGCAGGAAGATGTTACTGCATAAAGTTAGAATTGCAGTAAGTCTGGGGTCTGGTTAAGCAAAATGTTACACAACCACGTGGGCAATATTCAGTCATACCCCAAAAACCACCACAGACCACCTTTTCTTCTTCTCTTGTTTTTGTTGTCTGGTGTACATGGGAGAGTCTCCTGGGTGAAGTTGGACTTGGGTAAACAAGAAGAAAGAAACGTATGTTACTATCCTCTCTAATCTTGCTGGAAAGTTGCTGGAGTATTGCACAGGATTGCATAGTAATAATAATGATGAAAGCAATTCAAGCATAATAACATGACACCAATGTATTACCAATAACATTACTTAGATTTCGTCTCAGCCCTGTTCTTTGTAGCTGAATGTGTACTACTGTTACTGCAGAACCTCCCTGCTACAGTAAGTGTCCCTCTCCTTTATGCTCACTCATTTTGATATCAAAATGTCAAAAATGAAACAAAAAATATCTTGTAAACTTTCTGATTTTGAGATATGTATTATTTTACCATGTCTGTTCTAACTAACATACATGTAATAGTGTACATTAAAGAATGATTTTAACAGGCACCTTAAGTAAAAGGTGACAAGGAGGTGGCTACATTTCAGGTGGGTATGCCATAAATGTGTTTTGTAAGAACAGTGACATTTTAGGCAGGAAACATATGGTACACTGTCGACTAAAAAAGAACCCTTATCATTTTTTTCAATACCTTCCTTGTGGAAATCATTGAACAACCTTCTCAAATCTCATTGTGGTGAACCGACTGCCCTGCTGGATTCTGATCTTGCTTTAAAATATGCATGGAAAGAGGGTAACAGTTTGTGCGCACTTCCAAGAAGAAGGCATCTGTTTCCAGTTCTGAGCCAACAAGTAACATCTCCACTCCAAACAGGGTTGTACTCAGGGAGGCTGTGCCAACGTTTCTGCTGCTAATTTTGCAGTTGGCCTAAAAGCTAAAAACATTGAGCTCTAATAATAATATGCACCGACGAGCCAATACATTACGACCAGCACGTCCCCTTTACACAGCGAGAGGGTGCACTGCATGTCGTGGCATATTATTAAAACCTATGCCCTTCTAGGCTCCTTCTATCTTTTCGGTTTGAATCTCAGCTGTGGCTCCCTTGTCTCCATGCTCTCCTGCCCACCATGCAGCAGCACTATGAAATATTTATGTGATGAGGAAGATCCACATCCCTTGCAGTCAAGAGTTCAGACACATTAGGAGGTGACGCGATAAATTCATGTACGCGTCTTTGTGAAATGGTGACACTGAAAACTTACCAATAATTTGCATACTCTATGTTGACAGTTTGTTAAAGAAATATCTATAACCTGGTTGGAAGAAATCACAGCTAGTTATTCTAATTATTACAACATAATGAATATAATCTAATCTACAGTGGTTTTTAAATTTTTGCTCTGGACCCAGGTTGTTTTCTGTGTCTTTTATTTATTTTGCCTAGGTTTGTTTTTTGACATTTGTCTTATGGGAGTTAATCTGTTCACACATTTACATTTCTTCTCCGCAAGACAATTTTATAGTTATAAATTACTCTCACTTCAAACTTGGGCTGAGAAGTGGTGCTTTGGCAACTGCCAGCTAGCTGTAACAGCTGGCCTCGCCTTTCGAGATGACAGACTTTTCACTGCGTTCCTCTGGCTAGAAATTGAGGTAGGTTGGAATGTCTTCCAGAAGAGGTGTATTTTTTTAAGCGTTGACTTACTGTGTATTTGTTTCTGTGTTTCAATAAAACCATTGACACGGTAGCCTGCAGGTGTTATTATGTTTCTGCTGCAGCTGTCACACACCAACACAAGCATAAAATACTAAATTGATTGAGGCTCTCAATCCACAAAACTGTACAACAATAATATAAGCCAGTTAGCCATTTGTGACCATCAATCAAATTCACGTTTGTTGTGTTGACGCAGACCTGACTGTTTGGCCAGAATTATAAGGATTCATCACAACCTGTTTCTACTGTGGACTGTATATGCCCAATTCTTGCACAAGGCACTGCAAAAAGAGCAATAGCCTTGGTTCTCTTTCAGCGTTGTCCCAAAAAACACTAGAAAATACGCACATGTCCTGTTCACTGTGTGTTTCCAGATGGGAAACACTAGAAACTGAAAAAAACGGGTCTAGATTAAGCTAATGAAGACTAAGTAGAAAAAAGTTGAACTGAGCAGAACAGAAATGTTAGTCATTAATAAATCACATATTTTAGAGTTATTAAAATGTATCCTCCAGGCATGTTGGGTTTTTGTACCAATTTTCTGGCCAATTTAACCAATAGTCATTCTTTTTTCAGTTGTCCCTAGAACCAAGCCTCTGGTGTCTATAAAATATGACATAACTTGATGATTCCTGCATGAATACTCACGCACAGTGATTTATTTATTGCAAAGCAATGATGTATGAGAAGTTGTCATGGCTGTGTAGAGTATTTAGTAACGCTGGCCACCTTTCTTTCTGATATACTAGGCAGCATGTGCTTTGTTTTCATCACTATGAAAAAAAAAGCTTTCCATTGCATGTGTGGAACAGATTTGCAAGCGCTCACCGTGTTCACTGCCACTGAGCTGACAGTATCTGGTCTGCCAAGCCAATGAAGCAGAACACTTGAGGTAAATGAGTGTGTTAAAATACATGAGAGAAGGGGATTGGGAGTAGAAAAAGGTAGCTTATTGCCAGAGGGTTTCATATCCTTCATAACTGTATGAATAAGAAGTAAGGTATGCCTCTTTGAAAACCAAGCTTTATATTCAGCTACTTAGAAGGGCCTTAGCAAAGTGCTCTTCAGTGAAAACAGTCTTTTATGCAGCTAATATACGTTTATTGATACAATTTATATTTTTAATAATATATATTTATATATTATTTAAACATTTTACGAATAGTTTGGTGTTCAACGGCTGAAATTTGATCAACCCAAACTACGAGATGTTTATGTGTCTACGAGGTGTCTGTGGATACAATACAACAGAGGAAAGTAAGGGATCTGATCTCAATAGCTTTAACCTCTTAAAGTCTGGGCTCTTATTTGTTTTCATTTCAGCAGAAAACGGAAAAAATGGAAACCTAGCCATTTGTCCTGTCAGCAGAGGTGACATACTGTAATTGAGCTGTGCTAGATAAAAACATGGTGGAATGAAGTCAACTGGGGGTCCAGGTCTCACATTTGGACATTTGTGATGTCCTCATATGGACGTCACAGCTTATGGATGCTCGCTAGAGGCCATGAATACTATCTATACTATTGACTGTAGTATTTTGGAATCACTGGGTGAGTTTGCTGTCATCCCCTCACTTTGATTGGTGTACTGGGAATAGGGGGAAAATAAATACATACATAAAAATGTCATGGACTAAAGAGATCAAAAAGGCCCAGTCTCTCTGTGCCTAGAAGATTAAAGATAAACTTCACTTGAAAGCATGAATTTTACATTTGACCCAAATGTGTCTAACAGTTAGTGGGTTCTGAGACAGGCCACAGGCATCATATGGGGAGAATATTATTACAGCCCTGTGATTAAGACACATGGAGCGGTCAGGCAACATACTGTAGTTAATACTGTAGTTAAGTGTTCCATCTGCCACTTGTAGAATAAAGTCTTTATAGCTTGTAGAAAGCTTATCAGACTGTAAACTCATCAGCTGAGGGTTGCAAATAACTATCAAAATGAAATTCATAAGGTGTCAGATGCCAGCAACAAGACTGCAGGCTCTGCAGAAGGTAAATTAACACTTATCAGAGCAGAGTTAAGATAAAAGCACTAACACTCAAGGCGACTGTTTGGGAGATATACTGCATTTCATTAGACCCCATGGGGATGTTTCAGTTGTGATCATCTGCTTTACTTTATGTAACATGAAACTTAACAACAAGGAAGCTGCAGAACAATCTGCTGTTATCAGATCAATGGCTTTCACAGTTTTTATTTGTCCCAGATCAGGAAAACTGAACAGACTGGGAGCAACTGAAACGGCAAAGATTTCAGTACAGAGCACAAGGGAGAACATTAAGTGCTGCTGAGCCATCACTTGCACAGCGTAGACACAACTCAGGCTTTAGGAAAATTATATTTTATTTTCATGTTCTACAGCAAAGTTCCCTAAAATCGGCCATTTGGTATCAGGTGATCAGAAAGGCTGGAGAAATTATAAAAATAATAATTTAATATATAATAATAGATTTTTTTTTTTTGATTACTGGTGTCCAAAAGATCTTTTGTTTTGAAAAACCGCACCCTCATGAACAGAGGGATAGCTGACATGTTTCAAACATTAGCAGTGGTTTTGGTAAGGATGAGCCAATGAGTCAAATTTCTCTCAGCTTGTGCACGACCACCTGTCTCTGCTTTTAAGAGTTTCAGCTGTACTTGCTGTACAATGACAAAAGACGCGAATCGAGCCCATCTGTGCGGGAAGGAAGATTCTGCTGGAGATCATAAATGATGGTGGCCTCAAAATATGTTTCAAACAACAACTCTGTTGTTGTTCGTGATTAAGATCAAGGCAGAATATCCAAAGATTGCCATAAAGGTGGTGAATGCCTTGCTTCCATTTCCAACATCCTATTCCAACATGCTCACATCTCCCACTAATTCAGGGATGAGGTTTATTTTTATGCACTTTGTTTCACTTTGTGAAAGTGAAGTGTTTTATGTTTTGAGTAAAAAGGTACAGTAATTGATATAAAGGCTTATTAAACTTATTAAAAAACCTCAAATGATACCATACACAAATTAAAATCACATATCTCCTCCTTAATCTGCCCACTTTTAGAATTGGCTAGGAATTCATTGTTAAAAATATGATAATTTTAACAATGTCATACTACTGATGACAGATGAAAAAGAAAATTGAATATATATAATATTAGTTAGTGACTAATGTAGTTAGTCTGATGTTCAAGTTTTAAATGCTAATACAAAAATGAAATTATTGTTTATGCATCCATCTATCCATTATCCCAACTGTCTATCATGTTAATGGCTGCAGAAGGTTGGAGTTGATTACTCTGTGTAAGTCAAGTTGTACACACTATATACACACTGGTATATAGTATATATATAGTATAGTACTAGTCTATATCAGGTCTGTCATACACACCTTTTCCACTAAGAAGGTTCAAAAGTTTATTCACTCTGCTGGGAAAACTGGCCCTTGAATTGCACCAGTCAACTGTTAGTCTATAAGAACTTCACCCATAGGCTTTGATCATTGTGACCAACAATATCAACTACAGCTGTTTTGCAAAATTGCATATTATTGAGTTATTTGATAGATTTGGTCAAATTTGCAACGTGTTTGTTATTCATTATGAATTGAATTTCTTTAAATTAGTCTTAATACTTGCTGTGTCTCCTAAAACATCGATATACAACTAAACTGTCATCGCAGACTTGTTTATTCACAGATGCTGAAACCAGAGAGCACAGAGCACGTTTGAAATGATTCAATTCTGAGGTTCATGTCAGTGTTTGGGTAAACAAAGTGCAAATAGCTCCACATACATGATGTAGTTTAACATCCTCACCGCTAGTCAACCTGTTTACAAAGTTTATCAGCATTGTTGGCTATTGTTCTTTGAGGTGGCACATTAGGAGATTCTCTAAGAAGGCATGCAACCACCTCAGAACTACTTTGAAGCCTGTATTTGTTGAAATGAGTAACATGACAAACAACAGATGCAGTAGTAGACTATTTGTTTAAACTGTCCAAGCATACAATGAATGCAGTAAACAAACATACATTTATAGGTAAGACCTAGTTGATGACGTTTAAATAGTAATGATTCTCACTTCGCACTAACATTGCATCTTGTATTTACTTCATTAAGATTACGGTAGGTAGCTTTATCTTAATGTAACACTGTCACTTTGGAGGCTGTTGCTTTATACTTTAATATGTCCCACCAAAAAACCCTAATGTATCACCTCTGCTGCAGTCTATTTATAATTTAAGGTGATTTTTTTTTTTCTCGCTTTAAAGTCCTCATGGCTCAGGACTATGCTGCAGTGGCGAGCTACTCCCAGACTGCTGCTGTTGGCTTTGTGTTTAATGGGGCCTAAGGGTGTTACAATAAGATTAAATGTGGCCAGTCAGGGCACCTACTCATGTCACATAAAAAAGAACAAAGGCTGTGGTGCATGACATTTATGAGATAGTTGGCCGAGCAGGAAGTGTCTGGGGATGCTGTTTGCTGTTTGTTGCGGGTGTCAGCTGCTCTCTGAGAACAAAATTGACAGCTGAACAAATGATCATGCAATGAACAGGTAATTAAATACAGCATAGGCAATAGATACTCATAGAATGTAAACAAACTCACTGGGATTCAGACAAAGATCACATTGTTGTTGTTGTAATATAGTTATTTTATGCAAATCAAGCTATGCAATCAATACTGTCTTTTCCTGACGAATTGAAGAATAATATTCAGAGACTTTACACAAACTCTATACAGTGAAAAAAGGTTTGAAATGTGAGCTAGTGCCTAGAATCTTAGCAGGGTTTGTTGGTTTTTGCAATGATTAAGACACAACATGAAGGTCTGAGGTCTGAATCCACCAGCTTGCTGTGGACTTTGTTTGTCTGCATAGCTTTCCTCTGGGCACTTCGGTTTTCTCCCACATACATGCAGGTTGGGGTGGTTTTAAACCGCCCGTAGCTGCAAATTTGTGAGGATTTTCTGCCTCCTCTGTATGTTGTCCTAAGGACTTTTCCAGGATGCATGGATATGGCTGGATGTCCAGTGTCAACCCAAATTCTAAATAACAGGAATACTTTGTGTTTTAAATAAAAGCTAGTATATATAGTATATAAACATCAAAATTGAGTTCATGAAGATGTAAAAATCAAAGGATAACACTAAGTTGATGCCTCGAATTTCACTGTTTTCCCTGTGTTACATTACATGACACGTAGTAAATGTACTGTTTATTGATTGCATTTGATCTTTTTCTGAAACTGATACATGCATAAATGACACAATTAACATCGTTTTCTCTTTTTCCAAAGGCCAGAAAACTGAGATTTCACAGACGCGTTCACTTAGAGAGGTATTGTATTTTTGGCTCCTGTCTAGTTTGATGGTACTCCCAGACATTTCGGTACCGTGCAAGCTTACTGAGCCACAGAGAAAATGAAAAACAAATCTGATGGAATATGTCCAGGTTGCAATACGAGCGCTCCGTGTTTACGGGGACAACGTGTAGTTTATGTGTATGTTATGTTTTTAAGCTGACTCCGAAGCAAATTCAGGACGTTTTATGACACGTGTTATAATTTTACACATAAATTACACATTTCTGATGATCACATAAACTTCTATTTATAAAAAAACAGCATGTGGTGGAAACTCACTCCTAGACTGCAGTGCATATTGGTGCTACACAATAAAAGCTGCTCTGGAAATGGAAGAACTGGAAGTAGATGTATTGATTTGCAAACACTTGACTAAAGACAGAACTGGTCGGAGCATAGGCACAGTTTCAGTTGCAAGACAATACCTCCAGCTTGGAACACAGCATTTTCTCCCTTCTGACAGGAGACATGAGCTCA
The DNA here is from genome assembly GCA_030770545.1 of Macropodus opercularis. Taxonomy (NCBI): domain Eukaryota; kingdom Metazoa; phylum Chordata; class Actinopteri; order Anabantiformes; family Osphronemidae; genus Macropodus; species Macropodus opercularis. The sequence continues at coordinate 6,953,201 of CM061109.1, forward strand.
TAGAAGAAGCGACACGCACACTCATATCACTCTACAGAGACATAAACAATATGACATTTTCAGATTGCCAGCTTAGTACTGGCTTGGTAAACTCGTGCACTTGATTTATTCTTCTTATAGCTATTGAATGCTGTTGTTTTGTGTTCACGAACCCTAAACTAACTTTGGAATTTATAGCAGCGCCAGGCAGCAACAACTCTGATATCCACTGCTGTTTGAAAAGAAAACACGTGACCACACTTCACAGCTCCATGTTCATGTGAGTTGACGAACTGTCCTGCTGCGAGACCTGTGAAGATGATACGCGTTGTGGAGCTATTTAGGTGTCACTGATGGCTGTGACCCCCCGTAGGTTCGTGCAAACTCGACCTTGTGGCTGAGTACAGTGCATTTTCAGCAGAGCAAAACAAGACAAGAAAACAGCAGCCTCAAACCACAGGGGTTCAGTAAAGACCAGGAACCATAAACGGTAAATTACACTTGGAACAAAAGAAGCTGCTTGGGTGGATGCTGGATGTTTTTTGTTAACAGGGAGCCATTTCACACAATTTAACAACTACCTCGGGAAGTGCTCCTTCCTCCTTTCTGGCCTTTTTTTTTTTTCACTGAAACCCACCCCCTTCCATCCTTCTTTTACTTTCTCCACATAAAATAAGCAGCAGGGCCACATAAACAAAAATTGAGGTTTAAGACTGAGCTGGCAGTTGTGCTGACGATGCAAATCTTGCTTGCACTCATAGCCTTTGCTTCTCTCTGTGTTTCTGTAGTGTGTTTAACTTATGCAAACAGAGACACACACACATGCTCAAATTTGTCTCCTGCCTCTGCAGTTTAGACACATTAGGAGACGAGATGACAAAATGGCACAGACAACCACACTGTTACAACACCTTGCTTGTACAGTCCATGTCAGCTGGCAAACATGCGCTCTCCGGACCCTTTGACATAATTGCTACATTGTGACTGACTTGATCTGCATAACTAAATCAAATAGCCAGAGATTAAACTAAAATCTAAACTATAAAAACACTGCAAAATTGTGCCACACCTGTCTTCTGACCATGCTCATGGAGTTCATATACAGTATGTGCAAGGAAAATGGTCTGCACTTGTACAGCACTTTTCTATCTATTGGAACTCAAAGTGCTTTGACACTACACCCATTCACACACACACACACACACATTCACGCATTCACAAGCCGGTGGCAGAGCTGACACACTAGGGGTGGCATGAGGTTCAGTGTCTAGCCCAAGGACATTTCAGCATGTGACTGGGAAAGCCAGGAATCTAACCACCGATCCTGGCGGGCAACAGCTCTACCTCTGAGCCACTGCTGCCCAGAGACTGTTACTCTATAGAAAGTAAGGATGTTTGCTAAACCAGATTACTCACTGTACATCATTCTTGGCCTGTGACATAAATTAAAATTGATTAATCTCACTAAAAAATCAGTAATGCCTGCTAGTCCATTTAAATATTGTTGTTCATATTACATATATCTAGCTCTTTCTCTGTTGTTTCCATATATCCAAACACACACCACACATACCATACAGTATGCTCCTTAATCTACCAACTCATATTCATCAGTCGGTGCAGACAAATTTAATTAGGGACATGTTTGACAAGATCACTGGATCTTGCACCTCATATGGCTTTTCCATTGTGTTTATCCTTGTTAAACTCCATCAGCTCATAGATAATCAAATTATCCTGATTACTCTGTTGACAATTGAGTAAATGTTAAGTCTGGCTTTTTTTGTTGCTTCAAAGCTGTCTTCAAAATTGAATGAAGTCAGGACCATTTCACATCAAATGGGAATTCCTTATTGAAAACTGAAGCTTAATTAAATGTTTAGCTGCAAAGCTCACATTGCTGCAAATTGTTTATGTAATAAAACTGCTTTGAGGGAGTTTAAGCAAAGTTTTCATATCAGGGTGATGACAAAAATACACAACCCTGGTGCATGTCTACTGAAGAGGGCCTCAGCAGTCACATGTCCCATCATTATAACTCATCCAAAAATGCACAGATTCTTTTTAAGTTTAGAACATAGTTTTGTTCAGGATTGATAATCCACAGGTTTGTAGCTGTGCAAGACAATGAATCTTATACGGTGCATATTTAATCCCACTGTTACATTCTAATGTGTATGTGGGACTAAATTAGTGAAAAACACAACAGCCTTAAATGAAAGCGAAGTGATGTGACAGAAGAGAAGCAAGCAGTAATTGCACAGGCAATTGCCTGTGTTACCCTGTGTGCCCTCGTTAACAGGGCACGGCTGATTCTCATCTTCAAACTGGCTGGGAAATTTGGGTGAAGGCTGTTAATGAGTAAACATTATGCTTAAACCACTGTCACCCAGGTGTTGTGGAGGAAGGCACAAATGTTCCAGCTGAGTAACTAATTGAGGCACAGCAATACACTGGGTGGTCAAAGGTTGCTCCAAGTATTACTATGTGTAAACTGCATGAGGGTAAGTGTGGAAGGAAAGGAGTGGATTCAGCAAACCTTGTCTTCATTAAGCCTGAAGTTGAGGTGCAGGGCCCACATTATTGCCTCTAATGGTGAAGTAGACTTGCCTGTGCAAGAAAGTTCATTCAACTAGCCCCGAAGCTTTAAAAAGAGCTGTACAGACAAATGATGTACTTCATTTGGTTGCTTAAACACTAGCTTTCACCAGAGCATCAGCTGTTTATAAACTCTGGAGAACGCTGTTGCGGAGGATCAGCACCAAGGACAGCACCAGTGACTGTCCGCAGTCTTTGCTGCAGCAGATTAACAGGTTCACATTTCCTCTCTCACTTTGCTCTGGAGGAAGGAATCTTTAACATTTGAAATGCAGAAGAGATCTAAAAGAGATCACTTAATGAAAGTCAAAGCATGCACACTGATTTGAAATAATTATTGCACATTCGACAGATACAAAAATGCTAATAAATACGCATACTGTACACATCTTCTGCATTTGGAAAGAACACCAGTTTGCACATTTTTCTTCGGGCCAAATAGTCTCTCTAATCATATCTAATCTAATAAAAGATTCCCTTAAGTAACTGACCTTTTATGGATTTTTGTTGGGCGGCTGTGGCTCAGAGGTAGAGCTGTCGCCCACCAATCGTAGGATCGGTGGTTTCGATTCCTGGCTTCCCCCAGTCATGTGGCGAAGTGTCCCTGGGCAAGACACTGAACCCAAAGTTGCCCCCGGTGTGTCAGCCTAAGCTGCATAGCAGCTCTGCCACCGGTGTGTGAATGTGTGTGTGAATGGAAAGCACTTTGAGTACCGATAGGTAGAAAAGCGCTATACAAATGCAGACCATTTACCATTTGTTATGCCTGTCAAAATATTACATAAAAATATCTAGTTTACTTTGGTGACAGTGCACTAATGAGTGCTTAGACTTATTGATTTGCATTTAGCTTCACATTTATCGCTAGTATAGTTTTGTTGGCTGTAATGACCATGGGTGAGAACAGATTTATTCAAAAACTTTCAGATTAATTAATTGATTGGGAATTCCATACTCTACAGTCAAAACTCTATGCAAACCCTTTAGTTGTGTATTGTAGGTCACATTTTTGTGGTAAGTTGGTGATATTAGTTTGAAGTCAAATTTTCAGAGTTTGAAGAATTGAGTTCTCAGTTTGCTAAAAAATTAAAGCTCCGTCTACAGACTGCGCCTATTACACTGGTGTGTGATTGTGGTGCATCACTCAAGCTGCAGGGCTGCATCAACCCCCTCCTGTCAAACCCCGCCACATGCTGAGGCCTGGGCTTCACTCGCCTCCCTCACAATATGGCTGCCTGGTGCGCTGCGCACACACAGACATCAATTAGAGAAAGGTTACCTTGTGCTGCTGCTGGTTGGTTGTCTTCCTTGCTCCAAAAGAGGCACAGAGTGAAATCATATGTGAGAGGAAAAGCAGACTTCTGTGGGTAATTTTACTCCACTCTCTTGTCAACAATCTACTTCTGCCACCCCCGCCCATCCCAAACCACCACCGTTGTGAAGATTTTCGCTGTTTTCCAAGTTTTCCGGTTTAGATTGTCGAAAGGTTATTTTCCAGCTGTGTCTCCTCTCAGATTTTTAATAAAAACTAACAAAAAAGAGGGCACATGAATATTTACCTGCAAACTTTACACGAGTTGTATTTTTTTTACAAAACACTAATGTAAACCGAAGCAATAAACTGCCCTGGGTTTCAGTTGTATTTTTTTTTAATTAGTCATGGTGATGTTGTGTTCAATTTTAATTTTGGGAGAGGGGTTGTGTTTATGCCACTGGATATTTACTGGAGCAGTGGAGGTTAAAATCTTAAGCATGTCTTCTTCTTTGTTCATCAGATTAAACTTCCGTGCCACCACCACAGGCAACTGGTAGAACTGGCATCAAAGTATTAATTATAGAAAAGTCCTATTTGTAGCACGGTTTGAGGCAATGTGAATGTATGTGCTTGTTTGTATTTCTTCTCGGGTGTGTAACTGTGCCTCTGTGTGTTCCTGCAGGTATATGAGAGTGATCAGAAACAAGACTGACTGACTGTTTTGCCCGATTTATAAAAATGTACTTCCAACAGCTGGTGAGTTATTAAAAAAAACAAAGGTGGAGATGATTAATAGCTTTCCCCTCTCTGTCTCCCTTCATACCTTTCTACAGGTATCGTCTCAGAGCTGTGTGCCTCTAGTGTGCAGTTTCTGGTCCAACCATCCTGCCTGTATTCTGCTGCTGCCTGTTGTTGTTGTTGTTCACTTGTCTCCTGTTGTTTTATTTTCTGTTCTCTGTCCCTTTTCTCCAAACGTTTGAGGCAGATGGCTGCACACATTGAACCTGGTTCTGCTGGAGGTTGTTCCTCTCTACTGTTGCTATGAAAATGTTTTGAATTAAAAAGCTTGCTCAAGGGGGATTTGTCTGTAAGGTTCAAAACCTTACTTTACAAAGTGTGTTGAGATTACTGTGGTTGTGAATTGAATTGAATTGAATTGAATAACCTTTCTACATTAATACATACAGTTGATAATCTCAGATGATACTTTGTATATTTGTTCATGCCTGTGTCATTGATGACCAACATTATCAAGGATTGAAATTACAGGATCACCCAAATTGAGGGTGATTTCTGCTTTTGTCATACTTAAACATCACCATATTGATGTCTGGCCTGTAAACACATTTACAGTTCTCAGCTTTCAACTCTCAGATTCCAACAAGGTATTTTATGTGTATATGAGTAGTTTTTGGTAAAACAAAGATCCAGTGCAATTAAGATTTTAATAATTAGGCTACAGCTGTATCTGTTACTTGCCATGGCTGGGTCTGTGCAGCAGCACAGGCTGGAATAAAATATATATTACTTTGTTTAAACTTTGAATTGACACAGATTGACTTATGCCTGTATATTTGGAAGGGGGAACTAAATGTAAGAGTGACTAGTCTTTTGCACCCTGAGAAGAAAATAGAAAATACAGAGCCAATATAAATCAAACAGTGAAACCACTTAAATACATTTATATCATGCATAGAAACAGTAAATATACAGTATTTTACAGTATAAACAGTATGGAAAATAAGTCTACACTGTAACACTACATATATTATTAAGTGAGTACAGCAGGTACCGTACATTTTGCCAGTCCATCACAAGGCCACACACAGAGACAGACAGACTATTCACACTCAGACACAGGCAATTTATTTGAACCGTGGGAAGCCAGAGTACCAGGAGAGAACCCATGCAGACACAGGGAGAACATGCAAACCCCACACACAAGGCACTTGTCTTTTATGCGATTCCTTATGACAATTAATAATCATTTAAAAAAGCATTTTAGTTCATGCCAACCTATCAACCATCTGAAATGTTGAAATGCAAAAGAAACCCACAGCTCACCGCAGGTCTAACATGTTTCTCTGTAGATCTGTGGAACACTGCAGTGCAACAGTACAGTAAATAGAACTATCAGCAACGCTTTGTGATGTCATAGGCATCGGTACGGGATCTGACTGTCACATGTGCCGACTGTAACCAGCTCTCAATGGCGGGCCTGTTAATTCTGCAAAATCTGCTGAATTCTGATTGAGCTGCACAGGGGCTTGGGTTTAATTGATGGTGTCAGGTCCAAGTTTGAAATATGGACATCGGTAGACTGCTGGTTATCTTTCTGTACAGCTCTTTCTTCAGTGCTTTTCTTGTAACACCTTGCACAAGGAGGCAGAAGCTAGTCTTGCTTTGCTTCCCCTCATATATGCTATCTTAGTAATGTAGCTCTTATATGCTCCAGAGAATGTTATAAAAAAACACATTACACACACAGTATGGTCAGGTCATCTTAACTTAATAACTACAGTAACTGTGCAACCTGATTGGGCTACAGGTACGGTTTTATGCTACTGTACCAGTAGCGATAATGAAAGTGCCTTTGTCAGTGGCCACATCATGGAAAAACACTCTCTTTTAAGGGTTTTCTTGCATTTGCCTCTACATTTCACTGAAAAATGTGACAATTCATTTCAGTACCTAAACGGGAAACATTGAAATCTCTAACTGGCGCTTTACTCTGTGTTGTGATAATTAAGCATGATTGTTTTTAAGGAGTCTACTGTGCAATATAACTTTTCATACATGCTGTTTTTGCTTTGTTCCAAAAAATGCGGTTCTAATCTAATTTGATCTAACGAAACTAATTTGAAGTTAAATACAGTGTTTAACACCATCTTAACGTTTATGACAAGATTACAAAACATAATCTATAATGTTAGTGGTGCTTTGACTTGACTATTTCACTATTGTGCTAGCAATAAGGTTGAGATATGCAAATACTATGGGCAATAATAAATGCATCATACCAAAGACATGCACATACTGCACACTGACACAAAGGCAATGCAATGATATTATATTTGCAATAATTGCATTCTACAAGATGAGTGAACAACTGCTAATCCCAAACATTACTCTTAACACAACAGTTTGTAATAAATGTCCCACATTATATATAGTTTATATAGTGGATTTTCTGTTTGTGGACCCAAAAATGATCAGACTTTTAAAATAACAGCTGCATATTCAAAGGATGTTCACTTTCACTGCAGCATCACAACTGAACTACATTATGCCTCTGCCAAAAGGCTCACATTGAGACTGACAAAGGTTGAGTGTGGGGCAGCTGGAAAGGGAAAGTCATGAAAGAACACTTAAAAGAACTGAGAAACAATGGGAGCATAGATAATGAAAATGAGTGGGTGGGATTTGAAAAAAGATTAAAAGGATTAAGACAGATGTAGAATAGAACAAAGCCTGTGGAGCTGTGGAGCAAAACATGTTTCGTGTGCAGGTCCTGTTGATCTTGTATTGCAAAAAAAAAAAAAAAACCCCATGAAGATGAAGAGAGCAAGGAGAAGGAGGAGGAGGAGGACAATGACAGCAGAGGGCTCAGAACTGACCAAGGGGCAGCTACCCGTGGGGAGACATCAGGTAGACTGTAGAGGTCCACGTCACAGGATACACGACAGAAAAGGACAAGCGTGGACACATCTGTGCGAATGCATCCAGCCGTGTGAGGCCAATGCTTCATGAGGTCAACTGTCAGAGTGGAGACTGCTGGGAACAGGGGCAATGGCAGCACAGCAGGAGGCAGGTACCAAGACAGTTGTAGAGGGGAAAAAAAACAGGAGAATAAAGGGAGAGGTGAAAAAAAATCCAGCGGGAACATACATAGAAATATGTGGCAGATGGGGAGGGATCGATTTTAGTCTCCAACAAAGCTGAAGAAAAGAAAAATCTTCCCGTTCACTAGCTGTTAACTGACACCAAAACGCATGTGATGCATAGCGACTGCAGAATATGCTCCTTTTCATACAAGCATACAATATTGTGTCAACCAGCAAAAGTCAACACAACAGCTGTGTGCCCAACTCCAAGGTGTGCACAACAGTGTGTGATTTGATTTCGACTCCCTCTGCAACGTTTTAATACAATAAAACAACAAATTGAATCAAATGATAAAGCGTTACTTTGTGAGGACGTTTGAACAATTTTTGAAATTGAAAAACTTCCAAAGGACTTAAGGTCAGTTTAGGAAGATTCCTTTAAAAAAAACAATGATATTTAGAGGGTCCCTTTTATGCTAAATCCACTTTTTTAGACATTCTGGTACATTTATGCTTGCGCATGTTTACACACACCAAGCATTAAGTATGTTTGCACATTAGTCCAATCCTGTCGCAGAATGGTCTATTCAGAATTCATCCCCCTTGTCAACATAAACTATTGAGAGGATGTGACACAGCCTCACCTCTGTTTTGGTCCGAACATAGCTCAAGATAAACCACTGCTGCTTACTCACTTTGTAGAGCTCGCCTGACTACGATACAATCGACCACACCACTTCACCTTTGACTGCTTCAAGAATGAGGACACGTTCAATGCTGGTTTGCATCACAATAGAGGTTGAAAAAGGGGTCCAGTCCAATGTCTTTACTGTTTTTGTTTGCACTGGAACAACACAAAAAAAAAAAACGAAGAAGAAAAGTCAAACCTGACAAAATTTCACACAGAACTCCAAAATGGACTGGGCAAAATTATTGGCACCTTGTCAAAATTGTAAGAAATAATTGCTTTTTAAGCATGTGATGCTCCTGTAATTTGTGTTTAGACACACCTGTGGCTAGTAACAGGTGGGCAATATAGTTAAATTTGAGAAATGGAGGACTCAACCATGGAGAAAAGAAAGAATGGTAAAGAGGTGCCTGGGGATCTGAGAGAAAAAATTGTGGAAAAACATGGACAATCTCAAGGCTACAAGTTAATTTCCAGAGATCTTAATGTTCCTGTGTCCACTGTGCGCAATATTATCAAGAGGTTTACAGCCCATGACACTGTAGGAAACCTCCCTGGATGTGGACGGAAGAGCAAAATTAAGGATTTTCCGAATGGTGGACAAAGAGCCCTGATTAACTTCCAAACAAATTCAAGCTGATCTGCAGAGACAGGGTATGTGTCAGCTCACACTATCCATTGCCATCTGAGTGAAAAGGGTAGGAGGCCCATGAGGACACCACTGCTGACACAAAGGTAGAAAAGCAAGACTGGAGTTTGCCAAAACTTATGTGACAAAACTACAATCCTTCTGGGAGAATGTACTGTGGACAGATGAGACAAAAGTAGAGCTTTTTGGTAAAGGACATCATGGCACTGTTTACAGAAAACGAACTGAGGCCTTCAAAGATAAGAACACAGTCCCTACATTCAAACATGGTGGAGGTTCAAAGATGTTTTAGGATTGCTTTTTGCTGCCTCTGGCACTGGATTCCTTGACTGTTTTCAACAGTAGTATTTTGGAGTACAACGTAGTGGCCAGTGTCAGAAAGCTGCGTCTCCAACAAAGGTCATGGGTCTTCCAGCAAGACAATGATCCGAAACACACTTCAAAATGCACTCAGAAATGGTTGCAAACTGGAGAGTTCTGAAATGGCCAGATGGTCTAGATCTGAACACCATAGAATATCTGTGGAGAGACCTCAAAACAGCAGTTGGGAGAAGGCATCCTTCAAATCTAAATGACCTGGAGCAGTTTGCAAAAGAAGGGTGGTCCAAAATTACAGTAGAGAGGTGTAACAAACCCATTCATGGTTTCAACTGTGGTTGTGTTCCATTTAATTGTTGCTTTTTAGCTAACACAGCCATTATTATAACAGTATTACAGTTATCTCTACACGTTTTTGGACATGAACATTTACAGACACCGTATTGAGTCCAATATTCTTTAGCCTGAAAAAGCACAATAGGGGATGTTTCAAAGGAAATATGACTTCTAAGAGGAATCTCCACTACACCACAATGTAAACCATTATGTACAATTTCAAACAGACAACTCTAGGCCTAGTCCTTGGAATGGGTATACTCAACATCAAGTAAGTGTACTTTAGCATTACCTTGCGCTCACTCACAACTGACATATTGACAGTTTAAGTGGATTTGTGTTGAATAAACACAGTTTGTGTACAATAAAATGTGTATATTAGTTATGAGCACTTACATTAATTTGTTCCTCATCAAAGCTGTACCAGCTTGATGGCATTTGAAAGGCCCCTTTCTCTGCCCTCTTTTTCAGATGTCCTTTGCTTGTTTTCCACTTGTATTGAGTTGCACGTCATTGATGTGTGTTAGCATTCATGTGAGCAAGAATCTGTTATTTCAATAAATGACCCAAGGTGGCATCAAAGGTTCAAGCGTAGATTGGTCATGGTTTGGCCTAGTCCTAGTCGTGGCATCATAGACCTCGTCCTTTAAAAAACTGAATTTTAGGCCACTTGGGTCACCTGACTCATCTATACCCGTGTTGACAGTTCATCAGTTAGAATTTTATGCATGACAGCAGATTCGCTCACCAATTGCTAGAATGTCTATCCAATGAACTCTACTGTATGTGTTCTACCTGATTTTATTCCACCTCTGGATCTCATCGATCTGGTCCGTGTTGAACTTGAATACCTGGTGCTGGACGTTCAGTCTTTTCCGACCTCACCTGGATTTACTTTCTCTTATTATTATTTCTCACTACTTGTTGGAACTTTGGGCTTTACCTGCCCTTCATCTAAATCACTATTTTGACCCTGACACTATGTTAAATGCTCTCATAACACAAATTTCCATATGGGCGTTTAGTTGGTTGGACAATCTTAATCTATAGCAAACAAATGTGTTTTCTGTTTTCCATGGTTAACTGGGTGATATGATTAAATGAGTAATGTTGTGCTGAGAACAAATAGAGGTTAATGAGTAATGTTAATGTAAACTCTGATTTGTGCTAAATCGTTTAGTTTAGTATATTAGTTTCATTTGACAGGGATTCGCTGTGAGACTTCTCTTCTCCAGGGGCAATCTTCATCTGCTTTCCCTGGACAGATGTAAATCGCTGCCTTAAATTATAAAGGAATAACTGAAGGAACCCATTTCACATTTACAAAAAATTACCTTGCATTTACATGAAATTATGCTGTTCATACCTCAGTGTAAAGATGCTGCAATCGAAATAGAGAGCATCAGTTCATCTTAGTGAAACTAACATAGCCCAATAAATACCATATGTCTGGTAAACATATATTGTAGAGATATTATTAGAATATAAAAGGTTTCTCGCTCTTGCGCTACTTACTACAGGTACATTTAATATTCAATGAAACATAAAGGTTTTCACATGAATAAGCAGGAAAATCTTTACACATGCCCTCACTTCTGCATCTCTGCTTATACAAATAGTAACTATAATTAATACGGTAAGGCTTGGTTCTTAGCAGTCCAGTTTTCGCAAGACAGAACACAAAATAAATGCCACAGACAGAAATGGAGATATCTGAATGCAGTACATGTATTATTAGTATTATTGTTACAAGACATGTGTTGGTGGCTGTGCAAATATCCTCCAACAGGTCAGGCAGAGACAGAGACTACCTCTGGGAAAGAGGGAAGTGATAAAGTGTCTGAGGGCTCTGGACTAGAAGGAACCTGTTATTGGTGAGTGAACGACCAGATGAAGAAGTAATGGAGCAAAAGCACAAAACAAGAACTGAATTTGTCATTTAATAAATGCACAGCGTGGCGTGATGCAATTTACAAAGTGGTTGTACAGAAATGAAAAAGAAGTATATGCTTTTAAGTGATTTTGATTTATCTATAATGCAAACAAACGAACAAACAAAAAATTGATGGTTCCAAATGTGCAGTAGATGAAAGTACTATTTTAAATGTGTTTCACAAATGCTGATAATTTCTTTAACATAATGGGATACGCTAACGCATGTACATGCTTTAATCTCTTTCTAAAAATGTGCAATGCTTTCTCAACAACAGCCCAAATGTAGCCACTGATATTTACATGTTATTTAGTGAGACAGGTGATGAGGTTTAGTGTAATGGGTGTGGTTGTTGAAGTCAAAGCAGCAGAATCACATTAACTAAAAAGAATGTTTGTAAATTATTGTAGGTTCTCCCTTCACTGGTTATAGTGAATACAGTAGGAGATGGATAATCTGTGGTTCTGTCACATTCATGTGGAGCCAACCAGTTCTCTTTGAGCACAGCTGACTTGGTTCTGGTGGGTTTTATTTCCTCTGGCCAAGCAACTAATTACAGAGTAAATCCACATTAGATCCACACTGAGTAGCAGCAACAAAGATAGCCACACTGGGTTCACCAGTGGATTAAAGATTATAATAAATTCATCTGCTGAGCAAGTTTTTTAAGTTTTTTTTTTAACGATTAGCACAGTGTTATGTGTTAAATCACAAGTAAATCACTTATATGGCAACCGACTGAACACGCGTTGATGCATGACCACATACTGTAGACTTGGCACACGCTAAAGTCAAACAACACAGACAGACATATGGCAGCAAAACACAGTGGGTCAACCAATCAATCGATCCAAAACGGAAGCCAAACGTTTTTCATCCAGACTGATGCTAAAGTCACCGTTTGGCAAACGACGGTAGCAGGGTAGCAGCTGATTTTTTCTATTGTAGGGCCAAGTGCATGGAAAGGTGATGAGAAAACATCTGACAAATCACTGTGACTCCATATACTGCATCATACTGTATGTACAGTATTACATACTGCAAATGCTTACTTACCCTCTGGGTTGAGTGGTGTTGAAAAATTTACTATTCTTAACTTTTTCTTATGTTTATCATAATACAAAATGTAATGACTACCTGGTGCTTTGCCTGAAAACACACAGACGTATATTTGATCTAAAATATATAGTATTTAAGTATTATCTGAGTCGTAGTAAGTACCAGACAAGGCATAGTGTTCTGGCTCTGAGGTCATCATGATAACTTGACATACTGCTTGTGTTCACACACACACATTTCCATTGATTCAGTGGAAAGTTAAGAACTTGTTCTTCAATTAAGATAAAATAACAACTTTCATTTAGGTTGAGTTTTAGTTCCTCTCTCTGCTCAGTGTAGCGTCAGTGTTAGATCTCACCATATTCTATAACAGGGTTTTCGCTTCAACTTTTGGGAAACATTCATTTAATTAAATAAAAATACACTTTGCGATTGAGATTAGGTTTAGATCTATTGTACACAACAGCTTCAGAATCAAAGTCAAGGCACTCAAGGTTGATCAGTATCCGCAAATCCTTGCCCCAGTTAGTTTTCTCAGTTTAAAATTTACTGAAATTAATTAATGAATCAATAAAATCAAACATTATACTTTATAAAAAGAAACTGATTAAGACTGAGCATAACTTTGACTGAACATCATATTTAAAATGTCAACACATTCTGAATGTGACAGTGTTTGAATAGTTTGCAGGTGTGTATAGTGTAGAGCAACCCAAACAGAATCTGAAAACTTCACAATGCTGAGAAGCACAGCCACCGGTGTTTTACAGCCCTGGGGCGGATGTGTTGCTACAGAGCCTCGGTACATACTCACATCAGCTGCATCCACTGTTTCCCAACAACTGTTAATTCTGCTTTTTGTTGTGATGTGTGCAAATGTTCCCTCGTGACAGAAACATAATATCTGCATAATTAATTAGGTCAAGGTTAGAGCCATGATTCCAAAAGGTTTTAGGAGGAGACAAAAAAAAATCGAACTTTAATCTGCCGCAACTACAGTGGATACAACTAGACAAATGCATAAACCTGTTCCATGCTAAACTGTCTCTAAATAACCAATTTGCAAAGTCATAATTTTGCAGAAGTATAAAACCTTTGAGCAGTTTATAGTAAATAAAACATTTACTATTTTTTGTTGTTTCAACTGCAGCACATTAATCGTGAATCTAACAACGAACGGAAAACTTCTTACATTAACACACTTTTCTTCATGCTTCTCATAATCATCTTTTTCACACGAATAGACTCTCATATCCTGATCCGGAAAAAAAAGATTAAATAAAATGAACCATCCCATTTTTAACATCCCATGCTTTCACTGAACATAACTTATTCTTAGGGACAAAACCTAAAAGACACAAGAAATCAAAACAAAAGAGTCCAAGACAAAGGTGAAAAAACATCATGTGGGAATAACTCAACTGCCAGTAAAGGAAATCACATAAAAGTGCCAGTCTTACCTCCTCAGTACTGTGAGGGACGAAGAACGCTACCATTTTATATTGATATATGTACAGAATCTACATGTAAATGGGTCCCTGGTGTGCAGTGGACTGATAACACTATAGTAAAATAGATGATTAAGCCAAGAAAAGAAGGGCCAACAATACACACACACACACACACACACACACACACAAAGAGAGACAGAGAGGCAAAGAGAAAAAAATACACTGACAGCACTTCATGTTAACTGAGGCATATGGCTTTATGACGAGGGCGAAATCTTCTCTCGAACATACATCACGCTGCGGTTTAATGGCTCCTGTAGTAACGCAAATGGATTTTATTGTAATCGAAGGAATGCAATCTATTAGCAACATGGTAATTATATCTGCATTATGCGTCATTTGTAATCTTTCACTTTCTTTGTTCCCGTGGTGCACAATGCAGAACCCATCTGTAGTGTGTGTGCGTGTGTGTGAGGGTGTGTGTGTGTGCATTTGAAGTTATTGCTGGTAACTTCATGCTGACACCTTCTTTAAAATGCGCTTCTTTAAGAATTTGCATTTCTACATGTGAGTGAAGATAAGATGAGGGGTCAGGTCTAAGTTCGGAGGCAAGTTTGACTGCAAAGTGGAGCAGAACTTTAAATGTTTAAGGTAAGCTTGCCACCACACCATGACAAGGCCAACAAACAAGTCTTTATTGGAAAAAAAAAGAACATTAGCATACATTTTAAAATGTGTTTGGTTAGCAGAGAGGAGTGGGATGAGGTGAGATGCGATAAGTGTGCATCTGGAGAGAGATAACATGCGCGCGTGTGTGTGCGCATAGCGAATTGTGTGTGTAGGTGTGTATAGTGCATCACCCTCCAGCTGCCCGACTTCTTACAAAATGTCTGCAGCCATCATGAAGGAAGGCCCTCAATGTGTGAAGGACAAAAGCGGCGTGTGCCACCGGTGGGAGATAACCGTGATTTATGAGGGCCTGTCAGTGCAGCAGCAGGTAAACATGCTCTTTGGGGGTCTGTCTGCGATCTCACTGCCATTCTGTAGCCATAACAAGGTGCACTGGCAGGAACCTACTTCACATTCACCTATGTGCTGGTTGGTCAAAAGGATGCACTGCCTCCACTTGAGACCTCAGGGGAGTGGTGAAACAGGGTGCCATTAAAAAGTATGTGTGTGTGTCTCCCATTGCATACCATGTATTTAATGCATCAGTTGTCTTGGTCATGTGCACCTCCTGTTAATGATATCCCTTCAAAATCATAGTCGGTCGCTTAGAAATACAATAATATTCTTTAAAACCTGCTTCAAGGCATATTTCAGCTCAGAGGATTAACTGTATTATGTTATTTATAAATAGTTCAGCGCTATAACTCTCACAATATTTGCAACCTCTCATCACTTTTGTTTTAACCCCTCACGTCTTGTGAAGAAAGCTCGTAAATAATTTGAGCAGAAAATAAAATCTGATGACATAACAAGCTGTCGTTGTTTTTTTTTAAACAATAAAAGCACACAAGTGGCATTGAAGTCCACTTGTTACTGTACGCCCTAGTCCTCCTGCCATCTCAGCAGGGTCACCGATGCAGGTCTCTGTGCTGCATCGCTAAAGAGACTCACTGCCGTTTTTGAACAAAGCAGCTTCTCAAACCTTTCTGTCAGCGTTTAATCCACCAATCAACCTTGTGTTATAACATCATATAATAGTCACAGTATATATTATTACCTAATGGCCAATAAGCTGTTAAATCAAGTTGGAGCAGTACAATGTACAATTTCAAACTGAAATACTAAAAGAAAATCACTGCAGGGCAGGAACTAAATAATCAAACTAATTAACTCACAAACACACTCACAGACTTATCTTCACTCACATTTAGGCTTTATCATCGGTGGATAATGAGTAATGTATATAGTAGGTGAGAAACACAATGTTATACAACATAACTGATTATTTAAGTTAGAACAAAAGTATACAAAACAAAATTCACTATAAATAAGACGTAAACACACACTGAAACATGACAGTATGTGTTTTATATTTTTATATTTATATTCTCTGAATTTGAATCTCTGAAAAAGGGGACAATTGTAACGAACTCTGTCTTCTTTGTTGGTTTTTGTTCTTGTCCTGTTGCACCTGTGTCTCGTTTAGTCAATTATGTAATTTGTAAGTCATAGTTAGTTTCATCATCATTATTAGTTCCTGCATGCAAGCGTTTTGAGTTCATAGTGTAATTGAGTTCATTGGTAATCTTAGTTACTGTCAAGCTTTGATCTTTTGGTTGTTAATCTTTGTAGTCCCTGGCGATAGGCAGCACTTTTTGTTCATAGTGTTTCTTTTGGTTTTTCTAAATTTAGTTTTCCTCGTACCTCTGCCGAGTTTTCTGTTTTTAAATTATATTGTTAATAAAGACCTCATCAAATCACGTCGACATCCTGCTCTTCATGTGCGTTTGAGTCCACACCATCCTGTCTGTTAGTCAAGTTGTAACAACAATATTGTCAAGTTTTTCACTTCATGTCACTACAGTCAGTGTCTGCCAATGCAGTACTGTATTGTATATACTAAAACCCTTTCATGTCAAAAGAATCTCAGAATTTAATGCCTGTCAGATTTTTCTTTGGTTCAAATGTAGTAATTGTTGCATAAAAGATGGTCTAGCTTCCTGCGTATCTCTTTCAAATAAAAAATAAAACATTTTCAAGGCGTTTATACTATATGTGCTTGTTGATTGTACTATATTCACGTATGAGACATATATTGGTATTTTTAAAAATACCTAGCTTTCTCATGTTCTGTACCTGCCTGTACACACTTTTGCAGTCGTGTGACAATATGCATCTTCCTTGTTTCCATAATAGTTGCTTTGTGTAAATATAAAGAGCAGCTAAAAACCGCATCACATTGCAGACCTTATATACATACACAAATTTGACTCTGATATTTGTTTCCAAATCTGAAGTTTCTTATAATGCATTTATTCAGCAAAACAAATGTTCTTTTAAGTCTCTATGTATCGGAAAACGGAAAGTAATTCAATCACTCAAAGACAATGCAACTAATAATTTTTGCCAGCTCAGAAAGTGAATATCACAGCTAATCGGATCTAATCATGCGTGAAACAAGAGCTCACAAATGAGATTTTCACCATGTAAAAGGGACTTCGCTTGGGAGGGTGCACATCAAAGGGAGATCCTTTAGCTTATTATAGAATAATCAAAAGTCATTACATATACTCACAGGAGAACAGTCAATTAACTATTAGCTATGTGTAAAGTTGTGAGACAGTATCTGAAACTGTTGATCATGTGCTACCAGGAAAATTGTGGTGCACACATTTTGTGTTGGCGAGTTAAAATATGATTAAAACATATGAAAATGTACCGAAATAATTAGTTACAGATATTTTCAGCAGATACTGAGAAAAATGTAGCTGGCAACAAGGTACAGTACGTGTACTGTACAACAAAGCTTTGCATAATAATCCATCACAGGAACAACAATTTTATCCTTCATTCATACAGTAGTTAGATAGGTTTTCGATTTAATGAGCACATGACTTCTATTAAATGTCAAATTAACATTTGCTCATTTATTTTGTCATCAAAGTCACATGAGAATTGAAAAAAAAAAGCTCTGAATGTTGGTAATTTAAATCAAACTAAACTTTAAGGAGTTTTTTTTTTAATATGGTTTCTGGTCGGATGATGTGACAAATGAAACGGAACAGCTACCAGATGCTATATTGATTTCTGTAATCCCATAAACGGATGCATTTTGGGGGTGTGGCTTTGCAACCTGAGCTAAAGATGGTGTTGATTCCCTTAGCTGTAGACACAGTTTTCAAATTTGGGTTTTTCGCTCCTCGTAATTTTGTCTAGTCTCTATACATTGACGCTAACAAACTTTCTTTACCCTTTTGACCAAATATTTTGCTTGCATTGAGTAGGTCTCTTTTTGCAGTGTAGATGCAGAGCTGGGTTTCATATTCTCTGCGTTTGAAAAGCATAAAGCCAGAATGATTGTTAAGTCCTGAAAAACAACTGCTGAATAGTTCCTGTGCATTCGACAGATTTCTTTATTGAGTGGTTTTCAGATGTTTTGTTCAATGTTATGCCAGCGTTTTTCATCTTGTACAATGAGACAGAGGAGGGGAAGATTACTGATTAAATAAACATCTCCAGAAAAAGACACAGGCACGAGTTAAAGCCATGCATTTACAGGCAAAGTCATACCTTACGCTTCTCCAAAATAAAAATGACATCATCCAACTCAGGTTATCACCTGATATATTACTGTTGTCAGAGTCATTTCTGAAATAGGCTTTAAGGGAATGATTTTGACTTATTATTAGTGAAATGTGCTAGCTTCCAAAGTGGAAATTAGTCAGGATATAGAGCTTGTAACCATGGCAACAGGGCAGCATGTCATTTCCACTGGAATAGAGAAGACATAAGCAGAGTTTGCTTCAGTGCTGTTAAACAATAGCGGGCGGGAAGATGAGAAAACTGCCCTTCATCTCGCTGGGCAGGTTGTAAGTCTCGCTCACTGTGATACTCGCAGCAATCACCAGTGAGGCTCTCACAAGCTGATGTAATAGCAGGAAAGGTGAGAGACAGTGTGAGACCCATTGGGTAGATGTGTTCACACAGCACTGATCTCATTTAAGTTTTGACCTTTTAAGGGCTTTTGGTGGGATAAAGTGAATTTGTAACTCTGACCTGAGCAGTGCTGGGATAATAAGTTAGCTTGACTGCAGTTCTAAAATAAAAGGCAGTGATGATGGTGTTTGAGAGCTTTTTAAACATAGAGGCATTATACAAAATACTGTGCCTTTTATTATCTACACTGGCACTTGAAGGTTTATGAACCTCGTGTATTCATTGGGGAGAATATTTATATGTGGCAAAAACCTGCATGCAGTGCAAATCTAAATGATTATCAATTAATTTTTAACTGTAATTAGAAACACAAAGTTCTTGGAAAGAAGGCAACCAACATCCAAGGAGATGGGCTTAAAATATTCTCAGGAATTATCCTGCATTTTCATCCTGCAAGAGTAACCTCTGAGGCAGGACACTTCTATCAGTACAGTTCTTAGTGATGTAATATAGATATGTCAAAGTACTATTACAGATGTGACTGAACTGAGTTTCAGAGCCATCTAGAGACATGTGTGGTCATTCTTTTTTATTATGGTATCATTGATGCTGATAAACACTTTTCAGGCCTTTTTAAGTCTATGTGGGGATTACAGGGCAAACATGACATCTCAGGACCAGCTGACAGCTCAGCAGTGACAAAATGTAGGGATAAGTAAATCTGATAAACACATACGGTAAACATGTCAGACCTGTGTAGCCATGGTGTGCTCCAGCAGATGTATACACTCTGAGATTTGTTGGCTAAGTGTTACCATAGCTGCTCCGATTCTTGTTTCACTGATACACCACTGTATAATGAAGAACGTAATAGAAGTCTCTCCCTGAATCATGTCAGTGTGACACATTTGTGAACACTGATTACATTGCACTGAAAGAAAACTCTGAGAAACAACGTCTGTGTGAAGTTTATAGTCGATGGCATTGTTCTAAATATTTCACGAAGTATGGCCAGTGTGTACTGCAAACAGAACTGTTCCACTGCCAACCTTTTTGCCTAGTCATAGCAAGAAAAGCACAGGCGTAGCTAATAACTCTAAGATAAGGTGTCTCCCTTCTATTTGAAAGTTCCACTAAGTCATGGCTGTGAGCCAGCAGGCAAAACACCACAGCTTTGAACCTGATGTAGATAATGTTTGTGTTATTAGTTACACCTGGGCATTTCATTTTATGAAATGTCAACATGCCTCCTTGAAAAAAAAAAACGACTGTTGTTGTTGTTGTTGTTGTTGTACTTGAGCAAGCACCCAGCGGCCATTACTGTACTTGTAAGTTACTAAGGCGATATGCATGAGGCTGCAGTGTTACTAGTCTGGACACTGACGTTCATTGGAAAAGTTTCTTACATAAGATGCGCTCCAAAGAAGGTATCATAGAGTTATATCATTAAATATAACTTGACAATGTCATAGCAGTTCTCTATCGTGTTAACCTTAATATTCTGTAAAAACAAAACAAAAACAAAAAAAACTACTGTATATGTAATGGGGTGAAAGCGCCAGATGGAAAGATGATTAGAGCCGAGATGTGCTAGAAAAGCCTGCATCTACAAACCGATGGATGATGGATCTGCCAGAGAATTTGTTTGTTATTGGTGCGGCCAGAGCGGGGAAATCCTGTCGCTCACTCTCCATAAAGATACTAAAGAGTGAAGTCCGTGTGCGACATTGTTTGTTCATTTTCTTTTCTTGTATAGCATTTAAGAAAAGTGGTTATTTGTTGTTTCCTGATTGATAACATGTCAAAAACCGGAAGAAGATCAGTGAGAAATGTTTCCAATTTCAACCTTATTATTTGAATGCATTTTACAATTGAAATTACTGTAGATTAAACAATAGTCAAAGCATCACTTAACATCAGTGATAACATCTCCCACATCCCAATCTTATATTTATTTTGCCATAGTCGTGTTACTGTTTGTAAATCAATACATATCTACTTTATATCTCAACAGTCTAAATTAAAATCAGCTAAGTGGCCCCGTAGACTGAAACAGTTCATGGTAGGTGATGAGTACCTTAGCACTGCTCACAAGTGGCATTAGGATAAGTGTGCAAGGAGTGTGGGTTAACTACAACGTGTGTTTGTTTGTGCGGGTAATCGAACACACTTGTCTACTTCCTCCGCTGCAGGAGCACACACAAGTGTTGGTATTTCAGCAGAGCCAATGTGGACAAGTTAATCTATCGATCCGTTATCATTTACCCATTTCCTCCCCACAGTTTGTGTGGAGTAATGGCTTCGTTACGAGTGTGAAGATCTCTTAAGTTATGTCTGCGTAGTGCAACTAACCTAAATGAACTGCGTGTGTCATTGAGTCCTAACAAATGAATTCAATGCAACGATACCCTCTTAAACTGTTTGTATAAAATATACTACATTAATAACTACCTCGACTAGTAGTGAAAAAATTTAAAACACATTTAAAATTGAGAAAGATCCTAAAAATAAAAAATAAAAATAATAGTACTGTTTTAGACTGTGTTTTCTCTATACTTATGTACAATGCAATATGTTTTTGACAACATGATCAGACTGAAGTCTGCATGATAAATCATCTTTTATTTGAGAGAATGCGTTGTCAGTTTAAAGACACGTACAATTTTAAACATACAGTATTATCTCAAACTTATTGGAATTACTATAGGTCTGAGTCGTGCAGAGACAACTTTTACATCCCAGTATCATTCTGTTAACTGTTCCCAGTAGGAATCTAAATGGGATAGGCTTTTCTTGTTGTGTGTTTATGTCATAATGTTCTGCATTAAAGTGACAGGTCATCTCTTAATCATGCAAATATTAAATGTTTTCTAGCAATAAGTGGAAGTCACTGGATTTGTAAACAGGGAGCAAAAGGAAAAAACAGATGGTTTTAATGACCCACCATTCATGAAAAGAGTCTGACACAAATTAAAAATAATGGCAAGGCCCGTTCATTCCCCGCAGCTGGCTGTACTTGATCAGACTGTGCAACGAGCCAACACATTCACCATGTTCAGCCAGTGGGAGTTAAATTAATTTCCAAATCCGTTTCATTTGAAGAGTCCTTTAAATTGATTTCCCTAGACATGCAATGCCCCAAACTCAAACATTATTCCATTCACTTTCACTGCCCTCGCTTTGTTTAGACACCTGCTGGCAAACAGGAGTGGAAACTGACTACACAATCCATAGATTTCCTCATTTTCTGCAGTTAATGAAGGAGGCTCCAACTAATCCAAGTGCATGAAAATTGCATTTCCTCCTTGCTTTTAAGTTTTCAATAAGCATTGTGAAGTGATTTGTTACACCGCAGAAGCTTTGAGACTGGGGAGAAAGCTCCGGTCCTAATTTATGTCAAATAGCTTTTTTGTGTATCAGAAGAAGCTAACAGAGTGTATATGTTTCATTTACAGTATAATATGCAACAACAATATGCTAGTAGTCATACTGTAAATGATCAAACATTAGTAAAACTGTTACTTCTATTTCTTTTGCAGCGTAAAATTAATGTGCCGATTACAAACTATTATTATTGTCAGTACACTTATTGTAATTGTTATTATTGAATAAGATAATAGCTTTGGTTTTCTATGGCAGATGCTGAAAAAGCCAAATGTGAGTCAAATGGCTGAATTTATGTAACATTTTTCTACTTGTTTTCATCATGACTCAAATTTGACACAAAAATATGAAACACATCAACATCATTCACTGTTATACGCTATGCTATTCTCAAGGTTATGGCAATTTCTTCCAAATTGTGCCTTTGAACTTGCCTGAGAATGCTTATTTCATTTAATAAATTGTCTCTCAACATATCCAAGTTTTAGCCTTAGCATGTTTCCGATTAGCAAAAATACGATCACTTTCTCCACTACAACTGTACGGTAACTTTTCTCTTCACTCTGAGGTACGCGATGAGCTACTTGTCATGTTCTGTCTGTGCAAAAACACTGAAATGAAGACAAAAAGCATCAGTTATTAGAATAAAAGAGGAGATGCTGTAAGGAAGTGCAGAGAGGTTGCACAGCTGAATAACTGAACATTTTGTTGCCTCATAGACCACAAAGAATTGGCTATTTTGTGGACCCGATGGACCAATGCTTTACTCAGGGTTTGGGATTCATTTTCCCTTTGCTACACTTTCCAGTTTGATTGAAAGTCATGAAGCCAGCTTTTATTTGAACTGTCATCAATGTTAAGCACTGACTGAACCAATATAAGTTAGGCATTCTCCAAAAATAAGCAAACTAATAGGTAGAGACCATATAAGCATATTGAGTGTGGGCATATTATACATATTGCAATGTACTACGAGGCTTTGAGACAAGAACCTGAAAAGAAATGTGTTAAGAATGTTATAATTTTAACAGGGTCACTTTTACCACTACTACTGCCAAATCTGTCATCTTCAAAAATGAATAGCCAAATTCCCTCAAGCCTAGAATTTGGTGGGTGTTGAATCGAGTCAAGTCAAATCAATCAAGTTTGAATTTACAGTAGCTTGCATCTTTAGCTGTGTATAGGATTCCCGTTGCTTAAATGCAGCACATCTTTGACGCTCTTATTGTCTGGATTCCCTTGTGCAAGACTTCATGATGGGCTGTTTCTTGATACACATGCCTATAAATGAGTTTGGCATGGGTCCGGTTCCCCCTGTGGACATACAGACATGGAATCTGACAGTGGTACCATTTTGATGAATAGCCTTTTAAAACTATGAAGCACAGTGCCACTTTTTTTTTTCTCCTATCTCCTAACTTGCCCCTTCCCCTCCCTCTTTCCTTTCCTCCACCATTTTTTTTTTCTCTGTTTGATGGATTGGTTTTCAGCTGCTGAGCGCCAACGCCATTAGCCACAAGAGCTCTCCGATACTGCTACAGCAGCATATGTGTGGAGACACAGATCAGAGAAAGAAGCGACATTTCCGGGCAATGGGCCTTGTATGCGTGCAACACAAAACCAGTAATGGAGGTCTCACATCAGACAGCTATTGATGTACCATGAGATTGTATGTCATCGAACAAGCAGAGATACACAACATGTTCAACAGTAGAGGATGGTCAGAATGGTTTGTGAATATAATAGCAGCTAGATGTAAAATGCCAATAAAATCTATGAATTGTGTTACCATGTTTGCATTTTAAGCATTGTTACATTTGAAGTTGTCTGCAGTCTAATTATCTGGTTCAACCTTTAAAATGGAGACAGTGATACAACATTGTTAATGAATGTGTGAGGATGGATGAAAAGAAATTTCAGCTAAACCTAATATATTCATATAAATCGGAAGGTCTTTTGTAAGAGGATTCATGGAAAGATTAATATAGAACATAGAAGCCTGTGCTTGCTGTATTTTTTCTCCTCTGAGAAACATATTTCAAGTAATCAATTGAAACATTTGCTTTTGCTTTTGGATCCTCCAAGAAAAGCTGGAGGCTACTGTCCCCACGAACCAGCCAAAGATACAGTTGCAAAAAAAAAATGGATGTGAACCCTTTGGGATTACATGAATTAATGCATAAATTGGTCATAAAATGTGTTCTGATCTTCATCTAACTCACAACAATGAAAAACACAGTCTGCTTAAATTATACTGCACAAACATATGTTTTCATGTTATTGAACTGTAATTGTAAAACATCCACAGTGCAGGGTGGTGCAAATGTATGTGAACCCCTAGGTTTCTCCGAGAGCTAATAGTTACCAAACCTGAAGTCCAATCAGTGTGATAAAATTAGATATGTTTGTTAAAGCTGTCCTGCCCTATAAAAACACACACCAGTTTCGAGTTTGCTATTCTCAAATTACCTGATGTGAACCATGCCTCGCACAAAAGAGCTCTCAGAAGATCTACAATCACGAAATGTTTTTGGGTTCCAAAAGTATAAAACCTTGATGTTCATTTGTCCACGGTAAGACAGACAAATAAAGAGCAAAGCGCAGGATGCTCAATGAGGTGAAGAGGAATCCTAGAGTGTCAGCTAAAGACTTACAGAAATCTCTGGGATATGCTGGGTATAGGTGGCGTATGACACAAAGCATAGAAGTAAATCAACAACAGAATGGCTTCAACAGAAGAAAATACACCTTCGGGAATGGTCCAGTCAGAGTCCTGACTCCAACCTTAATGAGATGCTGTGACATACCCCCACATTGTTGTGACTTCGATGAAGATCAGAACACATTTTATGACTAATTTATGCAGAAATCCACGTAATCCCAAAGAGTTCACATACTTTTTCTTGCAACTGTATATTGATGGATGTATGAATGTAGTAGATACTGAAGTAGGAGCACAGACAGATGGCAAGAGACGAAGTGTGCCAAATAAGAACAAAGGCAAAAGGAAGGAATGATCCTTGTGCACTTCTAGTTCTTGTACTATTGGAGGTTTAGAATAGAATCATAAAATATTCATATACATACATATGAATTTGGCCTTCTGTTACTGAGGATTGTATATAATCCTGAATACTGAGACCATGTAGATACTTACAAAGAAAAATGTTGATGCATTCTTGTGAAATTAGTTTTCCCACAATAGTACAGTCAGCTGAACATTACAATAATTTCAATTGTACATAAAATCCAGCTTCTGCCTGAACTATTTGTGCTTGTCTGTTCACTCTCTGCTAACACTAAAAGCTTTGCACACATTGAACAATAATCAATACTTCTGAAATTGAGAACCAGAATGGCATATCAGTCACAGTTATCGCTCTCTGCTCCATTGGCAGGCAGCCAGAGACCCGTCAAGCTATTGCTACTGAACACTGTAAAGAGAATGGTGTAAAAGC
Source organism: Macropodus opercularis (assembly GCA_030770545.1). Lineage (NCBI taxonomy): Eukaryota > Metazoa > Chordata > Actinopteri > Anabantiformes > Osphronemidae > Macropodus > Macropodus opercularis. The sequence goes on from CM061109.1 coordinate 6,978,738, forward strand.
GTATGAGTACACAGTTAACTTGGAGTACACTTTAGCTATTTCAGTCAAACAGCAATAAGCACCTTAATTTTATTAAGGTACAATAACACAAAGGTGGAACTAAAAATCACTCTAAAGGGCTAATGAAAGTGATTTACATGATTAGGTCAGCACAGGTAACAGAAACAGGAAGTGATGTAGTAAACAAAGGTGAGTAAACAAAAACAAAACAGTTCGGCCTGCCGGCTAATAAATGGCCTGTAGAAGACTATTGTCATGTTGTCAGCTCAGCTGTTCCTACAACTAAAAGTTAGTTGTAGAAACACCATCTCCCACAAGCCTTTGCTTTAGCTTCCCTGTTTCTATTGGCTTTATGCACAGTGAATACTGAATCTGTGTTAGTCGCAAAAAATTCATTGTAAGGCAAATTAAGAGTAAAAATGAGTATGTCCTGCTAGAACACGCGTTTTCTCACACAATCCGTTGACATACTTTTTCAGATCATAATGAGGCTTCCACTTCTGTATCACAAGTGGGAATAGTCATTACAGTATGTGACACTGTGGGATGAAAACAAGCTCAGTAAGCCACTCAAAACTCCAAGATCAAAGCAAGCCGCCATTCATGAAGTTAAATGTAAATTAGACCAATTCATTTCCAGCAGATGCTATGTTGTGTAAAAATTTGCAGTGTCAGCAAAGTTCCATGCCAAAGAGAGTGTTATGAGTAATATGTAATTTCCTAATATTGGTAAATTACCATATAAATTACCTTAATTTTGAGAGGTTAATCTATTTACAGGATTTGATCAACGTTTTTATATGTTGTGGTGGGTACTACCACAGTGAATGACATCAGAGCTTTGGTTGTATTGTTGGCAAAGTCAGGCAGCGTGAAATTGGTCCAGTTTTCCCAGCCTGACTCGACTCTTCTGTCATACGTTTTCAAGTAGGAAGTAACACATATCTAACCTCCAATCTACACTGAATGTAGCAATGAGCACTGAATTCTGGAATCCAAGCTGGCAGCCACCGATGCTACATGTTGAGTGCTCATCTGTGCATATGTTTTCTAAAGTTACCAGACTAAACATTACAACAGCCTAATACGCTGCGTCTTATTTTATTAGGTTCTTGCTGGGTATAGTTTTCTGTACAGTATGAGCCATGCCTACTTATTGGATCTAACCCTCAGGGTCACTGACTCCCCACACCCACCTCTAAACTCCTGTCTCGTTAAATTTTAATGGCCGATATGAAACTGGATTCCTTCTAGCCTGAATGAAAGATAACTGCATAGAGAAAGCAACGTGATAGCATAATCAGAGGTAGACAGTTTCCAGGCCCTGACAGCTACATGTAGCTAGCGGGCTACACCCCTGGAGTTGAAAAGACACAGACTGAAATCTAAAATGAAGGATGGGGGTGTAGGTATAGGGGGGGGGGGGGGGGGGGGGGGTCTGGAGCATGGTACTGGCTGGGTACAGATAAGCCCTGAGACAGTATTAGATGGAGCAAGATGTGGGATAGAGGCTGATATGGGAGTGAGAAAGCCAGAAATGGTGAAGAAAAAGAGGGGGTTGTTTGGGTCAGAGACGTGTTGACAGAATAACTGGGTTTCCAAAAAAGCAAAAGCTGTGATACATTCATTCTGTTAACAGTCACTGTACGTCTGAATACTGAAAAAAATAAAAAAACTGAAGGTATTTTCCTCCGCACGTTGCCTGTCTTTTACTATTAAATGAAACTCAATATTGCTCCCAGAACGTCTACGTTTCAATGAGCTGTATCACCTTATCTGATGTAATTTTAATGAGAGCCTGTCATGAACCCTCTTTTGAGTCTCCGTTTTGCAGACCTCACGCTGCCTCTCCTACTGCAACGTAGAAGCTGACGTGGTTCTTAAGCCGTCAGTTAGAGCTGTTGTGATGCGCAGTTGCTGGAACGCCAGCTCTTGTTGAATGCATCCCTAACATCTACGCAGTGTGTTTGTGCAGAACACATCAAGTGTGTCTTGCTTTCCTCCTGGTTTCTTTTCTCAGAAATGCTCCCACTGTCCCACCAATGCTTCCACTCAACACATGACCCACTCCAAAACAGATGTTGGGAAAGAGTTCAGGGAGGAATAAGTTACAAGGACATTGTTTATGAATTTCGGGGCTGTGAAAAGAAAAAACAATGCCAGAGGGACCTTACACCAGAGGAGAACTGGAAGAAAGAAGGGAAAAGTGGATAGGAGAAGAGGGGATGGACATTCCCCTGGCACCCAACATCTGTTAACGTGATGCCTTTAGCGCTTAGTCTCAGGTGCAACACCAAGCAGAAGATGCATTTTACAGCATTTATTTAGCTTTGTTCCTTGCCGCAAGACACTTGTTCATTCAGTTTGTTCGATGTTGAAAGTTAGTACTTTAAATGTTACTGCGTTGCTCTAAACTGACATGGTCTGATCTTCTTTGGCTGTTAATTATGCAGTTATATTTGAAATTTGAACTGTTTTGCCTGTTTTGCCTTTACAAAGCTACAGTAGCATCACTTCCTGAGGATCGTTGACTGACAGTGTCTACAGAGAAGACAAAGCGTGAACATTAGCGGAGCACTAATAGCAGCCTTGGTAGGATGCGTGTGTACTGTACACAGGTGTTTGGCATTATATTGAGTTGTAAGGCCGTCCACTTAGTGGAATCACTTAGAGCAGCAATAGAAAATAACTGCAGCTACAATATGCACATACGGTAAGATTACAGTTTGGATTGTGTTTGTGGGTATATAGTATGAGTCAAGTGCTTTTAAACAGACTGGATGGACAGCTGCATTGATTTAAAAAAACACAGGAGTGAAAACTATGATTCAACGTCTTTCTATGTAGACAAAGCATCTACAGCTGTGCTACAAGACATACTAGACGTCCTGGCACTGGCAGATAGTCTTTATATGAGTCTAGGTAATCTGGATTCTGAGAGAAATCACATTAAATGAGTCATCAAAGAATATGTTCCATGCAAGGTAAAAAGCTGCTCACTGTAAATTCCCATATTCATGCAGTAGGTCATTAATTGGTTTTCTACTCTGCACCAGACTCATTTTGTAGTCACGGTTCACAGATTTTGATTGTGTAAGACACAGCTTTCTAAGTTCTGCCTTTTTGTACATGTCTGTGTGTCAGAGCAGCCTGACAGCACAGGCAGAACTAACAGACTTGTTTTTGTGTGACACTGGCAAATTTAACAAGTATGCCGTGGAAACCAGCATCTTAAAACTTAACTAAATCCCATCTTTATATTTTGAATATGATACCTAAACATGTAATCATGTCTGATTTCATTCAAACACTTCCTCTCTGGAACTGCAGGCGTTTGGTAGTTGTTTTGGTGCGAGCGTGCTGAGTGTGCTACACACTGCTGCTGCACTTAATAAGACAGCTACCTTGGGAAATCAGGTTTTTTTAACACTCTGTCCCAGTTATATAAATATATAATATAGATGACAGTTCAAAAATCTGCTTACTCAAAAAAGCCGACTAGAAACGGGTGCACTTAAAGGTGCAATGGGTGAAATTTAGAAGCATCTACTGCCAGAAATAAACTAGATTAGTGGAAGGTAGGTGTTCATTATCATACCTCACCGATTCTCACTGATAGATACCTTTACATTATCACACTACACCTTTAAGTGAATGTATATTCACAGATAAAGCTAACATGCTGGTATTTAGGAAAAATAATGATTAGTCATGACTGCGATCATTTTAGTTTAGCACAGTAGCCTTATTTGCTGATCTAATCTGCAAACCCTATTTTAAAGAAAGAATACACATCAGTTCCTCCATGCCCAAGGTGTGTCAGGCATTTGAGACTTAATTACCGTAAGGACTGAAAGCCAGCATATTGCGGATGTGTGAAGGTACTATCAATGGTGTTGTGTGTTGATATTGTATAGTTTATGTACAGCACTGCTTTCAAAGTAACAGCTTTACCTTGGAAGTTAAATCATATTTCATCACGATGATGCTAGACCTCATTCTGCATAAAGTACAGTACAACCGCAGGGAATAGCAAATTGCAAAACCAATTCATATCCTCAACTCCTAAACGGTTAAAGTCCAAGTGTAATTGAAGGAAGATGTGATAATGTAGTGGTAAGTCTTGCAGGCATCAATGTGTAAACGTGTTTATATTTGCAAATTATCAAACAAGTTTCTCCGTAGCTGAGAATTTTTGGCAAAATTTGAAAAATGTCAAGCATATATTTTTTCTTTTCTTTCCTTTATTTTTTATTAAATACTTTGCAATCACGTTATGACTATTAATTTGTGATATTCCAGCTGCAGGGTGATGGATACTGTACCACTGTATGAGTTGTTTTCCTTTACCCTAAACATATTCAGTTCAGCTCAGGCAGCGAGTTAATTAGCAACAGTGGAAGTCGAGTGTTGCAATCTATATCAGTTAACACTGATACTTTCACTGCTACGATGCAGTAATCGCTCACTGGCCATTTGTACTGTATGCTTCATTGGGACGTGGTGATTAGGCTATTGATCGACAGCAGAAAAAAATTCGGAGGCATCTCTATAGGTTGAGACTTTTTGAAAAGTGTTATGTTGTTCAAAATTTCTGTTTTATCTCTCATTCGTGATTGATTCCAACACATAGGTTTGAAGTTGTTTCAGACATTTTCACAAATTGAAAATGTGATGTTTAATGCAGGAATACATATTGTACCCATTACATGCTAGAGGAAGTTTTTCATGGCTAATGGGAAATCATTAAATGAGCTAGTACTGTAGCTGAACAGGACTCAAAATGCTTGTTAGCTTCCTGATGCATTTTTTTTTTCCAAATTAGTACAGATTAAAACAATGAGAATATTGATTCTTGTAAATTCTCAAAATGCAGCTACTGTATATTGCTAGACCCTGTGTCTACAGTATGCAACCATGATAGTGCACCAATAAAGTTTTTATATACATGGCCATGAGGCTTTAAGAAGCTTAAAAAATATATCAGCATGTTCAGGAGACAAACAAATCGCGCATTTTCAACTTGTATAGCAACTTTTCTCCAGAGAAAAATGCACATCATTGTCCTTCAGTAGGTGTCTCGGATTGTGCAGGTGTCTGAACTCTGCTCACAGACGCACAAATGTGTCATTTTCTGGTTTTCGTCACTTTCCTCCCATGACAGCAACAGAGACAGAGTGACAGAGTGAGAATTTCTGTTTCTGTTCAGTGCAGAGATCAAACCTGTCCAGGGGGTCTTACTTCTTCTCTCCACGGTGACAAAATTTAAGAGCGATCGCTTTTAAGCGTTTACGTTCCGACAGTCGAAACTTAGATTCAGTTGGAGTTTTGCTCTGTAGGATGAATGAAATATGCCTGAACAAGCTTTCACGTGGGGCTGCACACTGTGACGCGAGTCGACTTCAGGGCTACTGTTATAGATTACTGTCTTACAGGTGGAGCGTGATGTTGACTGGTGTGATTGAATGAGTTCTTTGACTGCCAGAAGTAACATAAAGGTGAGTTATCGTGGATATGTTGGCCTAGCTAGTGCAAAGTTAAATTAATGGGCTCAAAGCAAGCTTTTACAGGAAACAGATTGTTACAGATGAGTTGCTTTGTAGGTTTCAAATGTATTAGACATACTATGTAGACTCCCAAAAACAGTCCTTGGCCTTTTCTTGATCGGCATTACCTGTTAAATTGGTAGTATTTCACTGTTCCATATATTCTGTTTCCATATACTACAGTGTTTTTGTCAAGCCATTTTAGGTTTCGCATTGGAAGATGTGTTATATAAAATTTGATCTTGATCTGCCTCTCATCCAGCTAAACTGGAATTTAACTGAGCCACTGATTATGTTTCCTACACATACATTAGTCCATTTGTCATTGTGGTTTACTTGCATGAAAGTGTACATTTTTGGAGAAAGTGTATTTTCTCACATAATGTATAATTTTCAATTCAATTCAACTTTATTTATATAGCGCCAATTCACCACATCAGTTATCTCAAGGCACTTTACAAGTAAGGTTTAAGATCTTACTCAACTAAACCCAACAAATCCCACATAGAGCAAGCTCTTAATTGTAGCCAATAAATAAATTGTACATTTTAATAGCAACAGTGGAAAAACTCCCTCTCTAGAGAGGAAGAAACCTCCAGCAGACCCAGGCTCAGTGTGGGCGGCCATCTGCCTTGACCGGTTGGAGTGAAGGTATAGAGAAGAGAGAAAACAACAAAACAAGCAGCAACAGAACACAGGCAGGATGGTTGGACCAGCAGCTGAACTGGAGACACACGGCTCTGAGTCTGACGATACCTGGAGATGAGGACAGAGAGACAGAAGGGGAGAAGCACAACTACAAGAGGAACAGAGACAAAGTTAGTCACGTGGACATGGACGCATGTTAGTGGATACAAGAAATCCAAAAGTAGAGGAGCTCGGTGAATGAAGGACGTCCCCCAGCATCTAAGTCTATAGCAGCTTAACTAAGAGATGGTTCAGAGAGACCAGAACCATCTCTAACTATACGCTTTGTCAAAAAAAAAGGTTTTAAGCGTAGTTTTAAAACTACTACTAGCCACAAGTCCCCAAAAGCCCTTAAACACATACAATATTGAACTTTGTTAAGGATGGAAGTGAGAATTTACACTTTAACGGCAATAGCTTGTGAGTAAACAATTTTCAGATTACTCTCTCTACTGGTAACAAAATCTGACATGCTGCTGGCATTTGAGCAAACCCATGTTCAAATTAACATGATTGAGATTCCCAGAAATCATTAAAAAACTGTTGGGATGTGCTGTGTGCGTTCGTCGACGCAGCTGTGAATAACTGCGATAACAGAGGTGAACTGCCACTTTGAACTTTGCCTTCCCACAGTGCAGCCAGCAGAGAACAGCATTTAGCTGCCACTACAGCATTTATGCCGCATTTATATATCTTTGTTGATATTCATCCCAAGTCCAACACCATTGTTCAGAGTCTTATTAACCAGCTTTTTTTTTTAATTTCACACTTGTTTCTATGTATACCATAGATGCACCAGAGGAATAAATAGCAGAACAGGTGAATATTTATGTGAGGGCCATCTCAGTGCAACTGTTTGCCGCTGTTGCCTGGGTTGATGCATGAAGATGATGAAAAGTAAATCCTAATATGCTAAATTGTTTCATTCATCAATTGGACCAAACAATAACCTCTCATTACATACTGTATGAAAACTAACCTGACCTGAATGCAATCATGCAAATTTTGTACATTGTACAGTAAACTGTATCTTCAAAATAGGTTTAGAAGCATCTAAAGAATTTAACTGACAAAAAAACATTAGCTGAGCAAATGTGTGAAGACATAATGAAAAAAAAGTCATTACCTAAGAATGTAGCTTCGCTTTGCATATGAAAGCTGCCCTGTTGCTCTGCCACATTTGTCTATGCTATTTTAGTGTAATGTGCCTAAAGACCTACATTTGAGAGCAGGATGCATGTGCAGTTTTCCATTGGTACGTCTGAATTATTAATGTATTCTAGTAAACACAGCAGGGAGGAGAGAGATGAAAAGACTGATGAGAAGGAATTCGATCATTTTGAACAGAGTGCATGATATTTAATGTGCAGACCTTATGGAGATATTTCGATTGTGTATTGTATTTGCTGCATATCTGCTGCTGTTTTTACTTTACTTTGCAATAGAACTGAGAGGGATAGTGTTCAATCTTAGGTATGTACGTGGTTATGCTATGTATAGAGTTGATGATTTTGTCACATAACAATAAGAGTTTTGCATTTTATTTCTCTAATGGGTGAGTGACGAACTGACCAGCAAGCCAAACGCAGAGGGTCTATATATCACTTGACTTACTGTAATGCTTTTTAGGTGTCATCCCCATTAAACAGTAAATGGTCTGCACTTGTATAGCACTTTTCTACCTATTCATACTCAAAGCGCTTTGACACTGCGTCTCATTCACCTATTCACACACCGATGGCAGAGCTGCTATGCAGCTTAGGCTGACACACCAGGGGCAACTTGGCGCATAGTGTCTTGCCCAAGGGCACTTCGGCACATGAATGGGGGAAGCCAGGAATCGAACCACCGATCCTACCATTGGTGGGCGACAGCTCTACCTCTGAGCCACAGCCGCCCACATTGTTGGAGAATGTGGGTATTATTAATAATAAAATAAACAGTGGCTACAGAATGCTCACTTGTTAAATATTTGTATAGGTAATATTTTAATACCTATGAAAAGTAACTATGTAAGTAAGATTTTTGTTGTGATTTTTTGCTACATGAAGTAAACTGAATTAAAGTGACAGTAGTGTATACTGTACTAATCTTACACATGTTTTAGTCAGATTAGTACAGAACAGTAAACAAAAAGAAGACCATAACTAAATAATGTTACTTTGAAACTGTGACAGCTTTGTTAAGTCTGCATCACACTATGACTTTGTCTAAAAAAAACAAAACAAAGCTTTGTTTAAAGGTCTGTGATCTGAAAAAAACATTTTTTACTTTACAAATCACTTCACTTGACAATAGTAAAAAATATATTTTTTGGGCCTTATTAATACTAATCCTAACCCCTAACAAATATTCCTCGTTCCAACACCTCAACGTTGTTTCAGACCATGTTTTTCCCCTTCAAGGTTTTCTTGTTGTTTACATATTCTTTTCTTTTGTGATTAAGCAAAAAAAATATGCAAAGGGAAGAAGTGAGTTTAGTGAGCTAACAGGCCAGTTAGATTACCGTTCACACTCACAACAATTTTCTTAAGGGCAGGAGTTTGGGGAAAAAAACTCATCATATGAAAAATGTTAAACTGTTACTGTGGATGCTTTGTTTGTGGTCAGAAGGAGTAAAATGACACTGTATTTATAAAACTGTTTATATTCTTGGAATCATGCACAAACTTTTTACCAGTATATATTTTCACATTGACCATGTCATGCTCTCAGATCGACAATGGTGCATATCGATTCGGTCTCTCACCTGCAGTTTAAACAAACTGTTCTCAGCATGAGCATGTGGGCAGCACTGAGGAAACCCACAGTGAGACACAGTCAAGACAACGACTTCCCAAGTTTTCTACTTTTTGATATTCACTACAACTGAAATTGACTTGTTTTCTTCACATGCCTGGTGGCGATATAGCAGAAAAGAACAATGGATGTCAGGACTATTGAATTAAATGAAAACATTCCAATACATGATTGAGACCTGTTTGTTTAAGGTCTACGTTGGAATAATTTAAGCCATCTGACACAGTTGCCAGACAAAACCAATTCTTGGTGTGGTGGTGGCTGGTTAGCTGGTCTGATAGCCCTTCTTTAATGATGGGGTTAAAGTGTGTTTTGTGTTCTAAACGGTTTCCTAAAAAAAGGTGTTTTAATAAATGTTTTTGTTTTTGTTTTCGTTCTCAGAGCGCTGGTCTGCTTGTGGTTCCTAGAGTTTCTAAATGTAGAATGGGAGGCAGAGCCTTTAGCCACCAAGCTCCTCTTCTGTGGAACCATCTTCCAGTTCAGGTTTGAGAAGCAGACACCCTCTCTAGTTTTAAAACTAGACTTAAAACCTTTCTTTTTGATGAAGCGTATAATTAGAGATGGTTCTGGTCACTCTGAACCATCTCTTAGTTAAGCTGCTATAGACTTAGATGCTGGGGGACGTCCTTCATTCATTGAGCTCTTTTCGGTTTCTTCTTTCCACTAAAATGCCTTCATGTCCACATGTGACTAATGTTGTTTGTTTTTCTCTCCTAGTTGTGCTTCTCCCCTTCTGTCTCTCTCTATTCTCATCTACAGGTATCGTCAGAATCAGAGCCATGTGTCTCCAATGTTCAGTTGCTGGTCCAACCATCCTGCCTGTGTTGTTTTCCTGCTTGTTTTGTTGTTGTTGTGTTGTTTTCTCTCTTCTCTATCCCTTCACCCCAACCGATCAAGGCAGATGGCCGCCCACACTGAGCCTGGGTCTGCTGGAGGTTTCTTCCTCTCTAGAGAGGGAGTTTTTCCACTGTCGCTATTAAAATGTACAATTCATTGTTTGGCTACAATTAAAAGCTTGCTCTATGTGGGAGTTGTTAGGTCTAGTTGTATATGGTCTTAAACCTTACTTGTAAAGTGTCTTGTGATAACTAATGAATTTGTTGTTTTGAATTGGCGCTATATAAATAAAGTTGAATTGAAAAAAAATGTTCTTGTGTATGACATCTGACAGCCATCATTCGATAGCGTTGCACTGATTAGTAACACAATAGTCTTTAGAGTTTTTAAAATCACTTTGCTGATCATAAAGTTAATCAGTTTAGTTCAGATATTCCTGATCACATACTATAAGTAATTTATATCTTGGGGGTACGCAGCTCTCCATATAATCAATATCAATAAGTATTGATATTGTACTGATGTCATTAAGATTGTGAAATTGAAATGATTGATTGAAATACTAATCATGCTAACAGCTGCATTGAGATGTGTCTAATTAAGACTTTTTTAAGTTGCAAGCACTGCCACAAACAAGTCAAACTTTGAATATTGGGTATTGGTTAGTTCCACGGTTAACAAATCTCCACAATGCAATCACTGTGGTAAATTGTACACCCATTTGTTTCTGTGTCTTGCTGTGTTTATTATGAGTGACTAATATTATCCCTGTTGTTTACTTTAGAGTAAGTGTTCCATTAGAGTTGGAGTGGATCCTCCAGGACTGCCTGATTAGCCATACAATTTACGGCAGGATAGTACATTTGAACTCGTGTCTACATAAGGACAGAGACCTTATTAGGAATCACTTTAGCGTTAATGCAACTTTTTTTTTTTTTTCCTTTTTACCTGCTACGTTTAGACTTTCTTTATTATAAACAAAATGTTTGCCCTTATCTGCTTCATTATTTTACACCTTCATGCATTTCCAAATGACATTTTCTTTCCTTCTTTCCTGGTAACTGTAAACCATTCTCTTAATTTCAGACATCATTAATTTCAAACATACGTTATTCAGATTATGCAAGGCTGTTATTATTTTACATAAAAAAAATGTATGGACTGTCAGTCTCAAATAGTGGAGTTAACAAGATAAATTATATTCAGTTTATTAATTAGATTATATATAGATAATAAAACAACAATACAATACATTATAACCTACACACAAACTAGGAGTCAATGGGACTCTGAACCACAGGATAGAAAACATTCCCGCTAAAAGCCAAGGAAAAGGAAGACAAAGAGATAACTCTAGAGTTAAAGATAACTCTCAAGACGCATGAGAAAGACAGTGGAACAGCGTGACCCAGGGCAAGTGGAAGCACCTGGGTATTCCTCGCAGTACATGACTACTGATTCTGAAAGGAGACTGTGGACAGACAGCCACATAGACACGCTGAAAACTGAAATCGACAGCCCAGTTGTATGCAAAGAATATGCAAAGCTCCGCGTCACACAGTGCTGCTTTGCATGGGATTGAGTCCTCAGTGACCGCTGCCAGAGGGAGTCCATGATGGGGCAAGTTTATAGCTCTGCTGACAACAGGAGAATCAATAAGTGATTATGTGGATACGGCACAGCATGGGTGTTATCACCCCTAGGCCTCTACACGCTACACATTCACCAACACAATCACCTCAGACAATACACTTCATGTCATTTTGTTTCAGTTTTTTTTTTTATTTAACAATACGACACAGTGCTCAAACAGGTGGCTGGAAAAAGGTTGCGTCAATAAAAGCAAATTACAGGTACAGTATATCTGCTGCAGAGATCAATGCAAGGTGATGGATCCTGCTGTTGTTTGTCACATATCCTGCCTTGAAACAACAGGGCTACCTTAAGCCCCGTGGTCCTAGATCTAGGTCTTCGTTTTTAAAACCTCCTTCAGTCTCATTCGTCCAAATAAATGAAAAAAAAAAACATTGGCTCTTCCCTCCCGGGTACTGATTTCACGTTCACGTCTATTATGCATGAATGTCATTGGATGCAGTGAATCAATACAAAACAGAATAATAAATGATGTATTTCGCTGGTTTTTCCTGCCTTAAGCGCTGCAGAGGAGAGAGAGTGTGTAATGCCACAGCCCAATTCACAAAACAAGGTATTTTTGTGGGAAGGTCAGATAGTTTGCACTGAAGAAATCCAAATGCTCTGTGCTAAGATCTGCAGCCTTGGTTTCTGCCATCTGACTCTAACACCGCAAGTGTGTTTATAAGTCTTCAGACCAGGTACAGCTGGTAAAGGAGACCATTAACTGTCTCGGCGACAGTTGGTTGTCAGATGTAAGATAACATATGAACGTGCGCATGCCTCATTGTCTCAGCATCCTCAGCGCGTTTGGATGTATTCAATAACGTCAAATGATGAGGGCGTCAGTGCCTGTCTTGTTCTGAGCACACATCTGTTATGCTGACAGGCAGAAAGCAGAGAAGAGAGGAGGAAGATGGAAGGGAGCAAGTAGAGGATGAGCTGCAGGGTGGTGCAGGAGAGGAGAAACCCAGCGGCTGCCTGGTACAGTAGCATCATCAGGAGTTCAGCAAAGTGCACCGTGGCTCTCCAGCTGGAAGAAAGACAGAACCGTCTGCCTCTGTGTGTGTGTGTCTGGTTGGACACACATTTATCTTATAGTGTCTGACTGTGTTTTAGGTAGATTTTTAAATGCATATTGTACGTACAAGCATATGTGAATGTGGGCATATACAGTAGCGAATGTATGTCTGTGCATACATGAGAGAGACAAATGATGAGGGATGGCAGGTGCGAGCTGTGGACCACAAATGAGGACACTGATTGACAGCTTGTCTTTGTGGCCAGGCCTTCCCCAATTTATCCTCTCTCCCTCTCCCAGACTTCACTTTGATGGACAATGTGTCCCACTTCCCTGCAACACTTGACTGCTATATAATTAAATGTCAAATAACCGTTACCAATCACTTGTACCAAAAGTGTATTGTTTGTGGCAAACAGAGCACTAAACCAGAGAACTTAGGAACTCTAATTTATTGCAGTGCATGTGCTTTTGCATTGATTAAAATATTGAGGATAATTCAATTGCTGTAAAATTGTCTATTCAAATCCATGTTTACATTTTGGATTCTGATGGGCAAAGTGAAGCCGCATAGCTATCTTCATTGCTACATTAGTATAGCGCACACATGGTGCAGTTACTCATAACAATCACTGGAATTATGTTAGGTAGTAAGCGCTACTTACTGTATTTTATTGACCCCAAATTACATAAACATTGAGTTAAATAATCTTGGCTTTCATAGGAGGTTATCTGGTGTTTCACTTATTTTCAGGAGAGTGATTTTGATTAATGTTTATTCGGACTGTGCAATATATTCTAATGGGTATTTTTATGTAAACATAAGAAACCTGCTAGAAGGCCCCTTGTGTAAATACATCCACACTATCCTAAGACGTTAGTGACTCTAAATTGCTCTACTGTACATGTCAGTCTTTAGCCCTGGTCAGCTGTACAGGGTGCTCTCCACCAGTGACACATGGGTTGAGCTCCTTCAATAGCCCAAAAAATAGTGAACCAAAACAGAAAGGATACAAGCAGGATGAGACGTCTTGAGTCTGATCTCTGACCAGTTGGCAACACACTTTAAATCATGGCCTGGCAAAAGTTCAAACCAGTAAGGACCCAAATCACAGTACAAACAAAATTATGTAGGAACATGCAAGATAAATCTTGGCTAAACCAGGAAACAAACAAATGACAATACAAGAAGGACCAATAAGGAAATACAAGAAATGCCAAAAAACGTATAAGGCAACAAAGCAAAACACAGGCAGGCAATGATAGGGATGAAAATCCAACAATACTAAGAAAAATAATGAACCAAACTCACTACAGGAATGAACAACTAACTAATAGAAAGAGCAGGATTGTCGAGAGAGAAGTGGCGTCGAGTGGAAAGAAACCAGGAAGTTAATGTTCAAAGGGGCGTAGCCAAAGTGAGTGACAGACCATAACTCAGGAACATCACACCTAAAAGATGGAACAACTGCAGTTAGTCATCTTTTTTGTGGCATCTTTCACATGATTAAACTAAACCTAAACTAAATGCAAAATGCAACCTTAAAGTTTATATACATTACAACTAATTGCCATTTGCTATGCAATCTGTATGTTGTTGTTTTGTGTGTACAATAGGCAAGGCACATCTTACATCTTCCCTTTTCTCTGCTCCTTGCATTGCTGTGACAAGCAATATTACAGTCCTCCAAAGACATAACCTGAATCTGGCACATTAGTGTGTTTTATTATTGTCTTTATGCAGGCAGTCTCATTCATCTTTTTCATAAAGGCTGTGATAGAAAGCAGCATTAGTGAAAGCACTACTTAGAAACAGGCAGACAATGTTATAGTACAATTTTCCATAGTGTCTATTGGAACAATATTGAAGGCCATGTCTGAAAAACAAAAGCTTCACAAACCAGTTAGACATCGTTTGCACATATGAAAGCACATTAAACTTAACTTGAAGTTCGAGGTTTCACAAAAGGGTTACATGACATCAACACTCAAAGACCTTGAACAGTGTATCACAATCCAGCGTGTCACTATAGTAGATGGGTTCCAGTTAGTATTTTAAATACATGAACACAGGAACAATAATACCAAAGAAAAACTGGAATAGACATTTGAAAAACAATCTATGTTGTTACATTTGCTACAAAAAAAGATAACTGACCTATCAGATCCTTAAACCTTAGTAGACTCTGTTTTTACAAATCTCTTAGGGAAGGTTGTGATTTTACAATATGTGATTCAATGAGAGAGTATCTTTCTAAAATAGCCCTTTTTTCTACACATTTTCCTAATGCAAAACATGTGTCAACCTCCTCTTTTGTTGAAAGCAAATGCAGCCATCCCACAACAGCTTTACATTTTTAATGCTCGGCGTGCTGCTTGCGTTTTCCTCCCAGCCAGCCTCTCAGTCATTGCTGTACTCAAGACTGTGTGGAGAAGTGGAGCAGAATAGTAATGTTGCTGTATCTGAAAAAGTGACACGTGATGGAAAAAAAAAAAAAATAATAATAATGCATCGCAGTCAGCAGCAGAATAACAGTTTAATCAAATGATACAGTGTGTATGTAAATGGAAAAATATAACACTACACACCTTCACACAGCACATTTGTATGGGTATACAGGTAGTGAACTGTGCAGTGAAAATTTCCTTTCCCAAAAAGGAATTTAAAGATTTTTATAGTTTAGATCGCACAAACATACACACGTTTTCATTTCTATGAGGAAATTCATGCCCTGTCTGCTTATCCCAACCCTAACCATTACAACTAAAGGCAAACAAAAACTTAATTGTAACCTTAAAAACCCTAAAACCACACCTTAACTCTCAAACAGCCCTTCAACGTAGTGAGGATGACCAAATGTCTTCACCATGCAAAAATGTCCTTACTTTGATAGAAAAATCTTTTATTTTTTGGGTCTTGGTTCTCACTATGAGAATGAAACAACACACACACACACACACAAGCCAAAACTTAATCAATTGAAGTAAATGGCATGCGTTCCACATCTAATTGAAAGTAAGCAGATGGCTGTGGGCTTTCATAAGGAAAGTCAACATCAGGTGCTGAGACATTTTGAGGAAATATCCCGTAAGGAGTGCGAAAAGAAATGTGAACAAATCTCAGTTTCGTTAGATCAGACGCAGACAGGCCCACACCCAGGAGGAAGCCTCTAATCGATACTAAAACAGTGAGAACTAGTCCAGGCCAAGACACAAGAGAGCGATAATGAGAGAGGAGAGAAAAGGGTGAGGAGAGAGAAAGCGAAGATTGGTGGGAAGAGGGAGCGGGCAGGTGAAATGGGGAGAGAGAGAGAGAGAGAGAGCGCTGACGATAAGAGAGGAAGAAATTAGAGAGAGGCAATGAAAGTGAATGAGACAGAAAGGAGAATAAGAATAAAGGCGTTTGGCTCTGACTCTGCCTCTAAGCTGCATGGTTGAAGATTCACTACGTGGCGATTTAATTGTTTTAAACTGCTTTAAACATTTTTGGCTGTCGATGTGTGACACAATCACAGTGAAAGTGCAGGGAGGAAAACTGCAGCCAGTGGATGAAGACAGAGACGCGGTGCAGAAACATTTAGCCTTCTAACATCGCCACTGAAGATGACTGGCATTTATAAAAGCTGCAGATCCTCTTAAGCAGAAATCCCGTCTCTGTTTCTAACTAATTAAATACGTATTTGAGAGAAAATTGTCGATGGAGCCAGCGTCGGTGTGAAAACAAATCCAAACAGCCACGGGTTAAGCTCTGTTGCACTCACCTTCCTTTCCCTTTGGAAGCTTTAGCTAGTTTGGCCTTTGATCGTTACATGGTTTCATATCTTAAGCTTGTTGCTGTGGTGGGGTGGTTCTCGGAGAAGCGCACAACTTATTAGATTTTGCAGTAGGAAGCACTCTGGCTGTCTTGAAAAATAAGGATTAAATCGTCTTGCAGGAAAGACTGAATTGCCCCTCAATCGATGCGGTTACACAGCCGGGAGTGCATAGCGTTGCTGGCTCAAAGCAGACGGTATCACTATGGATGGGTCCCTTATGGGCAAGCTAATGTGGCTTCTTATCTTATTTGATCCAAATTGCATCATGTTCTTTTAATGAGGCAGCAATTCAGCTTGGGGGTGTGTTTCCTACTGATTGGAAAAATCGCTCAGGTTGAGACACGTGTGTGAGCATGTTTATGCCCTTCCTGTACAGTGCGCAAAGATGCGGAATGATCGATACTTTCTGTTCTTCACCAAGTTCCCTGCCCAAGGCTTGAAAACATAGCAAAATATTCCCTGAGTATTTAGCGTTGCAGTTTGTTTTATATATTGCAGTTTAAAAGTGTGTTTGTTTTGTGACGTAGCATGATCTTCAACGTGGTCCAACGTGTAATCTTAACTTTGGATGTACCTGCATACTAATGCTTGTAGATTCCCGTCTTTATCAAGTGTTTTTGGAAATCGCTTACTAAAAGAAGCTGTGTTGCATCCGACACGAACCTGATCATAATGGTTCACAAGTTATTTTAGAATTGTGTTCTTGTGCTGCGATGAGGATGCACTTTCCTACTTCTGTTTAAATTATACATAAGATCAGTGACCTTACACCTGAACTTGCAGTTATAGTGTGAGATGCTAAACCCAAAATATAGACTGTCCAGACATTCATTTATTGATTGCTGCTAAGTACATCACGTAGCCTTGTTAAGGCCTTTTAGAGAGACACATGGTTGGACATCAATGTCACGCCAACAAGCGGGCTATTCACTCTTCTGGAGGATTTATGCCTGGAGCCTTTTTGGCAACACTTTACTTTGGAGATAAAGAATTGGACGTTGAAGGGCTGTACGATCTGTAAACACGGAATACATGCAAACAGATTTGGGATTCAGTGTGTAAACACCGTGTTCTGAAAACACCCCCCCATCTTGTGTGTTTTAGCTCAACTTCAAAAGGCCTGCATGCATGCGGTGGTGTGCGTGCGTGTGCAGAACCGTGGGTGCGCGTGCAGCAATCCAAAGCCATCCGTTTGCACATCTTTATTTGTGTGGTAAAATATGTTTGGGGGCACCTTTTCATCCCGCTTGACAGAACTAGTAAAAGAGTGCGTAGCCCTGGAGCCTTTAATACATTCCTTAAAGTGACAATGAATCAGCTATAAACAACTCTCTATTAAAAAAAAACAAAACAAAAATTCTTGAGGAATTTTTTAAATGTCTCTTAATTTTACTTTAACCACCCACTCAAGGAGACACAGCAAGTCATGCATATGTTCAGCAGTTGCTTTCTTTCCTAAGCCATACCTGCCAAATGCTTATTTCTAAAAATAAAGATGGCTCTCAAATCTTCTCTGCAAAGTCCCTCGCAGTACTGGCAAAATATAATGGCTCCCTTCTCTGGAGCATCTTCCTCCAATGCAGCAGATGGCAATGATTTACATCTAAGACAACAGCCTTATCTGCTGCTCATGACTGCTGCTGGACAAGCGGCGGGTTCAAATAGCATTCTTTCCTCCACTTCTCAGCCCAGCCCCAAAGGGGGAAATATGCACACATCTGTTATTGACCTGCAAGCTGGCTAATGAGCAGCAGGTGCAGAACATGTATCACAACACTGGAGCATCCTTTGCTATGTATGTGTGTGTGCGTGTGTGTGTGTTGTGAGTGCTGTGGGCAGCTAGGCCACAAGAAAAGCTGCCTCCTTAGAGAACAAGTAGTTTATATCTCGTGTTCTGTACTGTCCTGCACAGGTAAATTACGCAATTAAAATCTTTGACATCTGCACCTATATATTGTATTTTAAATTAAAGCATCATATTTTTTTTTTTACCACAAGAAAAAGTTTAATTGTCCTCATCCTCCAAGGCTATTATGGCACGTGTTGGCTACACATACTCTAGACACACCACAAAATTAGCATTACTTGAAGATGAGTTTTTAACCACCTGGCAAATGTAGAGTAAAGTAAATACCCACTTTGCTTTAACTTGTTTTGCTCTCCGCAAACTCTTGAGAAAAAAATGATTTATACTTTGCTGAATGCTCAACAATTAGCCCATTTTCACTGCAGGGAATTTTCAGTGGGCTCTGGTTCTAATTAGCAAGGGGTTTACAGTGCTGAATGTTACTGACGTTCATACACACAGTAGGTGTACCTCTTTCTGACTCAAGACCATCATCCAGGATATTCATTCTCTGCAGTCACTGTCCCATCCATCCATCCATCCATCCATCCATCCATCCATCCATCCATCCATCCATCCAGTCATCCATCCATCCATCCATCCATCCATCCATCCATCCATCCATTCATCCATCCATCCATCCATCCATCCATCCATCCAGTCAGCCACCCATCCAGTCATCCATCCATCCATCCATCCATCCATCCATCCATCCATCCATCCATCCAGTCAGCCATTCATTCATTGTGCTAGTTAGGATGTACTCTGAGCAGGTTTTCAGACTACCATAGAGCTGCCTATAGAGACAACCCAGTACAGAGGAGAAACCATGCAGACATAAGGAGAGCATGCCCACACCAGTCTGAACTGAGGATTCTAACCCAGATCAGTACTAACCAGTACACCACCAACCTCACTAAAAATAAACAACAAAGTCAGATGATGACAAAACTTCCTATGCCCTTAATAAATCAATTCTTTTCTCATGTCTTACAAAACCGAGACATCATCTTTTGTTCTGTATTGCTTGCTTATTGTCCCACATTTTCCTTCTGATCAAAGCATCTGCCAAGGGACATCTTGTAAATCTAGAATAACAACTATTGTAGTATCACCCATACATACATCCTTACACCACTTTAACAGTTTCATTTTACTCTGTGCTTCTGAGATTTAAAAGAAGTCATTGAAGAGCACCCACAGCCACCAAAGGCTCTTGCTTCATATGCTCTCTGTCAAAATGAAACCACACGTGCACGTATGCTCACACACGTTCTAACATTAAAAGGTCAGAGAGGTTTTGTTTTCACCGTGAGTGATGTCAGTGCTCTGTCACCCTGAGCCATTTTCGAAGTGTTGCGATACTGAGCCTCTCTGTTTTAGTGACACTTTGGTCTCAGAAGAGCCTGCAGGCTCTCAGGCTGCAAATGTATCTTGCTGGATGCAACCTAGAGCTTGCCAGGACAGTTCTGTCTAGAGGCACTTAGGAGAGGAGGGAGAGTAGGGGGACGTCTCACCCTGGTTGTTTGTCTTTCTGGTTTTCTATGGTTTTTGTGTTGTTCTTTACAGCCACAGAGAAAAGCTCCACTTAGAACAAAACTGCAACTCGTCTTTGTAAAACAGAATTCAAGATGAAATCCTTTAAATGTCAAGTGGAGGGGAAAAAACTGAAATGAGCAAAAGGAGACTTCAACTGTACTGAAAAGGCTTTTTTTTTTTTTAAATAAACCAGAGGGCAGGCTTTATCATAGATTTAGCACGCTAGTTGTGCAGCAACGTGCAGAAAGATGTGTGTAAAAGCACATTTAAAGCAGAATTCAAGTGAAGTTCAAATGTTACAATATATAAAAGTAGTTGCTAGTTGTCTGTGAAGATTTTTAGTCATCCAGGTGAAATTGTCTGGTAGTTGAGTCATGGCATCAAGGCATCTTAGAAATAATAAGTTTGAGTGTTATGATTCATCTTTTTTCTAAGAAATATTTTTGTGATCCAGTGAATTTTAGAATTTTTTCAACTTAATATGATTTTAAAAAGCTATCCAAGAACAGATACTACAGATTCATTGTTGATCCAGCACATACAGTTATTTTATGTCTTAAGTAAATTCTCTGAATAGAGATTAAAAAAACAAAAACAAACAAAAAAAAAACCTGGCAAATTTAATACAGAAGAAAAATAAATTTAAGTGATGACATCACTGCGACAAATTGTATGCATTTGAATCATTGCTTTTAATTGAAGGTTTCCACATTGGCAACACAGAATATAGTGTTCAGAAACTGACAGACTAAAAAAGAGCTCAGGCTTTAACGGCTGTCTTGTCTTGAATAGCTTCATTTTTCAGAATTATTATCACCCACTGCTTTGTCAGATGAATGCATTGAATGTAAAGTAGAGTCAGACGTTAAAAGCTGTTGTACATTTTAGCTTTAGAATAACGGGTATGAACATCAGTTTAACCGGGGAAATACTCCGGTCCTGTTAATCACTTTGAATCTGTGATCGTTCACAGAAATAGAAAACTAAGAGACGCAAATCGAAGCACATATAGCTCATATCAACAGATCTAAAATTAGACCTAACTTTAAATGGCAAAAGCAGATTGGACAAGTCAATCACCAGTCTTTCCGCCAGTGAACATTCATTTAGGCAAAATCAGCTCCCGGGGAATCAAAAGACACCATTTTGCTCGTTTTCTGTTTTTCCCAGTATCTATCATGTCCTGTGCTCCCAGTGACTAATCATTGGTTACGCCTGTTGTTAATTTCTTGTTCTGTTTAGTATTTAAGCTCCCATCTGTGTTCCTGTCCTTGTCGGTTCGTTGTGTGTGACGTGGTGATTCCCATGTGATATAGTTTGTTGTTGTCCTGGTCTTGTCTTTATGCTTCGTGCTCGGACCTGTCGTGCCTTGACTTCTTCCTGTCATGGTCCATGAATCATGCTCCTGTTTGGTTTGTTTTAGAATCTTGTAATTCAGTTGTCATCTATCAATTTAGAGCTTAGAGTTTAGATTCTTGACTTAGTTTAAAGTTATTAAAGTCAAAGTATTAAATATTATATTTACAGTTAAGTCTTGCCTGTCTGGTCATGTAGGTGGGTTCTAAATCTGTCTGTCAGTCTCTCCTCCTCAATTGTAGTAACAGCAATCCGTGACATCATCTGTGCATGAGAGAAAATGTGTTGGGCTTTGTTGCTCCAGAACAAACAAACAAACAAAACAACATTTAGAATAAAATAAGAATCTTGTATTTATTTGTATTGTGCCAGACTTTTTCATGTTTGGTACTTTTATTGTTACTCTCGCTTTGAGCTGGTCATACCATAACCTGGTCCTGAAGGAAGTGCCGTGCGTTCCAGTTGTGCTGGCGGTAAAAAGTAAACTCTATCCGATATGTCCTTCCCATTTTCCTGATGGGAGGGTTAACTGTTGCTTACTTTTTATTCCAAAGTCACAGTGAGATGTGTGATGGCTTGCTGACCTCAATTATCCTGACCAAAGATGTCCTCGTTGGCTATTTTTCCATTGTCTCTATCTATTGATTGTGGGCACACTTTGCAATATGTGACAACTATTTGGACTTAGTAGAAAATATTTTTTTTGCTGAAGTCATTTACACCTATTTTGCCTTCTAATGGACTTTGTCTTTATTATCACTAATTATTCATCATAAAGTCACAACACATGACTTTTTACAGACTCTCAAAACATTGCTAAGATGTTTGAACAGTTCTCCAATTTATGATGACCTATACCGAGATTCTCTGTTGACGATTAAATTAGTGAAGCTGCAGCAATTGAAAATAATATTGATCTACTGATTACTGAACATATATTCTAAAATGAAACATTCAACAAATGCAAGCACATACATATAGCATTTGTTCTCTCTCTTCTCGGAGATGGATTGGAGTTTGGTTTAGGGCAATTGAGAAGTAACTTCCTTTTTAAACTTGGTGTGTGTAAAAACAACTGCTTTTATTTCAAAATAGTTCACTGATAAGTGAAAGACTGATTTGCCTGTATTAAAGAGATCCGTTTTGCAAATGCATCTAGAAATCATCTCTGAAACTTCCCTTATTTCATGGAGCTGCAGTTAGTTTGTTAGTAAGTGTGTAACACCCTCTTACAGCCTAACAGACAGTTACCTTGGTTAACCAGTTACCCTGAATAATGTAGCAACATTGATACAGAGAAAACGGATCCAGACACAAAGCCTGTATTGCCTGGTGAATTATTTATTTTTATTTTATTGTTGTGTTGTTTGAATTAGTTTTGATTTGTATTAGTGTTTATACTAAATTGTGTGTTAGCCGAGCTCTGTATCTTGTTATATATCATTTCCAAATGCTTTATATTAAAATATATTATACTGTATACCATCACTTCAATTATGGTATCACATCATATTTTTATATTATAATACAAATATATGAATATACAGTATGTGGTAAAATTGCTTTAGGTGTGGTTCACAGGATGAAGATAGCTATTACACAGCAGCTATTGAAAGTCATCTCACATCTTTGCACTTAGTCCTTCACTTCCACTTGATTTGCATTAACACCATTTAAAATGGAGGAACGGGGAACTCTTAGAGAAGTACGTTGCACTCCACTACATGATTACTGTGACTTAACATGTACTTTTTCTCTTTTCGGGCGTGAAGGGCACAAGGATCTGACAGTATTAAAGCAGAGGATGGTGGAAATAAAGGCAGTCACTGTGCAATGGATCTTCTCTTTTTAAATGAACTACCCGGACACTTTTAGCTTTTGGTGGCTTTGAAGAAATATAGCATGGTGCCTTTTATTCCCAGAGGTGCCCTTGCACCTACCCACGTACCTCTCTCTGTCTCTTGCACCTGTTTAATTATGACTAGTGTTGATCAGTAGTGCTGAATGCCAAATTCCTAACAGCCAATTCAAACATTAAAGATAACGGCAGGGTATTTAATACCTTAGAGTCAGGTATCAATGGTTTACAGTCTGCACTATATGACCATAAATAAGTTGGTTAGGTGATCTCTCATCCCATGTCATTACCTTTTTCCTCTTCATAATTGCAATACATAATGGTGGAAATTTCAGTACTGAGCACAACCAGTAAAGAAGAAAAGCTGTATCCACGTCCGGTCTCGGAGGATGTCAAGTTAACAGTAGAACCGTCATTCTTCAGGAACATTTTTTTTATGTGATCCAAGTCCACTCACTTGAAGCATGAGGTTTTTTTTATTAGCCACCCATCTGTGCTCAGGAGCAGAAAATCCATGTATGACGTTGGTTTAATTTAAGATTATGACAGATTATGACACACATATGCTGTATTTGGAACATCTATGAAGTATATAGTGTTATATCTTTCACCACACACAAAAAACATGACAAATGTCAACATGTATGTGGGTAACTGACAGAGTAACACCTACAAAAGAAAAAAACACTTTTACCTACAAAGGTAAAAATGACCTACAAAGTAAAAAAAATCTTACAAAGAAAATGTGGATAGATTATTTCTAATTGCACTATTTCATATCCTATGAAAAACTGAACAACCTGCTTTTGTCTAATGGCTACTGCAAAACATATATATATATATATATATATATATATATATATATATATATATAGTGATTATTGACTCTTCTAGCTTCCAGTTGTTATTTACAGTAGATTGAATTTTTAACCTCTGTACCACAGTCTAATAATCATGTAAACGCCAATGTTATTCCCAACATGTGGCTAGAGCAGGCATGGGCAAACTACGGGGGGGGGGGGGGGGGGGGCATATGCGGCCCGTTAAGCTTTTTAATACTGCCCGCCGAAATTGAAGAAATTATATGAATAAACCTTGTTAATGTTTTGTTTTAATGTCCCTGCAATTCTGGCGTTTTCCAATAGATGGCGCACTAGATACATTGACCTTTGTTGAGGTGCGGCGTATTACTCCACGTCTGCGCTTTAACCTTTGACCCCTCAGCCCCTCTGTAAAGATGAGCGGAGCTAAGAAAAGAAAAGTGGACAGAGAATGGCGAGTGTTTAATAAGGAGTGGACAAGTAAATATTTATTCACCGAACACCGATCAACTGCTTTATGTCCTGATATGCCAAGAGACTGTAGCGGTTTTTAAAGAATATAATATCAGCCGTCACTTTGCCACAAAGCATGCTAACTATGCTAGCAAGCGATCAACGAAAGAACGGGAATGGCTCAGAGGTTGGCGGCTGAATAAAAAGGGAGACCAACAACACTGTTCGCAGTGAAATTAAAAGTAAGTTTCCCTGCTGTGTTATGTAAAAATGCATCTAAAACTAATTAGTTCAATAAGCATTAAGTGTCACATGTCATTTATGTTAAGGGGTGCACATAAGTTCTCAAAATAAACAATGCGCACCAGATCAAATATAATGTTAAATGTAATGGTTGTTGAGTTTTGGCACTGGGAACGCACATGGAATAGAGGAAGCAGGACAAGTAGGTCTGCATCTCAGTCAGGAGGAGAGTGGTGATAATAACATCCTGAAGAATAACAGAGCTTCCACTGCTTTAAAATAGTAACTGAAAAAAATCTGTATTTTATTGAAATGACTCTTAAAACAAAGAAAATGTAATAAATTTAAATAGCTAAATACCGTGGAACTTGAAAGGTGGATATTTTGTTGTAATGCTTTTGTTAATTTTTAATTGAAAGGTTTTCTACATGTCCCATGTTATTTTTTTGCTCTTATGAGGTGGATTACCAAAACACTTCATCCATCTGCTCTTGGTCCGGCCCTTCTGTCAAATTTTAGAACCCTTTGTGGCCCACAAGTCAAAAAATCTGCCCACCCCTGGGCTAGGGTGTTGTAGGAGAAGTGTTCATCATGGCATGAATTCAGCAAGTAATTATCAGTTACACATCTGTTTTCTCCGTAACGCTTCTTAAAAACACAGCTAGTATATTATCTCGTACAGAAGAAGTAACTGGAAACAAGCAGTTTCTCTGTGCACCTGTATGTGAAATGTGTAATTTTCAAAAGCAAAACACAAAAAAGTTAGGTTTCCAGTAAGTCTATCAAAATAATCATAGAACACAACATCGTAGAGTAATTTGAATATACATCCAATGTGCAAATCACATGTCTGCATCTGTGATTGTCTAATCAGCATATACACATTCTCAATCAGCATATATACATACAGTATATACGTACATGTATATCATGTGCCGTGTTAAAAAATAGATGGTTTAGTCAGCGAGACTGACAGCAGAAAACATACAGTATTTCTAATTGGTGGAATGCTAACATGCGAAATGTCAAATCCAATTTCAGCCTCCTCTCACGAGGTTTAAATGACCACTTAGCGTGAGCCTAAGGGACTGTTTGATGAATATCTGCATTTCATCAATATTATACACCAGGTGTCCACAGCTGGTCCCTTTCCATATGACACACAGCAGTAAAGAAATTAGTTCACTCAACCTTGAATTATTTATAGAATCTGTTTGAACGACATTGTTTAATGGAAAGAATGTTTATACTTTGTATATCTCTTTCTCTCTTAAATAATTGTGTCCACTTGCAATAACAAAATGTTCTCAAAAGTCACAAATATAAATGGACACTTGTTTGTAAGATGACAAAGCACAAACAGCCATAATCTTTCATGTCTTTATTGAAAATATCTTTGAACCAATGAGAATGTTTTAATATTCCTCTTTGGAAGCAATGACCTCAAGCATGTGCTTCCTGGATCTATCTATTATACCAGCGCAGTGTTGATTCTGCTCAACTGAGTTGCTACTCTGGGATTCTTACTTCACTGAATCTTGCATTGTGCCTTTGAAGTGATCTCTATGCCCAGTTTTATGGAGAATAGCCACAGTATTTATTCACAGACACTTACTGTATCTGATTAAAGTCACACATGAAAAATCTGACTCAAACACACACAACAAGGGCAGCTCATTGAGCAGATAAAAGGTGATTAAATCAGGTTTGCAAGGGTAAAGTGATACAAAATATGTTTTTTATGGGCTTTAAAAATAAATTGTAGCTTAACGTGAACTGGATTTCACAAAGCTTGGCAGAGCCATGAATCCAAAGGAAAACAACACACATAGTTACCAGCTCAGCAGACAAAGGACATCTAAACTGAAAACCTCAGTTTCCTCATGTTAATCTTCGGACGATTAGATATATCTTTTTTTGGATGTGTGGTTTACTGTATATTAGCGCATGGCTCCAGTAATGGTTTAGTGACATAATTTGCATTTTGTTCTTCCTTTCTTCACTTTGTTAATGAGTTAAGGGTATGTGTGTTAGAACAACATGCATAACGTTTACTGATAGCAGTTATTTCCTTTTTTTAGAAAAATATAAAGTTATATATGTTATATCATGAGTCTGACTTTTCTGATTCTGTCGCAGGCTCTTGTTCAAGACAGAGGGTTCGAAGGGAGAGTGAGACAGACAGGCAGATCTTTTCAAGATCAGCAGAGCTGTTTGCATTGTACCAGACTAGTAAAGAGGCAGCCGAGCTAGAAGGCAAACCTTTCGATTTACATTCCAACCTTCACCTAGTGTCATTATCTACAGTATATGAAGAGAACATAAAGTCAAACATTCAAAATGAGTTTTAAATGAAGTTGGGTAGTTGGCCTCAACCCTACAGATAGTGTCAGAAGCAGAAGAATTTTGTAGGGGGTTTGGAGAAGAACAGCTCTGCTTTCGCGCCAAGTTTTCCAGGCACATAGATGATAGAAAGCAGACTTGTCCATTGGTGTCATGACCTGACTCTGGACAAGTGATACAAAATAGATTTTCTCTTGAATTCAGCTGACATATGTTTTGTCGGATTTTCTAGGAATTGATTCAGTGGAAAAGTTTTTAAAAATCCATGACAGGCTAAACAGCAGACCAGCTGAGCGACACAGCAGCTGAGCAGCCAGAAATGCCTCTGAGCAGCTGGTCGTGACCATAAATGAAATTACAGAAAACTAATCTGCGCTTAAAATGCCATGTGCTCCAAAATGCTAAATGAGATATAAAGTAGGTCTGGTGCTGGATGTGTACAGGTAAGGAAGCAATTGACTCCTAACAAATTTAACATAACCACTTAACAGGTGATACTGTGCAGTTGTAGCACTTAAAAGTTTTTACTGCAGTATTTTAATTCTTGAAAAAGTTGTTTCCATGTAGCCGACAATAGATTCAAAGCGTTTATTGTCATATGTATTTGGAAAGCAAGTTTCCTTGTACAATGAAATTCTTTCTTTGCTGTCCACAGTGAATGCCGGAGAATAAAAGTAAGCATAGTTCTATAAGAAGTAAGCATAGTTCTATAAGAGTACACTTTAAGGGTAAAAATAAAATAAAATACACACTGTGTAGTAATAAATATAAGAACTCAGCTATACGCTGATAGTAATAATAATAATAACAACAGTAGTTATTGAAGGATGTGTTGTGTTGTTACAAAGTAAAGTCAAGTAAAGTGTCATGTGCACACAAGTAGCAGCAGTATCAGACCAGCGTGAGTCCATTGGTTAGCTGTTCAGAAGTCTAATGGCTGAGGGAAAGAATGAGTTCCTGGAGGTCCTGCATTTCATAGTGGCCTGTAAGATAGAAGATCATACTGGTATTACATCCAAGACATTCTGTCATATGATGTGTTTTTAATATCACCCTCTGCCTAAGCTAAACGCATATTGCATATTATAGTAGCTCTACTACTGTACACAAATTCCTGTTTTGGGTCTACATTATCAATTCTGATACAACAAATCTGCCTTGAATTTCACGTTCAGTATTCAGTTTTTAACAGTCTTGACAACCCCGGTAGGTCTGTTTTTCAGTGCACGTTGTAGAAGGGCTACGTATTGTGTTGTATGGGTGTAACCTGTGGGCTGTGCTTACATACCAGTGTGCCACCACTGCATGTCACATTATCAATTCTGATACAAGAAATCGAGCCCCTTTACAAGAGATATACAATATTCTTCTGTATATCTTCAGTATTTGTCCTCACCAGCAATTGTTTCCCTTCTAAAGCTAGAAGGAAATTATCTCCTTAATGGCAATAAATCTGCTCAAAGACACGTTGAACGTTCACTGATCTCCTTCTGCTTCATGCAATTATAATCAACCAGCAACAGTGAACTCAGCAGCTGTGGATGCAGGTCTGAGTTTATGGACTTGAACCAAACTTTTTGATTGTATCCATCAAGTGCTAGCACTCACACATTTACTCCATGTATAAACATCCAGTGTCACCGAAATGAAATAAGCACAAGGCAAACTAATAGCAAACAAACAATATAATAAAATAATAACAAATAATACATAAAAAAAAAAATGCCTGTAAGCCTGACTCCAGGGCAAAAAAACACAGCGTGTGGCAGTTCAGACAGAGCTAGTGGCTCGTGTAATGTGCCAGACTGCTTGTTTCAGAAATATAGTCCTTTGGTAGACGTGTTTGATGCAAGAAAGGACAGAGAGGGCACAAACTTCTGTGTGACGTACAGCATCAGTGTCACAGTCACGCTCCATCTCCTCTGGTACTTGTTACAACAACACGCAGTCTGTCAGGTGTCTCGGGAGTGCTTGACAGTGAACGCATCCCCCACAAATATGAACAATATATGTTATGCCTTCAAATTAAGCAGTTCATTAATCCATTAGTGGCGTATTGCGAGCCATGGCACTGACCTCCAGTACTAAAGTGGCTTCCTGGAGGGCTTACCTGAGGTCAATATGTAAATGCTTTAATAACTTCTTCTGTGCTTAGGTTGAAACACAGCTTTACTGTAGCAGTATGATTATTTACCACTGAAATGTTCTGTATATGTACTGTATGTATTATATATGCATAATAATGTGCCAGAAGAGAGGTGTAATATTTAGTACCCACCTGTAATG
Organism: Macropodus opercularis; assembly: GCA_030770545.1. Classification (NCBI taxonomy): domain Eukaryota; kingdom Metazoa; phylum Chordata; class Actinopteri; order Anabantiformes; family Osphronemidae; genus Macropodus; species Macropodus opercularis. The sequence continues at coordinate 7,007,820 of CM061109.1, forward strand.
TCAGGGTGTCCTCCATCATTCTATAAACAGCTTTCAATTAGGACTGAATATACACTTCATGCCTTTTCCCAGCCCCGGACAGAAGACAGTGAGATGGTGTGAACGAGTGACTGGGCCAACACAGACCCACAGACACATGTAAGTAACCACAAAGACAAAAAAAAAAGACTAAGACTTGTTTTCTCCATGTTATTATGTTTGTCCTTTGCAATAAATGTAAAAAATATAGAAATGCTGCTCAGGACCATTTTCATTTTTACAGTTACAGCACTCTTGTTGCAGAAGTACAGTAGCTGACATTAGTGAGACTTCTTCTTTCTCTTTGCTTCGATTTTTCCAGTTTATTAGGCCTGATGAGAAAATCGGCAAGAAAATTATAATTATGTTGCCAAAGATTTGAAGCTATCCTTATAAAATACTTAATTGCTCCTAGGTAGAGGTGTTGTCCCTGCACCAAAGCAACGTATAGTGTGTGGATTTCACTCCACGGGGGTAATGACTCACCAGTGACCACTCTTCAAAGTGTATCTGCTCGTCTCTACTTGAAGTCATAAGTCACGGTGCTTCTTTATTACTTCGGATCACAAGTGCCTGGGCCAGCTTTGTTCTACAGTGGAGGGCATCCATTAATCCCACGCCGCTATAATCTGCTACCATCTTAATGATGCCACCAAGAAGGACAGAGACAGACGAGAAGGTGAAGACAATAGTTTTTGTTCTCTTAAGCTGTGATGAATCTTCAGAAACTGCTTAACTTCGCTCTCTCACTTACGGTTTCCAATCAAAATGTCTGTAATGGGAGCCTGGGTTGTACCAGGGGAACTTTATCCAGCCAGATGGATTAGCTGAAATATATCTTGAATATTATGGTGCACTCCACCACTTTTATGTTCTCAGTGCAGGTGAGTAACAGCTCAACTCAAACAGCTTTAGGATTTCAGTTCAGCAGTTGATCGCTGTTCAGGCAATTTATTAATAAATAGCCGATAGTTTTGCAGTTTGGAAAAGACAAAGAACCTGCACAACAAACAGCTGATGAAAAAAACCAAAAAAGATGTGTCTCTACTGTACTGAACTTGTCACAATAAGCGCTGCCATTTTCTACCATGTTTATGTTTTTCCAAAGACCGACCACTTACACTTACACACTACAAATAATGACCCATGTCTGTCAGAAACAAATGCTGAAAAAAATTGACTGCACTGAAAAGCCTTTTACACGAGACGACGGCGAGCAGGGCTGTTTATTCACAGCCTTCTAACAGTCAAGGTTGTTTCTTTTAACTAAAACCATGGTGTTTTCCTATGATGTGAGAACTCACAGCAACAGCGAGGCTCGAGTCGTTGGGTCTTGAGCTTGGATTGTCTTATCAAACAAGGTTTTTTTTATTTTTTATTATTGTTTTTTTTTTTTTTTGAGGTAAAAGGATTTGCTGACTGGATTGAAAGGTTGAGCTGGAGATTCGACGGGAGCAAAATTATGAAATATCCTTTATAAGTGGCCTGCAGACGAGCAAAGAAAGGAAAAAAGGCTTAGTGCAGCAAATGCACAGACAACCTCTTACACAGTGCAAATTGAGAAATAGCATAAGCTAATAGCAGCCATTTGAAAATGGCCATAAACACAAACCAACAGTGTTTGTCATCTCCTATTCTTGATAAATTTTTCACTTTCATTCGTACAAATACCAAACTGACTAGAAATGTCAGTCTAAACACTTACATCCTAATTTCCACAGCAGTCAGTGAAGTTATCATATGCCTCTCTAACATTCAACACTTTATTTAGATTTGACAGTAATCACACCTGCTTGTCCCAGTGGAATGCAGCAAACTGTCTTCGCACTACTATATAAATCAGTTGCAGGCATTGCTCTTGAACCTGAATAATTCTAGTTCTAGTGTAAACAAGGGAGTTCTAACAGCAAATAGTCTGCACAACCCCCTTTCTGTCATTGTTTGCAGTGGTTGTTTAGTGATTTAAAGTTAATGACATTTTAATATTATTTTTTCCACCTCCAGTACATCTACAGATAGATGACATTTGCTCTGCTCAGTATCCAGACCTCAGTATCCACTTTACACTGACACCAACAAAGCACTAGTGTAGGAGTTATTTGACGTCAGATGGAGTTTTATTCACATCACTTTATCAAACGAACACGGCTGTGTAAATGTCATACACATGTGAAAACACATTACTGTGCGCAGCTGATTGTGAAAACAGAGCCTGACTGCATGCTGCCCTAATTCCCTACTCCTGAGAGTGTCAGCGTATACTTAAGCAAGTTGTCAATATGACCTGTAGCACATGGACACATTTCTGCTTTTTTTTTTCCTCTATATAGTCTGAGTGACAGGTCCTGTTGCCAAGCCAACCATATAAAAAAAGAAAAGAAAGAAATAAGCCTTCTTTATCTCTCATACAGAAAAAGATAAGCTTTTACACAGTTCAGCCTATTTCATTTTGCATTTCATTTCTGCAGCACCAAAATAGGTGGAAGCAGTCATTCATTTTCATTTCAGATAATTGGATTCTATGGAAAAAGGATTTTCAGCTAAAACTCTGCTTAACCCCCCCCCCCAAAAAAAAAAACAACAGAGAATTTAGTTTTCTACTTAATTCATTCTAAAGTAATAACAGTGACGAACACTGAGGTCACTTTGAATATGTCGGTAAGTGTAAATAGAGAGACAGTTTTGAACTGATACGTTTTGTGGCACAGGCTGACATCAGCACGTGTCAGCTTATCGTAGAATTCTAACTGGCTCTGATTGAATGATGATCATGCTCTAATTGGATTACTGGAGGCGCAGAGTGACCTGCTATTTTGGGTGGTATATCTCCCCCAAGGCTTTGCTAGCTTTCGTTGCATCGGCGCCCCCACCGCCTCCTCCTCCACCCTCTGGCACAGCACGACTTCTGTGTATGCCTTCCATTCTGCTTCGGCACCATGCCTGATATCCTACAAGGGTAAACACCGCAAAAGGTCAGGGAGGTATTGACAGGTCCCTGCTTCGGACGGTGACATTTGAGCCCCGGAGCGTGTGTTTTATTAAGTGTTCAATATCTCCCGGACGTGACATGGGGGAGGAGTGTGAGTGAGTGAGGATGATACATATCATAGGTAGAAGGGTCAGCTAATTTGGCAGAGGAGATCAACTGGTGACAGGACACACATCCATGACTTACCTTAGGATTACAGACACAAGGTTTGTTTGCTGAAGGTGCTGTTAACAGAGTGTGGCATTATAAAGGAGTATAATTGTCATAAAGAAATCCCTTTCCCAAAGTCTCTGCCAGGACCATGACCTTTTGAGAGCACTTTAACAAATGCTTTGTGAGTGTAATGTGACACAGAGCTTCTGTTCCCCCTTTTGTTCTCATCACATGTAATTTATAGCGTGGTCTCTGGTGTATAAGTGTGCAGTTCTCATATCTCGGTCTTGTTATGATTGCTAATTAATATGTCTATACTGTAGTTTTAATAAGAATATACTGTAATGTCCCATGGCCCTTACCAGGATAAAGTGGTTCAGAAGATGAGTGAAAAATATAATGTAATCAAATTTGATCAAATTCCATTAAAACCAAAGTCATTTATCATATGTACCACAGGCATTAAAACATTCTAAGTTGATCTGATGTTTTTTTTTTTAATTTCCTGCAAGACTCTGTCTGTTGTGCAGACTAAGGAAATTATAACAATGCAAGTCTTTTGAATTAATGGTAAATGAAATTAGCAAACATACTACAGTATATACATATACTGTTCCATGCATTTAAACACAATTTGGGGATATTAATGTATCTACTTCTTTAGTGTCTAAAGTAGATGAAGCAGAGTAGATGGAACTAAATTTGTCCTACAACTTCCTGTGGCAAAGTCTAGTGCAAAGTCCAATGGAGCATGTGTGAAAAGAGCAGGTACCCGAGAATTACAGCGATTGTTTAACCGCAGTAACTAAAGTAACTAAAATGTTTTTGTCCACACCAACACTTTTTTGTACACAGCGTATTACACTGTATTACTTTAAAGAGATAGGGGAGTCATCTGCAGACCTCACTGGCTCTTTTCTCATCATAATCAATTCGTCCCTCCCACAGTTTCTTCACAAGTAATATCAGGCTGTTGTGTTATACAGTCAAATTACAGGCGCTGATTATCTGCAGGGGCTCACAAAGGATATTACATTTCTTGTGAACAACTGCATTAATCCAATGGCTGTGCACAGTGTGGTCTTGCAGTAACACGAAATAATAACATCAAAACCAGGGAGCACCGGAGGGGATTTGGAAGATCACAAATGAAATGCTGATTTTTGAACATCATGCAGAATACAGCTGCTCACAACAAGGCTCACACAACAACAGGTGAGAGAAGCCTAGCAGACAGTTACCGTACAGAAACCACACTGGAACACCAGACGCTTGTGCTGTTAATGTGATTCAAGAAAGATAATGTCTGTTTTCTTATGCACACTTACTCTTAAAATATACGAAACAACGGTAAATGGCAGACAGTAAACCAGCAAAATCCTCCTTTCCTGATACGCCTGCTGTATGTAACGGACAGCACTCAACGGAAAAAAATTTCCAGCTTCAAGGTTGTTTGTATTTCCCTTAAACAGTAAATGCCACTGTGAGATGAGCTTTTACGGTCACTCCAATAAAAAAGTATGTTGCTGAATGATGGTGCAAAGCTCAACTGAAAATTTGTTTTTTGTATGGAGAGGGTTTTTTCGAAGAAGTGTGACACCGTGTGAAGAATACAAAATTAACTTTTCTCTCCTCCAGTCACGGTATTGTTAAAACCGCCTGGTTTTATATTACTTTCACATTTACTTATTTAAAAGTGCTTCGAAAACATATTAAAAGATGAGTTGAGAGGACATAAAGCTTATTAAAATAGTTGTCTTGTCAAGCCTTTTTTTATATTCCAATGATACTCTATTGTAAGATGTGAACACCCAAGGGCACAAACAACAACTGTTGCACTGTGAAGAATACATGTACATACAGTAAATACATACATTCATAAAAATTATTAAACTCCAATCCATCTCCACTTCCCCTGGTTTCTCATTCTCAAAGTCTGACTCTAGATATTTATTTGAGGAAGTTTACCTTGTGAACATTAAAGTCATCTACTCAACTACCAGTAGTCTTATAATAATAATATTGTGATGGACAGAGGTCAGCAGATCAGATTCCACATCTGACCTGGTGTAGCAGTGTGAACCACATCAGGTAGTGGTACTGTCGGCTAGTGTATTTGTATTTGTAATGCAAAATATAACTGTATTGTCAGTGTCATGAAATGTATCGCAAATTTGGATTTGAGAAAATACCCCATCATATACTGACAGGGCACAATTGCCAGTTTCTCCACAGCCAAGCAAAACACACTAGTCTGTATATTGCCTATGCAGAGATGCTTTGGATCATGGGAGCCATAGGGATGAGCAGGAATGATGCAGCAGCAGTGACGTGAGAGTTCCTCTATGGAGAGATCTAGTCTGGTTTTGCTGCGATTCCACGGAAGCCATTGTAATTTCAGGAATCCCTTCAAAGGCAGCGACACGAATCAGCAATGGTTGTTTAATTCCCATAGTTTAGAAGGTTTAAAGCTATTTCTCAGCCTGCATGTCTTGTGTGCCAAAAATTGATTAAATGATTGATTTCTGGATGACATTTTGAAACTTTCAATTTTATACAAAATATGTATAGTACTGTAGCAATGGTCAGTGTGATGTTGTCATAACTGTCATAAGTTGTTTCAGAAATTGACTGTCATGAACTAAATCCACAAATGCTACAGTACAATGTGAAGAAGGACAGGAGAAGAATGATTTTGCTCAAGCAGTAATACTATGCATAGCCAGACCCCAGTCTTATTTTTAGAGTAACTTTTTCAGGCTCTAGAGCTGCACATCTTAGTGGTCTGGGAGGTTTTAGTTTTTACCTTTGGCTTCACATCACCCACAAATCGCTGCAGGAAACTGAAGCTATGACTGTAATCCCTTAAGGCTCATGTTTGTACTCATCGTACACGAACTGTGTTTGACTCCAAATCACATCTAATATGTGGGTGCCAGTTTCTGTGTAAAATGAACACCGGGAAACCTTTAGGGCAGCTTCCTTGAGTCATTGTAAACAGGCAAAGCCCCTTTTCATCAGTGCAGCAGAGATTATTTGATTGTCTAAGCTAAACCAGACCAAATTGCTGCTGTCATTTTGCAATATACTAACCGGTGACATATTTTATCCCTTTGGGTTTGGTATGATTTGCTGGTATTGTTGAGGTTCCATATTTATTCTAACTTAAACTCAACTGACATTCATGTGTTTTGGAAACTGTTGCTTGAGGGGCTATGTACAGAAACCTTGTACATATAACACCTAATACACATGCACATACAGTATATCAAAGTATAAATGTTGGTGTTTCCCTTATAAAATTAATGTGGATATAATTCGTTTTGGTGAGTATTACTAAGTAATATGAACAACAACAACAATAATAAGTAAGATCGATTTATTTACCTTATTTGACACGCAATTAACCAAGTTGTCACAAAAAAGTTTTCTGTGGCTGTCTGTAAAAAAAAAAAAAGATCTTTTTATTATACAGTCTAAGAGCTGCCAAGAAAAGTAACAATTACTGTCAAGGGAAGCATCCACTCCATCATAATGGTGTTATAGAGCTGTGGTAGAGAGTCCCACACAATAGTGAGAAGGTTTCTGCTTCCTCACAGATACAGTATTGTTGCACTGGAGCTCTTCAGACTGTTCTTCAGACATCATATTTTCCAGTACTCCGACACTTCACTCTGAGTCCAGTCTAAATGTACTTACGTCATCGTTCTTTATCATGTACACGATATACAATAACACTAACTAACACTATAAATCATAAACCTACTTTCTTCAAGGCATGTATTAACAATCGTGTGTTTTTTTAATACAGTTGATCAGTTTTCTCTGCAGCGAGTACATCTTAAGAATGAAACCTGATAGCAAAAAGTGAAGGAGAGAAATGGATGGTGATGGAGAGAGAAAGGGAGTGAGAGAGTGTGTTTTCCATCAGAGTCAACCTTGCCAGGCAATTTGGGCCCCCATTTCAGAGGCCTAATGGGAGATGGACAGTGATGGACAGCGCGTGTGGGTTACTTATTAATCTGGGAGAGGCAATTGGAGAACCTCTATCGACCTGCACTAAATTAAATAAGGCCTATCCTGAAATGGCATTATTCTCCCTCAACTCTCCCTCTGCTCCTCTCTCCTCTTTTGACCCACTGCGAAGATTTGGAACATACAGTAAAAGATGTGTGAGAATCCAGTTGTAAAGAAAAGCAAGGTTTTAAAACCATAGGCTTTGAACCTATGAGGCTAAAACAGGTTCAAAGTGAAGTTTATAATTAAGTAAATTAAATAATATCACATTGAAAACTTTTCTCAAATAAATAGTCCTGTTATAACAGTTAACAGTACCAGTAAATTAAAGAAAAAGGCGTAAATTAAGCTGTAATGTGTAATGAGATTTAGTTGGTCGTTGACTGCTGAGAAACGATGGTGTTGAGATTTTATGATTCAATTAAGATCTACACTCTGTGCTTATGATGCCTAATGAGTGACAAAGAGCCATTCCTTCTCATGCATACGAGCCTCTAGGAAACACCAACCCACATGTTCACGGCAGCAACTCAGTAGCCTTGAAAAAGTTTTGCCATCCAAATATTAATATAAATATAAGAACCAATCACTGCTTCAAACATGGAGCTTCAACTTTTCTGATAGGTTGATTTCTGTCCTTTGTTTTTCAGTTCTGCAGTTTCAGTCCTTATCTCTTGCTTGAGCCATTTATGGACAGCCCCTTTAAAGATTTCATGTCCTCACTCCTCCTGATGAACCAGATACGAGACTATGCCTGTGAACAGAAAACTGTGAACTGAGAAAATAGCCTTACAGAAGTCACCTTGTATCCAATAATAGCTGCCTCTCTGTTGTATATCCATCAGTCTAGTGTCAGTTATTTAGGACAACTTTACCCTAAAGTCTTCAGAAGACCTCAGGGCACAACATACTTTGGCACTGGGCTCGTCCACCCGCTTCGCTTTATGGAAACTGACATAGAAATAACTCACTAAACTGTACAGAGAAGAATGAATGATGTCTTTGTCCATTCTTTGTTATTATTATCAAATAGGTGTTTGTGCGTTACGATAAACTTAAAAAAAAAAATCAATTCAATTCAATTTTATTGATATAGCTCCATTTCACAACAGTAGTTATCTCAAGGCACTTTACAAGTAAGGTTTAAGAGTTTACACAGCTAAATAAAGCAAGTTTTAATTTGTAGCCAATCAATAAATTGTAAATTTTAATAGCAACAGTGGATACAGTGGTAACAGTAGAAACCTCCAGCAGACCCAGGCTCAATGTGGACGGCCATCTGCCTTGACCGGTTGGGGTAAAGGGATAGAAAAGACAGAAAACAACAACAAAAACAAGCAGCAACAGACACAGGCAGGATGATTGGACCAGCAACTGGAGACGGATACCTGTAGAGGACAGAGACAGAGAGACAGAAATGGATAAGCACAACTACGGGAGAAAAAAAGACAAAGTTAGTCAAATGTGGACATGGTAGTGGATAGAATGAATAGATAGAAAAGCAGAGGAGCAAAGTGTTTGAAAGAGGTCCCAAACATGTAAGCTTATACAGTAGCAGCTTAACTTAGAGATGGATCAGAGTGACCAGAACCATCTCTAACTATAAGCTTTGACAAAAAGGACGATTTTAAGCATAGTTTTAAAAGTAGAGAGCTTCTCAAACCTGAACTGGGAGCTGGTTCCACAGGAGATGAGCTTGGTAGCTAAAGGCTCTGCCTCCTGTTCTACATTTAGAAACTCTAGGAAACACAAGTAAACCAGAACGAGGCGTTCTGTTGGGAGCATAAGGAGGCATGAGGTGTTTAACCTATGTGCAGCCTTCGAGGGCTCAAAACAACCCCACAAAGCTCAAAAACACACACAAGGGTTGGATAAAACAGCCTGCATGGGTGTTACATCCAAACAATCCATCCAAAACACGTGTAGGTCTTCTGATGAACAAATCCATCCAGACATTCATCTAGATAAAGCGTGTTGTGATTTATCATGTGTCTGCGGCTGTTTTATCCAACCCTTGTGTGGATTTGAGCTTAGAGCGCCCCCTATTTTCATTTTGACATCCTCGAAGGCTGCACAAGGGTTAAGATCAGATGTATCTTCACTATGAAGAGCTTTGTAAGTGAGGGGTAGAATTTTGAATTCCAATATCCAAGATTTTACAGGAAGCCAATGCTGAGAAGCCAATGTAGGGGAAATATGTGTGTTTTTTCCTAAGTCCAGTCAGAACTCTGGCTGTAGCATTTTGAATTAATTGGAGGGTTTTTTTTGTTATTGGGACATCTTATGAATAGGGACTTACAGTAGTCCAGCCTAGAGCTAACAAATGCATGAATTAACTTTTCAGCATCACTCTGTGAAAGGATGCTCCTAATTTTAGCAATATCCCTAAAATGGAAGTATTTTTTGTGTATGATGTAAAGGAGAGATCTTGATCAAAGATGACACCAAGGTTCCTCACAGTAGAATCTGAATTAAATGTTATTTCATCCAGAGTAACTATTCGATTCAATAATGACTCTCTATGGTTTTTAACACCAATTATAACAACTTCAGTTTTATTTGAATTTAGTTGTAGAATGTTATGGGACATCCAGGATTTGATGTCCTTTAAACAAGTTTGAAGTTTGACTAATGGTTTGTTTCATATGGACAAATGTAACTGAGAGTCATCTGCATAGCAATGGAAATTTATAGATCGTTTCCTAATAATTATATTGCTGAGAGGAGACATGTATAGAATGAAAAGTATTGGAGCAAGCACACAACCCTGCGGAAGTCCAAAGCAAAGCATTAATATTCATTATTGACTTTTATCATCCTCTGACGATTTTCATTTAGCTGCTATTATTCTTATTGTTGTATTTAGAATATAATGTTGTGAAATGTTCTTTAGATCTAGGCGTACACCACGCTGGGTTTATACAGTAAATGGGTTTGTATCAACTGGTTATGGAAAAGAACTGTCCAGTGGTAACAATTCAAAATGACATCAGTTTTCAATGCAGTATGTTTGCATAACCACTACTGTACTTTATGTCGGCAGGGCTTCACCAAATAAGTATTTTAATTGCTGCTGCGGGCAAAAAAATAAACTTGGTGCTAGTTCAACCACCAGGCGTTGCAAACTTGTTTCCATATCTCCAGTTCAGAGAGGCCTGTTACTGCAGAGACTGATTTCTGTAAACATACAAATGTTACACCAAACATATTTTATTATATAGTATCTGATGAACTGTAAGGTACAGTTACACAACTACTGCATAACAGGATGAAGATAAAACAGACATTGTTTACTTAAATTACTTTTTTATCATGTTAATGTTATGTTATGTTAATGTAACATAGATTAATTCAAACAATAAGGCTCATTACAATGGGAGTTTATGTAGGTTGATCATTTTCTTTTGTGCTTCATGCTTTCAGATTGTTGGTCGCATACATACAAACTTGTTCTTCACAGGGAGCAGTGGTCAACTCTCCCTTTTAAATGTGTTTAGAAGAAATGTAATTGTAATTGTAAATATTGTGAATTTACATCATTCAGTTACAAAGTAACTAATATTGTCTCAAATTTCACTGTACAAGGAACAATAATGTGGGCCAACCCAACAAATCAAACAAACTAACTTACATATATCATAGGCAAATTAATTATAAACAAATAAAATTGATACACTTGATCAGTTTGGGCAGCCCAGAAACAAGCCCGTGAATATGCTGAGGACAGACTTCAGTAGAGTCGCCCAGACATCCATTCGAAGTCCTGAAAATACCCCAGAGACAATGGTCCAAAAAATCTGCCAAAATGTTGCAGCTATGTTTGCAGATTGTTTGTAAATTTGCATTACTGTATGAGAATGTAATGAGAATTAGTTTTCAAACTGCTCCGGTTTCACTTCCTATGTTCCAGTGGTATGTCTATAATTTAAACTTACTAATTGCCAGATGACAGGGCTCTTAGCAAACTTGAGAAAATAAGGTCATCAAACACACTCTAACCATTTGGTCAAGTGGCTCCAAAGTAACCAGAGAACTGGGAGCAATTACAGCTAGAGAAAAGTCAAGCTGTCGTAGGTGCTGTACAGTACACCCCACTACTTGAATTCTGATTTGAAGAGGTTAGTGAACGATGACTGCATTTAGCATGAAGAGATTTATAAGCAGAGAAGAGCCTAAAGTGAAGGCAACTGTATCCATCAGCACTGTCATTAACACCACTAACAAACTCCTCTGGGTGTTAGAGGCCTACTCATCTGGTCATCCAATGGATCCATTATCAGGCATTAAGTATGCAAGAGAGGAACAATAAAACACGTGGGATATCTACAATATGCGTATGTGTGTGTGTGTGTGTCTGGGGGTGTTCGTTGTGGTGTCAGTACATATCTCTCTACCGGACTCTATATATATGACCTGGCAAATACATTGTTTTAGTTCCGTCCAAAACTGCTGGAAATAACCACGGTGTCAGATTGGTATGACACATAGCTCTTCAGCCATGAGCAAACCTGCCCTTAAAAGCTGTCCCAAGAGCTTTGTAACATTCCAATTTAATAAACACTGGGAAAAGGTCACTAATAGCCTTTTTACGCACACAATGCACATGCACACACAAGTCCCACTGGCATGGAGACAAATGCATGCACGCACACAATTTCAAAGGGGATGACACACAAGCCAAGGTCTTCATGGAGACCAAAGTGTCTGTGTAATGGAAAAACCATTTTCTTAAGTACTTTGTTTGTTGCACCATCTGCGTTATTTCGATGGTAATTGCTTCCGTAGTCCGCAGGTTAGAATTTGTAACCTCAAGGGCAGTGTAAATAATGGGGAAATGATGATAGTCTTTTATCTCTACAAATGCATTTGTGTGTGTGTGTTTTATAAAAATCAGTATTTATGTTTCGTTAATGTGTTGCAAATCTGAACTTTGGGAGGCATTTTTTTTAATACCTTCCTATCACCATCCCCTGATCTCTGTTCAGTATTAGTTCACGCCAACATTATGAGAACCATAAGTGCAACTTTGACATCCAAAGTGATTTATAGAGCAGTGGAGAGCTTTTATATATTTGACATGTACAAAGAGCGTCACGCAGATCTGAGATGAGCATCTGTTGCTAAGCCTAAAAGCATGAAAATATGTGAAGTCAGCCCCAAATGTGTAAAACGCCCACACGGTTAGTAAGCCACAAAAGCATTTCGTAATCAGAGCTGAACATAATCTTTAACTGGAAAAATCCTAATTGCAGACATCTTGGCCGTGCGTAACATAAATCTCATCTCAGCCATCCCCATTCCACCAAGTATAAGAGAATGCTGTAGTTGTGACGCACTGCAATAGGAGATGTTGAAGTAATCCAATAAAGGCATTAGCGTACCATTAGGAGCGTGCTTCCTGGCTTTGGAGGGACACACAGAGCCTTGTTTAGCCTAATAGAGCGTCCCTGTTAGCGTTTATTTATGGCAGCAAGATGTCAAACCACTTAGAGGTGGAATGTTGTCTGTCCATTAAGGCTGCTGTCCAATGGGAAGCCTCAGGAAGTAGATCTTAGAGCTTGGCCTTAGTCCAATGCTTTTTCCAAAAAAAAAAAAAAGTATGTTGCTTTGGCCTTTTCAGCCGGCAAAGATGCATGGTGGGTATTTCAATACTTCCAGTTTACATACACTGAATACAGTCCTTTATTATGAGGATAACTGCCTAGGCACCGTTTGGAGCATAGCTTTGTAAAATTAAAATGGTTGTGAGCTATATTGCTGGGCTTGCTGTCACTAGAAAGGAAACTTCTAGTATCTTTTCTAGGAAACTTCATATATCATAGTGTCTGAAGGTTGAGTCATGGCAACTGGACTTCTTCTAGTTAGTAGAAACGTTTCTACTAACTAGAAGAAGTCCAGTTGCCATGACTCAACCTTCAGACAACTTGACCTGGATGAATGAGAACCTTCACATTCATATATCATAGTCATACTTAAGTAACATTACAGAACCACAGACCTTGCCTAAAATCTATTAAAAAATATTTTCACTGAGAGGAAAGGCAAAACTGTGTTTATGGTGTTTTGGTAATATAGTATTATTATGGTATTTGATTAAATGGACTCGCCGTAACGTTTGTGACTCAAAATGTGAAATATATATTCATACATATGACTCATCCATATTAACTGTCCACATTGGACCCAATCATCTATGTTTACAGAGTTTTCCTAAAAATTGTTAGACCTACAGTACAGTGCATAGAAATACAAACCATATTTAGCTTGTTTCCTTCTCCTCCATATTCTCTCTCCATAATGCGTCCACACTCGAGATTTCCTCTCTGCCCTTGATATGTCCGATAAGGCCCATATTGATATTAAAAAATCATACTTGATGATGCTGCCAGGAGGGTACATGTCCATTCTTGTCAGTTAAATATCTGTGGTCCAGTTTACCAAAGCACTAACCAGTGCTGAGTTGCAGCTCAGACACTGACAATGACAGATACCGGAATACATCCACAATGATTACTCATATCCGCCTAGACACAACCAAAGCTACCCACAGCCTTCATATACCACATGTCTGGAACATCATGCTACACTGCATCATTATCAATCATGTTATGTGCCTGAGGCAAAAGTCTATTCATGCCATGCTGGAGTTTCCTTATTTTAACACAGAAGTTTCTGAACAACACACTGTAGCATGAAGAGAAAAGTTAACATTTAACATGATTTACTGATTTTGTGGAAAAACAAGTTTTATGGTGTAACAAATTAAAAAATGTTGTCACTACAATGACAAATTGTGTTTAGAATATTTTTACTTAATAATCTCATTTGATCAACGATGCTTTTCATTGTAACAATGAACTGAGTCTATTAAATAATTTTATTAGGACAGCAATAATACGTAATTCCTCAAAGTATTTTTTGTACCTGCAGGAGGTACAGTAGCACAGGCAGACCTCCAACATCTTATAGTTATGGGCATTTTCAGTGCCATTTGACATCAATTTTATGCATTGCAGTAATTTCAATAAAGGTTACTGCTGTTTGGAGTGAACTAGTGGTTACTGCGTTTGACACACAGCAGCAATGTCCCAGGTTTAAGTCCTACTGGGGACTTTCATTGCTTGTCTCTGTATTTTGGATTGCACCCCAGTGGTAAGGAAACCTGCCATATAAACCCCCACTACCAGCCATTGGATTGGTGTTGTGATTACTTCACTGTACATTCTTCACATAGTTTAATGTGCAGTGAGGATGATTATGCACTAAACAGTAAGTTGGACCTGGACATTCAGTACAGTGCGGTTTATTACTGCCTTGAAAGGGGTTTAGAGGAGGTTCAGATGTGGCACAGTGAATGTAGAACTATTTGACCACCCTCTGCTACAAAAGTGACTGCTGCACTAGGCTGTTGCAGCTCAAGAGGAGATGAAAGATGCCAATAACTAGTCCTGTGGACAATTCGACTGCTGCAACCACGTAGCTTACACATACATTCACATTTGATGTAGAGCTCTAAAGACAATCTTCAGTCATTAAGTAAACTTAAACATTTGCACATCTCACTTACCTCAATTACAGCTCCACTTATATTTCACAGAAGTTAATACATGTTCGAGTTGAACCTTATTATTTCTTCTGTACTGAACTTAACTGAGCAAGCTAAGGCATTTCTCCCACTCAGCAAAAATATGCTATACTAACCACATACAGTATTTATAATTTTTGCAGTAAACCCGACGGTGGAAGTAAGCCAGAGCAACCGGCATAGAAAACTGAGAGAACATGCAAACTTCACACAGAACGGTACCTGGGCGACCCTGAGAACTAAACCCAGGTCTTTTTTTTGCTGAGGTGCTAACCAGTACACCACCATACTGTCCTCTGCTATACTTTATTGAAAGTAGTTTTATTTATTTTTTCTATTAGCTTTCAGAGCAAACCCACTTAGGCTGCTGGCTCTATTCAGAATGGCCTGAACTGATAACCCTCATAAGCTCTTGTAAGCTCTTGTCAATAAATACATCAGAACACTTCCTTCTTTACTTCACTGATTTCTTGACTTGTTTGATCCTGACACAGTGCTCTTTACTTTGATGTCATCATGCACAGTGGAATGAGCAGCCCTTAGAGCTGAGACAGGCTTTTATAATGCCAATCTCTTGTATGCCTATGATATTTGTCGGATCTACTTGTCAAACATAATCAACACCCAGCATGAAGAGTTTAAAGCAAAGTCACACGTGTTATGTAGCTGGAATAACTGGCAGCTGTAATTTAATGGTAGTGAAGAGATGTAGAAGAGAAAACAGGATATATATATATATATATATATATATATATATATATATATATATATATATATATATATATATATATATAAAATAAAAGCTTATTTTTCATTCTAAATATCAAAATCAGTTTTTAAGTTCAGAGCACTCATTAAAAAAAACATCTGGTAACGTCTAGTGGCTGTAGTTTTGGCTTAATGGTTACTAAATTCACGTTGTATGATAAGGTTAAAGTCATGAATGCATAAACTTGAATTAGTTTAGATGTGCAACATGCTACTAAAACATCATTCATTTAATGTATTGAACTTGTTTATGTGGTGAGACACCCATATTTTTTAAAAGTTTTTTGTCGTGTCCATCTTTATTTTTTGCAGAGCGTTGATAATGTGTTTTGGAACCCAACGCACCCAAAGTATGAATAAAAGAGCCTGCTCATCCATAGCATGATTGCATAACAGTCAGAGCGTAAGAAGATTAACATAAGCTGGAGTCGGAAAACAAAAGACTGTAGATGGTGAGACATTTGCCAACACAAAAGTACATCGCTTATTTCTGCTGAGCTGTGTCCAAAAAACGTTGTTTATGCACCAGGAAAATGTACTAGCACAGACCTTCTTTGTGCATGACGATAGCTTTGCAGGACATTTACAGAACATACTGTAAGTTGAACTCTCCACCAAACTAAACATAAACTGTAAATGCTACATGTTCCCTGGCAAGTAATTACAGTAATTTTGTTTTGCACTTGAGTAGTTTAGTACTTTTGCCCAAAATTCTAGAAAGGATGAGATCGGTGCCAGTAAATTTTAAAGTTTGAAATGGGACATTTGAGTCCAAAAAACAAAGCAATGACATGAAGAATTAAGGTGCCATCTTACTGGATAATCTACAGTACAGTACCATTTATAGTGTGTTAGCAATGTGAATTAGTCCACTGAGACACCATACAGGACCTTCTAACAGTTGGGGGACAAAGAAAAATCGATCAAAGCTTTGCAGACATGTTTAATAACAAGGAAATGATTCTCCGGCACTGCTTTGTTTGCTACTTTACTTCATTCAGTAACATACATAATCCGAATCTACATAATAAATGTAGAGACTGATGCAATAAACGACCAATACAAGCTTAAAATATCAATCTCAGCTTTTGTTATTATACAACCACTTCTAGAATACTTTTTTATACTAATATCACAGCCATGTTCTAAAAATCAGACAGCTTGAGGCAAATTTGTAAATTGAAGATTACTACGAACTATTGATTGACACCAACAACAACAAAATCCTTGGTGTGTTGTTTGACCATAGGGATTTTCAAAAGCCTGGAATGTAGCCACGGGTAGTGACTACAATCAATTTGGATAAATTAGGTTTAATTTTAGATACCAAAGTTAGCCAACAGGGGAAATTCTTCAGGAAGTCGTAAGTCTTAAATTATAACCACAGTGAGCATATGTAAAGCAATATTGGCCCCAGCAAGACTCAAAAAGCCTGCAGCAAGACGTAGTGCTCCATCAACATCAGATTTTAAATTGGAAAAACGTTTGTGTGTCACAAGAGGGCCGGACCGACGGGGCCACTTGATGAATGTGCCTTCTCGGTGATTGATGGTCAAGGGGGGAACGGTCAGGGGGAAAGTTATGCCACACCACGTCAATATGAGATTGTTTGCCTCTCATGCATACAGTTGCAATGGCAGTAAAAAGGGGTAGACTAAGTACCCTTGACATGGCCATTCTACTCTTTGTAGGTTAGACATGCTGATAGTACCATGACCCTTATTCAAATAGCCCTTTTTTTCATGATAGCAGCCAGAGGACGGAGAAGAGGGGCATCCAATCATTGCTCGATTCAGACCATCTTCCACACAAAGTGGAAGTAAACACGAAGACAGATTAAGACAGATCCTATGTTGTCTTCCATCAACCCCATCGATGCTAACTGTACCCCATAAAGGTACAGTATGTTCTAAAACAGGGGCCCCACTGTCGGCACTGTCAGGAACACACACACACACACACAAGGAGTAGGAATAAACAGTCTTGCTAATTAGCTTTAGTTATGGGCATTTGCAGTGCCATTTGACATTCTCAACACATATTGCAATCCCGGGAGACTAAAATAGCATAACACTGGGTGAAGGCTTTATCATAGAGAAGGAGGGCTGTAAATCAGGCTCCTGAAACTCCATTAGCAATTCCAACCAGCAGGGATGCCTGTGTGATTACTGTGGGACCGATCGCTCTTTACTTGCTGATAATGATGACTCATTCAGATGCTGGCTAACTATGCTGACACTGAAACAGAAAATGAGGCTACAGACGGATGCACCCAATCCTTCCTATTAGTGTATTCAAGAAATGTTCATGATTATATGAAAATCCGGGTCTTGTTGTCTTTCTTTTGATTTGCATATCAATATGACACATACTGTTACCAAACAAATATTTCATATTATATATGATTCTACTCCAGTTTGTATAATAAATCTGAGCTATAAGAAATATTATTAACATTAATAATAGTACTGCCATTATTGGCTTACTTACTGGCTTAAGAAGGAAAATAGAGAACTTGCAGTGAACTCATTTTTTGTCAATCTTCATTTTTCTGTGCGTGATTCAGAATTTCAGCATAAGGCAAATTACAATTTGTTCTCAATTGCTGTTTCAAAGTGTTTCTGTTGTCCTAACCTTAACACACATGGAAATACTAGCCAACATGGTGGCTTAGCGGAACTGTAGCTAATAATTCTTATTTGTCCATTGAAGCATAAACTTAAGATTACTTGGTTTAGTACTGTAGCTGCTTTGTTTGCTCCTAGATCTATACTAACAGTGATTTTGTGTTTAGTATTAGTCTTTTGTATTTGCATTTTTAAAACATTGTTAATATTAGTGTGTAACAGAAAACCACAGAAACAAAAAAAAAACTACTTGTTATGTTTGTTGAACAAGTCTCTTTTTAACATAAAGCCTCTCCTTCTTCATAAAGCATTTAATAAAGCAAATTATTCAACTTTCTTTGGAAATGTGCACCATTAAAACTTATTGCTTTGAAAATAACTTTCAGTTCTTACAATCTGCTAGTGGAGCAAGAAGAACTTTGCTGTTATAGTGCAATGCAATTGCTATTGAAAACGTGAGAAAGTGAAAGGCATTGCTGTAATTTTTTTATCAGTATGTATGATGCTGTTGCTGTAATATCTACAGTGTGTGAAATTGGGGATGATGGTCACAGTGACATTGCAGATCATTAAATGTGAATAATTTAGCACACACATACGTACAGAAACACATCTCCCACCCTGCTGTGCTTTGTTGCTTTTAGTTTCTCCCAGCAGAATAGATTATGAGACCCTGCCACCAGGTATGCATCAACAGAGAGCTGTAATGAATGGCAGCAGAGAGAGATACAAAGAGGGGAAGATGACAGGAAATGGGAGGGCTGTTGGACTAATGGGGGAATGAATAAATGTGGGGGAGAGGCAGTGGACGACAACACAGTTGTAGATGAAAATGGAGCAGTGTTGACAATAGGGTCACCTCTTAAAATGACTATTCGAAGGCGCTTGCTTTACTCACAAAACCAGAAAGAGCCCATTTCAATGTGTCACATTCTGTACAAATGTGATTTAAACTTGCAGAACATCTGATGGCAAAAAAGTTGTCTATGGTAAAATGAACCAGAAACAATAAAGAGGGGGTAATTCAAAGCAAATAAACCAGGGGACTTTACATATGAATATATTAGGTGGGTGAACTACAAGCCTAATAGTATTATATGCTGTTGTTTATTGATTAACCACGATTTCGCTGTGACTGACAGAATCAATACACACACATTGTTATAATAGCTCTGTGATCACAGGAAACCCCCCTCATTGACCGGGCTACTCATCGCATTGTCTCAGCACAATAACGTTGCCATGCAGTTATGCAGCTAATCATAATCTCCTTAGTAAATCCTATAAAGATCACATTATAAAACTGACTCCAAACAGCTTTTAACTTTATGTTGTAATTGTGAAAACAGAGTAATTGCGAGAGCGACGTGTAATATTATGACTTCAGAGAGACTGAGCCATCTTCTGTAAACAAGTAGACTGCTAGAAGTTCCATCCTGAGACTGTCAGCTTTTACTTGCTTGTAACTGGGTCCTTTTTAACAACCATATTGCGTTTTTTTCTCGATTTGTTAAAACCTTTGTTTAAATCAGGGTTAAGAAGCCAATAAACCTACTAAACTAACTAGGCCCACCAGACATTTCCAGTTTTTAAGATATTTGCATGTAAGCAGTAAATTTCAGATTATGCTTTAATAGACGGTCAGCAAACTTACTAAGTGGAAGGCTGAGATATCATAATCAGAAATGAACACTAATAATTTCTTTTTTTTTTATTGATTTGTAACATTAAATCATAAAATATAAACTATTAAACAAATATGGGGGCAGATTCTATTGAAAACATGTCACCAGTGTGGCTGACTGTTACTGACTGTTTTTTCACTGCAGTTTAATGAGATAATACGGGTAGAGAGCCTTACCAATCAGTGGAGACAGTTTTTGTAGATTTTCAGTGTTCATCTTTTTATTAAAAGTCAGGAATGGATGCATTCGTTAAATACATCATCAAGGTATGGAAGAAATGTGAGACGTACATTACTGTACATAAATACTGTACATAACTGTTTTATTAGTTCTTCACTGCAGTATTGTCAGCTAAAAAGCTACATTTTCCAAATTAAAGAACCTTCAATTTTATGCTTGTTTTCATTTTAACAAGACCTTTCTTTCATTCTAATGAAAGTGTTTTGTGAACGTGCACTTTCTATGCCCACCATTTAATCCAACCACCTCCATTTTGACAAAAAAAAAGTAACACTTCATTAATTCAACAAGTGCTGCACCAGAACAAAAGCAGTGGCAGAGTCGTTCCTGGAGGACAGAGAGAGATCTTGGCTCTTAGAAAAGGTGAATTTTAAGAAGTCTGCCTGTCTAACACATCACATGTTTGCATCATGCTCTGTACTACCAGCTCTTTAATATAAACATCTGCAACACATTTAGCAATGTGAAACATGCATAAACCTGATAATGCATCCACAGTCAAATACTGGAAAATGTTTTCACTTTACCCTGCACTCCGAGACTGTATCAGCGTTTTACATACTTAAAAATAAAGTATTTCAGTTGCAATAGCCAGCGTTTGCAGGATTTTATTCACATAAAAGGAGCACGAAGGTTGTGACATTTTGTTGAATACATAAAGATCTAATGTTTAGTTACACTTGCCTGATTTCTATGGCTGTCGTGTGGTCATGTACTTTATCTAAAGTTACAGTAATAGCAGCATTCAAACACAGCCATAAAGAAAGAAAAGCGTGAAGAAAGAGCGAGGGGGGGCGGAAAGCAATGAAGGATGAATAAGAAAATGAGAACGGTAAAAAGGTGAAATCCACTAACAACATAACAGATAAGCAAAGTATAACGCAAAGATAACTGAAATATAAAGGATCCACTCCAGATACGTAAATGTATTCCAATTCCTACTCGCTCTCCACATTTTTCTATTGGGATAACCCTATCTGTATTTGCTGATAACAACGTACAGCATATAAATCCATACTCGTCCTCCCGATGCCTCCTTCTCTCCCTGCTGCTTGCACTTTGATAAAGCAGCTCTCCGTGGCAGTGTGCTTGTCTAACAGGACTTGCTCTTGGCCCCGAGGCTGTCAGGCATTAGCCACGGTAGCATGGATACGGACAGGAAGTGGAATTTATTGCTTTACTTCGAACCCTTTTGCCAGCTTCGTATTCGCCACTGGACATTTAATAGGAAATGATGATGAAAATGGTGACTGACATAGGTAAATATTTTTAGGAAGTTGACCTCAAATGTTTATGCTTGAAGTCTCCAGGTCCGTTGGGGTCACTGAAACTGAAGATGTATTCATTGTGAATCTAGTTGATTAGTCTGCCTCACGATCATGGGGCTTCAGTAGCGTACAATACCTAATAAGTTAACATTTAACTATTATCATCAGATCAGAATGTAGTTTCTTTGTTTGTGTTCAGACGACATAAAACTATGATCACATTCTTCAGTTTCCACTAAACCTATATGTCTCTGCCACATTCAGAAATAGGGCAACTATCACAACCCCTACTCTGCCTCCACACCCTCAACTTCATCCCGTAGCTAGCAGAGAGGATAATGAGTGTAATTACTCAGGAAGTGTATGGTGTTCACCTCTTCAGTCCAGAGAAAATCAGTGTTGCTGTGTCAGTGGGAAAGTTCATCTTCCCACAGAGATAGGGACAGACATGGTTGACTATTTTGCTGACCCAGACCACAGGTAAGGCACAGAGCACTCCCAGGTGGTTGGGACTATCAAAACAGCAGACTTTAGTTTATTAGGAAGGGGAAAATCAAATACCCAGCTGAACATGAGATGTCCTCGACAGTGCTTTGTCCCACAGTCCCCAGCAATAACTATGCTACAGCATCCGCCACAGGGTCAGCATGGGGAAATGGGATGTTGTTCATAAAAGACAAGTGTCAGAAAAAAACTATTTATAACATTTACAATGAAGCCAATTATTCTCTCATGCAATTTTTACATTTTAATCTAGATGTAAAAACACTAAATGTGCATCTTTTCCATTTGGAGAGCTTCAAGACAATGAATGCTAGTGTTGCCCTTTTTTAAACTGTAATGGCTATTGTACAGAAGTTTAATACTGTAAATTCAGGCTATTAATTTTCTGATAAAAAGTGCTCTCGCTTGGAAATTTAACTCCTTAACTGGCGGCGGTGTCTTTTCCAGACTTGGACGTGTTAAAACGCCCAGAACTAAAAGTTCATAAAACAGCTACAGACATCTTCACATGTCTTTTTCTGGTGTTTTTATAACAAGTGTAATCAACACATGGTACGTCCAATGTGTGAGATATCTATAGTATTTAATTGTGTAGTCAAACAGAAAATTTGATACTGAACAGTAACCTCATTATATAGGGGGTAGATAAATGCTTGTAATTGATGCTGTGATGGAAATAGCCTCATGGTCACTGGGTAGTGCGAATACTACTGTAGCAGTCTCTTCTTCATAGTCTTCACCTATTTTTTTTTTCCATGTTGATAGGTAAGTACTGTACGTGTAGATGTAGTGGGACCAAATGTTCCAGCTGTGCTGTATGTGTGAAGTCTAGTCAGTAGTCCCACAATAAAATATATACAGCACAGCACTCCGAACACAAGTGCTGTGAAGACAGAAATGATTACTATGTACATGCGTTTAATCCAAATTTCTCCAGAAAGTGCAGTTTGAAGGTACATTTTTTTAATATTATTATTATTGGCTCATGAAGGTTAAGATGGAGCATGAAACATAACCTGCAGGATTAATGTAGAGTCAGCGCTGTTGTACCAGATTACAAAACAATTTACCAATTATTTACATTTTATATATTTCATGTCTCATGGCAGAGTAATGAACATTCTGGGAAATGGATCTGTCCACCTGTCCAGGCTGTACCTTGCCTGTCGCCAATGACAGTAGCAGAACTTACAGAAACAAGAGCCTTGGATAGCAGATAGACAGATGTTGTGGAAATTCTTTTTGGAATATGCTGGATTTTAGAGATTGATACTGATATGTCATCTTCAATAATGCTACAGGTGGCTTCTTAACATTTTATTTAGTGCGTCTCTAACTCCTCCTGAATATCTCTCAGGCTATCTCAAGTGTGTGCTCTCATTAAAACTGGACCTTTTGGTTAGCAATCAATCTTCTAAGAAAGCTTATCTTTCATTACGGAAGTCTGCATTTTCCCAAAGGAAAACATAGAAATGTATGTTCCGAATATGGCTACAGGATACTCATTCTGAAACCTCTGGTCTCCAATAACACGAGTAAGATGTTTTTTTTTTTTTTGTAACACCAGCCTTATGTTGAATGACAAGTGGTCATGGTTTGAATTTCTCAGTGGCTTTTGACTGATCCAGGAAGAGTTGCTATACAGTATCAGCTGCCTTTCACCCTAGCACAAAGTTGTCACATTCTGTTTTAACTGCTTTGATGAGAGTCTGTCTTCTGGCTTGGTCAGGGGTCATATGCAGTACTGCTGGGTTTTTTTTCTTTAAACTTTTCTGTGGTGCGCATTTTCAAATAACTCACCTTACAGGATTAACATACCAACATATCATAATGTCAGCGATCTCACATACGAGAACCTTCAACATAGCATTTCTTTGATGAATTTAACACTGAATATTAGTAAGGATCTTTTTTTAAACATAGTGTAACATGTCTGAAAGTCTAAAACATACTTTGTGGATGTAAAGCTTCGGACAGCAAAAGAAATAGGGCGCATAATTGCAATGTTGCATTGACTTGATAATAAAATTTGCAAAGCCTGATGCATCATCAAAGAATCTCAGGAAATCAGGGCACGGAAACATGTAACACTGTTAATCAACAGAGTGTTCTCCAGGCAGTGAATGAATTTGGATCCCACACAGTGATCAATAGTGTCAATCAAAGAACCGTCATTATAAGCAAGGCATTTTTTGTTAGAATAATATAATTGTGCTTACAAAACCCAACCCTGGCGCCACAATAAATTTTCTACCACTCTGGAAGCCACGGGAACAAGAGGCATTGGTCGCACAGTGCCGTTTATAATCTGTACCATTCAGCAGGTGAGATTACACTGGAGAGTGTTTGAGGCACGCCATATTACAGACTCAAGCCAAAAAGACACTGTAAGAGCTCGGTGCAGGCACAGCTGGCCGGCTTTTATGTGCCTTTGGGCTTATGTAAATACCCTCTTTCAGCTGAACAGTGGTAAACAGCCTTATCACCTTCCCCACCAGGTTTGCACGTTTTGTTTTGTTTTTCACACTTTTCCTCAGTGGATGTTAGACAAGTGATCATATTGGCCTTACAGCCCACGCAGACCCAAAGGGAAATTATGCACGAGGAGGAACTGTTTTTAGCACAGGCTTTAAAAAAAAGGTAAGGAGGCTGTAAACCTGTGATATTATGGTCTCATGTCTTTAATGAAATTTACAAATGTATTTTGTCCACTTGATGACAAATAGAAAAGCTTCATAGAAGTGTTAATAAGATGAATGCAAAGAACATATCACAGTAAACTACTGTAGGTTTAATGAACTAGGGCCTAACTGTGACTTTGCTTTTTATGCCACAGCTGTGAAGTCAGCTGTGACCAGAAGCATTAATTCTTCAGGTTGTCCATCCATCTTACTTTTTATTGTGAAGCCAATATCGCAGCACCTGAAAGGAAAACATATTTCCTCTGGCACAAATATCTGCTTGTGGATGAACTGCGTGGATGAAATTTTAACTTGACTCGTCAGTGGAGCCAAACCGTTAGATTAGAGAGGGTGGTAGTAGTTGCTAACTAAGTGGGATCCATGGATTTTTAGTGAGTCTATATTTTACACCATTAAGCGTGTTTCTCTGTCATCTGGGATTGCTCGTCTTGTTTCGTGCTGAAAAACTGCAACCTCGTATCAGCATCAGTCGTATGCTGTTAACACGGTGTGACAGTCCCACCACCCACTCTAGACTGTAAGCAGCGGAGGAGCCGCTTTCACGGGACAGAGAGTGAATCAGATTGTGTCTGATTTGAGATTGGTTTTTGAGATGGAGACTACAGGCCTGTCCCTCCTGCTCAGAGTGTGACAGAGCAGCTGCACAAAAAGTAGAATACATTTATCCACAAATTGTTCTCTCCCTCACATAATAGTATATATTAATATGTAATATGAGCTATCATGATGCGATGTGGCATTTACCTCTGCCTCTGTCCACGTTGTATATAAGCTCCATATAGTATTGTGGTACAAAGGTTTAATGTTTAGTGCTTTATACCCCTGCTGTACACACATCCTTATTTGGCCATAAACCTTAATTTCATTGCAAGCAGGGAACCATTAAAAGTGTTGGAATATGTTTGCCCAAATGTTGCCACAACATATCAATTTGATTTAGGAGCAATGCAATGTATGTTCAATTGCAATTAATATAATTTGCGAAATAACAATTGATGTGTGATTTGTTGGCTGTTGAAAGCGAAATGATGTAATGTGGGAGTACACCAGTGTGAGAATCTACTGGTCCTACGAAGGGATTCCTTACAAAATGCGAAATGTAAATCAACTCAACTGTGTTACATTCTCTTTAAGAGCCTTTAGACTTATTACCGCAATCATCAATTAGGCTAATCTACGATTTAATAAATGACCATTGCATTCATCAAAGGACTTAACTTTGGTCACTGATCGTATTCCCAGAATTGTAGCATTGTCATCATTAAGCATGCCAGTAATATATTCCATTAAAAACTGGAACGTCATTACACATCCATACTGTGTGACTAACAGGAAAATTAGCATTCTTCAAGCATAAACACGTGCCTTTCTCAGCTGCTTAGCAAATGTTTGCCAATTACTAAACTTGTCTTTGCCACGCTATGTCTCTGTCATTAACCATATAAAGAGCGAAGTGAGGCTTTTCATACAATAGAGGAATCAAAAGCTCATTAACACTCTAATCACATTCTAAATGTTCCCAGTGTAATTCTGCATTTGATAGCGAGAATAAATGACCATGTTCTTACTTGTACATCCAAACCTCTGATCTAAGCTCAAAATTCAGTTCTTGTTGATTTTTGGTATCGTTTGACATGACAACAGTTGCTATGTGTACGATAAATGCACTTTACTTCACGATTATAGCGCTGCTTTCATCATCAACAACTTCCAAACTCATATGCAAACTGTATAGCATAGGAGAAAGCTGCGACACACCATGGAGACCAGATGGCATCTCGGTAGCTGCTGTACTGAGAACAGGCACATAAACGCTGGTGAAGTCTATCCCGTAGATGCTGTGGTGGCTCCTTTTTCTTCAGATTTAATGCATATATAAAACATTAAGAACGAAGCTTCTGTCACCCCTAGTTAGCGACATGACAGCGTTGGCAGTCTTCATGTGACAGATTTATTTTCTGCTAAACATGTGCGAATGTGTGAATAAGTGAAACAGACATTGTTTTGATAGCTTTTAAATCCCCCCTCTCTAAATGCACTTTCAGAGCATCTTGTTAGCTTCTTCAACTTTACAATATCCAAATGAAATGAAGCAGACGAGAGCAGATGTTCTTCTGTCAGCCCCAATACGATCTGATTAAATTAGTTTAAGGTCACAGTGATATATTTTCCACTTTCACTCATCCAGTTCAATTTTAAAACAGACAATTGAGGTAAAGCAGTTTTTATGACAGCCTCAGATTTGTCAGTTCACATTTTGTCATGACTATTAATCACCTTCAGGCATAGATAACAAAATCATACAACCAAAGGACATTTTTGTTATTTAAATTCAATTTAATGACACTTTTCAGTTAACTTCTCTGTGACAAGTAGTTAACTACAGCAGACATTAAAACTAGAATCCAAGCATCATAGCTGAACGACACTGACAACCAGTGTCCCATGTGTAAGGGTGGAATTAGGCATGACAATCTAAATCTAACACAACTGGATGTTGAACTGAAAGATCACATGATCATAACCCTAACCCTTAACCAACAATGGAGTATCACATTTGCTGATTAAGAGCATGAGTTCTGTTATTGCTGTATGGAAAAAAAAGAGGTACATTGACACATTTTGGGAACGTAAGATCAAAGCCATGTTTAGATGGTGGTTACAGCACCATATGTTCATCACGGTTCCTGGATAAATAAATGTGACGGTTCATGTTTGGTTGAGCTGTATGTCGCGTATAATACTTTTTGTGAATGTTTTATGTTTTTGCTATGTGCTAAGCTTACCAGTAATTACTGATACAGCAAATGAATTAAATTTGCTACTGTCATGGTACAGATGTGTAGATTTAGATACTATATGCCTATTTAAAAATTACTTTGGTAATCAGTAAGTTAAATTGGATGCCAAATCTATATTGTGCTATTGATAATAACAGTCAGGAGTGATGAAGCATGTGTCATGTGTTAATAAAGAGACTCTTCTCTCTCTGCTTTTTCCTGTAGTAGACAGACAGCAGACAGACAGAAGACAGACACACCACTGTTAACAAGTCACTCCAGCCAGAGAGCTGTAACATTTACAGAAACCCTTGGTTGGAATGACGTTCAAAAACGTATTGTGGGTAATGAGGTTGCAGTTAAGTTGTATAGAACTCAACATCTGTCCCTTCAGACTCATATTCTGATCAACCGTTCAAGATATTTCTCCCATAAGTCATGATAGTAACGTTTTGTCCATTTCTCTTTTGGTTGACATTGTGACAATAACATGACAATGAGGCACACATGACAGTCATGGTGACCTCTGACCACCAACATTGAATTAGTTAATTCTTGAACTAATTTGTAAAATATATTGAAAGTCATTAGTATGACTGTAATTGCCAACACAAATTGTATATGTGTAGTAAAAGTAACATAACAATCATAGTGTGTCATTAAATTTTATATTGAATACTGACATTCTAATTAAAAAGACGCTGTTATTTGAGTCTGCAGGCCTCCCTATGACTCGCCTCATAAACGTCTTACTTGCTACTGATGTCTTTCTTTGCCAGTGGTTTATATTTAGAATGTACTTGTTAGCATTTAATCAATACTTGCATCATACGATGCCAGGGTGTATATGTGACCAGCATTTTAGCTCAAAGTGAGGAAAGCTTTTTCAAACTGCTGCGTCTCAGACTTCTCGGCATGTCAGTCAGTGTGCATTGCCTCCCTGAGTATGAACATCACGTAAGAAACTGATGGAAATCAATTTTCATTTCTCTATCCATAGATACAGTAAATTATCTGTATGGGATTTGCATTTAACGTGATGCTTTCAGGCTGAATTAATCACAGACCAAACTGATCAAATACAGGGAACTTATTTTGTATTATCCAACTTACACAGTATACAGTAGACGTAATTTTTTTTAGATATTAATTACACAGTATATTACAGTACAGTAGATTAAAGAGTACACACATACTTTTTTATCTGGAAGTAAGTTGCAAATCTCTAAAATCTGTTGATAAATTTAACTGTCAGTCAGTCAAAATTCAACTAGATGAAAGCAAATCTAAGTCATCACACTGTGTTGTTCATATTTGGAATGACACTGCTAAACTGTGTAACTAATTCAAAGGTCTGCAGCCAAATGTACAATAATTCACAAAGTATTTCAGGTGTGGTGTTGCATATTTCATGTGCAGCATTACATCACCCGTATCACACAGAGCTTGTGAATTTCGTTTTCTAATTTTGGAACTCATGCTCACTAGCCCTTCTCATTGCCCTAATGCAACTGCTTAGACTGTAATTATCCACATGGAAAGGTTATTGGACTGGCTTCTGTGAATAGCAGGCGTCTTGCTTAGACTAAGAAAGTAGATCTCACACCACCAAAAATGTCGAATTAAAATATGATATTGGTTTGGGGATTTCACAGGATGGTGCCCTTGTAATCTAAGTCTGCCCGAGGGCTTCCTATCAATCTCAGAGTTGAATTAATGTATGGAGAGATGGCGGTGGTAATGACTTTTCTGTGTAATCTGGGATATTGCCTCTGCACAGGTTCTGCATTAAGTGGCCCTGAATTTCCATTGTTCTTGTTTGATGTTCAGATGGAGAATTCATGCAATGGCCTTAAGGGAAAAAAATAATTTTCTAATTTGATGTAAAATGCAATGACGTCCTGCACATACAACGTTTCTCCTAAAGTTATAGAACTATTACAATTGAACTGAATTGAGCATTTACTGTACATCACATTACACATAACAAATGGCAGAGAATACTGAGACTTCATGACTGGACATGTGAAGACAAAAACCCATACAGAAAGCTGAAAATGGAACATTAGAAAATGTCTGCTTGTGAAGATGTGTGTATTGAAGTTGCTACTGAATTAAATCCCATGTTTGAAGTATGACAATGTATATACTGTAAGCAAGGGTTGTGGAAACCCTGTAGCGCTCTTCTCCACAGGGCATGCATTACACGCAGATGATTCACGAAACTGCAGGATTTTAGTCTTCAGTTGGAGAAAGAATAACTGCTTAAGGCCACAAAATTTAAATAGCAAAAAATGAAAGTCACATCACTGACCAGGTCAAATCTAATAAAGAATCAACAACAATCCCAAAACTTTTCATCAACTACATTACAGAATGACCTCAGTACAGAAAGAGACAAATCCCACATAGTTATAAAGATCAACATTACATTTTTGTATCTAAGTAAGTATGATACACACACATGCTATGTTGCTAGGTAACACGCCATCAAGCCTGTGACAATCCTTGAAGCTTTTAAAGAAGCTGATTTCTGTGCATACACAACAGGGATTATCAGAAACAACAGAAAAGCCACGTTAATGCCACTAAGGGCAGAAAAATCCTAAAATCCATCACTGCTATGATGTAAGTAAGACCCATAAGAACCTATTGGTCACACAGATGTTTCACCTGGAACACTCGCCGGGTGGTGAATTTAATCACAGCGTGTATCAACTCCTTTTTTCAGTTTAAAAATTTTGCTCCATCTGAAGAAAAATAATACCTACTAAATTTTGTACTACACACTTTAAGATGTATTCCTTTGAACAAGGTTGCCTGCGGCACAGTCATATATCCCTCTGGTGAGAAATGACAACCTAGCATCATCCTCACATCATGATATTTTAGTAATTTTTTTTGTGCTAAATTCAATTTTATTATTCATTTCTTGATATGTAGACTTGATTTTCAGTTATTCCTACATGTTTGCAATCAGCATCACTGGTAAAATCTCATTTGCAAAACTCTGACAGTTCGCTAATCTTCACGTGATTAGTTGATTGGATACCTCCCCCACACCTCTAGAAATGCTGGATGTAGAAATGTAGGCCTCACATATCAAATCCCTGTCAATCTGTGAGTAAACAAACGCTGAGTGTGGCGAGGTTTATAGATGTCAGCGTGCTAGAGCAGAGTAAGCATAGTTACGTACCTACATTATAACACAAATCTCATGCATATTTAAGAGTTTTGGAGATTAGAGTTGACTAAATAAGTAGCAGAGTAGAAGAAAAGTTTTGCATAATCTTAACATGGACACAGGCAGCGTTTTTAAATACTTTGCCTCACTGAAGAAAGCCCGACGTTTTCGAAGAACAGTCCTCTCCTCAAACACTAAGTTATTCTTCCTCCAAGAATATTTCACAAAAATTTTTTTTCTTGACAGCTACAGAGTACAAATGTATTGGATGAAATTGTGAAAATAAATAACGATAAAAGATTATTTAAATTCTATCAAAAGAATTTAAAGTTGCTCAGTTACATTTCACCTTTATTTTTTTTGTAATATATGTAATATGTGTAATATGTTTGTGCTCATCAGAAAACATAAAAGCTAAGGATTCCCGACAGCATCCGACTGTGTACCAATTTCTGAGTTGTCCTGTCAGGCAGCGTAGCATGCAACATGTAAATGCTTTGTTGTGTTGGACAGTTGGACAGTAAATATAAATATAATAATCATACAATACAACCATCATAACATGATAACAGTACTAACACTAAGGATGCACCCGATGCAGGATGCACCATTATCATGTAGAGACAGCAAAACAACATCCACCAAAAAGGTGATACGTGCATTTGTGCATGTGCATGAACATCAACAAGGCAAAGTGATGAGTGAGGCCTGGTCAAAATTCTCGAATCCTGCAGGAAGCAAGAAGAGATCCAGTTACCTGCACACACCCAGAGCACAAGACCGCTGGCCCACCCCGGAAATGGAAGAAGCAAACGCTCCCCCCAACGGCTGGATCCCCTGTGACTGCAACACAAGGGAGTGGTGGAAGAGAACGCCCAAGGAAGCAGGACCGGCAGATGTGTGGTCAAGCTGATGTGGCCTGTGTGGTGGTGGGCAAACAGTTGTGGACGATAACCATTTAATTTTGCTATATGGAAAATGACTAGTATGACTTAAGCAGCAAAACATATGTCATTGTTCATCACAATATGTGCGTTTGACTGTTTTAGACAACTGTCATCCTATCCTTCATTAAAAGCTTTCAATAGGCTAGCTTTTCTTCTATCCGCCAACATGCCTCCATTTCCACATGTGACTAACTTTGTCCCTTTTCTCTCCTAGTTGTGCTTCTCCCCTTCTGTCTCTCTCTATCCTCATCTACAGGTATC
Source organism: Macropodus opercularis (assembly GCA_030770545.1). Lineage (NCBI taxonomy): Eukaryota > Metazoa > Chordata > Actinopteri > Anabantiformes > Osphronemidae > Macropodus > Macropodus opercularis. Next base: position 7,039,548 of record CM061109.1, read on the forward strand.
ATCAGACTCAGAGTCGTGTGTCTCCAGTGTTCAGTTGCTGGTCCAACCATCCTGTCTGTGTCTGTTGCTGCTTGTTTTGTTGTTGTGGTTGTGTTCTTTTCTCTCTTCTCTATCCCCTCACCCCAACCGGTCAAGGCAGATGGCCGCCCACACTGAGCCTGGGTCTGCTGGAGGTTTCTTCCTCGTTAGAGAGGGAGTTTTTCCACTGTTGCTATTTAAATGTACAATTTATCGATTGGCTACAATTAAAAGCTTGCTCTATGTGGGAATTGTTGGGTTTAGTTGTGTAAGGTCTTAAAACCTTACTTGTAAAGTGCCTTGAGATAACTGTTGTTGTGAATTGGCGCTATATAAATAAAGTTGAATTGAATTGCATAGGCAAGCTACTGGCTATTGATTTACTTGACAGTGTACATATAAAAAAACGCTCCCTTCAGTATCTCAAAACTTCAAGGCACTGGTGAAAACACTGGACTGGAGTTTGAGCGCCGGTCTCAAGACACCACCACAGCATCTTTCGTTATACGCTGATGAGTTCCCAACCCATTGGGAGACATGTATATTGCTCTTTGAAGCTACCAGTGACACCTTCAAAGGTTCCGCTCCTCTTTGAAGATTTTTCTGCCGTAATCTCCTCCAGACGTCTCTCTATTCAGACGAGAAACACTGGTGTGCTGGTACATTTGTTTCTCAGCAATATGGTAGATTTGTCCTGACACTCCACTGTTAGGAGCTCACCAATGATTCTAATCTCATAAATAGCCATGCTGGTTACATTGGTGTGGTGATGCTGAGTCCTCTGGTTTCAAACAAAAAAAAGTGAACATCAGTTTGGACTTGGAGGGAAAAAAAACTAAAAGGAAACAATTTTTTGCTTTTTGCGTTTTTAATCTTTCGCTGCTTCTGTCATATACAATTGTGGTATACAGGGAAGGAAATAAACACAGTGGCTCTTTTGTGATAATAATAAAAACGTGCCGCAAGTTTAATGTTAACGTTCAGTTTGTCCTGTTAAGGCAGGTTAGTGCAGTTCCATGCACATAGATTAACTTTGCTTTTTAATGCAATGCCCTAAAGACTTCAAATTGTTCTAATGCACAGTGCAATGACCCATAGGTTTGGGTCAAGGCAACCTACAAGCTGGCTAACTAACTGGTACAACAGAAGACCAAGGCATCATACATGACGCCAGCCCAAAGTTTCTCCGATTTAAAGACAACACGCACAGTGAGACCTCTGTCTACTTCAGAGAAGCAGCAGATTTATTTGCTTTTAACACTCAGAAGAAGCTGGACTCCACAAGGGTGTCTCCCACACACAGCACCTGAACAACACTAACGCATAAGTATTCTATACATGATTGCCCCGCTACATAGACCCCCCCCCCCAAAGGTGTTAAGGACCCCCACAACCCTCATTCCCCTACACAGTCTGTTAAATGTCCCACTCCTGAGTCTCTCATTGTCTGTGGCAGCACCAGGGGGCGGTACTAAAGGAGCGCCCTTCCCTTCCTCAGTCCCCGGGACAGGAGCCAGGGGGTGGTATGGTGCCAGCCGTTCCTGGGGGAGCACCACCCTCTTGCCGCTCCCTGGCATGCGCAAATTTAATTTAAATTTTATCCACTGGCGTCCGTATGTCCCTCCAAAACATCAGCGCAACCAGGGTGCACTGGCTGAACTCCTGCACAGCAAACCAAGAGCAGATGTCAATCCCAGTCTTTCTGGTGTTAGCTGGTCAGCATGGTAAGCTGTGTGGCCAGGGTGCGATTAAACCTCTCTACTATCCCATTGCTGTGGTGGTGGAGAGGGATCATCCTTGTCTTTTTCATCCCCAGCCGCCGACACACCTCGCAGAACGATCTGCTGTCAAAGTTCTGCCCCTGGTTGCTGTGCAACTCCTCAGTCACCCTGAACCAGGTAAACGTTCCGTCCACTCTCGTTGACCAGGAGCAGTCTCTCTGCCCAGCAGGTTGCACTTAGCTGGGTTCAGCAGGAGCCCCACACAACGGATGGCCATGAAAACTTCCCTCAGGTTTTTGTGTGCCCCAAAGGGGCACCGACATATTGGCAGAAATTTTCTACCGAGTCTACAAGTCCAAGCCAACAGTACAGCTGTCCTTAACATCTGCTTCTCAGCCATGACCACCACCAATAAACAGCTTCTTCGCTGGTATCATTCTTCCCATTTATCGTGTAAGTCATTGGTGACAGGGATCCCATCATCAGGCAGAGCACCATCCCTACCAAGGAGGACTCTCCAGCACAGCAATTAAATATTGGATTCCATAGCCACCATAGCAAGCAGAGTGACTAGTCTTTCTGTCTGCTTTGGTGGAGCTTGAGTTGCTTCACAGAATGCAGCTGGACAACGCAAGGATCTCTCCCACACCCATCACCTACACTCACGGTGCTGGCCAAAAACCTTCCCTTTCACACACATAACAACATAACACACAACAAATGAAAACATTAAAACCTGGGCTGCTATAATACGACATAATATTATAAACCTGAAGCTTGCCTAGGTCTGCTGGAGGTTTCTTCCAGTATAGAGAGGGAGCTTTTCCTCTCCACTGTTGCTATTAAAATGTACACGTGAGTGTAGAGTTGCAGCTGCAACCACTAAGTGTTTTTATTTGTATAAAACACATTTGTAATTGAAACTGTATTTTGAGCATAAAATATCATTGCGCTGTGACACTGACATAAACCTAATGTGGCAGGAGTATAATTCATGTTATGACTGACAAATAATTGGCAAATGATCATTTAGATTTAAAGGAGATTGAGACATCAGCTTTATCCTGTCACTGAATAAAGCCCAACACTGTGTGATCTACTCAAAAGCGGTTCAAGTAACTAATTTGTGAAAAATTTGAGAAAGTCTTTCTGTGTTTGCTCTATGCTGGGTAATATTTTAGATGAAATATGGTGACACATTCATGTACTGTGCTTGTTCTGCATTGTGAAGCTCTGTTTGTGAATAAACACCTGCAAAGCTAATGTGATTCCCATCAGCCTCAGCATTACTTCATTACCAAATCAAGGAGCATTGTGCCACACAATGTTTTAGTATTTAGCTTCGAGACTACTTCCTACGGCTACAACGACTTCGGGACTACATTTTAAAACAGCATCTGGCTGTAGTCTTTGTCTGAATTCTGCTGAAAGCCTGATGGAATCCCAGTCGATTCTTCTTTATTGTTGTGTTTTCTTAACCTGACTATTCAATGATCACTTTAATGGCATACTGTAAAGTGTGTAAAAAGGAGTCAAAAGGGTCACTGCCCTGCAGCTGAGACAATACCATGTGATGCTCAAGTCTTGGTCGCAATCAAATACAAAGTGGGAGATTGTAATTATAGAAATTGACAGTCTTTTGGCCCATGGCGCCTGTATCCTAGGTAGAGGGACAGTTAATTGTTATTTCTCTGGTGCTCTGCATTCCTGTTATGCCTGCTTTCTTTGCCCCTTATCTCTTAATTGCAGTTTTGATGTTAATCAGATTAGAAATTTTCATTTGCTGCAGCGCGCCATTGATTGGTGCTCCTCCAATTGTCTCCCAGCACAGTGAAACTTCAAAAGCAGCCCTGCATCAAGTGATATTAAAAGACAAAACAAACAAACAAACAAAAACAACTATTCACAGGCAAAATTGTGAGTGCAGTGTCATGCATGAGGACGACTCTTTAAGAAAACATCATGATGTATAGATTTAAAGAGCAGCTTGAGTTGGTACATTGGTTCTAGCTAGGCTGGGAAGTTACCATCACTATAGTGTGTGACACAAAATGTTCTCAGATGAACCGTTTAACTAAATGTTTACCACAATACCTCGATGTGTGTTTAGTTTTTATACTTTCTCTTTATAAGATACTGTGAAAAGTAACTTTAAAGGAATTACCTTGGAGAGTGCCCGTGCCGTATTAAATATTCAGAGCAGCGTATACTTCAAGAAAATGTCGGATGGCATTTGAAGTTAAAAGAATATTTACCTCAGCTCAAGTTTAGCTGAGACACTGTGTGTGAGGTAAAGAAATCAAAGCGAGGGGAGACAGACCATCTTGCCTGTGCCTAGCGGGGCCCCCGGGGCAGATGCTTCATTTACAAAAATAGATGATTCCTCACTCAACCTGGTACAGATTGTTTAGCAGCGGGAAGCTGATTCAGAAAACTTTAACATGACATGCCATGCAAAGAATGTTTGACCTGCCATTTCAATGTTGAGCACATTTTATTAGTTTTCATGTCTGCAGTTGTATTCTGATGTATTAGGCTTTATATGGCTAACCAGCTGCACTAAGCCTAGAGCTTAGACTTAGTCCTAGTCGTGATATTAAAACCCCATGTTAGTTTTTGCCATGAAGTATTTAGTAGATGTCATAAAATCCATTTAAATCTTGTCAAAAATAATATTGCACTTCAGTGTTAGAATTAGCATTTCTGTCACACTTGAGCAAACTCAACATTTCATCCAAACCATTTCAGGCTAAAACAAAATTAAAATGAAAATAAGCCACGTAATGACAGATTGGATGATTAGGAATGCAGTTGGCACAGTGAGCCCTGTATTTGGTATAATTTTATTTTAAGCAGTGCAGCCAGACATGAAAGAGGATAATGTAATCTGCAAAGTCTAGAAATCTAATGCAAGTACATTTGACTTATGTCATTGTTTAAAGAAAACTCTCCAAGTAACACACACACACACACAGAGAATATATATAGTACATTATATTTTTATCACAAAGACTGAATGAGTGGCCTTACAGTGATTAAAGCTATTTTATGACATATATATGTTTTCAGTATTTTGCCACAAAATGACCACAACCACTGCTCACAGTTATACATGGATATAGCTTCAGGCCTCTGTGTGTAATCATGCAAGTGGTTGCACAGGCTGCACCGGACCCAGCTATACTCCACCAATCAGACAGATGGACCGCTGCCAGGTTTGTTGTACAGTAGCTGCGCCACTGCCAAGTTGTGTTACATATAGGCATCTCACACAGGCATCCACTCACAAACAAAAGCATGCGACTAAAGCCGCCCGCATTGGCGCTTTCTCACACCTGCTCATGCTCATTGGAAAAACAAGCGGAGGAGACATTTGGCCTTGAAGCCTCGTGACATAGACGGATTTTGTAAAGTGAGCGTGTAAAGTCTTGCTATAGCAGCCATTCGATGCGTATCACCACTGATGTTTCTTGCCAGTGTATCATTTATGAGATGCAAAGTTTTGGCTCATGCAAGTAAGAGATATGAACTCTAGTATTCAGGGATGCATATCATTTGAAGCAACTGAGATCTTCAATATTTCAGAACATCTAGGCATGTCAGATTGTCCTTAAAATTTTCAGTCAACATGTACTATATAGGGAATGCCAGTAGGTGCTGTTTATGTGCGTGAGGGAAAATTTTGTAAGTGGAAATATGGGAACTGTTCTCCAACTTCTTTTTTTATTTCTTCCCAGATCATGTCTTCAGCTTGACTTTTTGTCCCCTCTGTGGAACTGATGCAGCAGGTCTGGTTGTGTCTCTTGTGCACTTGTCTGCCCATGTCTTTAAAGTTAGAGAACAGGTTGTTTGGCCTGTCAAAAAACAAAAGTAAAAAACTCTAAACTAAAAAAATATACTTTATAATATACTATATACTATAAGTACAAAATACTAAAGTGCAGATGCAGCATGAATTTCAAAGTTGCAGTCTACCAAGTGCTAGGTTGCACCACATTCAAAGCCCTTCAGGTATAATACATTATCAAATTACATGAAATAGTAATAATGTTTACTTATGAATGAAACAGGAGACAAAGTCTTTTTCACAAACTTTTAAAAGCACATCTCTCCACTGCTACCAGTGCTTTTTAATAAGCCAAGCTTCACAGGAGAGATGGACGCCCGAAAATAATAATCATCTTCATTACTATCACTGTCATAGTGTTGGGTATCAAATCCTGCAGTAACTGAAGTATGGATAACAACTTTTTAATTTTATTATAATTTAGTCAAACTCACTCATTAAAATATTCTTTGTGAAAAATACGCAGAGCTACGTTGGTAGCTCATGTTCAGTCTAACTATATCTGAAGCAAACTAAGAAAACTAGTGAAAAGTACATTACAGTTTATTGTTGTGTATGTTTAGTTGCCTAGCAACAGTACAGTGGGTGAATTTAGTTCTTTTGTCCCAATCATACATGAAACTTGGGATGAACACTGCATAATTATACCTACGCTGCAAGCAATCAGCACGCTCCCATCCTAATAAAAACTAGGCAGACAATTTACTGTACACTAAAAAAATGACGTAAATGGGTTATGTTGTGTTTACAGCACATGAAAGCAGAGCCAGTCATTCAACATGACATATTACGTTTTTAACCCCAGTTTGCTGAATGTGAGGAACATGGTCAAACTACAGAAAACATGGTAATTGTTTCTTGTACTTTTTGGTGTTGATTAGCTGAAAGGAACACTCTTGCTCGCTTTGAGTAATCAAAAAAATAAACTGCTGTTTCCATACGTGGGTTTAATTAAACATTGTTGAGTTTTAGCAAGCGGAAAGGTTAGTGTCTCTTTCTGAAAACAGCTGTTGATGATGTTTTGGCAGCGAATTTAAGTCCTCACATGTAGCTGATGAAATAAACTCTTCTTTAAACTATTACACCACATTTTATAGTGTACAAGAATGTGTAATAGTAATTTTTGCTTGGGACACTTCTTCCTGCTTTTTACTTCTGCAACTAGATTATGGATACATAGGCTATGTCTATGTCAGGTGAACTACAATCAGTTTTATCCCTGAACCCTTCTGTAGACTCTAATAGAGAACTGAGTTGTTCTGCTAATGTACAATAACATTCATTTTATACTGTGTGCAAAAATTGTGTAAAAATAAATGTTGGCAATCTAAGTTTGGATGTAGTTATTAAAACAAAGTGACTTGATTAAGTCTCACTTCACTCTTGGCAACATACCACAAAGAACCTGACAACACAGTCAACACTTTATTATATCATTTTGGATTTATCATATTTTCTGCTAGAAAACAGGCTTTTAAAGACATGTGTTGTATTGCTCTACAAAACAATAATGAAGGTGGAAGTAATGTGATATATCTGAAAAATCAGAATCATCAGTCTTTTGTTATCTTGCTCGTAATTTCCCTCCTCCCAATTTAAAAGGCTATTATGGCGGTTCCGTTAAATCTAAACCAGTAACAGATTTTCCAGAACGAGCAGAGTATCATTTACCATCTGTGTTGCATTCGACAGTGGAAATGAGCTGTCAAGACTCTGCCCCGTTAAAAAACAGAATAGCCTACACCTCCCTCAGATCCCATTTGAAATCATATGAAAAGGCTCAGGTTGCAGTAAAGAGCTTCCTCCGTTCCCTCCCTATGTGCTGCCGCTAATGACGGAGATGAGAAGTGTCGAGGCGATCTTCCCATTCTCCCCTCGGTAGAATTAGCATTAGCATAATGGGCTTTTTAACATGGCACCTTACCTGACACAAGGCGCTGCGGAAGCTAGCGGTCCAGGGCCATTAGCGGGTAACTGGCAGTAAGCCAGCGTTCACCTTTCAATTGAAACAGAGGGCAGCAAAGTGGGTGGTACACAAAGAAGATGTCATCAATTTTTCATGCCAAGAAGTTTATCTATTTGAAAAAGACTGGATAATGAAAGAAATACTGTAATGCTTTACAGCCAGGGGAAGAAAAAGGTATCCCATGAATGTTTCATCAGTGATTAGAAATTGCTTGTACCAGTAGCTTCTTCATTAAAAAAAATCTTTCTCTCATCTTATCAATGAGAAAAAATAAAGCCAGAGAAGAAACTCTAAAGAAGAAAATGCTGTTTTGTCTGTTACACAAACAAAGTCTGTCTGTGTAAAGGTAAACAACAAAAGTGGCATTTAATCCAGATAACTAGTTGATTAGTTTGCTCCTGGCTTCAGCATTTTTTTTAAAACATCTTCAACATGTGATTAAACTTTTAATTATAATCATAGTTACTGACACCTGAAGATTATATACAATGTCCTGCCAATATGACATGTCTTCCCTTACTGTCCTAATTTAACCAGTTGTTTGCAGGCTTTCTTCTATTTAAGAATTTCAGCCAATTATTTGTTTTAAAAAATGCTCCTTTGAGTGTCCAGTCAAGTTAATAAGTGCCCCAGAGTGCAGTAACCTCCTCACCTCATCTGGCTCAATATGCCATGATGGGATCATTACTGCTCCACTGTAAAGAAAACATAGATTGTAAAGATGTCTGGGGAAAAACATGCTTTGTTTTTGTTTTTTTGTCTTTTCTACTGCGACACATTGGAAAGATGAGACCATTTTATCCTTCACTCTGTACAAAGGCGAGATCTGTGCTTTACTCAAATGGTCCAGGGTGCTTTGGTTTGGACAACTGGAATTGATTTCCTGTCTTTTTGTTTGTTCTTTTGTTCTGTTTTTTACAGCTTGTACCAAACTATAAAAGCAAGTTTTGAATAATAAATGGTGGGAGACAGAAAGTAAGATTAACTATATTTACTTTACGTGTGTCAACTGGTAAATGGCCAAAAAACCTAATGAAGAAAAACTGAAACAGCAGGGATACAGTATGTTTCAGGTATGAGCAAGGTTAGTCCACTGACAGGTGACAAAATACTTTTTGCCAGGTCGACAACCTAAAGAAATTCTTTTCCACGTGCGTTGTAGCAGGCTGTGGTTGAGGACGAGGCAATGAAGCTTAGTGCTCTAGAGATATGTAAAGCGACAGGGGGATAAAATTGCCCGAAGGCTTCACCTTGTAAAAAACTGCTTCCTGTTTCAGACCAATCCAGTAGTCGGTGTGTATTGGTGTATTTGTGTGTATTGATATAAATTACACCTCACCACCTTCCTGTGTGCTGATGGTGTGCTGCTTGTATGTATCATTAAATTCATCCTGACACCAGTCTCAGCGTCACCTTCCTTTGACCTGTCCTTTCTTCTGGTATTTTTGTACTTTTCCAAAAGACAACATTTCCACCAGGCACTTTCTCTCTTTCTATCTCTCTCTGTCTCTCTCTCCACTCAACTCATGACACAAACTCCATTGTATTTTTTTTGCTCTTCTCCTTGTCATGTGTGGACAGTGAAAGGTAACATTTATTTTTAGCCTTTTCCCTTCCGAGGTGCCATCCCCAACAGATAATAAGAGCCCGGTGCTCATTACGGTCACCGGAAGATAGCGAGACTGTCACGTACTGCATGGATGAGACAAATACGGAGCAGCCCCCCACTGTCATCGAAATGAAAATAATTACACTCCAGAGCACCCCTCACCTTTTTCTCATTGCTCACTGGCAGCAAGCAAACCTATAAAATGTGAATTACACTACAGTACGGGAAGAAGCAGTACTGTCTGGTTAGCATGTTTGAAGTGTTTTGAATATTTGTCAAATGTGGAGAAAACACGTAAGAGCTTTGTGCAATTACCGTAACTCTAGAATCCAAGTACAAGTGCTCATACAATGTCATCAAGACATTTCATCTGACAGTAAGAACCTTCTGACTTCCATACACTGTAACTTTAGACTTTTACTGTTTAAAGGAGTGCAGTATGTTTAGCTTACTAAAATAAGTGGCTGGGTATTATGTTTGCTGAGTTATATTTTTTTCCATGGATACATATTACAGCCCATGTTTTTGGAAATGACTATATTGTCAGGGTGAGACGCCACAAGACAGTTTAACAGTTGTCAGTTTGTTTAGAAACCAGTACAATGTATGGATATCCATATGCTTTAATGTCATGTCTAAGTTTATGATATATACATCATATATAATATAATACAGCTGTTACAAGCATACTGTGTGGATGACATACTGTATTGTAATATATGTAAACAAGGAAACGGAACAGGGCTGTGGTTGATTACACAAAAGCCATTTTGCCTTGATGGCTCATTGATAAACATCTGTACACTGAAGAATTGCTCTTGGATATTAGGAAGTTTCAAGATTGTACTTATACTCTTTTCTTTTTTGCAACAATATGCAAATATACAGTATATTGTACCTACAGTATCTGTTCTGCTGGTTGAGTGTCAGAGAATTCAACAATCACAATGACTTCCATGGTAACTGAATGTAAACATTGATCAAAACCACACCATAAACTGACTTACATTTGATATAATAAGGTATTAATTAAAAATTCAAATCATTCAAATGATAATAACTGAAACACTAATGCTTTAGATTGTGTCGAAGACAATACTGCACAAAGAACATGAACAGAAAAGAAAAACAAGTCATCATAAACCTTGATACATGTAGCTATTTTCCAAGACTCCACTCTTACACAAAAAAATAAAAAAAAATAGTGAACTTGAGCATCAAATATTGAGCACCTTTCGGGAAATGTCCTAGTGGGTATTTTTTGCCACCATTAGAGCCACCGAAGTGGCAAAAGGTCATAGTCCTTATGCTGTCACTGCAGCTTACAAGTGAAAAAATTTCTTTTAAGAAAATGCACCTGTCCTATGTCCCTTGAATGTAAAAGAGGTTTACCACCCCTTAGGATTGAAACCTTTGTCTGGTGCTCTGCCATCCAGCTGTCAAAAGCAGGACGAATCATTTATTCTGAGTGAAAAATGGGCCTCGAACCGAGCCTCGCCAACTCATGAGTTATTAAGCAATGAATGCATTGCTTATTGATTGCAGATCCTTGCACGCTTATGTCTATTTAATGTCTCAAGAACTTGCAGTGCGGAGCTTCTGGGTCATTGTAGCTCCTGGGAGATTCATACCACCACAAATGGGATTACATAAGTTATATTACATAATTACAAGCCTTTGGTGTAGCACGGAGATATGAATCTTACCTGTTGTGACAAACGATCCTGAAACTGGGATCAGGATTAACAGTTGCACTTGTCAACAGTTAGTAAATAGGTGCTTAAGTATGCTAACCTTGATAGTAGTACTGTCCAGAAATATTTTGATGTTTGTAAATATTTGGTTTTAAATTTTGTTATTTGAATTTTTAATGTAAGAAATCTGCAATAACTGAAATGGAATTACACAGGTACACTGGTCTTACCCCAGCTTGGGTGCACTGCCATCTTGAGTGTTTAGCTGGTTTAGATTATCATCTCATCACAGGACCCGCACAAAACATTTCTTCCCAGCCTTCGAGGAAAAGTTCAACTGCTGTGAGGCAAACCAACTCGTTTGGACAGCAGGTTGACAGAAAGTGTGAGGTATGGGTGGATGTGCTTGCCAGTACCAGCTGGAAGCAGAGGGGTGAATGGTTCCCTCCTGCCATGCCACCTGAGACATATCCCCAGACAGATTAATTGGTTCAGGACCAATAAAAGTGCACATGCTCGGTGAGACAGAATGAGACAGCATTGGCAAAGAAAAAAAAAAAAACAGAATCTCCCATAGTAATACTTACACCCTCTCCATTTACCATTTGCTATTCTGAAGATGGTGAAGTGACTGTTGTAAATGAGCTACACACTTTTCCATACAGTGTGAAAATGTGTCTGTAGAAATTTTGTGCATCTGCCAATGACCCTTGTAGGAGAAAAACTGTATTGTGGCAACTTTACCAACATAGTTTTTTTGGCTTTCCCATTGTGAAGGTTTTACTTTGAAAATAGTTGTGACAGGAGCCATGTTGTTGTCTGCAGGTCAGGCTGTTGCAGCTGACTGTTGGGTTCCACGTGTGAGCAGCATATTTTAGTAGCTAAAGCAGCGTCTCTCTGTGTTACTACTTGTGAAAGGGTAAAGGACTGGTTAATTTTGATGTTTCACCTTTATTATTATTATTATTATTATTATGTTGCTGTTGTTGTTGTTTTTAAAAAGGGGTTTACTGTGTGCCTCTCCTTTTTTCATTAAATGTCCAATAAGCTAAGATAAGATAATTCTGTATTGATCTCACAGTGGGGAAATCCAATAAATAATAATTTAAAAAATAATAAATCAAAGCAAAACATTTGATGAAAGTTATTCTATTATGAATCAGCCCATTGTATTAGAGGGAACACTCACAGTAAGTTGTTACATGCGCCAGTAATGTGCCAGCTGAAGAACTCAAGAGGTGAGTAACAAAAGCTAACCTAAGAAGAATACCACAAGTCATACGGGATTAAAGTACAACTCAACAATCAACACACATCAAATCAAAGGCTTACTAACAAGTTCTAGCATAAGAAAGTAAAACTAACCTCCAAGCTGAAATCTCCTCAATAACCTGTAGGTACAAACTAGTACAAACAGAGAATGGCCTCCAAGAACTCAGAAACAATAGACGGAGGGGGGAAAAAAACACTCAAGGGTTTCAGCAGGAGTCACAACCTGACCCACCAGGGGAAACTTAGGAGAAATGGTTGAGTCGTGATGACAACCTGGAGGGAGCCTTAAATACTGAGAGGAACAGTTGAACATTACTGAAACTCAAATGAGGGAGCAGAGAGATAAATAAAGTAAAGCACATAGAAATAAAGAAAAAGCTAAAACCAAACAGTGAATATACTTTAACATACAGTACATAAATCCAAAACTGTCTGTGACTTAAATATTTCATCAAATTTCAACGTCAGATTCTTATAAACTAAGGGGTCCTTAACTTACAGTAGATTCTTTCTACATTAAACTGCATTTATGCTCATCTGCCAGTCGGTTTTCTCACATTGCGTGCTCTAAGAAATTAATGCAACCCGGTTACGCAAAACCGTTTCATATGATTGGATGTTAGGTGCAACACATACATCAGTTTGTATGGGATAGAGTCAAGTACTGTGTGGTACTGAAAACACTTGGTACTGCAGCTTTTTTGTGCTATCGATCCACTTGGGGGGGCAAATAGAACAGCGGCACATTATTCACTGTCAGTAACTGTGTTTGTTGTATCTATATATTCAACGTGCACTTCCTGATGATCCCTGTGTAGCCTGAAAAGAAATCAAAAGAGAGAAGGAGTGATCTTGTTGTGTGCGGGGTTGTAAAAACAACACAAAGTGCATATGTTAACTTGTTCAACCAAAAGAATGAACCCTGTAAACATGATCTGCTCAGCTGTGGTGTGTTTGTTTTGTCATTCATGTGCATATTAGCATATACTATGTGTTGAAGTGCATTCACAGAGCAGCGGATTTGTTACTGTAGCTGTAGAATTATTCTTGTTGGCAATGGCCCTGGACAAGAGAACCATGTTTGTCAGTGGCTTAGCGTGGCAAGGGGGTAAAGCGTGGTGTACTCTGTAGCTTTGAGCAATAAAGGCTTTGCATAGAAATTGTAAGGTGCTTTGCTTAAAAGAAAAATTGATATAGGTAGTTGTTTGCATTTCATTCGTTAAATATGGAATGAAAACAGGGTCACACTTCACTGAAGGATTTTCAGTATTTGAAAACTGAAACTGAAAAACTATGGTTCTGAGATGTCAAATTCTGAAAAAAATGCCTTATTCTATTCAGTCTCAAAGCTGTCTCTATAAAGTGTTGAAGAGTAATTTGCAAATGTTTGATTCTGTCCTTTCAGTGATTCTTATCCCATTTTTCAAACACACCACTGAAAAAATGTTTAAAAACTGAGTACAATTGTATAATTAAAATTCTTTTTCATTTTTCATTTCTTTTTCATTTTTATTTTTACACGTAAATTGAACCCTTTTTACCATCTTAAATGTTTGACTGTAATGTAGCACTTTATTCACATTGAGTAAAGTATTTCTCAATACAATCATTCTACCACAAGTAAATATGCTAAATGTCTGTATGGGATGCAGAGGTTGTTCCACTGGGTTTCTATGGCAACACTGTGCACGGCAGTTGCATTGCTGGATCAGTGAAACACTGGCCACCTCTAATACTTACAGCCAGCCAGTCATTATTTCTACAATCAATATCTGCTTTTATCTGCTGAAGATCCTTGTGACTCCGTGCTGAGGCACAGCCGTTCCTGCAGGAATCCTTTTATGTCACACTAATAAATCCTACAGGAAACAGAGACGGGCAGACATACTTTAACGTGACATCTTTACCTTAGAAGATTTAATAAAGTCCTGACAAAATTAGCTCTCTATTTACTTTGCCCCTCTTCTACTAATCTAATTGCAGAGCATACACTTAAATGTGTTTGTAATTAAACTATTGACTGGAGTATGATTGGTATTTTGTCCTAGTCATGAGAATAAGGCCATCCTGCAATTTCTGAGATCAGGTGGTGAATCCTGAGCTAATTTCATATGTTGGCTAAACTATCTATCTATAATGATTGGATTGTATCTAATAAATAGACAGTTTAGTAATAACTTACTCACCTACTGTTATTGCACCACAAGAGCAGCTGAAGATTTGAGCAGCCAGGGCAGACGTAAATGTCTGCTCTTTCAAGTTACAGCACAGCATGAAGCAACTGGGTTGAAAGGCAGCTCCAACATATCTGAGGCCGTGACAGAACCCTTCCAGAAAATCTGTAGATTAGCCCCATAAGGTTGGGAATTAGTTACCTTAAGTAAAGGGGTCGCAGCTCACATAGAAATAACTACAGTAACTATAAGCATGAGACTTCGAAAGGATCACATGTAATTCAATAGCGACTAACAGGTAGTGAAAGGGTGAGGCTGTACACAGATAGTGCTGTAACATTTCTGTTGGATCACTGTGTCCTGCACTTCTAATGGACTTAATGAACTGCCAAACTCCACACATTAGGATGGAGAAATTAATCTTCTCAGGCAGCCAAACACTTGGGGTGGACTTTTCAGACATTGCTCCCTTGAGAACATAAATGAAGGCCTTCCTTTTTTGCTGATTAGAGACTTACATTCTTCATTCAACAAATTCTGTGTCTGTAATGAAATCCCCATGCTATGTCTGTGTAACGCTGCGTGAAGCGACATCCTACTGGTGTGGAAGCTTTTCATCTGGCTGCTTATAACGTGGACACTGTGGTCCTTGCTCATCTGTGCAATGCACTGGCCTATCAGATGCCTTCTGTCTAGCTATGGCTTAACTCTGAGTAAAGCCGCTCTTTGCTTAAAATAACAATATGACTTCTGACACTTTGATTTAGTTCTGACGTCCCTCGTTATCATAACACAGCTCCACAATAACAGCTCCATACCGTCGGATACTGTAGACATCTTTACTGTTTACAGATCACAACAAAGAGCTGGATTTAATTAGATAAGATGATCTATTTTATTATTCCGAGTAATACAGTTAAAGATCAATGTATTTCAGAGAAATAAAACATTGCTGTGTGTCTCAAGGCTAAACGACACAAACTGTCGAGACAAAACCATGAAAATGGTGACGTGCGGTCCTGTCAAGTTCAACCCCAACAACAAACTAGACAGTGTGTGCTCACTGAAGTGTGTCGGATGCTGACAGAGCATGAAAACACTTGAGAAAAGTAGCTTTATGTTACACAGATACGATTCGGCACAGGACGCGTTGGCCATCGCGTGTCAAAGCTCCAGTTGCAGCTGTGGTTTGCTGGAAGATAGGAAAATATGCTATACTGCAAATAACAAATACTACTGCAGTACCAGCAGACAGTGGTCCAAAAAAAAAGAACAACTACTAATAATAGAGAGGGAACTTAATGGCAGAGATGAAAATGAAGACATATCCTGAATATCTCACAATTTATTCCAGTATAATTCAACCATGCATATACGTTTGCACGGACATGGGAGGTTTTTGTCTGTGTCTGTAACAAGTTGTAGACAAGTCAATTTGCATCACAACTAGAATAAATCACTAGCACTGTAGAATAATTCATATTTATATTTTTTTTTTTTGGAAAAAAAAAGTCTTTCGTACGTGTTTAGACTGAATGAAGAGACTGAATCTAAGTCACAGGGGATTTAAACCACTGATTTTCAAGTAAGGAAGCTTAATGGATACCTCCATCATCTGGTTATTTTTAGACATTCTACATTATCCGTGCGCCAATTATGAGGTGTGAGATACATCTGAAAATAATATTGCCTAAAAATGGCAACACTATGCTGTCAGCATTACTGTTTATTCGTTCCCTCTGTGTGTGTTTATTAAATCAGAGCTTGGTGCTCGTTTAGACTTCTGTTTAGCGCTCTACACTTGTGGTGTGACTGGCCAAGACTCATTTTAAAACAACGTGCAAATGAGCTTTTCTCTTGTTGGTTCAGTCTGACAGTAGATTTGCTTTTAATTATGCAGATCACAACCACCAGCTTTGTGGAGTTCAGTTGCTAATCCCTGATAACCAGCTCTCTTAAATGGAAATGAATGTTCTTGGGAAAAATGTTGATCAACTCTTTCTCTGTTCTAATAAATGTTCTGGTGAATGCCAGGGTAGTCTGTTGATCTTTGGTTTGACTTGTGCCTCGAATGAAAATATTCAGCAGTGAGACAACTCTATTAATCTTAGCATTGCAATCTTAGCAAAAACTCTATTCTCAGCTCTATTTATTAATAAAAAAAGTGCATCCCATAAGAGCTGAGGACAGAATCAGAGATCACATTTCAAAAAGTGTGAGAATTTATCTAAACCTTGTGCTGGTGTTAGAACAAGTTTAATACTGTAAGTATGTCTGGGGGAAACAACGTATACATAGATAAGACCCCTGTCTTTCCTCTTAGAGGCACCTCTAACAGAACAACATGGTAAAAGTGACTGTGATAGAATATGTCTCTATAAGATAAGGTGGTCCTGGGCAAGAAAATCTAAGAAACAATCGGCAGAGAGGAGACCACAGTGTAAGTCGTAGCAGGAGGGAGAGGGCAGATGGGCCAAGAGCTGACCCAGAACTCACTAGTCTGCCTCAGGATGGCCACAAGAAGCAGAGGAAGTGGCCATAGGAGGGAAGGGCATGTGGGCTACTGTGCTTATTGTACTGCCACTGCGACCTGACCCAGATACGTCTGGGCTGGTGTGCAGCACGGTGGACTTATATCGGAGCCTAAAGCGAAACATACCATACACCTAGAAATGGCCCAGGCCTCAGGATGAGCTGGAGGAAATTTAAGGGGAAAAGAACATTAGGTTGCTTCACTGCAACTCTGACCAGGACATATAACTTAGAGTTAGATGGGTTGATTTTCCCAACTCAGCGGTATATACTGTATATATATATATATATATATATAGTGTTGTGTCATATTATGACAAACAGGGATATATATGCACGGTTAGGACAAGTTTTGATGTTGAGTGCATAAGATAATGGCTACAAAAGAAATCAAGATCA
This sequence comes from Macropodus opercularis, assembly GCA_030770545.1. NCBI lineage: Eukaryota > Metazoa > Chordata > Actinopteri > Anabantiformes > Osphronemidae > Macropodus > Macropodus opercularis. Next base: position 7,056,780 of record CM061109.1, read on the forward strand.
AGATCCCTTTAGATTCACCACCATGACCAAGGGAGCTTTGATTTCACAGTTTATGTGTTTTTTTTTTATTAAAGTTGCAGTATGTTTTATTATTTTATTGTATTTTGGTAGAAATAAGCTCTGAGCCTTATTGTTATGTGGAGACGTGCTAACAAAGCCTCCTGTGACACCAACCATATGTTTTGGGGTTTTTTTTTTTTTGCTAGTACTATGACTACGTGGCCATTTGATGACAAATTTATCACATCTGGGACATCCCGAGACAGTTTGCTTCTTAACTTTTCTTTGAAGTTGTATTCTAATTTCAGAATAACGTGACAGAGGGTGACAGAGAGGTCTTTAGCTGTCTGAGATGAGCCTTCTGTGGGTAATCCAGACCCTGTCATGTAGTAACGTTTGATGCTGCCTGCGCTGATGTTTATCAATTACTTCAAAAGTTGCTATCAAAACACACCGAAGAAAATAAATAAATAAATAAAAGCTTGGGTCAGTGATCTGCCTGCTCCTGATATTAAATATGGATTTTGACATGTTTCATTACCTCATCTCCGTCTTGGAAGCGGTTCGTATGCAGATTCCTGAACAAATGGAGAAAGTGTATAACTGGCTCTGAGCTCACATGATTACTTTCTATTTTTACTTTTTTTTTCTTTTCTTTCTACTTTCTCATTTTTGACATAATGCCCCCCACCCGACCCCTGCCATTAATATGGCAGCCAGCAAAAAAAAAATTCCTGTGGCTCAGAAGAATGTCTGCAAAACTAATATCATGTGTCATGCTGTTTCAATAAAATATTGTTTTATTCATGCCATTGGCAAATCTGTATTATCCACAGTTACTCTGATGTTAAATATTCATTCAGGCAGAGGGAGAAATTATTTTAGGATGTATGATAAATGGGCACACAAGAGTTCAATGAGCTAAATTAAAAATTACCCTTTTTCCTAGACAAACAGTAATTCACTATTCATCAAAGCTGAATGAAAGGAAAAAGCTAAACAAAATGACTCAAATGAAAGAAGATACAGAAAGCTGTGCACACTTTTACCAAGAAATTAAATATTACGTGTAGGCTGTTTGTGAAGCTAGTAACTAGAAACTAGTACTTTATCTACTTTTGCAGCAGCTAGTTCAACTTACATACACCCTCTGGTGCGTTTAGTACAAATCAGCGTTACGCTTCTGTAAACTTGTGTTTTCAACAAACTCATCAAATATCTCAGTTATGAATCTGGAAATTTAATCAGAATGTTTACACGTACCAAGGAACCAACCAGGAACAATGATCTATCTTTTAATTAAGTGCTACCTAAAAACTAAACTAAATCAACCTGGGTTTGCTGTGGGGTGTTTGGCTGTTTTGTGTGCGTTTCCCCATGGTTCCCAGGTTTGCAACATTTAGAGAAATGCAGGTTAATTGCCAGTAGTTTTGTATGTGAGAGTGAATTATTGTCTGTCTGTATGTGATAGACTGGTGATCCATCCAGGGTGTCTCTGGCCCAGTGACAGCTCCCCCCCGACCCCTCGCTCAATAAGGGGTTTAGATAATGGATGGATGGATCCACTACAGAGTAAACAATGACAACAAAAAACACACTAATAAAACAGACATTACAATTCACCTACATATCTTTTCACCTTCGTGTTTTTTCCAGCTATAAACATTTTACTTATTCGTGTTTTAAAGCTTTTTGTGTGAAACAGTAAAACTCTGAGTTATTACATCACATTGACATGTACATAGATGAAATGCTGACTTCACAAAGATTATAATTAACTCTTTCTGACATGTACATAAAATGCAGCATGGAAACTAATTAGAATAAATGTGTCATGTGGCATAAACATCAACACCAGTCCTACATAAAATTTATTACAGTGTGCCAGGAAAACATCAAACCTAATAAAATAGGTTGTTTGTCCTCAACATAATTATTTCAGTAAGTTAAGTAAAAACAGCTGGTTACTGAAGTTATCAGCTTCATGTTGCTGCAGCTTCATAATTAGGGAATAATGTAAACAGTTGTTCTGTACAGTTTTACTACATAACTCACTAATGCAAACATAGATAAATACAAATCTCTTGAAAAATATGGCGACCTGATGAACCCAGTAATTACAAAGAGAAGTCATTCAATGATATCAAGATACAGTGCACAAAGCAGAAAACTAGTAAATAACAAACAAGGATGTAAAAGAAGTAAAGGAAAATATCAACTAACTAAAAATCACTGCATGAGCTGTAACAAACAATGAAACATGAAACGATACAACAGGAACACAATTACCAAAATGAAAATCACTGCTTAATCAGGAAACTTCAGGAAGATTCACAACTAACAATGTCTAGAAAAATGTCAAAATGTCTAAAATGTCTAAAATCTGAATAATAAACAACACAACAGGAGAAAATACAAAGTCAAGTGTACAATGAAATACTCATAAGACACACGAGTCAGAGAGGTAACAGTACAATCACAAAGGTGCTGAAGACCCAAGGCGAACTCTCCTTGCTTCACGTCCCCTAATGAATCCTGCCAGCTCCTGGAAGAACAGCATCAACAGCATCCATCTCTTATACTGACGTCCTCTTCTTTTTCCCACCAGGTGTTGTAGATGCAGAACAAGAGGCAGAAGGCTCCACTGACTCGCACGGACTCGGTGAAGGACATGGATCTGATCCAGCGGACCAGCGCGGTGAAGGACACAGCGCCAACATTTACAGTTAGCTGGCACACAACGTGGATTTGATTTAGAAGCCCTCTATAATAGGTTAAAGTTCCTTATCATAATTCAGAGAATAACGTCAAAAAAGTTTACGTTAGTCAGCGTAACAAGTGCTCAGCGCATTTGTCTGTAGGATTTATTACTAATGATAGATAAAGTTCCTTCGCAGTGTTGAATATAGTCAGAACACATCACATCACCACTGCATGAACTCATCTGTCATCAATTTAGAAAGTGTATCTTTTTTTTATTACAAAACAAGTTAAAGTAGTAACGGGCATTACAAAATAGTAAACTTCTATTTCTCTGAGCTCACCAGTCGTTTTTCACCCACAATGGGGATTTATCTTTTTCATGTAGCCTGGACTTTTTTTTTCTGTCCTCCACACAGATTCACACATTTACACCTGGAAGCTGCGCAGTTTGATTTGTAGACTAAATGTAGTGTTGCTCAAAATGGACTTCCACCAGCCCATGTTCCTAGTTGTAAGTAAGCATCTTTCCATCATGTTCAAATATTGATCCGTGTCCCTGGCTTCTCTTTTGAAGCAGGGGACCTCTCAACACAAATAACCTCTTTTGCTGAGTTTGCGGTCGTGAACTGTTCTGTGTGTTCCTGTGACTGTTTCGTAGACACACTTACTGTGTGTGAATATCACAGCTCCTGAGGGAGCAGCAGAGAAAAATCACACAGCATCTCAGTGAGTAGAAACTTAGATTACATGAAAGGCAGGTAAGATACAGATAGAGTGGTCCATTATCACCATGGTAATAACAGTATTGTATGATTTAACTATAAAGTGGCAGATATTAATAAGGAAAGGCCAAAACATTGCCATTTTTGCACAGGTCTTCTGTATTCTCGTCCATCATGCATCATTGCATGCAAATAATCAATTCAATTCAAATTTTTCATTTTAATTTAGGGCTATTGTGCGTATATTCCAAATTTAACATGGGGGAAAACAAAGACTTGTTTAATTATTGTTCTAAACTTTCATCTTAAAATTAGGAATCATGGCTGTGTGATGATTTCTCTTTATGTATATCCAGCAACTCTGTTCTCATGTACTGTACTGTAATGTACATGTCGTATTGATATAATGTACATAGGGGGTTTGTCTGGTTTTGTTTATTCGAAGACACTGCATGAACTTTGGTGTAACCACAGAATGCATAGAAGGAGTGCAGGTGTGCACTGAATCCCACCAAATTAAAACAAACAGCAACCTGGCTGCCTTCAGTGCTGCAAAAACCAGATGGAAACAGATGATTATCCACTGAAATAAAAGCCGGCTGGACTGGACTGTGATCCTGACTTAAAGACGCATTGCTCCACACTTGGTTTCTCCCACGGCTGAATGATAGGGTTATGACAGACACAGCACTTCTTTAAATAGCACAAACTGTCTGATTCCTTGTTGAATCTATTTGAACGGATCACTCAACAGCTCTTCCCTACTTTAAAATTTTAGTTTCTATACAACTTCATAACTCTCCCGTTTGCCACAAAGGGATAGAAGAAAACCAAGAAACAGAATTCAGTTGGTGTTTGTTTTATCTGTTTAAGAAGCAACAATACTTTATCAAAATAAATATGTGAGCGCTCTTGTTGTGTTCCAATAAATCCCTGGATCTTATTTTAAACGAATAAATTGGTATGAATGTTAGTAGCATTGGGGAACTTTACACTAGCCAATTTGGCACATCACAATTTATAAATCTGACATTTAGTTTCACCCATAATGAATCTTTCCGTCTCTCTTGCTCAGCACTGAGCCACGGTCGCTGGCAGCGGCATGTCATTGCTCTCAGTCGGATCCAGGCAGGAATCTGGTGTGGCCATGCTGTTTCATCATCCAAAAAACAATCTGTGGGGTACATTAATAATCTAGAACGTGTCTGATGTTTTCAGCTAGGAGGAGAAAAATGACTACAAACGGTGTGACGCGTTGCGCTGCGCATTAATCGTAGTCCAGCCTCCCAGGCACTTGTTATACATGCATCCTGTAAACAACAGAAGTTCACGCGGCTGACAGTACGAGTGGAATCTGACAGCTGTTTGGCAAAGGGACGTGTGCGTGAGTGCTGGTGGAATTGCAAGTAGTTGCTTCACGCCCCCTTTTTCTTTTATCCTAAACATTCCTATCAAAGACCTGGAAGCAGGTGAAGTGACTGCTGTTAACATCAGTTTCTGACACAAGCAACACGGTGCAGCTCGGACATGTCTGTGTCAGGTATTAGATTAGTCTCTTCGCCTAACCCTTTAGACAAGAGTGTGTTTGTTCTCGCTCTAATGCTGTTATCTCCCTTTCTTTCCTCCTCCTAATCTGGACACCTAACAGCTGCACAAGTAAGCGGTTCTGACAAGGGCTGTGCACAAATTGAATTTTTCTTCCCCTATCCCTTTCGATTTATAATTCTCTCTCTCGCCCCACGAGCAAACTCAATTTCTGACCCTTTAGACAAAAGGCTCAGATAAAGCAATTAGTCGGTGATTCTGTGTGATCTTCCGGCTCGGCCAACCTGACAGCGAGTGTGAGCCACTAAAAGCAGCAAAAAACAGGGGTGATGACGGTCACTGTGGCAGCTCTACAGAGATGAACTCAGAGTCACCAGCAACAATTCAGCCTCTGGAAACAACTGGGTAGGAAGGTGATCATTACAGTGAAAGCATCCAAGGTCCAGACAGGCTTTCCAATAGGTCTCATCTGTGTGTGTTTGATCAGCGCAATTTCCTCCTTTGACTTCTTCAAGCGTTTTCTATTTGTCCGAATGCCTGTAACAGGGAATACTTTTTTCTTTTCTTTTCTGCACCTCCCAGTGTGTTGTTTGGTGCTAGAAATCATTTTTATATGAGGTCAGTACTTTGAGATGAGCAGCTGAGGTACGAGTGTGTTGGGATTCTCTTTCAAGTGAGACCTTAGCCATGCACATACATAATTACACGAGAACAAAGAGCTTGAAAAGGAATTTAACATGTTTCACATTACCACACAGACATGCAAATTTCATCTAGTTTACGTTTTAGTTCAAACGTTAACTTTGACTGTTTTAACAGCTTCTTTGCATTTTCTTCGTACTTTCCAAGTTGAGCATGAGCAGAAATTTCTAGAGAGAGCATGTTGCACTTTGGGCAGTTCCTAAAGTCATCCTGACCATATCTTCAGAGGAAGAATTCAATTTGACCGATGCCGGAGAAAACGGAAAACCGTAAAGGAGGATTTAGTGTCAAATACATGGCATAGGGGATTCTTTAAGAAATATACTTATCTTGCTGTCTGGCTGGGGAGATATGGATGTGGCAGAACTGATGAGGTTCTCAGTCATTATCTTCTAGGTGATAACATGGTATATTGTGTACTGTACTTTTAAAAAACTCTTTTAAACATCTTATCATTATAATTTCCTGAATTCTGTATCCCATCAGCTCTGCAATTTCCAGAGGTTATCTAATTATTTTGCTATGAGACGCCTTTTGAGATATTTTGGGGCGGGTAACAGTGGTTTTAGTAATCTGCCAAATATAAGGTGCATTTCTTTTTGATTAAATAACGTATCATCAGTGTCAGTCAAGTCAATAGGGAATAACCAGGTAGAAGCTGGCATCTGAATCGCTCTGTTGCAAATCCTGCTGGTTCTTTGCTACAGTAGCTGCCCTGGCCCAAATGCGAGTCAACAGGATGGGCAGAGGGCCATGTTATTTTCCCCTGCCAGAGATTCAGGCCACATCATGAATGAGACGAGACAACATGCGATGACCCAGTTGCACAGATCCAAAAGAACCACTAATAATTCGCTGACCTGAGAGACAGTCTATATTTGTTCTTGAATGCACAATTAAAATAGAGCAATTGTTCTTTTCTCTTCTTTCATTTTCATAGTCCTAAACTACAGTGCCTGCTACAAAAAGCCTGTACACCTTGTAAAGTGGTTGTGTTGCTCTGGGCCCAGTAGTCTGTGCATTTGGAGTCTCCAGAGATGCAAGCTAATGCTGAATTGCTGCGACTACTCAGTGGGGAGCTGGGGAGAGTACAGCAGTCTTATCCCTGGAGCTGAAACATCGGGCCAGCAGACAAGCAGCACTTTGTTTACACATCACGTGGAAGATCAGCTGAGTTTTAAAGTGGTGTTTGTACTCGCAGCATGCTGTCACGATGGGAGTCCACCCACCAACAGGGTAACAAGTACAGGACATTAACAGTACTTGACCACCAAACCTTCTTATTTTCAATTCAGTGTATAGTGACAAGATTCAAATATTCTTCCTTCGAAGTCATTTTTTATTAATTTTGAAGCATTATTCTTATTCCATATTATAGTTAAAGATTACCATATGATGAGCTTGGGCATGGTTTCTTGCTGTCCTGTCAGGACCTGCATGGTCAGATAAAAAACAATATCTAAATATAGAAAATGTTTATTGTGGCATTAGTGTTTCTTAAAGTCAGCAGTGCAGGGGACTCAAAGAATCTGAGCAGCTAAAGCTTAAATGACTTCTGGAGGGTTGGTCGGGGTTCATCACTTACACAATGTTTACACGGTTGGTGCGAGGTACGCATTAGCAGGGCACTGCTCAGTGTGTCGCTGCACAGGATGGGTGTTCAGACACAGTCCTCACTGTAGGTCACCACCATTTTAGAAGCACTCTTGCTGCATCACCACCACAGTGATAGACCACAGTGATAAGAAAATAGACCAAAAGCAAAAACAGAAGAAAAAACTAAAATGAGAAAACATCAGACTGCATTTACACAAGTGATCCAGGTAGAAAACTGAAAACTGTGTAGATGGCTGTACGGATGAGAAAATTGAAGCACATCTGTGCTGTCAGACGTGTGTGAGACAGACAAGAGAAAAGTGCGTCTAAAATGCTTTTTGTATCAAGTTGTATCATGTTGTCATACTGGCTGCATAGAAAAGTCTGAACGGAGACAAAAAAATAAGCAGAAGTCGAGGGCAGGACATAAACAATTCATGCCCTACGTATAGGACCAGCCAAAAACCATAGTTTATTATTATACCCAATATGCAAAATAATATTATCAATGAGCCCCCCCAGAAAATCAGCCATTTACAATCACGTGTTTGTTCTTTAATTGTGGATGGAAATTTATATAATTTAATATATATTTTATATAAATAGGCATCTAACCAGTTCAGGTTATGTTAAGTAAAGTTAAAAAACATCAGCATGTTTGTTTGCATTATGACTCTCAGGTAAATCCTTCAAACAGAAAATCCTCTGTATTTTCTACCTTCATTCCATTTGTAGTGGTTGCAAAAAATTACTCCGCAATAACTTCACCTGAATATTTATAAAACCACATCACCATATTGTGTGAAACCCAAGTTCCACCATTTTAATAAAAAAGGATGGACCCTAATCAAAATGTGACTTAGTTTATCAGCTCACGCTATAGTTATATAGCAGAAGTATCTTTTTCCATTTTTACCAAGTTACCAACATGGATATTACAACTGCATGTGTTAATATGCTGCAATAAATCAAAGGTGAATGTTTACAAACAAACAAAACAACTAATCACTCCTAGCAATGCTGGCAGACTGGTTTACGGATGAACTTACTCAACTCAACATCTTTATCCATGTTTAAATGTAATTCTGCTGTCTGGAAAATAATCAAACAGTGTGACATCTGACCACGGTTAATGACAAGCTTCTCTTTTCTTTCTCATTCACTCGCTCACACACTGTGTGTTTTGTGTGTGTGTGTGTGTACTGTACTGCACACAGAGGGGTGTGTAAATATGGTTGTAAACACCTGTTCTTCCTAAGTGGAGAACTGCTTTTGGTCTGTTTATTGAATTTCGGGTTTAGCTTAGTTTGGATTATTTTAAGCTACCCAGATATTACTGTGTCTTTAGCTGGGCTCTACACTCTTACTGCTGTCAAACAATTATTATTATTATATTATTGCAATCCCATTATTGTAGCATCTGATTTTTGCTTTATGGATTTTAGGGGGAATTTATGGCTTATGTTTTGTTGTAACCTATCATAATGGTTACATTACCTTCCGTCCTTTATTGGCACTGTGCAGCTTCACATTCACTTCTTGTTGGTTCGTTCAGAGTTAATCTTTAATTTTAAACTAATTTTTAGTTTTATTTCATATTTGTTGATAGCTGGTTCGTTTGATGCTTTTCCCTGTTCTCTACTTCATCTCAAGTTTGTTTCTAGAATTATTATTTTGTTAGATCTCTCGTTACTATTATTATTATAGTTTTCCAATGCCGCAAGTTGTGACACGTACTGTGACAGTGCAAGTTAAGGTTTGACAAACAATAAAAATAAAAATAAACATTAGCAAGACTGGCAGTTCTTGTCAGTGGGTAGATTTCTACCATATTCTGAACAAGTGTCTTTCTGCACATATCTAAAATACTGATGATTGCTCCAAGGGAAGTTTGGTAAAGGGTACACACTTCTGTCTACCAGCCCTCATGGCAAAGAGTTTTCTATTATTTAGATAATAATAATATTAAAAAAAAACACTGCCTATTTTGTCTCACCTTAGATGAAAGATAAAGTGCAATTCTGGGGATTGAGAATGAATTTCTGACACTCTCTGAACCACATCTAAAAGGGGCTGACTTGCCTTGCTGCCACTGTTTAAGACCCATTACTTTCTTATTCAGCACATGTGCCAAGGTCATCAGGCAGGATAATGAGGTTTTAGCATCCAACGACTCCCATCAACACTGCTCTATTAGTTATGTAAAACTGACAGGCCCAGGTTATTGACATTACTGAAGGGCTTGTGTTAGCTTTTGGAAATTGGGAAATATTTTTTGCATTCTCAAATGGAAAAAAAATGTGAGAGCTACACAGGCAACCTACATGTCTATGTGAATATTAAATCAAATCTGGTCACATGAAAGCATAAAGAGAGTGAATTGGAAGAAAAAACTGGGCTCAGTATTTCAGCCAAATTTCCAAACGTGTGTTGAATATTTCTGTCTGTGACAGGTCTTTAAGTGCATCTGAGCTTTGTTTCATGCACGAGCTTTGTCTCTAGAATTTTAATATGCCGCCGCTCAACCATGTGAGGTTTAAACAGTCTGTGCTATAGCTACACCTACAAACATACACCGCATAACTGTGACGTTAACCAGGAGTATAAATTCATGTGTTGCAAGGTCATTTCAAACCAGATCAACATTGGATCATAAACTTTATGGGCTTAGTTAAAAGAGCATTTGCTTTTTTTTTCCTATTATGACCGCTGTAATCCTTGTGTCATCAAACATATGGGTTCTCCTTTAAAATATCCACAGTGGGCAGAGTTTAGCTGGAGGCGCTCAAGTAAGAACTGGATTAAAGAGCGGGAGATCACATGGCTGGAATTCCTGTTGAGCTGAATTCCTTTACCATCAGAACCTATGATGGAGAAGTTTAGGAGTAAGGCTGACTTTATCTTAAAGAAGAATTATGATACACTACAGTGACATCATAGATTAAAAAGAAAAGGTCCCGTTATCCTTGCACAAGATGAGAGTTGAGTTAGAGTTCAGCTGAAGGATGAGACAGTTCACAGAGTCATCAAAAGGTATGATTTAGGCAAACGGCAGCTGACTAAACCTCCAAGGGGAAGCAATTATATTTCCTGAGGAAACTGGTAGCTACCAGTTCACAAACAGCAGGAAAGCAGAATGCTTCTCTTGCAGCAACAAAAAAAAGCAGGCTTTAAAGATAAGAGAAAAGTGTTTTACCCAGAAAAGAAAAAGGGAAAGAAAAAGATTTAACAGTGAGCCTCAGAGACTCAGCGTGGGAATCAGTAATAAGCAACATTAAAATTAACACTGTTATATAAAGAATGATGAAAAAGCTCCATGATATGAGATTATGTGTGTCAAACAAAACAGGTGTGTCGCAGTGTCTCTAAATTAGAGAGTGGGATGAGGTGGCAAAATTATATTTAAAGGTTTGAGCTTTATCAAATAATCCATTTAAAACAGCTCTGAAGTCTGCTAGAAAATTCTATATCATACTGCCAGTCCCCCGAGCTGCTCCTTTAAATCACGCTGCGCTTTGCACTCTTTGATGATGCACGTACAATTTAGCAACTGTGTAATGATGGATTGTGGGTGGACTGACTGAGAGTAGACCAGCAGTTTGTCTTCAGTCAGCCTTGTAATTGCCTGTAATTGTAATCGATTGTGTGTATGCTGTAAATGAATTGGGCATAAATACTATAACATAGCCTATAATGCCCGTTTCATTGTGACGGTTGTTACATTGTGTTGGGATGACATTCTGCATGACTGATGTGTGATGTCAGCGCTCAGTCATTGGATGATGTCTGCATCCACCATTAATCTGTCACTGTAGCTCTCAACAGGGCAGCTACTGTTGCTACTGTACCTTGTTAGTGTTTCCTTGTTGATATATGAAGTGTGACCCCTGCATCCACCTGATTTGTGTTATTGTTAGGGAGATGTTATTTCTCAACTCTCCGAGCTCTGCTGAGCTTTGTGGGAAACGGAAATGTCAGAGAGCCTTGATATCAAAAATCAAGTTTGTTCTCATATTTAATTTTGTTAACACTATAAATAATAATAATAATCTACACATACTCTAAGAGAGCATACAACAATCCACAAAACACAATACAGTACATCACAAAAATTGTTCTGTTGTTATTTTTCTTAGTTGTTTTTTTTACCTGTCATATACAAATAGGTATACCTATTACCTTTTGAAGATAACGATCTAGTACCAGTGTACAATTGTTTTTCAGGTAATACAAAAACTTAAAAATAAATTAAAAATTAAAAAATATAAGTATATTTAATGTGTTCTGAAAAGTAACCAACATGTCTTCCCTCAAAGATTCACTGCAGGCACGTTTGCTGTTACACAATGCTAAATGTAGCTTCTTGTGTCTCGTGGCTTCATCAAAGCGTATCACTATACCACAGTACTGTAGGTATCTAGGTCAACGAAATTCCAATAAATTCAGCTGTAAACTGCGGACATTAAAAGCCATTCAGGCAGAAATGAATGGATATGAATGAAACTAAAATAACGGGCAGCCGTGTATAGATCAATCTGCGTATCTATCCATTCATCTATTGATGAATTGATCAATCCATATGAGTCCTAACATCACTCCCCATATGGCTGCACAAACTGAAACTACTTTGATTCCTCCCAGTAGAAATATCGACGTGGAAGAGCACGGGGAAGGGGCAATGTCACTTGTCAACACTGCACTGGTGACGGCCATTAACAACCCAGCCACCTCTGCCTGTCAAGCTGCTCTCTCCTCTTCTCCAAGCTGTGGCGAGAATGTTGTTTACGGCATCGCAGACATGTTGTAGGAATAGACAGCTACGACAGGTTTTCCCACTACGCATGAATTTCAGCTCATTATTCCGTTAGGCACTTCTCTTAATTGTAGTTCCCGACACTACCTGTCTCTGTGACACGAGGAACAATCTTTTTTTATTTATTTCTTTTCCCCTGACTGGCTGCTAGGGCCATACCAGACACTGTACTTGGCTTAACAGCCGAATAAACACGTCTGCCACAAAAGCAGCTAGAGGTTAGATTTTAAATGTGCAACTAAAGGTCACATTAAGCGTGTAAACTATAATATGAACAAATAACAGCAATAATGATCACATTTTAGTATCTATAAAAAAAGTCATAAAAAGGGTTATTACTGAGACAAAAACGTTGATTGCTGCCTGCACATTAAAACTGTTTTTTTTCCTCCTATCAGCCATCTGGCAGTGCTTGAAACTTAAAGACATATAAAAGTGTATCTCGCTACAACCTCCTGCTTTTTTTTAACATAAACAGAGAAACACAAATGCTGTTATCATTCACGCCCAGCTGGTACAAAACTGCCTACCGCAGTGAAAAAGCACATCCTCTGATTATACATAGAGTATTTGTAGACACAAAGAACATAACAGTGTTGTGTTGCGTTATCCCGTTTTTCCTGAGTCTCCATCTATAGTTAGCTAAGAACAGCGTCCTATTGTGAAGTGTAAAAATGATAAGCTACACTGTAGTGCCGAAAGTATTCGCTCATCCATCCAAACGATGGGAATCAGTGCACGAAGCAAGGTCCATAAAGACATGGATGACAAAGTCTGGTGTGGATGAACTTGACTGGCCTGCACAGGGTCTTGACCTCAACCCTCTCTTTTCTCTCTTCTCTGTCCCCTCACCCCAACCGGTCAAGGCAGATGGCCGCCCACACTGAGCCTGGGTCTGTTGGAGGTTTCTTCCTTGTTAGAGAGGGAGTTTTTCCTTTAACATTAAATGTATAATGTATTGATTGGCTACAATTAAAAGCTTGCTCTATGTGGGAATTGTTGGGTTTAGTTGTGTAAGGTCTTAAAACCTTACTTGTAAAGTGCCATGAGATAACTGATGTTGTGAATTGGCGCTATATAAATAAAGTTGAATTGAATTGAATTGAACCCGATAGATCACCTTTGGGATGAGTTAGAGCGGAGACTGAGAGCCAGGCCTTCTCGTCCAAAATCAGTGTGTGACCTCACAAATGCCCTTCTGGAAGAATGGTCAACAATTCCCATAAACACACTCCTAAAACTTGTGGTGGACCGACGTCAAATGTTTGGGATCTGTTCAATGAACTCACCTCCTGTACAGTATAACACGTGCAGGGTCACATGAGAAGGTAAATTAAAGTCCCATTTTGGAGCTTTTGAGAGACCGCATTTGTCGTTAACCTTCAAATATAATGGCCTTGTCACTCTTGTAATGGAATCGCCACATACAGTAGCACTGGGAGAAACCAAATCACCTATTGGTGTTAGACACAGCGTAATGAGGGACTGTGAACGTTCGAGTGGAACGAGCCTCCGTGTGCAGCTGTGGGAAATGTCTGGTTGACAACATATGTCTTCCTCCACATGGATACACAAGCAACTGAATCATCCTGTTCACCGCAGCCTCGCCTAGAAGCTACAATCATAGTGTGTTTGTCCCGAGTTGCATAATGCTACACAACGTTTAATCGAATAAAGTTGGACATATGTAAAGACCATCTCCCCTTTTTAAGTCTGACGTTTCAAAATCAAATGTGTTAATACACAGATGAATATGTACAGTAGTATTAGTTCTTAACAGACATCCAATGATGTCGTTAGTTGGAGAATTATTTACCAAGGTTTATCCTTTAAAATCTGCCTACATTTATTAAAAGACTTCTTTGTTGTTACAGCTGAGAATAAAGGTGGCACCTTTTGTGCATTTGTGCTATGATAACATACACTGTATGTGAGGCAGAAATGAAAATGTGCTGTAGAGTACATACAGTATAACTTTTTGTATATAGTAACATGAAAAACATGCGAGAGACACATTTATAAAAGTACCACAAAACATCAGAATAGAGATTTTTAGATGCTATAGTAACAAAATCTTCAAAATCAAAAGCTGTTTAATGCATCATTCTTTATTTACTCATATTAATACTGTGTTGGAAATACTATTAGCTTGTAGTTTCCCATCAACCAGAATCCCAGGCTCAGCAGTTCTAGACTTGTATTGAAAATGAAATATATCTGTATCAATATCCAGATCCATGGATACACAGACCACTGCTTGTGACAAATTGTAATAGCCATAAATGCTGCGTAGTCCTTTTTTAATGTGAGGTAGAAAACTGCTGCAGTGCACTATCACTGTCACTGTTAATGGTTCACGAGAACTTTAATTGGTGTTTCCACTGAGAACACAAAGAGTAATGAGGTTTTCTAAAGAAGACAGACCCCCCTCTTATTTTGTTAAGTACTGAATGCTAATTGAAAGAACTAATGATTTGACAAAGTGCTCTTTAGTAATAGAGGTCGTTTAAACGTGTGACTTAACAGTAACGTCATAGAATGACCTACTCTACATGTTGCTGTATCTGTAACAGCTGAAGCTTGTAAACTTGGCATCCAAATCCATGGGAAACCCATTATAATGCGTTTCAGGTGCATCAGTCTTCATTCACATGCCCTTGAAATTTAATGGGGGTCTAGATTCTGGAAGAGGTTTCACAATTTCCATACAGATAAGAATCAACAGTATGACTGACAGTTGGACCAGTTGGAGATATCACTGTGGCTCTATATTCGAGCCAAAAAGCAGTTCACTGTATTCAGAGATCTAACTGCTACCAACTTTGCTTGACAGAGACAGTTTGCCACTATAAGACAGACCTATTGTATGTGTTTGTTTGTTTTTATTTACTAATCGACCTCCAGCTGTATAGGATTAACTATGACGTTAGAATCAGACTCAGAAAAGAGTTTATTGCCAAGTACAGTAAAGACTTGGAATTTGACCTGGTGTTAGGTGTAGATACAGTTCCATCAATATAAAGTTAAAATAAACCTACTATATACAATCCCCTTGGATGTAATAAGATAGTAGAAATAAAAAATTAAAAAAAGAAGTACACTATACAAGTGTGTGTGGAAATAGTATAGTACACAAAGACAGGGTCTACTTCTTTTAGCCACAGTTGCTTCATAGCATGTGTAGGTATTACTAATGGCTACATACATATTTAAACCCAAACCATGATTTCAAGAACTTGATGGACAAAGAGGTAACTTAATCCTTTCCTTTGATTATTATTATCATGAAGTGAACTGCGAGCATTTTGGAACATTTGACTATCCCACTACTATTTACAGCAGGGTCTCTGATGACCTCATCAGTTTATTCAGCAGAGCTTGGCTCGTGATTTTTTATTTATTTTTTTGCCTTCAAATTGATATTGTTAATTGATCAGAACTGACGGCTGAATTTCAAAGCAGTATAAGCAAACTATTCCACGCTAGTCCCAGTGTCGTAGGGTCAAGCTGGAAAACAAGAAAAAGTGAAAATCCTGTGAAACATGAAAGAGAAAAATCACAGCAGTCGAGGGGGCAAATGGTACATAATGAGTTTTGTTTGCACATTGTATCCACTTGTCTCTACGCATAATAAGTTCAACTTCAACTGTAGCTAAATATAACCTTGCTTCCTTGTGCATCGGTTAGATGCTGTCCTCTTAGATTGCCCCCGAATAAATAACTGAAGTGAACTGAGAACACAATTAAAGAGAAAAAGCTTCAGCACCAAAGTTGCCAAAAATAACACACTTTCTTTCTTTATTGCAGCGGACATGCAGTATATAATTTCCCGATGTCCTTCATGACATTGTCCACAGAGGACTAAATGGCAAAGCTGTGCTTCTGGCTTCAGTATGTTCATTTGCATTCTTGGGTCTTTCCTTCCACATCAGTCATTGGACAGGACTCAAAAATCCTCCTTAAAGGTCAACATCTGGCAACTTGGCTTCTTCACCGTGTGAAAAACGACAGAATTGTTCATTTTGGAATGTCACGCTTTCGTGTTTTGAGCCGTGAACACTGCCTTTTCTTTATCAGGAAACATCTAGATTGACTGATTCCCTTATTTGTGTTATCAGTAGTAAAGCAGGGCATTATTTAATGCTCATAACTGCTCATTGGCTCATCAACAGTCCCTGATGACTGCCAGCTGATGGTGGCTCATACTGTGTGGCCTTTTGCATCACTGTAACCGATTTCTCCTCCACTGACAAAAAGGAAACACTTGCAGGATTGCAGAACAGGTCCCTGATGTCTTTATCGCTACACTAATTCACTACGCCCTTCACGTTCTACATATTCTCTTACTGCAGGCTGTTTGTTATTCCACTCATGAAAGTCTCTCTTCATCTGTTTCTGCCTCTCTTCTCTTGAAGCCTGCCCTGACCCCCACCTCAATCTGTCCCTCCTGTCTCTGCCTTCCTTTTTCCTCAAGGTCTGAGCCAAGGTAAAAGTCATAATGAAGCTCTCATCACTCAAAATGAACATTTTCTCTATAATGTGTCACTTTCAAAAAAAAAATCCCCAAATCAATGTGGGTTCCTCTGGAACTTTCAATTTTTATTGTTGTGGGGGGGTTTTTTGTCTGTTGAAAACGATTTATTTAAAATGAAACTTGAGGCAAAAAGTAATTGTGAGGTATCACTGTATGTATGTATTTCATCTATGTACTTATTTAGATAGAAAAATACCTTAAATGCTCTCTTACTAATTTCACATGACCTTTTAAGAACAAAAACAAAGGCATGACCAAGCCTTTTCTCTTAAGACCTAACAGTAGCTGTCAGATCTCTCTGTGCAAAGGAACGCTGCCTCCTCTGCCAAACATTAGATCCAAAAGGTCTGCAGTAGGTTTTTCAGTGACTTGTCCCTACGTGGCATTTGAAATAAAATCTTTGGTTGTGGACAGAACAACCTCAGTGCTTGAGGTTATGCACTGTGCTGTACTGTATGTGTTTGAATAATAAATCATTACTGTAAATATTAACATCATTGATATAAGTTCAAATGTGTCATTTGACATCAGCTCAAGATCAGAAAACAGATACACATTTGTAAAATTTGAATATGTGCATGATGATACTGTTAAAATACAATTCTAATTATATGTTATTATGATAAAATATACAATTATAATGCTAACCCATATTAAATTCAACAGCACATTACAATGACCACCTGACCATGTAAAGTGATGGAGTGAGCGACACTTACAGTATTACAGGCAACCACAGCATTTTCTCCTGTTTGCTCAGTGGCACTTTTATTCTCTTGAGGAACATGACTAGTGTTTTTGCTACAAACACTCAGCTTTACACATTTAGACCCATTCACACCAGGAAACTGCCCCGTGGATCCACACTCTGGTCTGTTGGCCAATGAGCAGCACCACTGGAGCATTTCTGGGTTAAGGGCCTTGCTTTGGGGTCACGCAGCAGGGGGTCGCAAGGCACCGGCAAGTGCTAATCTTTACCTTCAAGCTTTAAGCCAACGCTACCCCCTCACACAGCATCGCTGACTATAACACAAACAAAAACCCGAGCTTTACAACACATATAGTGTGGCCCTCAGTTTGCACAGTAACATCTTCGAGAGCTCTCCTGTGTCCGTCCGGATGCCTTCTGAGCCAAGACAGCGGTGCAGGCCGCACAGCTGGTGCAGCGGCAAAACAATGACTCACCTAGTTCCAGGAGAACTGCGTACCTGCAACTTCAATAATTCAAAAATGCAAAAAGCAATCAATAATGAGTGAATGAGCACCAAAATTACAGTGACCCATCTCATCTACATAAACACAAGCTCAGAAGTACTGTAAAGCTCTCAACACACAAGGTATGTAATTAAAAAAAAAGTACCAGCCAATATATTAGTGTTATAAACCATGAACATGTTTTAAACATTTGGTTTATGGTCAGCTCACGTTGTGGTTTTAAATGTGTCTACTTTTCAGTTAAAAGCTGTTAAAGCTGTGAGTTATACTTTCAAATAATTTACACACAATTTGCTGCCGAAAGTGGTTTATAATACAGCGTATTAGATATAATCAAGTTCTCATAAAAACTGACTGGCAAAGTGAATCAGTAATGAATCCATCTAAAATGACCTTGCAGCCTGCTGCCAGGAACTGATGTTTTAAACATCCAGACCCGAACTGACATCGCCCCGCTTTGTTTGAAGTTCTCTCACCTGCTGTTAAAACAACCATCTGTGCTGCTCATCGCTGTAAGACACTCTCCTGGCTGGCTGACAAAATCGTTTCAGTGAGTCAAACTAAATTGTTGAATCATCTGTATGGAATCTGTTCACCGGAATGAACGCATGTCCACGCGACTGTACAACGATAAGGTCGGAGTAGGTTTAACAAGACAGTCCATAAGATCAGCTTGTTTGCCGGTACTGTGCTGTATATTCAGTTGGGTTTGTGCCGCTGGGCCAGTGTCTTATTACTGAAGGTGAGTGATGGTTACGACGCAGGTTTTCTCTACGTTCCCATAGATGGGTTAAAAAGATGGCATCGCCAACTAAAAAAGCAGTGACTCCTCAGACCATAACTGCTGAGGGCACAGCTTTGTTTTGCTACAGCTTGAACAAGACTTTCTTATGGCTTACAGACACAGAAATGCAGGCCTGCACATGTGAAAAAGAAAACAGCATATACCGTATTCACATTTAGGTGTTATGGATCATCTGAGGAGTTTTCGCTGTCTTAGCCATCATGACTAATTATCCTGGTTGAGTAGGTGCTGAGTACACAGAAAACAAAGCATTAGTACAGTCTCAAAATAATCTGCAGACCGATGAAAGACGATTTCAGAGAAATCTAATAAAAAGGACATCAAACGTACTGACAATGAAGGACGAAGAGGAATAGGGAGATAATTTGCCCAAAGATGTGTCACTAAATAAGAAAAAAAAACTCTTGTCGCCAGAATTTGAGACAATGTCCAACAAGAACAGAAGCGTTTTTGACAGCTTGTCAAATTTTTCCCAATGGGAGTATCTATTAAAAGTCGGCTGTATGACAAAAATCAGCAGTACATGCTCAATTAATATTAGCAAACTATGACTACAAGGCTAAAGATTGCCTATATAAAGCATATGAACCCTTACGAATCATGTTCGTAAAGCCTGATTATCGTATATGTGTGGAATTATCCACATGCATCTGTACTCAGTATAGTACTGAAATCATTTGAAAATTAAGCTTATTTGATATTATTATGTACCAACAGATGTACTGAAGTGTGTTTTATGTGATGACTAGGCTTTAAAAGAGCCCTTACAACTGTTAACTAAAGTTGGTGATTGGAAATATGCTCTTCACCAGCTAGGTCTAACATTTCATGTCTCTTGAGTGGTTGAGCTACTCAAAAACATAAAAGCACAAGCAAATGATCCTCACTAAAGAGAATGGAAAGGCCTGAACTGTGCAGTCATTTGACACGATAACGAGCATTCACTTGAGTCATCTAATCTTTCTTAAACAATAGGTAATGGGGGGAAAAAACAGACATTAAAGAAGTGGTGCCAACAGTGGCACAGCTGCTCCACTGACAGGTAGGAAACATGAGTCAGACTGATGTGGAGAAGATCAAACAATCAAATGAATGTCCTGACTGTATAACACACTGCTGCTAAACTGTCTGAGACAATATGAGCTGCAGTTGTTTTCTCTCTGCTAGTTATTCCAAATTATTTTGTAACAATAACAATAATCATAGGTGTCCAGGTATCTTTGATAGTTTTGACTTTGGAGTGTAGTTTCATTCAATTCAACTTTATTTATATAGCGCCAATTCACAACATCAGTTATCTCAAGGCACTTTACAAGTAAGGTTTAAGACCTTACACAACTAAACCCAACAAATCCCACATAGAGCAAGCTTTTAATTGAAGCCAATCAATAAATTATACATTTTAATAGCAACAGTGGAAAAACTCCCTCTCTATAGAGGAAAAAAACCTCCAGCAGATCGAAGCTCAACGTGGGCGATCACAACATCAACAAAAACAAGTAGCAACAGAACACAATCAGGATGGTTGGCAGCAACAGAAGACATTTAAAAAACTATGTACAAAAAAGACATCAATTATCAATTCACTGCACTCACCTCCAATTCATTTTGATGTAGGCCTACACTGTGTTTATATTACATAACACTTGCTTCTCTATACAGAAAACAAACAAACTGTCTGCAGCAACTACTGTACTCCCGTGGTTCTATTTATATGTTTTTAATTATGTTTGATGGTCAAAATATTTCTAAATCTTTTATAAAAGTCTCTACACCAATGGACTTTGCTGTCATTTTTAGAAGGAACCAAGCCAGGCCACTGAAAACGCTGCCACATCATTGACAGCTCCTGACCCACAATCAATGCTGCTGCTGCAACCCTGTCCAACAGCTGACAGAGTAGTCCTGACCTCTGGTGACGTGTCCTTTCAGTGGGACAGAGGACATGAGACTGCAGCAGTCTAAACTGCGGATGTGTAAAGTCTCCTGAAAAGCTACATGCTATCCCCTTTTTCCAATATTTTATACTGCGAATGAAGCTTAATACTTCAGAAAAGCAAGTCACCAGCAGGTGGTTCTGGTGTTTGGCAGGTGTCTAACACACAACTTGAATTCAATCCATCAAAAGTCAAAGAGGTCATAATTTTCCCCTTTTTCCTGTCAGTCAGTGTTGAAATACCAGGAAACAACAGAAAGAGACAAAATCTCACATCTTACTTTGTTCTGAAATCCACATTGGTCATGAAACTGGATGTTACACTGTAAGGTTTTATTGCAACTATGTGTTAATATTTTAGTAACTTTTTTTTATATTTTACAGTTTTGTGAGAACCATTCTGAAAATAGATCAGACTGAGAAACACCTCGTTATGATGTACTAACAAGGTTCAGCAAGTGTCAATCAAACCTCCTCCCAGAGCTAAACCCACTAACACTTTCCGTCTAATTTCACTGTCGGCCACAGTTACCGCTTCGGTAGACGCTGGCTGCCATAATGTGACAGTTAAACAAGCTACGCATAGAAGATGCGATGTTGTTGGCTGTAAATATACAGAATACGCTGAAGCCCGTGCTATGACGAGCCTCATCAAAAATATGCAGGTTTGTGGACATCGCTTCACTTCAAAAAAGGAGAATTAGACTCAACGCTGGATTTTCCTCATGTTTTAGTTTGATGTCAACTCCTCAAGCTGTGAGTTTCTGCTTTTATAAGTCATTATTTTCGTCATATTTGTGGGTTAATCATCTTTTTATTTTTAGCCGAGTGCGGAGAGCCACTGTGTAGCTCATTACGTTTGGAGGGTTAAGAGCTAGACAAGGCCGCATTGCGCTTTGCCTGAAGTTGCCGTTAAACATGCGGGAAGTGTGAGCATCCCCAAGGAGCTGCAGGAGTTTCATAGTCACTGTAAAATAAGCTTCATACATGAGCTATGAAGGGGCACAGTATATAATAATAGTTAATATGCTCACTTGATTTTTTTTTAAATAAAACCATTGTCAAAAACACCATTCTCCTAGAGATCCTCATTGTAAATGTCTATGTAACAAAAAACAGCCAACACAGTGTCTCATCATGTTTTCATGCTTATGAGTTGATGAGTTTCACATGCCTGAAAAAGTTCTTTTATTAAGCACCCTGTTGTTAATGTTAACGTTTTTATTTGTCTTTATCCTTTTCCAC
The DNA here is from genome assembly GCA_030770545.1 of Macropodus opercularis. Taxonomy (NCBI): domain Eukaryota; kingdom Metazoa; phylum Chordata; class Actinopteri; order Anabantiformes; family Osphronemidae; genus Macropodus; species Macropodus opercularis. Next base: position 7,078,596 of record CM061109.1, read on the forward strand.
TGATGCATGTTAATTAACCATACATGCTGGAATTGATTCTGTAAACTCTGCAGAATTCATCTTAAACATTCTGACAAGTATAATAATGCTTTTCTATTTTTTGACACACAGTACTTACACTTAAACCAAATCAAATGATTGATGAGAAAAGAAAACCAATGAATATGTGCTGGTGTGACGTTTTTTTACACACTGAACAAGCGTGGGAACTCATGATCTTGGAGGAATGCAATTAATCCTGCATTGATTAGACCTTCATTTAGCCAAGGCTAGGTAGTGTGTAATATTTGTGCTATGCTGTGTTCTCATTCATGCACTCAATTCATTTCTAATCAATACGCTATTAAAGACCTTGCTCATAGAGCAGGGCCAGTTTTCTTTTGGATGTGGGTAAGCTCCGGTTCGGGGTAAAATACAGGCCCTCAGGTTCCAAGACAACTGGCACGAGGGTTAAAAGGAAATTAGTTTGCATCCACGTAAGCAACCATGATGTAAAGCACAGTGTCAATTTGAAATCATTGATTTCGGTTATGCTTGTCACCAAGGTGGCCTTTGGCTGGTGGAAGGTGAAAAATTAGTCACCTAAGGTGTATTGGTCTGTTTCATGGTAGAGCGATGGACTGAGATCAGTACAAGTGAGATGCTATGAATCAGAAACAATTTACACCCTTTTTTTTCTTGTCTCCATGAGGAGGTAACATTAATCCCTATACTGTAAGGGCACATACAAGTAAAGACTGAGTGAATTAAACTAAAATTACATTATTATAAACCTAATTTCTTCTCCAGCCAAACTGTTCAGACTGGGATGCACTTAAAATAGGCCCCTCTTTAAAAAAGATGACGCACAGGCACATCATTTCAACTCTAATATTATAATAATTAATATATTAGTCATAGTACAGTACCATTTATCAGCCATTTGCATTAAAGCTGATAAATTATTAAGACCTTGTGAATAAGTTTCCAAAAGAAACATCTAATACAATTAATTGATTCATTTTCATTACATGGTCGTGTCTGGGGCCAACATTTGGGGCAATAAGATAATTATAAAGACAATGCAATAATAATTAATCTCCTGGAGTATAGGCAGCTTTTGTTAAACCAAGTGAAACCAAGCAGATCACAGAGGCAGCAATTCCCAAGCAGAGATACATACAGAGACAAATAAATTAGTGAACATCAGACGTAAAAAGTTTAGATTGTGACCCACAGTATCAGTCGCCCCCATGTAACCGTGTGCACATATCAAACACAAGGGGAACATTTAGGGCCAGAGACTTGCTCATCAGTTGTTTTTATGTGTGACTGACCACATGCTATGACTCACAGCATGTCGTCAGTCAGAAGAAATAGAACATGTAGTTTGGCTACAGTGAATCATTAATAATCATTATCATTTGTCAGCTTTCACATTTGGGATTTGCAGTGTTCATTATTTCAGACAGGAACTATTTGATATTTTCCCTTAATTGTTGATATGAGCTAAAGTACTGATTACTACCTTTTATTCCCTGTATGATGTCATACAGTCTGTTCTCTCTCGCCACACCCATCCCTTCACCCTCTATGTACATTTTCAGCCTTAGAGCTGCATAGGAGCAACAATCAAGAATTTATCTCTCACTTGAGGACTAAATCTTCTGATAGTATGCTCTCTAAAGTAAGTCTAGACAGGCCATCTTTCTTTGGATTCCCTTACGTTTGCTCTACCATCAAAAAGAGTAAAAGAGTCTATCTATTCACTTTGGGGAAATACAGGGTTTTGCAGCAGTCCCGTACTCGGCGGTCAAATTTTCCAAGGAAGACAGTGAATGTGATTGAGGTGTCAGCACCTGGCTCTTAGGATTACAGAGATTGCGGGAGCAGCAGGTGGTGCTGGAGCCAGTAATGGAAGTCTCATTTTCCTTGATGTAGAAATGTGAGGCCCACTGCCTGATAGCCCTCAGCTTGAAAAGCTGCGTTCTGCCGGTTGTGAATTTTGCAAGTAATCGAAATATACCTTTTGCAGAGAAACACAAACATATTTATTTTTTAAGTGTACTGTATGATTTCAACTCAAAGAGTGAGTTTAGCAAGTAAAGATACTGTAGTACTGCCATGTCATTTTAAATTAATGTTAAAAAGTGGAGTATGAGCATTTAATAAATTATCAAGCGTGTGCTGTAAAAGCTCAGTAGCTGTATGTAAAATTAAAAGCCTTTTGTGTTTTAAAGGTACCCTATTATGCTTTTTTTCAGGCTAAACAATAATGAACCTGGATGTTTAAGTGAGGTGTCTGTAAAGTCTCATGCCAAAAACTTGTGTAGCCTTCGTTGGCCTGTCGCTTCAAGCCCTCTGACACAACAAGCTGTTTTCGAGGTGTAACACTTAGTATGCAAATGAGGTGGGATTCCCACACCTTTCTGTCGGAAGCACATATGACATAGGGAAAGTCAAGTCACAGGATCCTTCTTGTCGTCCTGATAACATATGCCAAACTCTCATATAACTGCGATGTGTCTGCCTGTAAAGAAATACAATTGGTTACATTTTGTAAATATAATAAACATATATAAAAGCAACTTGAAAAACACTGGAGTCACAAATGTACCAGGGTGATTAAAAAGCAGACTTAGGCATAATAGGGGGCCCTTTAAATCAGGAGCTACATAAGTCAAGCCTTCAACAAATTACTCTGTAAAGTCAAAATTATCTTGACTAAGTACGGGTTACTTACCTGCCTGCGGTGAACCTAAATCTGTTAACACTGACAACTAGAATTTAGGTTGACAGACAAAGTCAGTTATTATTGTATTAGAATGGACCCAAGGCACAAAATAACTTAAATTGTTCAACAACTACAGTAGAGCCAACATCACACACACACTCACAATAAACTAACACAAGGTCTATTAACATGACAACACTGATCGTGTTCTTCAAAACAATGATTTAACTAACAGTAACAGGTGGGTATCGATACAAAAAACGAGGGTTAACAGAACACTGCATCCAGCAAAGCACAAAAACAGAAAACATTCTCCAAATTAACATAGCGACGTGAAAATAGCTAAAGCAGAGACAACCGGACGTGAGGAGGAATAATACAATCCCCTACACTAAAAAACTCAAAGAAACAGGAACTAAGAGGACAAATGATATCTCAGCACGAAGAAAAAAAAATCATGACACAGGACGACAAGTTCGGGCCAACATGAGTGACACTGAGGAGGTATGGTATCATAATGATGGAAACCACGAACCAGGATGTAGACGTGGTGAAGGTAAACAGGAAAAATAACAATAAAAAAAAAAGACACAGACAGGGATCTTAACAGAAGTGTTGCTAGTCAGAAATATCAGCATGAAAGCCTATTCAAATAAAAAATGTCTTTTTTTCTTGTGTGTGGATGAAGCAAACAACACAAACAATACTTTTTAAAGGGAGATAATTCAGGTCCTTAAAGAAAACCCTTTCCCTCAGCTTTGCGTTCCACCCAAGGCCCAGATTTAAATCCATTACATAACAGTAGATGTGGAACATGGTCACACAAAATGCAATGCATTAAAGTATTTGAATATTTCTTTCGTACCACTTCAAAACTAAAGCTCCTTACATGATCACTGATCTGTTGATTTTCCCATCTCATCCTTGAGTGCCAATGGAAATCAGTATGTTTTCATTTAAAACAATTTCTTTGCAATGACGTCTTTGCTTTGATTTACTTTCTTCTTCAGCTGTCATAGTGAAATAATGTGGATCAGTTGGCAGAACAGTCAACCACAAACCACAAGGTCAGTGGTTCCAGTCTCTGCTTCTCCAGGTCGTATGTCAACATGTCCTTGAATGAAACACAGAACCTGGGGTTCCTCCTGTGTGTGTGGCCCTCACTTTGGATAAAAAGGTCTCACACAGTGACTAGAAAGTCATATTACAGGGGAGGCAGGGGAACACTGCGTGGAAAAGTCTCAATTTGCACTCTGCATCACGGGATTGGGTTCTGGTTTATTTATAGAACGGGAGGAAGGACAAACAGACAACGTTCATGCAACAATGACTTAACCAAACTTCAAGTTGAGAATACTAGACAGTCTGTATACGGTCCAACAGACGGGAAACAGTATGAGCACATTTTTAGAACAAAGCAAAAACAGTGGCTGAGACTGCTGACACCTCCACAATGCACTTGTCTGGGTGATGCTGCACATGATGTTTCCTCACCAGGTTATTGTGTGATGTAATATGTTGAGCATTTTCAACACACTTACAGTTACTCAATGCAATTTGCAGTGTGTGTGTGTGTGTGTGTGTGTGTGTGTGTGTGTGTGTTCTTACCTCTTCTGTCTGGCTTTCTATTCAACCTCACTGAAGCAGTGAAATGGGCCACTCGTTCCCCTGCTTGTAGTCCCAGTGTCATCACGCTGCTGGACAAATGGAGTCACCAGCATGACCAGCATTAATGGGTTGTTTCTAATGTTGTACAGTACAGTGTTGTGAACACTGAACAACAATCTTTTACATAATGTTCCCACGTTGCTGTTTTCTTAGTCATGCAGACGTGTTTAAGTCATTACAAACTGTTTGCGTGTCTGTGAGGTGTTTAGCCGATTTTGTTGTTGTTGTTGTTGTTTTTGTTGTTGTTTGTGTTTGTGTGCAGTATCTCTGTGAGAATGAGTACACAGGCTTGAGTTTTCACACTAGAGGTGCCAATTAGCTCTTGGAAATGACAAGAGAGCATGAGTTGGCTCAACGGTAACGAGCCGCTCCGGCAGAACCTCTCGGCCTCCTTCTCACTTTGTCTCTTCTCATTCCTCCTGTGCCCGTCATCCCCACTGTTTTTACTCTGTCATTCTTTTAGTTATTACCCACCTTTACTACCCACTCACTCCTTCTCCCCCTTTTGCCTGTGCTCTTGCTTTGTCATTTTGTGTGGGCACCCAGCTGTCTTATATTAGCACTTGCAGCTTGCAGCAGACTTCTCTGCATTACACCCCCCACTTTGCTCTGTGTCACCCCACGGCATGCCTTTACCCCGTTTCGCTGTTTGTTTTGTAACAATTTTCTCCAAGTGCTGAAAAAGTCTCCTTTATTTTAGTCAAAATCATCCAAAGGATCAATTTTAACATGGGCAGGCACAGAAGCGTCTGTGCCATGCATGCTTTATTTGGGACTGACTTGACCTTTGAGCAATGACTTTTACTGCAGTCTAATTGTATGACTTAAACCGTATCCACATCCCTGCTATTCTTAAGTCCTGTTACTTCATGGCTAGATGAGTGTCCCCCAAATCTGCCATAAATTGACATCCTTGGGAGCTACTCCTTCAATAAACCTGACACATCATGTTGGAAGGCTGCTGGTAAAGTGCTCTTGCTGATGCTGCAAGTGAAGGAGTCTTTGATGATTCTTTGATCCTCACTTGAGTATGTGTAGTGGTTGCAGGAATGTACGGTAAGTTTGAGCTACACATGGGGAAAAAAACAACGTCTTTTTGCCTCTCAGGTTTTCAGGAGACTTTGAACTTGAAAATGCCTAACCAGAGTTAGTAGTAGTGGCTTTTATTTAATTGTACTGTTAAGACCGTGGGCCATAATAACTGTTATTATTAATTTTATTATTGTGTTATTATATCCTGCTGTATACAGTGAATTAGGTGACATTTAAAAATGGACCTTTAGAAATAACTTCTCACAGGGATGAATATGACATAGTCAAGTAGATCACTGCAAAAAAAATAAATAAATAAAAAAAGACTACAGAATGTGCATTTAAGATAAAATGTGAAAAAAAAAATACATCTTACTGCACTGTATATCTTCTACATTCACTATTGAACGTGTACCTTGACCAGGTGGCATGGTGGAGAAGGCTCACTACAACAACACAAAAAGAAGGAATGGGGTCGAGTTTGCATGTTCTTCTCCAGTCGGTGTGTCTCCTTCCATAGTCTACATACCTGACACTTACAGTACTGTACATCTCTGCCTGGGCACTTGTTTCACACCCTGACTCGAGCTTGAAAACCACATGGCAAACTTAGTTTTCAAAACGGAAAAAGAGCGTCTGAGCTGTTAACTTATCGCCATCTGGTGGTCAATTGAATCCGATGCTTGAGGAAGAAGCTGGACAGACTCAGTAGGCCTGTGGGGGGGGTTTGTTTGGGAATGTCTGGCTGAAGCTCCTGGCAACTCCCACCTGCGGTAGCGCTTTAACCAGATTAGAGAGAGGTTCCATCTTGGTTCGCATTACCGACAGTAAGTCAGACCTGTTCCATGCGCTGGCCTGGCCTGGGAACGACGTGGGATCTCACCCGGATGACCTGGAAGTGTCCAGCAAGGGAGACTGGGGTTTGCTGCGATAACAACACAACTGACGGGTAGGTTCCTTCCCAACCTGAAGGGTTTAATAGCTACAGGTCAACAGAGGTCAAATGAGGTACACGTTATGGGAAAAACTTACCATCACCGGTCGAGGCAGACTGCCCTCCCTGAGTCTTCGAGGTTCTGCTCAAGGTTTCTTCCTAAAAGGTTCACTTTAATTTGAACACATCAAATGATATCAACTTATCACCAGAGAAAACTAAAAACATCTCAGAAACAAAAGACCAAAAAATAAAAACTAGGGGAAAATACTGACAACAAATGCCTGCACTTAATCAGGGCTATGGTGAAAATACGGCTACAACAGAAACAGGGCTAAAAATGTGCATAGGTACTCAAAAGCATGGGTACACAAATCTACAGCAGGTTACTCAACGGCATGGATAGATGAGTCTGGTTAGAAAATCAGGAGGTGGATATGTGCATTGTCCACGTGCTTCACTTACAAAAGCTTTTCATTATATAGTGCTTATATTTGTTTATAGGTCAGCTTTTGACAGGTGAAATGTGTTCTGTTTAAAGTAAATGATTATGTTTAATTTTGATTTGGATCAAACTAACTAACAGTGACGTCCATATGGTCGTGGTTGACTGGTTCAGATATGAATGCAACACAAAATGAGCATAGAACTAGAAAAAGCATTTGATGATTAAAAAGAAAGAAACAAGATTCTGTCCAGTCCAGTGCAATTATTGAAACTCGAGGTAATATTGGAAACGATGGAAAAATGCTAAATTATATTATTTATGTATATGAGAACCTCCAGTATGTTGACTTAAGATGAAAATAGACTTGATACACAAAGGATGCACTTTCTTAACAATGTCTGATGCTGTCTGAGTTCACTCTAAGTTCATACATCTTCGTAAATAAAGATACAAAGTGTATCAAATATTATTAAAGATCCTTAAAAAGATTATTAAAGATCTTCAACTTTGAAAGACTGACAACAACAAATTAGGAAAGGGTAAATTTACATACACTCAGCCAAGCAACAACATGCTCCCATCAATCTCATTGTGATACAGGTGGAAATAGTACCCATAAATTATATATGTTATCACCTAAATTCTTTTTTAGAGGTGGGGCCAAGAGCGAAAAGAGCCAAACAGTGATTTTAAACTTTAAAGACAAAACATCTGTATTTAACTTCAGCTGGCCACCGCACACAGAGGGGATAACTAAGGCTCCTCTGCACACTGACAGTGTTTTCCGTCTGCGGTCCATCCCAGAGAAGAGAATCAACATATGAATTAATACTGCACTGTAGTGTTACTACTTGATGTGCATTTTTCATAGTTTTGCTTCTCTTTTCTCCCTTTTGTGTGCCTTTTGCGTATCAGTGCGAGTGTGGGTGTATATGAGGGATGGATCATAGGTGGTGTTCTCTGAATGAATTGCTGCCGCTTGGTTGGACTGCAGCCTTCATGTACAACAGCTCCGGTCTCTCTCCAGCTCTGCCACTCCCCAACCAGCCCAGCTGTCTGTTGTAGACTTACTCAAAAAGTCTCATTCCATTATTCATGGACCTAAAAGTACCAGTGTAGAGCCGATGGTCATCTTAGTGTTTTGTCGTACAGGAACTGATGGAGTGATTTACTGTTTCATAAACAGGTCTGCTGATTGAATTAAATCAATAAGTGGAAAGAGCACATTTTGGATTTATTTATTACATTGCTTTAATTGTGAGGGGTAAAATAGGTACTGGCAAGCAAGTTTCACTGGGTAAAATATTTCCATAACGTTGCCATAACTACTGCCAGAACATTTTACTCAGCTGTATCTAATTAACATTGATTAATTCTGTGAGATGGACACAAACTCTTGACATTTGTCTGCTTAATGTGCAATTAGCATGCCAGTGTGTGTACTGTTTATGCTTGGTAAAAGATGTGTTGTTCCAAGAGAGAATTATATAATTTGTATGTTTAAAAAGCTAAATTGAACTGTGCCTCCACACATCTAATCTGGCTGACACCATCATGCCATTTCTACGCAGCTACTGTAGCTTGGTAGTAGGTTTAGTAGTGTTTTAATAACACAAGATAAATGTTAATAATACTCAAAGTGCAAGCAAAAACTGACTTATCATCACCCAGTAGTTAATGACCAGAAGAAAAAACAAGTTCAGGCTTATGGTCTGGTTTAAGGTATGTTAGTCAAGGCTGAAGAGTGGCATCTGTAGTAAGACACGCCATCTGGCACAGGTGGAGAGCTGCAGACCTACTTATGAAGGAAAGAAAGAGCTGAGACGGATCACAGATGACTAATGAGTAGAAACCAGGAGTGAGAGAGGCAGAGAGCAGGAATCAGAACAAATATGGGCAAGACAGGAAATGGAGCTGGAGACAGTTTTGCACCTTCCTACACCTACATTCCTTTCCCACTGTATACGTGTCTCTTATATTTAGTCACCAGTCATCCTATGTGTTTTATTAATTTAATTCAGAAGACCAGTGCACACTTTATGGGAATCATGGCGGAATGAGAAAATGTATTTATTTATTTATATTCTATTTTGCCCTCAAGCCCACATGTTGTTCATCTAAGATTAGTCTGTGCATTTCAGAAAATAAATTGATATTCATTCATACTCATCCATTCACAATATCAGTCTTAAGCACCTTTCAGCAATTCACTCAAGGCAACCAAGCAAGTAATGGAGAAGCTTGTGAGTCACAGGTTGTTGGTCATAAGAAAAGAAATTCTGTCATTTCTGTCATGGTGGCTGCATCCAAAGTACAGAAGAGACACATTTTGAATCCCAATAATCGGCAACTAAGTACAATTATACCAAGAGCTCAGACTGTAACATGCACTGGACTTAGAGCAGCAGTGCTCCCGACACAAATAATTATGCTTTATTTAATGAGTTGGCATCTTAGTAAAGACATTCCAAAAGTTTTTGAATATGCCAGAAACAGTTTTTTAGACTACAAAGTTATATTTACTGTTTTAAAGCGTCATCCAAATAAAATTACTAAAGCATTAATATAATCCTGAGAATAAAATACTTTCAGACACTTTCTGATTTTTGCTGGTGAATGGCTGTAAATGTGTTTGTATGACCTCAGGCAGAGAAATTACCTCAGTGTTGATGATTCTAGTCATTTGACCTAAAGTCCATTAAAACTACATTAAGCTAAAGTAATTAGGCATCTGCTACTATAGCATGAAAACTTATAATATTGAAGTGATGGTTGCCAAATAATATTTTACCTTAAAAGTTTTTGCAATTTCAATTTGCAATATTATAATACAATGTAAATGACCTTAAACGTACAGTAGTTGTTGTTTGCTAATTCAAAAGCATCAACCTATTCTGCAGTTCCAAGTAGGAGGAAAGCGCTTAAGGGGTTCAATGGATCTTTATAACTAATGGAAAATCCAATAAGTGCTGTCATGATTACCTCAGGATTTGATCTGTGGTTGCTCACATTGTTCGTGAAGCAGGTCTGATGCTGAAAAATTGTACTATATGAACTCTAATATGCAACAGCGTTTAATCATTGGGTGTTTGTTTTTGTTTTTTTCTCAAATTTGTGAAGAGATTTGTTGAGAAATATTACAACATTGTTATTTTATCACTGACCTTTTATTAACTTTCATATAATAACCATAAAAATGATTAAACATTTTTGTTACATATAAAAAATAGCTTAATTTCTCATCCTTCCAGCTTTGATGTGAAAATAAATTAGAATATTTATCACTCTGTTCCAAATCCAGTTACAGTATCAGAGCTCTTTATCTATACGATATTAATCTATGATACAAACCAAAATGAGAGCTAGAGTCACTAAAAAGAAGGACTGCATTGAATTTGCTCTGGTTCCTAAATTTAATTAACAAACACAAAGAGATAAAACTCACTGGCAGTTGGAAGCAATGCTGCCAGCTTTGTCACTTTTTCTAATTAGACTATAAGAACAGCGCCGAAACACTGTAAACCAGATGAGATGCTCAACAGAAAAATGCTCTAACTGTTAATTTATGCAATTTTCTCTTTGAAGGACCACATCACCTATAGCACTAGCTGGTGAAAAAAAAGAATTTCTACAGCTTGTTTCTTACATTCATGTAACTGGTGGACTTCTGCATTATTATGAAAATAACACAAACCACACACGGGTAAACATATGTCCTCTCCAATTCTCACATGCATCAAACACAGACAACAGTACTGTAAATCTAAAGTTAACGTGCTTCATTCAACTTTTTGAGCTATCAGTAATATATATATATATATTACTTTGCATATTCACTCAAAACAGTAATGTAAAGGATAATGGAAATCAAGAAACTGAATAAAACAAATAAATATAAAATCAGGTTTTCAAGCTACACTGATGGTACAGATTTGTGGAATTATACAAGAATTAATTTATGACCTGGTCACATTCAAATAAAAATGATAAATAAAAAAGTCTGAACAGAAAATTAAGCCAAATAAATGTTTGTTCATGTTTAAAATGAATTGTTTCGTCATTTTAAACGTGACAAACGGCTTGATGCCACTTCAGGTTCATGCCTATAGCTGGAGCACCAGAAATGAAAAGGGTATGGTTCGAAATGCCCTTTCAGGCTCAAGGATAGGAGCCGCAAACAGCTTTAAGCGAGGAGGAGCTGCTTGTGTTCCTGTGCCAAATGGCAATGAGAGGAACAGGTCCAATTTTATCTTCACTGTGCTCTGAGACTGATTGTCATGTGGTACACAGATTGCATAATGAAGCTGGATGGTGAAAACCCACAGATGTTATTGTGAGCAACCCTGCCAGCGGTTGGCAGAAATTCCTGCTGCTTGAATGGCCGGGCAACGTTTTATTTTGTGTGTGGGTGTGAGGAGAGCGAAAGAGAGAGAGAGAGAGAGAGAGCGCAGCAGAGGGAGCCTGCCGGTTTCATTGTGCCATGGCATGTGTTGGGTAGGATGGGGTAAAAAAACGTGTGGGCAGGTGTATCAAGGTCCACTTCAGGAAGCAGGCAACCTGTACGATGCCTGATGTTCGTGTTTACTTTTTTTTTCTTTCTCCATGATCACTTCATGTGAACTAAGCTCAAATAAATAGACACTGATCAGCCACTACATTAAGTTTTGGTATGATTAATAACAAGGACACAGGTGAGAGTGAGATCAAATAAACACTGGTCTCGCTTGTGAGGAGTCAGAACATACATATGTTTCAGCTAAAGATAGCTGACCCCTGTCCACCTACTGAAACCACCAGGTGGATTGGAACTCACTGGCTATCTCTGCCCTAAGCGTCCTATATACACGGACGGGGTATGTTCAGTTTACCTGAAGCTGGACTATATCATCTCATGTAAGAATAGTATAGAGTGGAGAGAATAAAGTGAATAAGTATGTTCCATGTTCCGTTTGACTGAGCATAACTGATTTGAATCATCAGCAGAGAGAAAGGGCAGGGGTAGTAAAACTACTGCACTACTCTGGACATCACGAACAAAAAAAGAGGAAGAAGAAGTGTGTGACGTTAGCTTCTAGTGTGATTTTTAAGAGGGCATATAAGCCACTGGTGCACTTAGGACTTATTTCTGGCTTGTACACAGACGTCAATGGTCCCTACAGCCCTGGGAGTTGACACAATTTGTGGTATGGATACTGTAGCCGACACTTGAATAAAAAATTATCCATTGGCCTTAATGATGGACCATTGATTAAAGAACTTAATCGAAGAAATATGTTTAACTGGGTAACACTGATTTAGAATTACTGTATGCCTGCTTTAAAGGGTGATAGTCAAAGTTAATCTGCTGCGTTAATAATGGACACAACTTAGAGTTTCCAATTAACATGCAAGATACATTTTTGTGTTATACTGACAGACATGTTTATCTAATCAATTTAAAATAACAATAGCTGACTACAGGAAGAAGGAGTAGTTCCCATAATTTCTCATTTAGTTTGTTTATAGGTGTCTTTGTGAGCGCTGGTCTGTGTCTATATGTGACTTTTTGATTGACTGCCAACCTGTCCATGATGAACCTTGTCTCTCGCTCGATTGTGAGCTGAGATAGGCTCCACCATACCCAAGCCTAATGATGGCGATGAGTAGACATTTATATCAAGAAATACAAGCTACACATTTTAAATTATTGAGTTAATTAATTGGTAAAACTTACTTTTTACTTACTTTTACTTTGAGAATGTTTTTTTAATGTCCAGTGAAAGAAGAAAAACATGCAGATCACTGCTACAATAAGTGGATAAAAGATGTGAAAATAATTTTCATGTTTTACCGCATGTTGCTCAAATATTGAATTGTTGCCTTGTAATAATCAAAACATCATATATCTGTTTACATTCAACTTGGCAGAAATACATGGTTTAATCAAATTGAATTATTAATGAAAACAATAAAACCTGCAGTGTAAGTAGGCTAATATTTCCAGTCTAGATTGAAATCCTCTAGAGTTTGTTCAGTGTTAGGAATAATGACTTTAACAGACCATGAAGTGGTTATTTTAAGGAAATGCTGTTTAATGGCGCTGCTGTGTGTTAATGGCCCAACGTGGACGTTCACCAAACAGAATGTGAATAAAAATTTATTATTAATTTGAAACATACAGAGTTCTATTCTCAAACAGTGAGTTTGACATTCATTCGGATTTAATATCACATTGGCTTGGTTTTTGAAAACCCAAAAATTGAACCCACTTTGAAGTAGGACTGTGAGTATGTTATGAACAGATTGAAACGACGAGACAGTTTAAGCAGCAAACATTAGCTTACTTCCTGTACACTTTATAATGTTGTGTACTCCACAGATATACAATAATTATCTTCAACATCAAGAAACTTCACATCACCTTGCACCTATGTTCATAAGCTCACACCTGGTTGGCTCCTCTTTAATCACATCAGCGGGACTCAGCTCATGGTTGCTTGCGTAGCTGTGCTGGAACTGCAAGAATATTAAAATTTAGGTAAGAAAAAAACAACAACTAAAAAAACAACAAAATTAAAAGAGTCCAGCAGCACATAGATAAACACCAAAAAAAAATAAAACACGCAACCCTGCCAGGAAGAGCCATTTTATCGCTCTACGATTCGCCACAAAATGGCTTAACATGACCTTGAACTAGAGGTTGGACCCAGAGTTTATTATAGAGAACCAGAGAGTGTAACAGAAAACTTTGACAAATGGACAACCACAACCTACAACTAAGGACACCTCCAACAAAACTCAGGAGGGAAAAAGACTGTGACAAAACATCTGGTTTCCACCTCCATCATTTGCTTGACAACAGCTTTACTCATAGTCTTGTCTGAATTCACATGTGCTACCTCAAATCTCTACAGTACATATCTTACAGTACATACAGTATCGTTTTCATGGGAAGTACCAACTCAAGTTGCTAAACATTATGACCCAAGAAAGAATAATTCTGAATTTGTTGTCAAGAAACAGATGTTCTGTTTCGGAGAACCTGGAGACTGAGAGACAGAGTTGTGTCATCAAGAATGGGAGTTCGTTTTATGAATATGATTTTATGTTTGGACCATGTGCTCAGAAAAGTTTCTGTTCACTAATTTGAATTGTGGAGTTTTACCCTCTTCGAGGAGAGTCATTAAATTTTTTACGTATCCTTAAAGCTGAAGGATTCTGAGAAGTGAGGATCGCTCATCGACAACAAATGTCACTCTCTCGTTTCCTCTTTAGGCACTAGGCACTTCACCTGCCCACTAATTAGTTCACAGAGTACTGCTTGGATCCAGTCCCTGATCAAGTTCACAGTTCCTCCTGTAAGTCTGATCTACAAAGTCTGCTTGTTGCATTGCTGTTTGTTTAACTCTTGTCTTATCTCTTAGGTACGTAGCGATCAATGAGGCGCTCTCACCAGCTGCAGCCATTGCATCTTTATTTATTAGTATTTTATAAATCTTTTAAAATGATTGTGGGTACATTGTTTTTGTGGGTTCAGCCTAGAATAATTTATTTAAGCACTTCTTGTGGACCTTTGACTAAGGATGGAACATATTTATTCCAGCAAATGTTGCACTCATCAACGACATGTAACAACCCGGTCCACCCGCTACTATGCGGCACTAATGAACTTCATTCTTCTTCGTGGGTTTTTGTTCTTGTCCTGATTGTGTCACCTGTGTCGTGTTATGTCTTGTGTACTTAAGTTCAGTGCTCACTAGTACTTGTTGCTAGTGAGTCACTCAATGCCCGTCACGTTCTGTCTGTCTGTCTGTCTGTCTGTCTGTCTGTCTGTCTGTCTCTCTCCACGATCCTGACCTTTGGCTTTATCCCTTCAAGTAAGTCTTAGTCTAGTGTTCATAGCAATTTTTACCCAAACTGATAATTTGTTTTCCAGCCCAGGGGCTGTGATTTTCTGTTTGTAGTTATGGTCAAGCAGATGTTCTGTATATTCATATTCATAGTTCCTGCAGTAGGCAACGCTTTTTGTTTCACAGTGTTTAGCAATTTAGTTTTCTGTTCCTAGTTCCTCTGCCGAGTTTTCTGTTATTTAATTCATTATTAATAAAGTCCTTTTTATAGTTCGTCGTCCGCACCACCTTGTCGTTTTGTCGAGTTCGTAACACGACATGTGCTTAAAAATGCATTGGTATATGTTTTCATATGAAAGTATAGTAAAGTATACATTTTGGTGGTGTTGTTTTTTTGTTTTTGTTTGTTTTATTGAGCTGTTTTCAGTTTAGTCATTTGTCAGCTGAAGTGTTGGCTGCTCTTGTTCATCTGTCCAGTTTTCACCTATGGCAGCTTGTTACCAAACCAGTTTCTATCTAATCTCACGGCTCACTTATCATTATCTTACTGTGTTTAATCGTTTTTACCTCATTAAACTTTCAGCAGGAAACATCATGTTACACATAATCTGCCAGTCACAGTCTTATTGACTGACTTTTTATTTATTTATTTTTAATACATTTCGAAGCTCAGAGTTCTGAACTGTGCATTTTGAGATAAAAGATTTTTCTTTTATTTGGCATTTTTCTGACCTATTTCCTTTTCACTGAGATCCTTCTTTCTGTTTCAGGAAATTTTTGGATTTCTTTCTAAACTGGCAAGCCCTGATTATTGTCTATGTATAATTATAGGGTATTAGAGTGTCTAGACAGGAACTTTCCTCTGTACTATTAAATCAGCTTCAAAGCAAGGGATCAAATTAGACTGAATTCTCGACAATAGTTTCTCAAGAGAGGACTTCACAGACTCACTATACCTTTGAATTAGTGTGATGATGCCCTGCCGCTACCTATAGTCACACTGAGTTACAGTCATTGAGTGTGTTTTGCTAAAAGTTTAGTACAGTACAGTAGTAGTGATCTTCTCCATGTACTGTAGCTATTGTGAAGGTTCAATATTGTGCAACTGTTACTATATAGTATGTGTAGTATGTGACTATCCGTGATATTATGAGATGGGGTCTGTCAGAGGGTATGCATATACTGCACAAGTGTGTCGTCCTGGTTAGACTAAACGTGTGGACTAAATTATTTGGGTGTGTGTATCAGACAAATGTAGCAAGCAGCACTGAAATCATGCACTTGCATCACGTCTCTCCAGCTTTATCCAAGAGTTTTGACCTTCTGTTCAAAGATTTAACAAATGGCTCAGTGGAGCTCACAGCCTGACAGCACACGAGTGTCCAATGAACCGTGATGCATATTTAACAGGTTCCACCAGCCTGCAACATCTCCGGTATAAACTGCACTCTCGTAGAGCTGTTCAGTCACTCTCAGCAGGTCTGAGTGTACAGACAGCCTCCATTATACGCACCATTGGACAATCCGGAGCATATCAGACACAGCTACTAATGATAATGAAGGACGAAGCACTCCTGTCTCCCTCTGTCTCCCTTATCTTTCGAGGCCCCTTGCAGAATACTCTTTAACTTGCAAACGCTCTTGTCACAACATATTTGTCCAGACCAGCCTAGGAGTTTCTTGGAATACAAAATTATTCTCTCAAGTTTGTGGCCTCATATAAGTTTAATTGTTGGTGCTGAAAACAAACAAATAACGAAAACAAACAGTAATGAGATAAAGTAATTGCTACTGTATAGGGATATGAATTTAGCTTTTCCCCAAGAGGAAGCAATCAACAATTAAAGTAAATCACTGGGGGCTGTGTTACATAACTGACCAGTTAATAACAATATGAGAAGCTGGTTTATTAGCCATTATTAATTCCTATGAAGACTGCATTAATTTCTATAGGGGAGGTGTGGTCACTTTACCTGCACTGCCCAGTGATTTTATCATGGTTGGACGCTTGTACTGTGTCATTTCCATCCCTAGCACAGTAATTATATGCCGTGTATGTTGTTGACTAAACTGACAGGTTCTTGCTTAAATTTAAATCCCATGTGAACTGTGACACCTCTGCACTGTTCAGATGGAACAAATCTCTTGTTTTCCTGTCTTTTTATGTTTTTTTTAATCAACCCTGTGCAGATTTTGTGCCGGAATGAGATAAGTCAGAGATTATTCTATTTGGGTTAGCACTAGGCAATGGTGGAGAGGAAAAACCAAAACCGCCTGTAGAACCAAGCTCAGGGTGGGTGGCCATCTGCTTTGTGCGGGTGGTGTGAGTGGGGAAAAAGGGACAAAGCCACAACACACAGCAAACAACACAGATAGATTGGTTTGGGCCAGCAACTGCACACAGATGCACAACCTCGAGTCCAATGGTGTCTGTAGAAATGTGTAGAAAGACAGGCTGGCACAGAGGGAGAAGCACAAAGTTACTCACATGCAATAGACTGGTGACCTGTAAATGGTTAGAAAGGAGGAGCTCAGTGTAAAAAGGCGTCCTCCAGCATCTAAACCTATAGAAGCTCGGAGAGATAGTGGCCTGTACCATCTGTAGCTAGAAACGTCCTCGTAAAGGAAGGTTTTAAGCCTAATATTAAGAGAGCCTGAACCTGGAGCTGCTTCCACAGGAGAGGAGCTTGATACTATAGCTACATGTAAAGGCTCTGCCTCCTGTTCTGCATTTAGAAACGTTGGAAACCACAAGTAGACCAGCAAAATGAAGATATGGAACTATACTGTATTTAAAACAGACATAATTTGATTAATAACTGCTCTGTTAGGTAGGAGAAGGTTTTTCAATTCTATCCTAGATTTCCTCTTTTTCGGTCAGAAACTTGAATTAACTGGAGGAAAAGTTATTGACACATCCTATTAGAGTCTAATAATTAGACAGTAGTTACAGTAGTCAGACTAGAAGCAGGCAATATATGGATTCATTTTTTGACTAACTTGTGTGTTTCATATGGTCTCATACATAAACCTAACCAGGTGTCATATATGCAAAGCAATTAAAATGAAAAAAAAAAGCGTTAACGTGCATAATAGTGGTAATAGTGTGTGATTAATACATGTTTTTGTTCTGTAACACTGGGCTTACATTGTATGTTACCTTTATTCCATTTCTCCGTTTAGAAATTAACCAACAGATGCATATTTCAAGTGCAAGATGACAGCGTGGCCGGGGGCTAGGGACTGCTAGGGACTTAATTCTGAAAATGTTATCAGCCTTCACATGCAATATGTATGTAAGTGTCAAGATTTATTAGGGTATCTCTTTTTGAACAAAGCACCAGGCCTGTTTTCTTCCTTGTTTAATTTAATTATAATTTATTTATTCCAGCAATGCCATTAATTAAGTGGTTACAGAGAGCTTGCTGAAAATTAAAATACGAAGACTGATTTAGTGTGAATATATATTCACTTGTGTGACTGAATCTCATTTTTTTCCTTATTCCCTGCCTGTGTAGATATAATATCTACACAATATGATAGTCAAGCAGTAGTAGACAGTGCTGTGTGTACGTGTGTATGTGGGGCCACCATCAGTCACCTCCTTTACATAGATGACATCAAGCTGTACGCCAAGAGCGAGAGAGACATTGACTCACTGATCCACACAACCAGGATCTACAGCAATGACATCGGAAGGTCATTCGGACTAGAGAAGTGTGGCCGGATGGTGACCAAAAGAGGGAAGGTAGTCCATACAGAAGGGGTCTCACTCCCCGAGAGCACAATAACAGACATTGAGAACAGCTACAAGTACCTTGGTATCCCACAGGCAAATGGCAACCTCAAAGAGGCTACAAGAAATGCAGCAGCAAACAAATACCTGCAACAAGTAAGGCAAGTCCTAAGGAGTCAGCAATTAACAGCTATGCCCTGCCAGTCATCCGATACCCTGCAGGAATAATAATCTGGCCAAAGGAAGAGATACAGACCACAGATGTGAAAACTCGAAAGCTCCTCACCATGCATGGAGGGTTTCACCCGAAATCCAGCACCCTGAGACTATACACTAAGCGCCATGAAGGAGGCAGAGGACTAGTAAGTGTCCAAAGTACAATACAGGATGAAACCTCCAAGATCCATGAATACATTCAGAGGATGGCTCCAATGGATAAAGTGCTCAGTGAGCGTCTCAGACAGTGAAAAGGGGAGGCAGAGGTGCCATCATGGGAGGACAGGCCCCTACATGGAATGTACCACCGCCAGATAACTGAAGTGGCTGATATCAAGAAATCCTACCAATGGCTAGAAAAGGCTGGACTGAAAGACAGCACAGAGGCACTAATCATGGCTGCACAGGAACAGGCCTTGAGCACCAGAGCAATAGAGGCCCAGATATACCACACCCGACAAGACCCCAGGTGCAGGCTGTGCAAAGAGTCCTCTGAGACAATCCAGCACATAACTGCAGGGTGTAAGATGCTGGCAGGAAAGGCAAACATGGAGCGTCATAACCAAGTGGCTGGTATAGTGTACAGGAACATCTGTGCAGAGTACGGACTGGACGTACCAAGGTCTAGGTGGGAAACACCCCCTAAGGTGGTAGAGAACGACGAGCCAAGATCCTGTGGGACTTCCGGATACAGACAGATAAAATGCTAATGGCGAACCAACCGGACATTGTGGTGGTGGACAAACAGCAGAGACAAGCCGTTGTGGTTGACATAGCAATACCTTGCGACACTAACATCAGAAAGAAGGAACTTGAGAAATGAGAGAAATACCAGGGGCTCAAAGAAGAACTTGAGAAGGCCTGGAAAGTCAAGGCGAAAGTGGTGCCCGTGGTCATCAGGGCACTCGGGGCAGTAACCCCCAAACTGGAGGAGTGGCTAGAACAGATCCCAGGAAAGACCTCAGACATCTCAGTCCAGAAAAGTGCAGTCCTAGGAACAGCTAAGATACTGCGCAGAACCCTCAAGCTCCCAGGCCTCTGGTAGAGGACCCGAGCTTGGATGGATGAGACCGCCGACGGGGGGCGAGGAGGGACTTTTTTTTTTTTTGTAGTAATGTCTGTGCATTTAAGATCTCTTTCTCTTGCCTCACTACCTAACAAACGCTTTTTTTTCTTTGGGCTGGCTTGACATGAATTAGCCAAAAGTCTGAAATGTACTATCAGGAAATACTTGTGGCTAATATTGCCTTGCACTGCTTCAAATCCCAGTGGCCTCTAACACCCTTGTTCGTCATTCAAGTTATTAAATCAACCCCATGAATGGAATGCTAATTTGTGCAGTAAATAACATCTGAAAGTGAGACCATTAATTATGGAAATGAGGTGTACAGTAAGTACTACATAAAAAAAAAAAGCATCAACTCGCCGATGAAAGGAAGACCGTCAGTGTCTTTTAACAGGGGACCTGCTGCTGTTGTTCGCTGTACTGGCAATGACCTGGAGCTCACTAAGCTCCATTGACTGATCCACTTAAATAATTGCAGCTGATGGTGTTTTACTCTGCTGTATCATTGGAAAATGTCCTGTACATTATATTGAAATGCCTAAGTGAGTAAAAATTCAAAATGAACAACATAGCAGAATGTAACGGTGTAGCGTTAAGGCAGTGCATCACAGTTTATTGTGAAGCATCGCTTGCCCCTGCCAATTTTCAAAACACAAATCAAAAGTGAGATGAGACGAGATGAACTACACAAATAGAAATAATGGCATTGCATATTTTCAGACTAATTTTACTTGAAGACTGACAAAGAACATTATCTGCTATTTCTGAGAGAATAAAGAGATCTGATTAGCTGTATTATACTGTAGTCCACATCTATTTGCGTATTCTTAATATAAAATTTAGAAATTAAAGTTTTACATGTTGGTGATTTCTTAGCAACTTGAAAACATTTTTTTGTTTTTCCATTTAGCCTAATTTGAGAAATTGAAACTATTGTGACTGATAATGAGAAAAGTGTTGTGTTGTGTAGTGTTTTCATTTAAAGCTTGCTGAGATCCTTGTACTCATGTGTCCATGAAAATGAAATTTTTTATGGAGTTACACACACTTTTAACACAACTAAACCAAATTCGCTGCTTCTTGTGTGACAGGTTTAAGTAGAACTTTTTAATAAGGTGCAAAACAAATCTGCCCAAGTCACCTTGTGACATGTAAACACGGAGAGGGGAAAATAGAGCCTCTTCACACACCTTGCTGCTTTTCTCTTCCTCTGCGCTCTTTTATCCATCTGGTGTTACGGCAAGCCATCTCAGCTGCATGAGCTCCTTCTTTCAACCCCCAGCAGCCTTTCATCTTGCCTGGAAAAGCGAGTGCTCCCATGTTTATCCCTGATACAAGGAGTATGGAGAGTCAGGGTATAAGGGGAGGAGGATGCACAGCAGCAGACAAAGAGTTGGGTAGATCTGAAGGCAGTCTTTAACTGACAAAGGCCCAAGCTTACCACATATCTGTGACATTAAGGATTAGCAGCTGAGAGACAGTGCTCTGCCTGCACTTGTTAATCTCTCCCCTCCCAACATCACTCACTCAACCTGTCTAGCCCGACGCTTCCTCTGCCCCAACTTTAATTAGTTTTAGCACGGATTGAGAGAAAAGTTGGTGCTTTCTTCAGGTGATAAAACAGTAACTGCCACTGAGCTTAGTCAGGGTTAACAGAGTTGAGGTCAAGTGCGGACAGCTGAGAGTTTTGGCAGACTACAGAGAAAAGACTAAGGATGAAACTTGGGGGGCAAGAACAGAGTGAATGAAGAGAGAGTAGAAGTGGTTGGCCTCCATTTATGTCTGTGTGATTGTACTCTCACTGTGGGTCATGTGAATTGAGTGCACAAAAGTGTATCACTTTTACCAAAGCTACAATATAAGAATACAGTAGCTATGTGTGTATAAATATGAATAAAACAATTTTATTACAGCGAGGCAATGCTCATACAATGATTGGAGTGGTTGAATAAAATAGAAATCAAGGCTTTCTGTTCCTGTTCCTCGGCGACGCCACCTGCAATCGTCCACTTCCTGTTTCTTTGCGCTGCCAAATCTTGGATAGGTCCACCTGTGACTCTGTTGACTATTTAAGGACTTCTCTGCCACTACTACCTTGTAAAAGTAGGTGTTGAATTATTGAGAAGGGGATGGTTGACATGGCCAGCGGATTTTATGTGAAAATAAGGAAAATAAAGGGTATGAGCTTATATTGAGTGAGCGTTTGCAGATTCTTAGCAATATATGTAGTTTGAACATAATAATATAACGTATAAAGACTGAAAAATCACCCAGACTGTATGAAGGCCTAATGCGAAATACAAGACACAATCTGGGAAAAGTGATAATAATTGTGTGGGTGTATATGCAGGGCATGCAAGGGTTCCAGGGAACAAAAAAGCTGATTTGAGCAAAGAACACAGCAAGTAAACAAAATATTGTAGAGATACAATGTTCAATATCAAAATGGGGGAAAACATAGCATGGGAAGAAATAGGAAGGAAATACCAAGAAGAGTGGGAAAAGTAGGTGAAGGGGAGGCATCTATTTAAGATTCAGAACAAAGTGTGAGAAAATAATTTAAAGAGAGGAGGAAGATGAGAACAGGTGATAATGAGCAGAAGTAGACATTTCCATGCATTGAAGTTGTGATATGATTTTGCACAGAAAAATATACAGGATATTCTAAGATGCAACAATAAAACACACCTTTGAAGGTTCTGCGCAGCAAGATGAATAGTAGTTTTGTGATGAAATGCCCATCTGGACTATTTATTAATTATGCAAAGGAGTGTTAAAAAGAAATAATGGGCTTCTTAATTACTGGCCTAGCAAACGACACAGCTATAGAACAGGTGACCAGAAACAGCTTGGCACCTGAACGTTGCACCACATGCAGCTTTTTACGAACAAACTTCAAACTGACATAATGAGGTTGGCAAACTGTCATCGATTAATGAATGGCACTAGAAATTGAGCTAATGGCTTCACAGGTTTTGTCAGGGTACTACATCTCATCTCATCGAGGTCTCATGTTTCTATAACAACTGACACTTTGATATTGATATATGTTATGCACAGCTTTATTTTTCTCGCCCATGTATGACACACATGGTTGTAGCTTACTCTGTCCGGCTTTGCATTACTAAAACTAGGTACGTGCATGGACAGTACGTTCCAATTGTCGCATGTATGCATGTACTGTACCTGTGTTTATGAATCAGACGTCAGTCAGCATTTCATTCTGAGCACTGACAGGTGACATGAGTAAAACTGATTATGTTTTCATCATTGCTCCCATTAGCTGGTGGGATATATTAGGCAGCAAGTGAACATTTTGACTAGAAACAGGAAAAATGGGCAAGCGTAAGGATTTGAGTGGCCCAAGGTGGAAACGGTGGTGAACCCGTCGTGGGTTGACTAAGGAGGTAAACGCTGGTTCTGATAGAAAGTTGTCCTATTACACATTTCGTTGCGTATGGGGTCATGTTAGTCATGTATCAGCCAACGTGCCCATGCTGAATTCAACAAAGGTTAAAAATGAGCATCTGTGGGATGTGCTAGACGAACAAGTCCGAGCCATTGAAGGACTGAAAGGATCTGCTGCTAACATCTTAGTGCCTCTATTCAGTAAGTGTAAAATGCTTTTGTACAGTAATCAACACATTTAGTAACTAAACTACATGAAGTTGAATTAATCTTTATTTTTAATTACAGCCTTTGGTTCTGCTTTGCTTGGTGTTTTTTTGTTTGTTTGTTTGTTTGTTTTTTGCCAACACATCTTACTGTAACATGTAAATAGCACCTGAGGTTCTGCAATTATTTAATTGTTGTATTTTAATTTGTGTCCCCGATAGCAAGTGTGTGGGAAATACTCATGCTGTATTAGAAGAATCACAACAGTGGCCACTCTCACCCTCTCTCTGGAGGCCTGTGTAGCCAAGTGTTTCTGTCTCATGATGTAGACAAGTTAATCCTTCAAATACTGGCAGAAAACAAATCTAGGTGGACTTGAATTCGCAGTGGACCGTATGGAAGGTTCACTCAAAAAGGCATACGAGCACTAGGTAGTTGAATAAAACAGATATTTTTATGTAACCAAATTGTTTACTTTTAATTCACGTCAGTTTTGTTTTACTCTAATAGACTAATCTAATGTTTACTTATTGCTGGCAGCATGTGTTTGATGTGTGGGATTAGAAGCAAAAGTAGTGTTTATTTTGTGTCTTACATTCATGTAGATACTTACATGACAATTTATATTACAACAAAAACAAATGAATTTCTAGAGCACTTATTAAACAGATATTTATATTGTTGATCGTATTATTCATTAACATATATAACAAATATATCAGCCTCTCTAGCTTTAAAACTAGGCTTAAAACCTTTCTTTTTGACAAAGCGTATAGTTAGAGATGGTTCTGGTCACCCTGAACCATCTCTTAGTTAAGCTGCTATAGACTTAGATGCTGGGGGACGTCCTTCATTCACTGAGCTCTTTTTTCTCTTTTTCTTCTATCCGCCAACATGCCTCCATTTCCACATGTGACTAACTTTGTCCCTTTTCTCTCCTAGTTGTGCTTCTCCCCTTCTGTCTCTCTCTATCCTCATCTACAGGTATCATCAGACTCAGAGTCGTGTGTCTCCAGTGTTCAGTTGTTGGTCCAACCATCCTGTCTGTGTCTGTTGCTGCTTGTTTTGTTGTTGTGGTTGTGTTCTTTTCTCTCTTCTCTATCCCCTCACCCCAACCGGTCAAGGCAGATGGCCGCCCACACTGAGCCTGGGTCTGTTGGAGGTTTCTTCCTCGTTAGAGAGGGAGTTTTTCCACTGTTGCTATTTAAATGTACAATTTATCGATTGGCTACAATTAAAAGCTTGCTCTATGTGGGAATTGTTGGGTTTAGTTGTGTAAGGTCTTAAAACCTTACTTGTAATGTGCCTTGAGATAACTGATGTTGTGAATTGGCGCTATATAAGTAAAGGTGAATTGAATTGAATTGAAATATTTGAAAGAATTTGAAAAGACAGACCTTTATAAATTGTGTACCTGAATGTCCTCAGTTTGTCAGCTTTTAAAATAACTTGATAACTTGCTAAGACAAAGATCTTGCACCCTGCTCTTGGAAACCTGTTCACAAGCTTCTAAAGACAAGATCACTCACGATATATCAACCTGAGTAGAAGTCTGTAATCTAGTCTTTTGGCAAGTCATACAAATTTCCTATATTGTGCATGGGTGACAAAAAGGCATACAGTATCAAGTCTATTCCTAAAAATGCCATACAGTAGCTTTGTTTTGTAATATCAGTATCACAGATTTGACCTTTCACACGTAGCTGCTGAATTTGTGTGCCAAATCATCCTGTGATAATCCAGTTTGTGGATAGTGCTCCCCGCTTTCAGGGACGAAGCCTTCCTATCAATCTGTGTCTCGCTGCCAGTGCACAGCTAATTGAGTGTCACTTTGAATATCGCAGCTTGCTATCTGCTTATAAGAAAACTTATAGACAAGTAGGGAGTTTAGAATAGGGTGTCACTGTGCTCCCAAGTTGTGCATATCATCAATCTTGATGTTAAAGCTTAAAGAGTGGTGAAGAGGGAAACTGAGCATGATGACAGGGATTTCTAGACTCTGTTTTCATCTCAGTCTCATAGGGGACAGAGTTCTGCCTTATAGTAAATACGCTTTGTGTTAAATCATTTATGACTATGTTTACAGAGAATGGTGTTAGACAAGACTTCAATAAAAAATATAAACCTAAAAGATCTGATGTGACTCCACAAATTAATGACTCACTCATGTCTCTAAATCTCTATAGTCACTACATTAATATTAGTGATGAATTCTAATCAGCAGCAACTTTTATTTAAATATAAGTATCACCTGAAAAAAGGAGCTGGTGTCCATGAATTGTGATTAGAACTAAATAAAAACTTCACTGCATCTCTGTAGTTCTCATCAGTTCAGGTTTGTAATGTCGCAGAGCTGTTATTGACAAATTATTAACAATTATATTAACAAAATAAGTCAAGAAATCCTGCCATCAAACAAAGAAAGAAACTAATTGTTTCTAGTCATATCGCGATATGTATTACTTTGCACTTTATTAAGTTTTACTTTATTAAGCTTATCTCTGAATAACCATGTGTTTTTTGCTTCTACTATTAAGTACTAAGTCTAATAATTCATGTTTAGCCAACAACAACCTTCATCAGTCAGACTCCAGGTAGAGAAACATCTGGTCCTACAAGAAAGACATCCAGATGCCACGACTTATATTTGAGACAACCTCATCTAGATGACTGACACACACTAGCTCTCTAAAGTTGCACATTTAAAAACACACATGGACAAAATTGTTCATACTGTTCCATTAAAGAAAGGAAAAATACACAATGTCCACTGAAATAACTTCACCTGTACACCTCAGAATATCCAACGTTTTGCCCTTAGCTACTCTTGGGATTTCAAAATTCACAGCTCAAAAACCACACAAGGGTTAGATAAAATAGCCGCAGACAGACGATAAATCACACACGACACATGTTCTTTGCTTGAATGTAACACCCACGAAGGCTGTTTTATCCAACCCTTGTGTGTGTTTTTGAGCTTTGGCGCCCCCTATTTTACAGTGGGGTTGTTTTAACCCCTCGAAGGCTGCAAAAAGATTAAACATGTCAACTTATTTCCTGTAATAATATAATAATAATAGTATAATAAATGCAGGCCTCTAAAACTGACTTTCTATAAAGTTAGGAAATGCTTTCAAAAATAAATATATTGTGTACAAAAGTGGAATTTAGCACTATACCATCAACAATTAGAGAGGATCTTATTCTCAGGCACCACATTGATTTTGGTTTGCTTATAATACTTTTCAGCATTATTTACTACTACTGGAAAAATGCAGATTAATGTGAATGCTTCCATAATTAAATGTCTTTATATGTCTCATCTTTATACGTAAATTGACCCGTTTCAGTACATAAAGATATGTAAAGTGTGTACAGGAAGCAGAGATATTTAAAATACACAGAGATAAAATAAAACAACCTGCAACTGAACAGTGTCCGAGTTGCTGCAATGCTCTCTGCTCTCAGAAAGTCCGCTCTTACAAATATCTCAGTGTGTTCACTGAACTGGCGTTCTGAGCTTGAAAGCCTTTATTCTCACCTCCAGCAGGAGCTGTACACTTTAAGAAGGCTTAGACTCAACAGTGCAGACAAGGGACTGACGACGTTATAGCACTCAATCTCAGGGAGTCTAATTAGCTAAAGCAACCGGGCATGATATGATAACTTGTCAGAGCAACTCAAGTCTGAGCTCACTTATCTTGTACAGACTGCTGTGAAGATTATCGTGAATAAAGAAAACTGGTCTTTTCAGGCTTAGTACAACAAGCATGTGCTCAGAGAGGCACAGGCATGATAAATAATCCACAACGCATCTTTCTCCCTGAATATGAACATTTACCCTCTGGCCAATGGTTAAGAGCCCCTAAATGCAGAGTGAACCATTATAAGAACTCTTTTGTCTCATTTTTCATGAAGATTTCATTAGCAGCAGTCAGATGCTGTAATGGTAGAATACTGCTGGTCACAGAGGACTTCATACCACTTTGCACGTTGCATGTGCAATATTTATAATAGCCTCGAAATGAATTGAATGAATGAATGAAAATTTGATTAAATTTATGAAGAACATTTTGTAATTGTTTGCACGGGAGATATTTGGCAAAGCTTTTATTATTATTATTATTATTATTATTATTATTATTATTATTATTATTATTATTATTATTATTATTATTATTATTATTATTATTATTATTATTATTATTATTATTATCATGACCCAGGCAGACTATGTTTCCTCTGGAAAGAAAGGAATGGTATTGATGGGAGACAGCTTTCCCAACCTGTAGCTACATTTACACATATTTATCAAATGCAGCGTGTTGTTGTGAAGTCACCCAACAAATTTGTTCAATCACAATCTGTTTTTTTTTTTTTTTTCGTTCTAAACCTCAGTCACGATCTTGTTTATACAGTTTGCATGAGAAGCTGTTGTACTATGGTTGCCATCAACGCAGCCTTAGATTAGTTCGGGTGTAAATGGTTAATTATAAATCTGTGGTTCTCATTCATCCAGGTCAAGTTGTCTGAAGGTTGAGTCATGGCAACTGGACTTCTTCTAGTTAGTAGATCTACTAGATCTACTAGTAGTAGTAGATAGTAGATCTACTAACTAGAAGAAGTCCAGTTGCCATGACTCAACCTTCAGACGGTTAATTATAAAGTTAAACTTCAGTTGTTTGGCTACAAAACTAATTGTTACTGTGGTTTAAGTAACCCACTGTGTTTGACTTCATTAAACAAAATTCCATCTGAATAATTATTAAATAAAGAAGAATCAAATATGTGTTAAGAGAACAAAAGTTTAAAATTGCAAATGCATTTGAACTATTCCTGATTTAAAGAGAAACTATTAGTCATGTTAATCATAATGTATCACTGACATGTGCATGACATTTACAAGAGCCTGTCTCGTCAACTATCATACACAGCTAGAGGATGAATGACCTTCAGCAGTTGCAACCACACGCACATACACACATTTGATCACATCTGATTAGCCTCGAAGTGCCTCCCACTTTGGCTGTAATTAATTCAACAGCACTAGGGGGGGAAAGTAGTCCTGTTAAAGCCAAATCTTCTGCACCATTTAACTGGGTAATGGCAGAGATTTTTATGATGTTTTTATTAAAGGGCGACCTTGGCTTTCAAAGAATTGGCAGCTGGTGTATCGAGCTGAGGCATGGAGTTGACCGCATGGTTTTTGAGATGATGATTCAGAAAATTCATGGGTACCTGACATCACATGTAAAAATATGTACACAGGAAAATTTGATTAAACATAGAAAGAGTGTTGATAAATCAGTAAAGGTGGAACTGCTTAGAACCACCATAAATGATAAATCAGTATTAATTGTCTGATTAAAATCTAAACAGAATAAAATAAATGTGGTGGACTAAAGTAAAATAGACTCTGATTTGCACTGACTAATAGTAAAAATGTAACAGTTCAGCCCTCCAACCCCTGAATGGGGTTCTTATTCCTTTGTCTTCTTCCCTGTTTTTTTTACTTCTTGGTTTCTGTCTTTTGTGATTGTTATTGTTTTCACGTGTTGGTAGTTTCCTGTTTGTATTCAAGTTGCTCCCTGTGTCTTTCTCCTTTCCTGGCTGGTTAATGATTGTTACTCTTTGTTTTCGTTGTTATGAATGTTACTCCTGGTTCTCGTGTGTTTGAATGTTGCTTCTTGTTCAGGTTTGTGTCTGTTTAGATTCATTTTTGATTCTCGTTTAGATCACTGTTGGGTTTGCTTGTTGTTTGTAGTCACCTTTGTTAGTGTTTAGTTTATATTTGTGTATCAGCTTATTTTCTTTAATTTTTAAAATATTAGTTAACTGTTCGTGTATTCGGTGGTGTGGTGGTTAGCGCTGTCGCCTCACAGCAAGAAGGTCCCGGGTTTGATTCCCGGAGGCGACCGGGGGCCTTTCTGTGTGGAGTTTGCATGTTCTCCCCGTGTCTGCGTGGGTTTTCTCCGGGGTCTCCGGTTTCCTCCCACAGTCAAAAGACATGCAGTTAGGTCAATTGGTTGGATGCGTAAATTGCCCATAGGTGTGAGTGTGTGTATGACTGTGATTGTGTGTCTATATATGTGGCCCTGCGATGGACTGGCGATCTGTCCAGGGTGTACCCTGCCTCTCGCCCAAAGCCAGCTGGGATAGGCTCCAGCACGCCCGCGACCCCTTCGGGGAAAAAGCGGAAAAAGAGGGATGGATGGATGGATGTTCGTGTATTTGTGGGTCGTGCATTTGGGTGCTCCCCTCAGTTTGCAGTGCAGGCACTGGGCTCTAGGTTGAGCAGCCCTTTATATTCGAGTCTGGTTATGAGTAGGGTGTTAGGCTCTAGGTTGAGTATTTTTATTTATTTAAAAAAAAAACATTGTCTGATGGACGTTCCTGAGTGAAAATGCCATTGCTGCACCCCTCTTCCATCTAACAACAAACCTTCCAGTATTACATCTAACAGATATTACATCCAATAAAAAGAAATTAAAATATTCTGTAGGGTAGTTTCTTAAAAAGCAAGGTGTTCCAAATTCCTGATCCTCATGAAAACATACATCAGACCTGTACAAACCGTACCAGTTTTGATGATTAAAAAGTCATCTCATGCAGACAGACTGTTCTACTGAGGACGCGTCTTTCTAGAGTTTTAGCTAAAATTCAGAATTTGCTGCTTTCAGTTCCATGTACTGTAGTAAAAGTGCTCTGAACAATAAAACGGGTGACTTTAGGAGGAGAGGTTCTGAAATTATTACATACAGTATCTGGCCAATCATTGGGTGAAATGAAAATTAAAGGCATTGTGAGGTATAATTTGGACATTTGACAGGAGAATGAACATACATAGCTGAGGCTCCACCTTACTTTAGTAGCCAAAAAGAATAAAAAGGTTGTCTCTTTCCTCACAACATATTTATATTGGAAAGTTACCACAAGAAAATATGAAATGCATAAAACACACTTAGGTACCACTTTCCAAACAGTAGTAAGTATTTAGTGAAGAACGCACCATATAAATACAGTTTATTTAAGCAGATTTCCATCACAGAGACAGATTTAATCCTCCTGGGGACACTGCCAGCATAAACTGTATATATTTTTTGCCAAAGGCTGCAAATCTCAACTATTCTGACAGTCCCAGACTCCGTGACTGTGAAGGCTGATGTTGAATTTGCCCTGTTGATGATATACAAGACTGGTCTTAAATATAAGTCTTGAATTCATTTTTGACATAGTTTTACTTACTGTCACTGTGATACACCACAATTGAAACGTACATTTATTTAGATGTATATATATATATATATTATACAATATAGAATAACTGAATTATACTGTAACGGCGGGAGGGTTGGAGCAGAAGCTAACTAGCCCTGGCTAACTGTTAGCAGCTAACTATCGGCTAGCTCAGGCGCTAGCAGGCTAACCTTGAGCGAACCGCTTAACATAGCAGGCGGATGTGAGAACGCTTGTGCCCCATACACCGCACGACCCCAAGCGTCTCGAGCTGCTCCAAACAAAGCACAGACAACTTCTGCCTTTTAACAACTACCTCCAACAGAGGTAGCTGAGCTTTATTTTGAACACCAACAAATTACCGGTCACCGGTGGGGGGTCACTGCCACACACAGCACCCTCCCACACGGTGCCGGCAAAAACAGACATAGAACCATTACCCAGCGTTCCCCTGGGCCGAACGCACCAGCGACCTGCTGGGTCGCTACAATACAATTTCCATATATATTTAGCGAACACACGGGAACATAAATCTCAGGTAGGAACCTTTGAGACTGAAGCAGTTTCACCAGGGTGGCTTTTGCGGTGAAGCTCCGCCCCCACCTCAAGGGAAGGTAAACTGAGCGCTTCTCTCTGTAATTGCTCCTGCTTGTTACCTGTTTCCCAGGTTAGTATTTGGTGGAAATTGAATGAAAACCAAATTACAGAGTTTATATTTGCACGGCGAATGTTATTAAATTGTTTATAGGTAAGGTACACTCTTACGACGAACTTTAATTAGGGGTAAGAAGTTCGCTACACGCAACGTGAGCAGTGAGACGCGTGGGTTGCCGAGTGGCGCATGCGCCGTGTCATCTGTCTGATTCACTATGTCCTGCAGACGGACACCATTTGCTTTTCATAGTAATAGTATTTAAGCTCCTACACGCACATCTTTTTGTGATATTATTTTATGTTGATTTACATTGCTAATTGAGTTAAATGATATTAAGTGAAGTAAATGTTTATGTAAAGAGAGAGACTATTCGGGAAGGTGAACTGAGCGCTTGAATTCGTAATTGCTCCTGCTTGTTACCTGTTTCCCAGCTTCATCTTTGCTGCGCTGGTACCCGACTTGGGACCCGTAACATCACCGTGTTACTACAACATGATCAGGACCCAAAATGTTCTCTGCCAAATGTCCAGTAGCAAATAAATGAACTGTACGTGGCTCAGGGTTTCATGATCGTAGTGACAGTTCTGTTTTTGGGACAAAACATTCTAAAATGCCACCCTCCAAAAAGTAAAAAAAAAACATACAAACAAGTAAACTGCAGTCCTCACTTCAAAATGAAAACTATAACTTACTGAGACACGTCTGCTTGTTAGCAAGCTTTCATTGACCTGGGGCTAGTAATGAAAAAGGTTTCCCAGTAGACCAGCTCAGGGCGCACCTGCCATCTTTTACATGAGTCTCCCTGTGTGATGGCTCGCTAGATTCGCTCCCCTGAGTTGCACTGACAGGTCATCCTTCACAAGCAGCCACTTGAGTGTCAGCTGGAAATCAATTGCCCAAGACGTCAGCTGCCTCATGTGGTGACAAAGGCTCCAGAGCGACTTGCTGTTTCATCAAAGTCTGTCCAGTCTCCTGGTGGAGAGTAAGGCATTAGGAACTATTAAGTCTGTGTGTGTGTGTGGGGGGGGTGTCAGTGAACACATTAAGCGTGTGCTGACGTACATCCACAGAGACATTTTAAACCTTCCTTTCCTAAGAGAAAATATATTAACAGTTCAGGAGTGCATTAAGAAGAGAGACATGGAGGGAGAGATATGGTGGTAGGAACGCAGTCAGGAAGCAAATTAGACATAAGCTGACATTTATGCAGTGCAGTAAACACTTGGTTAAGGAAGAGTGCTTCATATTCAACGCTGTAACACAGCACAGGGAGGAGATGTTGCACTGGTATAAAAGGAAACAGTTTTATTTGAAACTTCAGCTCTAGGTGTATTAAGCTTCTAACTTTCCTTTTGGTATTCGTCACATTTCAGACAGCACATAGAGAAATGTCATGTGCCAAAGGCACTGCAAACTTTTACTGACTCTAAAAATTCCCCCAAAATAGCAAAATCTGTCAATCCTAAGCTATTACGTCCTGAGAGACCTTACTCAGTCTCCTGTCCTTCCTCCCAGGCTCCACTGCTAGCCAGGACATGGGGGTCACTGTGCTTCAACAGCCACACAAATCAATATAACCTAGTGAAGTGCCTTAGGTTATTGTCATTGGAGGGAGCATCTTTCACAGGTGAATTTACTTGTGGCCAGTATTTGTGCTTCCTAGAAATATTCTTATTGTTCAGGTTGATAAAGTCCAAGAAGTAGGAGCTGGTTTTTATGCTTTGCCATTTTTCTCCAAACAGGAGATGATAAGAATATTCGATGATGATATTTGACATATTTTTAAGCAAATGTAGGTTGGAGGAAGCATACGATTGACTGAATTGTTATTATATTATATGCAAATTTATAAAGATAGAAAACCCTGACACAACAACTGACAGCCCAGTGTGTCACAACAATAAAAACACAACAGTTTCTTTTATTCATGATGCCTGCATACATACAGTTTGTACAGTATATATCAGTAGACATTTAGCTTCAAGTTTCATTGACTCTTGCTTTGAATGTTAATAAATGGTATGGATACAAAATAAAACAAACATGACAACAATTAGTTTACAGGATGGGCAGGAAATGAGAAATCCGCCTCTGAGCTGAGCTACATCATTTCCTTGTCTACCACAATAAAATGATGTTGCTGTGAAGAGTCTGAAGCAGCACCGGTGCCTTTGTTTGAAAGTATTTGTTATGAAGAACTCATACAGTAACTGTAGGAAACACCTCAGTGTGGGTTGTGGGTGTGTGTGTGTACATTTTACTTAAAAATGTCATGAATCAGATGTATTTCAAACTGTCTGTAAAGGTAAAGAGGAAAGGTTGGAGGATAATTCCCAACACATGTATCGCTTAAAAGGAATTTGTTTTTTGTTCAGTGAGAGCAAGATAAGCATTGAGCATTCATTCATTCATCTTCTACCGCTTCTTCCCCGTAGGGGTTGCGGGCGTGCTGGAGCCTATCCCAGCTGGCTATGGGCGAGAGGCAGGGTACACCCTGGATAGATCGCCAGTCTGTCGCAGGGCCACACATATAGACGCACAACCAGTCACACACACACACTCACACCTACGGGCAATTTAGAGTTTTCCAATCAGGCTAACTGCATGTCTTTGGACTGTGGGAGGAAGCGGGAGAGAACCCACACAGACACGGGGAGAACATGCAGACTCCAGACAGAAAGGCCACCGGTCATCTCAGGGAATCGAGCATTGAGCAGTGATTCTTAAAAAGCAATTAATGATAACGTTAACTGAAACTGGTCTACAAGCCTTAAACTCTTTTGTAGCTAAATTGAGCTCAAAATGTAACAGAAATATATATGTATAAATGTATGTATAAAAATGCACCATATACTGTGTAGGCATGAGCCTGTATACTGCAGATATGTGCAGTCGACAATATTTTAGGTTTCTGAAAATGGAAAAAATGGAAGTTGTAGGCAATTCAGGGCTAACAAGAGATCACAGACTACAGCTTGAAGCATTTTGACATTTTACGACCAAATATGTCCTGTAATGCTGAGCAGATTGACTCCATCTGCTTCATTTATGCTCCACTATCAAAAGCTCAGCCACCATCTCACTGGCTGTGACCAGTTATGTAACTCGGGGCAGGGCATTTGTAAATTATTTCTTTTTTTCTAATACTTAAACAATAAAAAATAATAATATAGAGGTTATTATATTCCAAATTGGAGTTTCCCAAATGTGCCACAGTGTGCCGTGCTGTCTTCTGGCTGCCTCACGTTTGAAAATTAAAAACAAATATTCCAGTCCCTGTGTTGTCAGAAGGTTTTGATATTGCTCATTGCTGTATTGCTCAGGTCCAATTTATTGGTTATACCAGAGGGATTAGTGGTCCCAGCAGAGTCCTTGCCGCTGCACAGATTCACTCCCTTAAAGAACACAGGCTGTTCTTTTTAAATCTAACTAGAGCTGTCACTTTTTACCATCTTCACCATCAGCCCAAAATGT
The DNA here is from genome assembly GCA_030770545.1 of Macropodus opercularis. Lineage (NCBI taxonomy): Eukaryota > Metazoa > Chordata > Actinopteri > Anabantiformes > Osphronemidae > Macropodus > Macropodus opercularis. Next base: position 7,113,218 of record CM061109.1, read on the forward strand.
CCTGCTTTCATACGGTTTATGCTTGCTTATAATGAATATATACTAATGTAGTCCTGTTACTGCCTCGGTTTGCAGAAAACCTCCGCTTGAAGCTGTGCTGTTTGTACATCACTGGTCTGTTGCAGACCTAAACTTTATTGGTCTCTCTCTTGTAACCATCAAGTAAGTCAGTTCAGACAACATATACTTCACAACGTTGCTGACACGGCTGAAAGAACGGACCCTCGCATTAAAGTGGAAGACATATCGAGGCTAGTTTCAGCTCCAAAGCTTGGCATCTCGTATTCGCCAGGTGTGTGGAGGTTGACGGGTAGCTCATCATTAGTATCAACATTTACAGTGATTAGAGGGTGTAATTCCTCATTAGGGTTCAGCAAGTGACAGCCAGTCTAATTGGCAGCTTCTCTTGAACAGCACCCTGTAAACTGCTGCTCGTATCAATTACATGAGAGTGGACATGACTTCAAAGAGCTGCCAAGCGGATGGGAAAAAACGAAGAGTCGGCTTTCTTTCCCGGGCAGAACCATGGTGTAATTGGGGATGTGAGAAGGAGGTGGGAGAACTACTGTGTTGTTTCATGTCTGGTTGAAAATTTCTCAAAGTAAGTATTTTCAACCCTTCTGACTTTAATGCTGACATTTTCTGGTGTTGCCTTGAACAAGAGAATACGTTTCCAACATTGTCTTCAAAATTATAAAAGCCAGAGAAAATCTTTTATTTTCTGGCAAAACATGTCCAGATCATATGCTCCTTATTCCAGACTTGTCTGAGCCTCTATGAATATTTCACTTTCACAGAATCTCGCTTTAACCCATGTTCAGAGGCTACATGTGACTCACTGCATAAAAACTAGTTCTAGTACTAGTGTGAGGACTTTTTTTTTTATTCTCATTTTTGGGAACATCTTCAATCTTTTAATTCCATCAGATTTTGGGCTATGTCTCAAAACAAAAAGACAGAAAAGATGACATTCATATTTAACCAGGATCAGTACAGCCATTTGATGCATGTACCCAGAATGCACCTACAGTACAATGGTGACTTTGAACAAATGGACTTTATATGATTTTTGAAAACTGCGTATGACATATATATCCTAGAGAGTCATCTAATGAATCATCTCAAAAGCCAGCGTTCCTTCAAAAATTAGGGAAAACAACTGATCATATTCTATATTTTTAGTTATTGTCAACAAATTTCATTCATTTCTATCAATATATCAATAATAACTGGGTTAATATAACAAATATTATCAAATGTATCTTTTTAGTCACAGGTTTCATATTTACACATATACATGTGTATATATACATATATATGTTAGTCTTGTCTCTATATTTTTGGCTTTGGTTTTTTCATGGGATGTTGAGGGGGGAAAAAAACATTGATTCCAAGCCTTATGTTTTAAGAGAGACAGATGGAGACTTAAAACAAGATGACTTACTCAGCTCATCTTGCTTTTTCTCTTCCTTGACAGCAAACATGTTTCACACTTTGGCAATGAGGCTTCTACTCTTGGTGTTTATAATTATTCTCAGTGTGTGGCGGCACTCAAAAAAAAGGGGGGGTGGGGGGGGTTGTTGAAACACATGGTTTACCGTATGTCATATAAAAACTTCATAGTGTCATTTTTTTTAACAGAGGTTGTTGGAGTTGCAGCTGTGGGAAATAGTTGACAGAGAATACTTTTTCTCCATCTGTCAAAAGCATGTTTTATGTATGACAGAGCATACTGTATATGCATGTACGGTAGGATAGCTGTGACGTGCCCTAGCCTGTTAGTCTCGCTCTCTGTCTGAGCGTTGGCTCTCCCTCCCGTGATGCAAATCTCCTGCAGCCAGGCCTCGTCAGGGATACCTTTTGCCGGTTCTACCTCCACTGGGTGGACCACTAATCACAACCCACCGACGGCTACAAAAGATGTCTGGGGAGCAGGGTCCTACCCACCATGGTGTCCATTTTGTTTCGGACGCTGTCTCAAATAAAAAGTGCGTAAATCTGTTGAGTTTTGTGTTGAACATCTTTTTTGTTTCATCCATATTAAACTTATTTTCATTGCTTTGCAACTCTTACAGTATGTTGCTTCCTTTGCTCCTAGACCTGGGGAGCATAACCTGGACACAGTTTCCTTCTCCATTCCCTCCGTTTGCTCTTACCTCACTCAGTGTTGTCTGTTACTGCTGAGTAATGATTCTGGTGACTTCCTCTGTGTGTGTATAAGTGCTTATTATATTTGTCTGACCACAGAATCCACTGCAATGCTTCTTAGTCTCTGGTATAAACACCCGCAGACTGTTGTACCTCATTGGCAAACAGATGGCAAGTCATTTTGCTAAACAATGAACCATGGGCTACACACACACTGCAGTGATCTGCAGGCTGTTGCACGAGCTTTGCAGCTAGTGAACAACTGTAGTTAAGATATTTCTTGACAGTCTCTGCTTCAACTAATGGAGGGGCAACTAATGAAATAAATTATGAAAATGAAATAGCAATACCACAAGCACATCTTCTAGTCATGTAGTACAGCCTGAAGTTTTAAATGACTAGTGAGAATTTCTAAATTTATAGTATAACTGGTGCTTTGGTCTCTTTTTTTCCAGAGCTTTTTTATTTTGCTACAAACTGTCCTTCTGTAGTTGAAGGGATCCAGTTATTTAAAAAAATAGTTTGTCAGTTCACTTCATCAGAAAGGATAGAAGCATTATCACAACCATTCATGTTCCAAAAAAGTCAAAGCCTTTATTGATGACCACAGGTGGAGAAACGGCTGATGTCACAACTAAAATAAAACCCCAAACCGTGGAGGAGGAGAAGGGTGGTGGCGAGTGTCGCCAAATACAACAAATGTTACTCTTATGGTCAACAGGGACAGGTAAATCATGGCAAGGTCCAGGGTTTGTGTTGGGAAGAAAAACTGCTTCAAAGCTTTCTGCTTTATTTTGAAGCTACTGAGATGGTGAGACATACAGTACAGCAGCCTATTTTAAGGGTGTCTAGCCTTTCACTATAACACGATGTCATGGGAAAGAAGATTATAACTCTTAAGGTTTTTAATGTCAGCAGCAATATTCTCAATGTTGGCTCAGCATCTTCAGCACAGATGAAATAGAATCCATCTCTGTCTGCTTGTCGCATAATTAAAGTTACTATGTGGAAAATACTACTTCTACAGTAATTGGTCCAGAGTGGTTTGTTGGGCTTCAGACTCTGTTGGGGATATTGTTATTGTTTAACATATAGCTGTGTTTCTACTGTTGAACTAACCAACTTTGTGCTGGAAACATCATTCCGTCACAGGCAGGTTCACACCCAGGACAATGTTACTATGGCAACACTGGCAATAATATGCTAGGATAGCATTCTTTTTCATATAAAAAAATGTCAAAAAAATAGACCAACATGCCTTTGGTAATTACTGCTATATTTAATTTTAATACATTCATTATCATTGTGCGTGTTAGCTGCTGCTTTTCTTAGCCACTGGCTTTACTGCTGTGGAACGTAACAGCAAGTTTAATTGTATTGTATAAAGCTTTGTACCAACAATAGGCTTTCATTTTAAACACTAACAATTTAGTCAAAAGCAAACAATGGCCCCTTAAGGAAGGACTCAATAGTGCAGACAATTTTGGGCATGGTAGATTTGAAATAAAGTAATTGTGGCATAGGCAGATGTCTTGTTGAGTTCCCCAGGGGCCTGTTTCAGACTCACTTCTTTTTAAGTTCTTTTGATGATCTATGTCAGCCTTGGAGCTTGTTGTTCACAGTCCTAATCAAATGACTTGCGTTACCTTGGCATCACTCAAACAGTCCCTACTAGAGTTTTTAGAAGACTCATCTTTGTTTTTCTCTTGGGTTTTCTTTGTTTATTGCTGTGGTTTTCTACTCAGGATCCTGAATAGGAGGTGAAATTCTTTCACATAATTTAGTCAGCATCACGAATGGGTGCTAGAGGGCTCTCTTGATTGAAAAACAATTGAATGGGAGGCAGGGAATAATTCAAGTGGACAGAAGCACAGAAAAAAAACTCCGGCAAACAAAATTACTCATAGTTTAATTGTAGTTAAACAGAACAATGATGACAGTCTCTGGCGACACGCAGCTGGACAGAATTGCAGTATCCTGGTATTTTTAAAGCATATTCAGATTCTGAAGACGAGCCAGTGCAGCTGCCTCGTTGTATGTGCTGTCACCTGCCTGTCATCCGGAGAGAGCCAGCGGCTGGCACTTCCACCAGTGTGGCAGTGTGGGCATGATGGGTTACAGTTGCTATGACACCAAGACAGTGTGTCTGTGTGTGTGTGTGTATTTGCAAATGTGTGAGTATCGCTGCATGTGTGGATCCTCCCTCACATTCCCCCTGGCACATCACACTGAGCTTTCAAATGTTCAAATCAAAATTTCAAATTTAGATCCAATCTTAATATGACTCACAAGACTACATAGAGTACAATGACCTTAATTTATATGCATTTCTGAAGCAAGGATATAATGCTGCATTCCATGGATTATTTCTATGTCTGTATTTTGTATGTACAACTGTCATCTCACAAGCTGTCATGACAAGCAGCAATGTAGCACCTGCAAGTGACATTTTTCAGGCATATCTTCAGGAGAGTGGGTGTTGGATGCCAGCAGTACTTCTCTCCACTGACCCCCCTACATTACTACAGATTTCAAAACCTTCTGGCCACATCTCTACGTGCAGCAAGTGATTGGCAGGGAGCCAAGGCACATTGAAATTGTGTTAGTCTTAGCAAATTGCCTGGAGTGAGGCTGCATGGCAATAACTGTTTAATCAAGACATCTGCCTCCCTCTTTCCTCCTCCATCTCTTTAGCACAGCCTTTCATTCTTGTCTATTCCTGCTCACAGGCTTTCCATCAGCCTCTTCGCTCTCTCGCAGCCAACTTGTCATTGTCAGGTGGGTGTTTTAGTTTTGGCCAACTCTGGGCGTTGAATTGCAGAGAGTAAAAGTGTCTGGTAAGTCTAAAATGAGCGTGAAGCTACAGTATGAAAAGTAAACCAGAACTTACAATGTTTTTTATCTAGGTGATGTAATCTGTAAGTTTATTTTAATACAAAACTCTACCTGTGCAATCTGAGAGTAGTTAGAAATGACAGCTTTGGATTTTTTAATTTAATTTTTGTTTTACCTTTTAACAGGCAAGTCAGTAGTACTTTCTGGAGAAGGTCCACCTTTCTTTGAAACAACTACCAGAGGTCAGTAAATGATGTCATTCTACATACCTTTACTTCATTCTGACCTTTTCCCGGATGCTGAGCTTGTGCTTTGCTGGTCCACCCCATAAAAACAATATATTTAGTGATGCAAACATATCACAGGGAAAGTTCTCACGTGGAAATATGTGATTTATAGTATCAAGATCTCGGTTTATCTCTGTAACATTCTTGAACATAACAAAATTTGTTAGAGCATAAACTGTAAATTCAATATTAACATGTTTATTTTAGATGGACTTTACCCAGAATGTGTCCATGCAGCCTGCGTAATAACCTTTAAGTTTGTCATACCTCTGGTTTGTACTTGTGCATTGTTGGACTCATCAAACTCTTCATCTGACTTTGGGACTTTAGTCTAATTAATGTTGATGAAGAAATGCACTTTGGTGAGTTTTTGTCATTAAGACAAAACAAAATGTTAGATGGTAAAAAAAAAAGGTTGGTAAAGGACAGCAGTCAATGAGATAATAACAGAGGGCAATAGAACAACATTTTAAATTGATTACACCTACTGTATCTCATACTACAGTACAGGTAGTCATACATCTTCTTGTATTTTTTTTGCCTTTACATTATTTCCTAAATACACAGTAGCATAGCTTTTGCTATTTAATAATACAACACTGAATTAAATGAATTGGACAGGAGACTGTGATCCATGTGCCTGTGATGAATTCCAGCAATCTACTGTCTCCCAGCTCATAACTGTCACAGCCTGGTGTTTTTTTTTTTTTTTTTTGCAAGGTGATCATCAAGGGAAATGGGCCTTTAGGTGTAAGTGTGTACAGCACTTCATTGTGTGCTGCTGCCTTTAGATGATTACTGTAGACACAGCTGTCTACAACAAGGACTTTAAAAATAAATCCTCATATGCCCGTGCCGCATTGTTATTACTTCACACTGGGTGACTATTTTGTGAATTTCAAAAAATATAAACATAGTTTACTTTCATTAAAAGCCTCACATGTTATTAATGAGCACTCATTCATTATCTAAACCACTTTTCCTTTTAAAGATCGTGGGAGTGCCAATCCCAGCTGTCAGGTTTTAGGCAGCTTATCAGGGCGAACACATAAAAACAGACATCCACACACACACACACACCTCATTTATAACTTTACTGTAATTCTTTGGGCTGTGTGAAGAAACACGTAGAAAATACCTGTAGAAAATCCACACATATACAGAGAAAACATACAGACATGGCTGACGATACCTATCTGCTGCCCTAATAACAACAACAATAGACTAATTCTATATACTGTAGCTTGCACAAACAACGTAGTGAGTCGATTAATTAAATGCATATATATGTTTGCATGGTATTTTATAGTAGTGGTGTCTTGTAACTAGGTGAGTGGGTTCAAGTGAGGAAACTTATACTAACATATCAATATCACTTCAGTCTATGCTTTTATTACTGTACATGTTCAAAAAACAAAAAGAAGAGAAACATTATTCCCACTAGAATAACCTAACTGGATTATCGATCTAGCTATAAATTAAACAGCGCTGATAGCTTTGATACTCCAGCCCCAGGTTCAACACCATGAATAGCTCTGACAGCTGCTTGTTAAGTATTAATCATCAAATCAATAATTCTTTGCTAACATATACATGCGTTTAATTACATGGATTAACGTTATTATTAGTTCATTTTCTAACTTTATAACCAAAGGCAAATTAAAGTTGTGGTTAACAATACCTTTAACATTTCCAGTTACCACACTCTCTTCTTTAATTAAACTAATTTAACAAATTATTCATTTGTAAAATATTTTGTTAAAAAATCTAATCATAACCAAGATCTTATTAAATACAAGAAAAGTGTTCCTATCACATCCAGTAGCTTACTTGTTAAAGGGAATCAAACCAGAATACTGCAGTACTGGCATGATAAGGTGCCGTGTGGCAAATTGTCTCCTCGTGTTTCTTTCGTCTTTACTTCGCTTAAGCTGATAAGATAATTGGTTTAAGCTGATCTCTTTTATCTCAGTTCTAGTCTATCAAACAAGTAGAAAATGGATTCGGAGATTCAAAGTCCCGTCTGGACATTTTGAAGGCTTTGAACCGCCTCAAGGAGCAACTCGGTAGTTTTAAGTCTTCTTGATGACGGCCAGCAGGATTCAGTGTGGATTTACTTACTTACTTGACACGTGGCCCTTGATGAGATTCGACCACAAGTTACTGGCAAGTGCAGTGGATTAGTGACAAACTGTGTCATGCTCATTGTAGTGGAGAAAGGTGTGAGACAGCTACTGTAATTTGTACATTTGAAACATGAGCTTATTGTTTATATGTGACTACAGTCTATTTGCAGTAAAAACCTGACTGTAGCTAATTTAAAGACATCATTAATGATGTTACAAACCAGGATTACACCAAGCTTTAAACTAAGGCTTAAGAAAGAAGCCGACAGTTGGTCTGTCAGCTATAGTACAGAACAAAACTAAAGTAGCAACTGAATTTATTTATTAACTCCGAATCAAGGTAGGCAAAGTATCACAGCAAAACATGAAGACTTGCAAAGTAACAAAGTAACTTCCAGAGCACAAAACGACTGCTGGGCAGGAAAAGCTAGGAATTACAGAAAACGAACCAAAAATCACAGCACCAGGGAACAGGTGCAAGCGAGAACGGCCAACTAAAGTAACACCCCATAACCAACCGACAAAGGCAACACCAAGACTGACAAAATAAAACACTCGGGTGAAAATGATCGACCTAATCACGGTGGGAAAGACTGAATAAAAACCAATGGCGCCTCAGGAGGTCGGAGGGCCGAACTGTAACAAATTATGCCATGTAAAAATTCTAAACAACCAAATTAGTGAAGTGAACACATGTTAAGTATTACCCAGGTAATGTTTAGCATCTGTCTTGCTGCGTGCATTAGTCCTTGCACCACCAACTCCTTACATAAGTTTGAAGTTTGTTCCAGTTTCATTATTCAGTAAAGTTACATTCTTTGCTGTTTTACTTCACTGCTTGTTGTTGTACTGCACAAAATACCATCTCAACCCTCTGGGGTTCGGTAGCTAATCAACTTTTCTAACTCTAGCTTTAATGGTAGGTGTTATAAATATTTATGAAGTAATACTTCACATTCCTAATCAAATCAGTGTACACTACAGAGAGCATTGGATGTGGTTTGTGCATAATCTGTTTGCACACATTTTACTTTTAGACACTAACTTTGCTTGAATCAAATATTTAACGGATGTGTGCGGGGGGTTACACTGCGATAGATGTCGTCCTTTGGTAAACATAGAATAAAGGTTAGCGTTACATTATTCAAAGCATCTCTATTCTTTTCTTTTAATGGTTAGATCCAAGGTTGTTTATGTATTTCATTTAGTATCTCACATTCCCTTCCTGGCAACAATGTGTATCAGCAACAGCGTTAAAACTGGTCACATGTGTATACGCTGTTGTTTTGTTTGTTTGTTTGTTTTTTGTTTCACCCCACAATCAACCCACAGTCACCCTCACATTTTGGCAGTGAAATCTGCACCTCGTGAGACATACGCATGTGATGCAGCTGATATAAGTGTGTCTTTCTTTGCTGTCCTACCCAAAACAGATGAAAACACAAAGTTGGGCAATTCAGACATTTTCTTTTCATGTGATGTGTGCAGGCTGATTGTAAACCATCAGTGACATCTTTACTCGCAACATGAACCTCTGTTTTGTTTTGTTTTTGTCCTAAAGAGAAGAGTTATAAAAGGAACCGATTCTGCAGGGTGATTCTTAACTTGTATTTCATCACTTGTGAAAACACTTTCAGACCGCGTACTTTCGGGCAACTGAAACAACCTGTGCCAGTCACTGTAGACTCAACACTTTTGGACCATGCCAACAAGGCTCTCTCTCATCAGCACACTCTGACACAAGCAAAGCCCTGGGTAGTCGGTTTTCTGCCAAGCATGCAACATGAGTGTCATTTTTACAATGCGACTTGACATCACAGTCCCAGCGCAACACTGCAATTTGTGTGATAAAGGCGGTCTGTGCTGCTCTGGAAGGGAGAGGGCAGACAAACAATAAGGACCCTGCTCTGCTACTTCCATTCAGCTTGAAAGTTTGTTAAATTTAGTTTAAACACCCTGGGAAGGTGACAGGTTGCTTTCCATCCCCTGTAATGAAGTGTGTGTGTGTGTGTGTGTGTGTGGGGGGGGGGGGGGGGGGGGGGGGTGCTTTTTGCCAGAACGGAGAGCAATTTTAGTCAGGCTCAAGTCTCTCAGCAGGTTTTTTGAATTGCATTGTTCTGTCTGCTTCCTGTTGAATCCCAGGAATGAGGCTTACACAGGTAAAGTCATACACCAGGCTATTTAACGAGCTTTAACTCTCAACAGTATAACAAACACAGCTGATGTCATATTCAGTCTGCAAAAGTACAAGTACAGTAAGTTTATTTGCAGCACAGCCCGGTCACATCTTTACTAAACTATGTAAGGTGCATTAAACTATTGATAAATACACAAATGTATTTATCAAGATAAGCCGAAGAATGGAGCCTTGACAAACTTCAAGTGCTGCGTGTTCTTCTAATATCCTTTTGTGTTAATTCATCACAGGTTCACTCAGCCTTAAGTCCTCCCACCGATGTGGTGTTGAGGGCATGAAATGCAGCACAGAGCTCCATTAGATTGATGTTATTCAAGCCCTTAACAGTCTCAAAGCTGTTTGTTTTTTGTTTTTGTTTTGTTTTTTTTCAGGTCCAACAAGGTTTCTGTGTTCAAGTAGATACAGTATCTTAAAAACGCTTTAAGTCAGGGAGTACTTGTAGTAGGTTTGCGAAAAGCAATTATGAATATTTTAAGCATTCTAAACAAACTAAATAATTATTGTGCAGTAAAACAGGTAATCTACTGTACAAGGAATGATGTTTAGGACGGTATTTAATTATTAATATTTCAGTAAAAGTAGTCAATTTTTTTCCCAGTCAAACGGTTCAATAAAAACATGCTTAAGTCAGCCTTTTCATGCTCCTCCACATTTCAGAGTCAATATATAGAAACATAACTTGCTGAAATTGCTTTAAACATTTGCACATAACATAAATCTAGACATGACAATGATGTCAGTATGCCAATATGCAAAGATTGTTTGGTATAATAATCATTTTATGGATACTCTGCAGTAAGTGCTGTACAGAAGTGACCAGACTTTCAGTGCATCAACGGACATTATAACTAAATTCATAAATGTAATGTCTAACAAACAGTATTAAGCAAGAAAGATTTTATACAAATTAATACATTTTAAAAGCTCCAGGTCTTTGTGTAGGTGTGTGTTTATATTTGCGTAATAAGCCCAAACTGACAAAAATCTGAATATTGAGAACTGAGTGACATCGTTTCCAGTCATATCTGAATCAATAGGAACCTTTGTATCAAAGTGACACCTGGAGACAGTGGGTGGGGGACATTGTATTGGCACAACTCCAGAACAGATGAGCAGCTGATAGGAGGTGCTGGATTTTCCTATTAGTATTCTTTGCTCAGATAATGTTCCTTGCCTCTTCCATCAATTTGAGGTGTGGGTAACATGCGTGGCACTGATCCAGGTCTCTATAGCAGCAAAGCTGGCACAGAAATAGAAATATTGACTCTGTAATTTAAATTGTGGCGTTTCATGCCAACCGTGATTGCATGCTAAACACTGATAAATAAATAACGATGTCATCAAACAAATACAATACAAAACCATCCAGACTGAGAACACAGACATGGTGGAAAAGCCTACAGGGATATGTGTACATATGATCGTCAAGTGGCAGCTGTTCGAACAGCCATGTGACCTGATTTAATTTTTATTGAGCACATTGTGTGTGAAAAACCAAATCAAAGTCATTTTTATGCAGTTTCCACAGGATACAACTCATAGACTTTAAATGAAAAAATATGTTCAATATAAGCATGGTAATCTTTAGAAAAAAAAAAGTTCTAATATTGTTACATGTACCCTCGCGAGGACAAAGTGCTGAAAAATGAGAGAGTGTCTTCAAGCAACTTTTAAAGAAATGCATTTCCCACACTCCCTAAGTGTTTTCTGGCTGGCGAAATCTGCGGACCTACTTAAATTTTCAAACTGATCGCAGAAAACATAATTTAATATGTTTTATGATCAAATAATTAAAATTATTTTATGAATGTAGTGCTGAGAACCAACATGCATGTTGAGTGGGTATAGGAATGCATTCACAGAGATAATATTAACTTTCAGCACACAACATACTAGAAAACATTACAGAACATTAACACTGTGTGCCTAAAATAATCAAAATCAACATTTTTCTCTGTTAAATCAGAGACACAATTTTCCCCCAACCTTAATTAAGCTCTGTGGCATTCTACCATAGGTCACAATTGCTGCACTCAAATAAACTGGACGTTGCAGTGCAAGACTGGACATCTTGATTAATAACACATTTGCTGTTGAATGTATTATAACACAAATGACACTAAAAACGCAAGGCATATGTTGCAAAAACTTATTTGCATTGCACTTGTGTTTTGTAGAAATACCATTTTTCAATTGTTGCACAGAGCTGGAGCACAGAAATAACGTTTGCTTTCATTTAACGTTTTAGCAATTTCTTCACTCAGATGTCTTAGGGGAACAAAAGTCAGTATTTGTTTGTTTTGTTTTGTTTTGTTTTTTTCAGACATTGCATATGAATAGTTCACAGCTTGTAGCTTGGTGACCTGACACGTTAACTTATGCCATACATGACAAATTGGACATGGATTACCATATCCATAAAAAATCCACCATAAAACCATCAGGACAAATCACAGACTGGGCCTGAAAACAGCTGGTTGAACCATTATTTAACACCACCTTCAACACAAACTGTAGCATTTTCCTGTTATTGAGTTGAAGGTTAGTATATGTCACCTAAATTTAACCTGCAAGAAGTATTTAGGTATAAGTGGACGCGCTGATCCTGCTTTATTCAAATAGTATCGCAGCTCATACTTCAACAAGTAAAGACGGATTTCTCGGGCTAAAACTCTAAAACGCTACGGAAGTGTGGCATCCAAAGTCTTTCCCTCCAGCATCAAAATCACACACTTGTAGCCACTGGATTTTTCATAAAGGACACTGCCATTGTGGCTCCTCCATCCTCGACCCATTTAGCGCGTTCATAAGTTATTTACTGACAAGGTCAACCCCTTTTGAAGCTCGCTGTCCCTAGGCATGCACACTGGAATCCACATGCACACAGAACGCCCTGATGTGCATGTGCCTTCTTATTACACTTCCCAAAATAGCATCTGCATTTACTTATTGATGAGACGAAGCTCACTTATTGGTGTCAGATGTTTTCAATCACATCAAGGAGGCAAACTGATGCAATGTGTCACTTTTTCAGAAGAAGTAATCAATGTCATTTTTGTGTCACTATTAACATGCATACACCAGAAAAGTTCATTGTTTAAAGCATTTAAATGTAAACCAAACAATATTATAGTACATCATTTATAGCTTCTCTATAACTTCTGCTCTCATTTTAATTGATCCATTTCTTTACAGTTGGCAGAATGCCATGAGTTTTCTTCTGTTATGTGTCTGCCTTTTACACACATGGTGTAACCACTGCGATCATGTTCCGGACTCAGTGCTGCCTGAATGCCTCCACCAAGGCCAAAATTGTTTTGCCAACATGTTGCTCATGCTGCAGTTTGCTTGCATACAGTGTGGAGACGATGCTCAAATTCAGTCACGGTGTTACAGTAAGTAAACACTTCATGGTCGTCACACCGCTTTATGTGGCAGCTTCGTGGTCAGGCAACACCATTTCTATACATTTGCAGTGTAAAACATCCCCATGCCTGGTACACTTGTAAATTGGCTCCCACATGTAACTCCAAGCAAGAGGTTTCGCTCATTGAAAGCTCTCTCAGGGATCCCACTGGCATCCTCAGAGTGTCAATGTCTTTTTGCATCATGCTCAAAAGGGACCGCAGGCACCCTGGGAAGTGTAGCAGAATGTTTGTGTCAGTGCCTTAAAGTAATCCATGCAGCTTCGTTAGCTTTCTAGCCGCCTCGGTGCACTTGAAATCCTCCAGGCCACACAGTTAATCAGTACGTCAGTAACAGCAACTTGACCCTCACTATGGGCCTTCTCATGCTGCTTTTATCTTCACACCCTGGACATGTTAAAAAAAATATTTTTATATAGGATCATGTTTTTTTTAATTTGGATATCAGTAATTGTGAGATTAACAAGTTCTGACTTCCCTTAGTTCAGCATTTCCGCCTAATTGGTAAAAATAACATAATAAGTTGATAAGGTGACAATGGGCTCAGCAGTGTGCCACAGCATTCACAGAATTATTTCCCCACTCAGTGTCAGTGCTGCAGCACCCCCACTTTCAGCTAGTGTTTCCCCTGCCAGTCTAATATAAATTATTTTACTGTCAACGCCTGAGATTTTCAGCGTGTTTATCCAACCGTCGTTGCCATCACAGTCTGCGTGTATTATTTTCTGCACTCTTATTACGGTCTTCCCCCTGTTTTTGCTTGCAAGTACAGAGACTACGTGTGAGCACACGAGAACAATGTAGCTGACAAAAATCTACGCGAGCTTGGTGTTTACTGTGATGGATCTGGTGACGGAGTTTCATTATAAGTGTTAATTAATTAAACGATCAGCTTCTTACAATAAGTAAACATCACATATAAAGTATGAAACTTTACAGAGGATAGAGTTGGGAGTTTATCACTTTCACATTTGCCCATAATTTCAAACATAAATTTATGTTAAAATAAAAGATATAATAGATTAATAGAAAATAGACAAGGGCAGCTTTATTGTGAAGGTTACAGCCCAACAATAGAATTCTCAGATAAATCTAAGCCTGCAGAGCTGAAGGTTGTATTTACTTACAGAACAATCAGCATTTGTTTTTGAATTGACAACATCTGTGAACTTAAATTGTTAATTAAAATAACTGCTGTTCAGAGATCAAGAGAAGTAGATCACCAAGAAAAGAGAACTGACTTCCGCACTACAACAAAGGCTGCTCTGTGTTTCAAACAATCATGTTTTTTGTCCAACATTAGATTACAGTCACATCTTTGCCATCGCTGCCGCAGCAGTAGAGGAGATTGCATCTGTCTTGCTGCCCGTCTCTGTCCGGGAGGGATTTGATACAATTGAACATTCTGAACATGAGTCTATTTTGTTTTCTCCTGTGGGTATCGTGACCCCGCACGGCCAATTTAAAAGAAGCACTTCTGCTGCGAGAACTACGGCCAAAAGGTCCGTGCTAATTTCAGCTGTGAGTGAGGAAATGCTGATGGCACACTGTATTTATTCCAAACCTCTCTGCCCTATTGGCCTCAGCATCGGAATGCAAATGAAGGGTGGAGGATTGTGAATGTTGACAGGGTGCCCGGTAAGTATTTAAATTACAGGAGCATGAAGGCATAATCAGACCTAAATTATGATGGGAGCGTGGGTGTGCTGGAACGCCAAATCACAAAACAGTCACACATACCTCTTTGTGATACACAAAATCAATATGTAGTCTACTGCCCACTCACAATGCGCTGAATTCAGAGTAAGGGCAGCTTCTGACAATGACAAAGTGAGGTAATTAAGTGTTTTTCCTCGTCGGTTGTACAGATTTTTACTCAGACGGGAAGCAGGAAACATGTTGGAAGAGGATGACATCTTGACTGCAGGTAGATTAGCATTTCAATGCAATTTAACTGTATTAAATTAAGCCAGGAAGACCGACATTAACATGTGACCTCTAAGTACAGTGTGTTACATTAAGTTACATCTGTCTCTCTCTCTCTGTTGCATCACGGTAAAGCCAACTCGCGTGTCCACAGACGGAGAAAAACTGTTTATCCAAGTAAATTTGTATAATTGAAACGAATAAAGAACGCTGAGCAAACTGTACATCAATGAGGCTCCCAGAAGCAGCTTGTAAATTCCTTAGGCAAAAATTACAAACCCTGTTAATTGGGCTGTATAAACTCAAAACAGCCAATTCCCAAAGGGCACTCACATTATACATCACTAATTAAAGTCGCACTATACCGTACATGTTTGCAGTGTGAGCGTGCACAATGACAAGTCCTCAAACAAGATGCCTATTAGAGTGTGTAATATTAAAACATGGCTTGGTCCCTAACTGTTGAAATAGATCATAGGTGACTGTGTAACTATGTAGAGTCGATCACATAATTAAATAATATCATTTAGGTTATACCTTTATGTACAGTGAGGTGTGACGAGCATTAACTACAGAATAAAGCTGATAGTCTCTGGGTAATTCTGTCAATTAATTTGTCATCTTTAGGTAAGTACAACTCTGCTACGGCATTAGTGGAGCTCAAGTGAAGCAAAGGAGTTGACAGAGACAGCATAACTGCTCTGCCTCTAAATTACTTAAACAAACTTCCTGGCATTGAGTGTAATTGTGACAAATGGCAACCACTCTGGAGTTAAAGTGGCTCATACTGAGGACATTAAGTGGAGACCCTGGTCTGTCGCATGCTGTACGTCCTTGAGAGAGAGAAAGAGAGAGAAAAAAAACCTAACTTTAAAAAAGAAGTTGTTTTAAAAAGCACGTAATGATTTCAGGTCCCAGGAGGCCTTGCTGTGATTGAAATCTGTTATCGCACTTTGTGCTCCAAAGGTGACGGAAATATCTCCACTACAGATGGCAGACCTGGACAACTTCTTATTCCAAAGGCTGTGTTGAAAAGAATTGAATCCTGGCTGTGGTCAGTAAGGTCACATGCAGCAGTCTTAGCCTGTGTGTGTGTGTGTGTGTCTGATTTCTACTCATATATTGATGATGATGTATTTATACTATCCAGGGAAGCTTGACCCCTGTCTACCTGTCCACCAGCAGCATACCTGAGGATGCAGCAGACAGAAATATTCTATTATTTTTCAAATTTGACTTTTTGATACTTGATCATAATGATGTCATAAAAAATAATTACTGAGCATAACGGCAAATTCTAAAGAAATTGATACTGTACCTGTGATGTGGTGGCAGAGAGGGGAATACTATTATGTTCAATAAATTATTCAATACTGATACATTTTATTCTCAATCAAGTCTCTCTGCGTTCAGTGAATAAGTCTGTGTGCCTGCAGTGTAAATCCCCATTTGACATAGCTAATTCTCTTGTCTAATGCAAGAACTAAACATGCTGTTCTCTCTTCCTCTGCCACACTTGCATTGGTAATTGAAAAGCTGATGCGGGCTTCAAGCATGAGACGGGATATCCTCCCAACTCTGATCCACACACCATCCTCTACACTAAAAATAAAAATGACTTTCTGAATTGGCGTTAAATGTTTCCAGTGAACCTAAGGCAATAACATTCCGATATTGGTGCAATTTGACAAAACCCATCACAACCCGTGCTCCATCACTTCTATGGGGTCATACAGTAAATGTCACATATACTTCAATGACACTGAAATCACTGATGCACTGTTCTTTGTTTTCTGCCACCTCAGACATGCACATCAGCAGCACGCTCTTTAAATTTTGTGCCCTGAAACACCTTGAACGTTTGTACTGTATATATATCCCATATTTCCACCTGTTGATTATATCAACCATCCTATTTGTAGCAGTATTGTGGGATCGGACTAGTTGGGTAAGGCCACCCTTGAAAACAATTTGAACAAAGTTAAAGTTTTTAACTTAAACCATCAGTAGCTGGCTGTGGCGGTGCCCAATAATTGTAAACAGTGGTACTGTATGTACTCTTTAAATGCACCTTTCATTCATTCATCTTCTTCCGCTTTATCCGGGGCCGGGTCGCGGGAGTAGCAGTCTAAGCAAAGAGCCCCATACTTCCCTCTCCCTGGACATTTCCTCTAGCTCTTCCGGGGGGACCCCAAGGCCTTCCCAGGCCAACCGGGGCCTCCTCCCCGTCGGACATGCCCGGAATACCTCCCCAGGGAGGCGTCCAGGAGGCATTCTACATAGATGTCCAAGACACCTCAATTGACTCCTCTCGATGTTGAGGAGCAGCGGCTTTACTCCGAGCTCCTTCCGAGTGACTGAGCTCCTCACCCTATCTCTAAGGGTGCGCCCTGCCACCCTGCGAAGGAAGCTCATTTCGGCCGCTTGTATCCGAAATCTTGTCCTTTCGGTCATAACACAAAGTTCATGACCATTCAAATCAAGTTTGGTGGCTGAAAGAGCAAAAATGATAAATAAATATGTGTCACTGGTTTTTCCAAGTATTATCTCTAGTTGCCATCTTCTTAGTTTAGTATCTGTATATTGACACCTACTTACAGTCTGTCCATCTTACATTGTAATAAGACTGTAGTCTTTAAAAGTCAATGACGCATTCATGAATAAAATTCCTGGACTGATATGCACATTAATTGTCATTAAGAGTGAATACAGTAAGTGTTTCCAGTCTCTTGCTGAACATGAGCTGTCAGATGTCTGTCATTCAGTGGATGAATCCAAATGGAACTAATAGCTATGACACATTGAAGGCTTCTGTCTGAGTCCATTCATTGTTAAAGTGGTTAATCAGAACCGTTTCTTAGCCTCTGTCGGAGATGGGTAGATGATTTATGACGAAGAGATGTGAAGGTTTGTAAACAATCAAACAGTGATCTTTGTGAATGCAAGGTATATGTATCAACTCCATCTGAAGCACGGGCAGACAAAAGCAGCATCAGTCATTATTACCCAAACATTCACAGCCACAAACAAGCCTCTCTCAGGTCTGTCAACCTCAATCTCATCTCTCTAAATCAGGCTATTCAGAGCTATCCATTCATTCTGAATCAGGTCATCAACCACCCAGGATGAGCCGCGCTCTCGCTCTTTTTTTTTTTTTCCCCTTTCGTCTCGCCATTTGACAAGACTGTGGACAGGTGGGTGTGCAGGTGTGTTCATTGATCCAAAATGACAGGTGGCCTCAGAGTTTGTTGCCTGGAGACATTAGCTTGGCAGGCTTGACGGGGAGGGCCAGCTGCACCTTAGGCAGACAAGGGACAGGCCCACAATCCATGACTGAGGTGAGGTCACTGCTTGCAGTGTTTTGTGACGTGATCTGTTTATGAGACGATGTTTTTCTGCAGTACTTCACATAAAGTTTAGGAATTTCATATCATTCATAGCTGGGAAACGTATGGTCATACAAAATATATTGTGTGAGTCTAAAAACAACTGATCCATTAGAAAACTATGAGTTTCTAACATCAAAATCCACATTCAACACGCTGTCATTCTGTCAAAACCAAAACAAAAAGGAAACGCAAGATTAAAGCCAATTTTGGGGATGTTTGCTGCCTTTCAGTGCGGCTTCTTTGTTCTCCGCACAATGCTTCTCATTGGTAACGACAGCGTTGTTGCTGCAAGATATTCCAGCTCTGCTGTTCTGGGCTTGTCAATAACTTGAAACACTTTATTAGATTATTCTGCAGACATAGATTCCATCATTTTCAGCTTATTATTATATTTCACTGCAAACTGCATTTGAAGGGAGTCCTGACAAAGTCAAAATGTGGCTTTCTGGAACTACAGTACATGCAAATTACGGTCAGTAGTGGTAATGAACCTAAGGCATTTTGGTAAACTGCTAAATGCTGCAGGAGAAGAAGAACTTGTGCTCACTAGCTGCTTAATACTTAGAGATAAACATATATGAATAATATTTATTATAGCTGAGGCTATAGCTGTATAGAAAATAAAGCATACACAGTAAAGTAGAGAGAACAGTAACTGCTCAAACGTTGGTTAGATTTGAACAGTACATGTACTTTTTTTGTTTTCAAATGTTCAGAATCAGTGTCTAGTCGTGTCAATTTAACATGTCAATTTTGTTTTAGATATGTGGCCATAGACCAAAGTACTGGGCAAAACACCATACTTGTACATTGGTAGTCTCACCTTCCTCCATCTGGTCCACTTTGTGCATGGCCAAAGTCCAGAGGTAGTTCATGTTTGCCAGCTGTGAGCCCCTTTCTGTAGCACAAGAAGCACCATCTGCACCTGCTAATAGGGATGGGATGGGAGGTAATGTAGTGCTAAATAATGGTGCTGAGATACTTGGCACCACCCTTACCCCTGTCCTCCCTGTGCATCAAAGTGCAATCACTTCCATATAGTGAGTAATGATGTGGCCTCATTGTTTTACAGGTGTCAGTGTTTACCACGCTGTGACAGACACTGGTCAAGTTGGGCAGATTGATTAACTTTCTTTGTCTTTCTACATGCATGACATAAATTCACAGCCCGGTTCATTTTGTATGCTCTTTCACAGCTCAGTGCATGCTGGGATAGGATGCAGTCCTCTAAAACCATGAACAGGATACGAAGTATGAATAGAAGGATGAATGAAGTGTATAGACTTTGAAATGCACACAACTCATAACAAGGCAATTCAAATGTAATTTATTCTAAAGAAATAGTGTTTCCAATCATTTCAGAATTCAGCAGAGTGTCATGCAGTTCCCGCTGTTAGGGTAATGCTTAACACACGCCATTGTTTCCCCAAAGGATTTGCCTCAGTGGGGGAGGCAAAGCTTGTAAAGCAGCATTAGGGACATTTTACACAAACTCTCATGCAATCAAACAATGTTGTGTTTACTGCTGGCACTACTCCCCGATACTATGCTCACCTTTTTTGGAAGAAGTATAACACAATACGGATCTTTGAGACTAACAAAACAGAGAACTGAACTCCCTCAGAGTAAAGTTAAAAAAATACTTTTTCTGAATATTTTTGTTGACATGTGAAATAAATACAAAGCAAATGCTGAATCTGTGCATCGTGTCTTGGTGTTAAAAACCAGGAATCTCTTTTACATACAGTAAAATGAAATGGTTAACAAAAAAAAGCATAATTGCCTTAACATAAATGTGTTATTTCCCTATTGTCACTTTAAGTGCTGCTGGGAGTAAAATCTATGGTGCAATCAGTGTTGTAAATGGATGGTGGGTGGACAAAGCAAACACTGTCTAACAATATCTAATACAAATTTGCTTCAATAACATGAACCCTAAACCAGGGTGCATGGCCGGAATCAGCATTTTAATATCAGCCTCTGTGTTGGCCTAGAAATTTCCAGTGAGGCTGCAGTATCAACAATAGCCTGCGGACAACACGTCGACAAAGGTCGGCGCTGCATGGAAGAAAGGTCGTCATTATACAGCAGCAGCCTGTGGTTTGTTTTTTTGTGTCATGACATAATACAGTAATATATAAAGTATCAAAGCATTCATGGTCAACAGGTCTGGATCCCTCGCATGCTCTGCAGAAAACACAGAGGCAGCTGACAGCAAACTGATTCCCAAACCCCAAGACCTATTCGGAAGTCAGGGACACGGCTTTCTCTGAAGTATGTCCTGTTATCGGGCCGACGGGTTGCAGCTCTGCGACGGCAGATATCAATCCGAGAAAGTGCACAGATCGTACACTGTGTGCCACGTGGAAAGAGAACGGTTTTGCAGGTTTCTTGCCCACCGTGCAGCATGTCAAAAAAAAAGAACAATGATTTACACCAACGCTGTTTAATAGACTGCATTAGTTTTAAGAATAGAACAGAACAGAATAATCAAATGTACATTTACATTTCTTCTTGTTAATAATAATATTAGTTTACATACATTTTTGAAAAGCCAATAATGGAATTTGTATTCATAGACTGTAACTTACATGTTGTTTTCAGACAACAAAACAAAACACAATCTAAAACCTATAATGTCTGAGTGAATGTGCAACAAGACAATGGAGCAAAACCTGTGTACAAAGTCACAGCAGAAGATGATAAAAGATGATGGTGTGTGTGTGTGTGTTTCTGTTAATTGAGGTGTGTAGAGTGGCTGTATGTGTGGATCACAGATGGCAGGGGGTCAAACAGTCTGTGAGAGGGGTGGGAAAAAGTCTTTTACAGCACTGGAGGCCCCTTTGAAAACATCTCCCCTGGTAGACGTTCTGGGATGCAAGAGAAACAGACAGATGAGAGAGATGATCCCTGCAGCTGTGCTCAACACGCGCTGCTGGGTCTTACTGCAGCTTCCATACCGCAGAGTATACAGTATTCTGAAAGCCAAATGTTATAGCATCAGCTGTGCACCAGTTACAAAGAAGTGCAAAAGAGGAGAAATCAGAAAGTTGAACAAGGTGGAGGCTTTGATGCCGTTAATCGTTCAAAGCGCCCGAAGACAGAGTTCCTACCGAGGAGACGCCGGGGATGGTGGAGGCCGGTTTGAAACCTGCTGGGCCAGTACTGTTCTGTTGTTTAACAACGTCTGTGATGACGCCCGATAACTGAGGCGCACAGTCTTCACTGCCTTAAAGCCATGCACAGTACGTGATATTACACTCCGCTGGCAGTTTATCAGCTAAAACTAACACAGTCTAATCCAAGACTCCTACGACGAATCCTCCGAATGATGATGATGTCTAACAAGCAGCCTTTGTCCTTCCTACATCAGTGAGGCAATTTTTAGGTGAGCTGCTCAGCTTTTTTTTTTTTTGATCAGCACGCTTTTTACCATATCTGCGAAAAGTCCGAATTTAGTCAAAACAAGCAAAGAATTTCATAAAAGCGGCTTAACATTTAGAAACTTACTAATGCCTCTGGGAACACAGAGTTACTTTCCCAGCATTCATACTTTTGTCTGCGACTTGCACTGGGTTTCACTCTCAGTCTCTCCACACACACACACCCCCACACATGCACACATTCATCTTTATTAAAGGTTTGCCAAGGCCTTCACACCTCTGTCACCAGCCATACTTCGGATGACATTGAGCCCAGCAGTAGTCAAAGAGCTACAGAGGAGGTGACGGTGACACAGTGGGAGTGACATGGTGTTGGGCTGCTACTGCTACCACTACTACATTTAAGGTTTCAACTACTGGGGCCGGATGCCAGCACTAATCTCTCCTTCGAATTAACACATTAAAAATAAAAAAAAATCATACAACACTAAATACCATATAATATCATACTTCACGTGATTCAGTGGTAAAAAAACAAAAACAAACACTGTTCCTTACTTTGAGCAAACATTTGAATATCTTTCATTTACGGTCAGTTCAACTCACACCTACTTACAGTATAAACTGCCCATGACTGCTGAAAATTCGAGTAAAGGTTTATGCTGAAACCTTTACTAGAATTTCTTTTCCATTTTAAAGGACAATAACCTGAGAATTTTTTTTCACTCTACATGTGCAAAGTGCCTCTTTTTACGTTCTCTGCTAAAACTGCACCTGAACTGTCAGTAGCAGCTGTTTGAACTATACACACCTACTTTATTGAGACATGTTTGCTCTCTTGCTCATCTGCCCACACATGAATCCTCACGACTGCATCACCTTGTAGTCATGTCTATTATCACAGCTGTTGCAACAGAAAACAATATTACTACCAATCTAGTACCGCAACTGCTACACTAAAGTACAGCTGTTCAATTAGCCACTGCCGATGACAAGTACAGTTATTAAAAATCCTACAAAATATGCGTCTATACGACTAAACCACCTGCAACAGCACCTGCAAAACAGACCAATGTTGCAAGTAGATGCTGAAAGTATTCATACAGTACTACTGCTGTTAAATATGCAAACATGTCCCGAGTTCAAACACAAACTCAGATCCACCAGCAGTGTAAAAACAAAAAGAGTTTAAATAAATAAATGTGGGAGTCATGTTTTTCTGTAATGAATTTGTAATGAGTGCTGTGTGTGAGAGAAGTGACGAAGACTTGAGGAAGTGCAGTCTGGTTAACAATAACTTTTGGCTTTTACCCATTTATCCACCTCTGTCTGTCAGACCCCAAAGTCATCTGTAGGTGGGGAGGCCACACTTTTATTGGTACTTGTGACCCACAGCAAACCTGCAGTGATCAGCAGAGGGATGGACACTCCAACATGGCATGGCAAAAGAAGGCAGTGGACCATAGAGGCTTCATTAACATCGGTACATTAACTGGAAATCCAGGCAGAGAGACACCCGCCCCTCCCTCCCTCCTCCCTCCCTGGGTTCTGTGTCGAGAACATCGGGTGAGCGGCCCCTAGCCGCAGCCTGTGAGGGTCAATCTGCAATAAAAGGCATCCGTTTTCATGGCCCGCAGCAGGAAGATCGGAGACCTCCCACTCCTCTCCGAGCCATTAACTTCACCCTTTCATAGCAGACAGAGAGACCAGTAACTGAGCTCCCATAATCCCTGGCATTACCTTCACCTGACCTTCACGTGCTCAGGAAAGAGAAAGCTTGATCAAAAGATAGAATGGCTGAAAGAAGACAGTTAAAAGACTATTCACTAAAGACGAATCAGCCTGGGTCATTTCAATTTTTCTCTGAAAATCTATAAATAGTTTTAATTTTGAAAGGACTTATTATTATAGGTTAAAAGTCAACACAGGCTTTAAATACAATTTTATAGCGAATAACAATGGTTTCCTAAAGGTCCAGCCTTCAAGTTCTTTGAAGCATAGTTGGAAATTATGTCAGGCTTTACACATACACACCTACACACCCCAGCAACCCACCACCCCCCCACCCCATACACACGTGTTCAGTTCTTGTAGGTGTGGTTTCCTTTTTTTATGAAGAATACAAATACATCTCTCAAGGTAAACAGGTACAGTAAAATAAAACACAGATACTAAAATAACAAACACAAGCTGCCGTGCTAATTAGTTATGTGCACAATTCATGAAATACATTACCTGTGTGCGCACAGTGCTTTTTCAAAGATGGTAAGTACACTAAAAAAACATTATCAAAGAGCAGTACTACAGTATGTGACTTGATTTGGGGTTTGGGCGGCAGTACTGCATGATGCCCTTTGTGTTGTCCTACCACAAAGACACCACAGGCCACCAAAGTGCACTTTGTAACTCCCCAAGGGTGAAAAAAAAAATTACAAAGAACATGGAACTAGCACAGAAATAGCATGAAAGAGTAATACAGTCGAGGCCCTTCAGGAGAATGAACGTCCCACAAGGTAGATGCACAAAGTCCAGTGAAACAAAGCACTTTGAGTTTCAGTTGCACTGCTCACCTTGTGCTTACGAAAACAAGTGGATACGCATTAATAAAAAGTTGTGCATGTTTGTGTGCATAAATACTTAGGGGAGTCCCTGACTTGATACTACTCCCTGTTGGTCCTATCAGAAAATACTGTGTATTCGTGGTAATTTCATGTTATTTAGCTGACCATTTAAAGTTAATCTGTCTAATCCAATGAAATCTAACTTTAACAGTAGCCTCTGCTGCTGAGGACCCAGCGCCTCATTGGCTCTTGCGTATGACACAGGCATTTTGCACACAGGGCTTCAGCCTGATAATCTTTTGATTGAGTACTTTCTGACTCTTACGTGGGATTTAAGCTGTGTGGTGACTGCTGTATGATGACCTTGGCTTGTGTCATATCATATTGTGCTAATGGGACTTTTAACTGCTATTTTCACAGTATTATTCTTAAGCTTTGGACATAGATTCAAACAAACCCAAACAATCCATAATGAAAGCTATGGTACATCTCTACTTGATATATGTGTAGTGGCTGCAACAGCTATTGATTTTCCTACATAGGAATATGGCACAAAAAAATGCAACACTTGTGCCTGGTATTACTCAATTTGCCTGCTGATGCACATAGTGCAATAAAACCAGGACCTTCTGGCATTGAATTGTTCAAATCAAAACCAATAAGTCAAAAATATTCAATAGATTTTGCTAATTTTATTTATAGTGCTCACACTGCACTCACACTTATATATTATATATATATATATTATAAGCATTAAATAAATAATAAATACGTTTTGAATGTTTAACTATAACTGTAAATTGTAAACAGATATGTTATGATATGTATTTGATCTATTACTGTCTCATGTGAGGTTACAGGACATAGTATCATAGAGTTTTGAATATAATTAAAAGCACATATGCATTCGTATAACTGCGACATAATGTTCACAGGCTTGATTTGAGTAGAGAACAGCAGTAATGACAACAAAATGAACAGAGCCACGGCACCCTCTGCAGGAGAGGAGAGGAGAGGAGACGAAAGGACGAGAATCACTTATGCCTCTACAATTTCAGGTCTAAAAATAGAAAACAATTATGGGAATAACTTCACTTTGTGTAGCATTATGTCTATTGTTCTTTGTGTCAGTGTTTTCATTTCACCGTCTTGGAAAGGTATCGTGTTTCTACGTGTTGTGCAGACTCACAGAACTGCTTTCTTACAAACACTTTTGTTAAACTATATACAGCATTTCTGAAGTGTGCATGAACAGCAGGAATAAAAAAAAAAAATGCCTCAGAGTTAGTCATGTATTCTTTAGGAAACATCAAACTGGGGCCTGAGTGTCTGTACAGTACAACATTAATAGCTTTACATTTTCATTTTGTAGCCACGTTATTGTTGTTTTGAGATGTGAGGGACTGTTACAATATGGCTGCATTGATTTTACAGCAAAACTGTTCATAACTGCAGCGTCTGTCGTTAACTGTCAACACAAATTGAAGCATCAAATGTGGACGAAAAGCCCAAAACATCCTTAACATGATCTGGCATAAATATCCTTTATCCTTTAAAAGCTGTGAGGTGAAATTGTCTCACTCACATTCAAATATAAATCAAATACATAAATCAATCAATCTGCGTTTTGAGGTGGCATACAGAACAGTTCAAGTACAGCAAAGATGACACGCTATGACATCTTATTCACAGAGATTCTGGAAAACCTGCCATCAATTGCAAACCTAAGCACTCGCGCAACATAAATTTCTCTCAGATACAGTCTCATGGTCTGGCTCTGCCTTCGTCTGTGTTACTCAGGCACTCTGTGTTCCCTCTGAACGTCTCTCTCATCATCCCTTCAATCTCTCATTGGAGCAACAAAAGGCAAAGCGCCTGTGAACTCCAGGAGGCACACGGGAGTCGCCTCCAACTCGGAGCAGATCAAAACCACAGAAGGTGGCATTGCACAAACGCATTCTGTTAACCTTGTGTAATCAATCATATTGCTTTATAGTGCACTTGCTGTTTCTGTTTCTCTCTCTCTTTACAAATACATGCATGTAGTTTTTTTG
The DNA here is from genome assembly GCA_030770545.1 of Macropodus opercularis. Classification (NCBI taxonomy): domain Eukaryota; kingdom Metazoa; phylum Chordata; class Actinopteri; order Anabantiformes; family Osphronemidae; genus Macropodus; species Macropodus opercularis. The sequence continues at coordinate 7,139,549 of CM061109.1, forward strand.
GAACCCCACAAAAATTCAGCACTTTTTGTTTAATCTGAACATGATGAAGCAGCGATTGCATGCACAGCAGGGGGTCTTTTAAAACGCACCAGGGGCGCAGGGCGATATGACTTCCCATTCATCCCGCTCTTTTCCTTGCAGCCCATGAGCGATCATTGGATCCAAAGCATGGCAACGTAATGCCAAAGCTTCTATGTGCTGCACACAGAGCAAGGGAGTGGGAGCCTCAGAGTGTGAGGTAATGATTTTTCCTCCTTGTGGGGCTATGCCCCATACAGAGCTAACTAATAGGGAAGAAAAGAAGAGGAAAAGTCTTTTGACTTTTATATCAGTCCAACTTTAAACTGGTTATAAAATGACTTTGGTTGATGCAGCCTATTGTATTACTTTGCTTAATTAGTCTAGAGACCTCATACTGTGCTGCCTTTCAGTGTGTTCAAAGCAATCAAACAAATCTCTCCTTAAATAGAGAAGACACAAGGACACAAACCATGAGGATGAAGCTTTAAATAAAATTCGCCTTGGGTTAAAGCAAAAATACGTACTAGGCATTCCTCTCCCTAACTTGTTATAATATCCACATTCCTTCAAGAAGAGGACACAGGTCCCAGTCATTCAGCCATAAAATAGCACTTACTGTACGCTGCTCAAGGACAAGGTTGCTTGTCTTGAAAATATTTACTGCGTCTCAGAACAGCGTAGTAGCCAAAGAAAAGGGGTCCTCAAATGCAGCTGGATTCTTGCACAACCACTTCACATTTTTTTAAAGGAATCTCAGCCAAAAGAAGCATAAAGCAGAGGTCTCAAAGCCACATCATGCAATGTGCAGTATGAGCTAGTGCTGAAATCTATTTAAACCCCTTCCTTATGAACCAGTAAGTATGTGTCCTTTATCCTCAAATCTCAATCAAAGCATCCATTTTATACAAAGGCATTATAGCTTTGTATTCGTGAACATTGCTTTGAAATGTGTTTTTGTATTTATAGGTAGGTTTTATTTCTATAATTACTGTTCGTTCAGTGGTTGGATGTCCAACGTCCAACCAGTTTAAACTCCTCGTTGCTTCAGCTTCCTGGGTTTGATCTGAATGGGTGCCCGGGATTCCACTGCATGCTCGGCCGCTTACCTTCAGGGTGAACTTATTGGAAGCTCTAAATGTCATGGTGGGAAGGAATATGAATGAGGGGACTATGTGTCAGTAAGTTTTCCATTTCCACAGCTAAGTCAGATAAATCACTGTATTGGGAAACCGTTTGCTCAAGTTCATCCATGGAAAACCTGAGTCAGTCAAAAACAACAAGTCAGCAGAACAAGTTTATTATTTATTAACACAGTCAAAACACATATCTATCTATTCATGGCAGATTGTGACGGTGGTATGAAACGCAATTCAACCCCTCCTGCTTTGAATGATCTGAATGGGAGCCACTAGCGTAGAATTAACCGTTGCACTGCCCTGTTTGGTGACTCTGCAATCACTCAGCTTTGCCGTGGTTCTTCAGGGTTTGATGAGGTGTCCCTCAACACTCATTATAGTCAGACTGAAACAAAACTAAACACAAAACAATCCTATTAATAAATCACGATATTACTCTAAAAGTTGCAATTTAACTGCTTTTCTAATTGTTTTGTCTTGCTAGCCGCTTTGGTTGAATTATGTCTAAGTGCATATAAAGTTCAAAAGGACGGAATAACCCCCGATTTTCATTAAAACACTCTATGCCTGCACTCACTCTTCTCTCATTTCCTTAAAAACCCTTTAAAAGCAGAATCGAGATTCATTCACATGCAGTATACAGAACATATGTATCATTTGTAACATAAACGTAGCAAGCTCTGTGGCTTTCTTTAAACAAAACCATCACAAACACCAAATATGTTGATCTATGGTTTTTCCTGTGTGTGAACCAGTGTCAATTTTCAGTGACCCTGGGTTCTCTTCGGATCCTCCCACAGAACAAAGACATGTTGTCAGGTTAACTGGAGCCTCTAAATTGACCACAGCTGTGAGCACGAAAGTGAGTGATTGTCTGTGTGATGGACTGGAGACCTGTCCAGGGTGGAACCTGCGTCTTGCCCAACTGACAACTGGGCTTGAATCCAGCATTGCTACGACCCTTATGAGGACAATAAGTGGTTCTGAAGGTGAGTGAATAATTTGGCATTAGTGCCCTGTCTCAACATATGCTCTCATAGCTTGTCTCTGAAACAACTGGTTTGAACCTAGAGCTCCTGCCTCCTGATGTATGGTTTGTGCAGACACCAACAATGCTGTGGTATGGAGGACACTGGGTGGCCACAGCCAGTTGAGTCTTTGTGACATCACAAAGGGAAGAAATCTTTAAACAACTGTTCTGAGGCTGGATTCTACAAAACAGGAGGGAGTACACTTATAAATTTCTTGTTGCCTGAGCTACAGAAATGTAGAAATTACTGAAAAGTGACCTTTGACTTTAGAAGCAGATTAGTTTTGCATATGCCAGGTCTGGCAGAACTAATTAGCTGGGTTTTTTTGTAAAGAAGACAAGCATGTTTCCAGCTTGAGTCAGAAGCGCTGGAGGGTGATAGTGTTCCCATTGTGATAAATATTCACTCAGATGTGAAGCTTAAGCCCTGATTCAGATTATGCGCTGATCTCTGCTGCGCAGCTTCATGCCCCCATACAGTACAATATACTACGTTCTAACACCCGCTGATCATGGCCTGGAACCATTTTCCCACGATGACCCTCTGTCCACCATAACAGTAACACTAGCAGCGGTTTTAACTGGCGTTGGCTGATTGTTGTACAGTGTGTGGCCATGCAGGATTTGGCAGCTGTGAGTAAAATAATAACGATTAAAGGTATTAAATGGTGCGGATTAATGACGAGAAGTGTAGCTGCTGTAACCGTCAGTGACCGTCAAACTTTATTAGTGACACCTGTTTGTAACTATCACAATCCAACTCTCACACTGTGGGACACGTAGTGCATCATACGTGCTATTGTTAAATGATATGAATCGCATCGCTGCTCTTGATCACGTTACTGTTATTTAGCACAAGCAGCAGCTGACGCATAATTGTGTCCCATTGTTCCATCTTGCACATGCACGATACAGCCTGTTCTCACAAGATGAAAACTGATTATTAAATGAAGCAAACGAACACAGAAGCATAGCGATCTGGTTATTGAGCCATGTTTCAATAAACAGCTGTGACAGTGAAGTGCACCTAACGAATCTGCTCTGTGATCAGGTCAGCACAATAATACGCTGATTATTGTAAGAAGAAAATGAATTGTTGTCTTTTGACTGACTGACTGACTATTTTTGAGTAACTTCCTCCTTCGAACAAATGCTCATTCAGCTTACACTGTAATCTCTGACCTGCTCTACTATGACTAGGACCTATATAGTATTCTCATAGACATATTGGTGTTTTCGCACAAATAAATGCATTCCATTTATCAATGATCAGCTTAGTTAATACATTGTCGTTGATGTTATAAATAAACAATGTTCTTGAATTCTGTAGGCATAAGAATTAAGACACAGAGGCTCAAAGTCTTTGAATACTTCCATTATGTAACATTATTATTTCATTATTTTGAAATTTCTTTATGCAACATTAAGAAAATCTCATAGTAGAGACCACATTTGTTGAATGTGTAATCACAAGGTAAAGCACATTGGTAAAGCACGTGTTGGTGGTTCTCCAAGCATTCACGTGTTCTCAAACACAAGTGTCCTTGTATTGCCCCTGCTGTGCATGAGTGTGTTTTCCACATTAGTAAGTTGGAGAAAAGCATTACATGACTAAAAACCTGAAGTAAGTCTAACTTCAGCATTATCTTCAAGACTTGATGAAATCTCAGAAACCAGAATTCCACTTTTGCGACTGTACCAATATACATGTATGCCCAAGCAGTATGAGGAGAGAAGATAATAGTGGACTTACATCACATGATCATCACCCTCTCAGCTATGTATGTATTTTCCAGCAAATGTCATGTTTCCATTTGGATCATGTTTGGATATGGTTGGCTGACGTTTCTGCATCATTCCATCCTTGTGTGTCGAATCAGCAAATACAGTTTATGAGTCCAGTGTGGTTTGAAGTGTTTGACCAAATAAGCAACACCATCATCTTCTGAATAAGGAAAAAATATTCACATTTCTGTCTGGAGAAGAAAATCAAAGTCTGCCTGCCTTTGGATGCTCTGCTCAAAGTGCTACTCAGTGACCCACAGAGTTGGCATGACCACCTTTGTGTTACCTGCAGGTACAAGTCACCGCCGCATTGTTGTTAACCACCCACTGGAACCACAAATAGGCATTGCTTCAGACACAGAGGCGCATCAACGCCTCCTTTTGTTCTTTCTCAGCTAACCAAGGAGACCTGGGCATCAAAGTTGGATCCACGGAAAAGTTCACATTTGCATTGTGCATAGCATAGGCCAGCTCCTTCCTTACTCAACACACTCTGCTCCTCTGAGTCAGACAGAGACATGGACTTATCAAACCGTCCTATTGCACTTTATGTATTTCAATGCTAGTTAATTCCACATATAAAAATGATAGTATTAATAAATAATAGGATTGACACATTCTTAATGCCATATCCCAGTAAGTAAAACAAAAACATGCAGTACATATATTTTCTTTACCTCAATTCACTTGTGTTTTTCCCTTATTATATAACATAAGTTATATAGTTTAATATCAACTTTCAACATATGTCATCTCAAGGTGCATTACATTCTTTACAGAAATTTGTGGAAACATATACAACTATACAGAGGTACAGTGTATAGCAATCAAATCCATGTTGGGCAAAAGTTTGCCAACAGTAAAGAGGAAAAACAGCCACAAAAAAGTAAAATAATACAGCCTATGAATATTACATAACAGTATCCCTACGTTTTTATCACTATTATTAAAGAGTGCATGCTGCTGGATATAAGGATGATATTTAAAACCAGTACAGGTTTCCCCAGTGCTCCAGGTCTGAAAATTTTACTCTACTGCAGGTTAAGCAACTAAGCAAGAACCTGGCACTTTCTTTTTTTTTTTTTTTTGTTTAGCCTTTTTTCATATCACGCTGAGCATTTTATTCCCCGAGCTCCAGCAGATGAAATGCTAAGTGAAAGGAGTGCAGGGCTATAGCGAGACAGGTGGCTCATTATCCATATCATCAACAAAGCAGGAGAGGGAAAGATGGCCACCAAGGTTTTTGACATGAAGAACACCTCGTCCTCCTTAGAGCTTTCTTACTGTATGTAATTAGCAGCTAGGACAGCGAAAAGGCAAATCTAATGATGCGCCTTTTTCTTTCTCTCCCCCCTGTTTGAAGTCAACTCTTGTAGCTCCTGACTTTGTGTCAGAAAGTTAAAGGTTGCCAAGGTGAAAAAATCATCCTCAAAGCTTTACTGTAAGCATTTAAAAATGTCCCTTTGTCACGTACTGGTGAACACATAGGCAATCTTTATTAAGACAGTGAAAACAAATACATGGATTGCTTAGGAGAGATGCATTGTTGTTGAACTGTTAGGAATATTTGTGACTCCTTTAATCTTGTTTAAGATTAATGAGTGATGATCCCAAAATGTAAATGGGGAGGCACAGCCATGAAAGGAGCTTGGTTTGTTAAAGGAAACGTGTGTTCTCATCTCTGTGATTTGAGTTAACCTAGATTCAGCCTGGTGCCTGACGAGCAGCGTAGTGAGCGCAGCCAGCAGAGACTGTTTGAAAATGAAAAAGTTTAAGAAGAAAAAAACAAGTGGCATAAGGTTAATCGGCTGAAATCGCCTAAATATGTTGTTCATGGATTTTTATAATAATATTCTCAGCTCGTGGAAATATGATAAAATTGCACCAAAATAGTTTTTAATGACTAAGTCTGCATGTTATGCAGTTTGTGTCATAATGAAAGACAAGAGTCTCCCTCTAATGTCTGAGTCTCCGAGTTGAATTTAACAACTCTACGCGCAGAATCAGGAGGCACCATCTGCTCGCTGAAGAAATAATTCAGCAGATTGTAACATTTTGTGCAGCAGAACAGACACGTCCAGTGCTCAGCTATACTGAAGGCTGACACTGAAGTGCGCGGAACAAAGTGGACTGCACAAGTTAACCTCAGTTACCCTGCACACGTCTTGTTATGCAGCATCGAGACAGAATCCGCCGTCTGCTCACAAAAAGAACTGGTCAAGAGTGCAAAAAGACTTTGAAGAACATATTGAGAAGACGATGCAGAGGCTGTCGAAGTCAGCTTTGATTTAAAGCTCTTTCTGCAATTTGACATCATCGCCCTAACAACTTAACAAACTAATAATAATATGTTTTTTCTTACTTTTTTCTTTTTATCATGGCTTTACACCGGAAAGAACGCACTCTTTCATGGCTCATCTAAGATGCTAATGAGGCCATGAGCACCGTGCTGAGTTTACTGTCCATGCTGGGGAAAAGAAAACTGCAGTTACAGTAACCGGAGCAAAACAAATAAAAGGAAAATAGTCACAGTCAAAAGCAAAAGCTTACTAACCTTTATGAAACTGTGTGCAATTAGATGGCAGCCACCAATATAAATGAGACAGAGATGTGTCTGTGATGACTTCATGACGTCTTGTTGCTACTGTAGGCACATGATATATTTATTATGTTTGGATAGTATGCATTTAAATGCAATCTGTCTTAATACACTCATCAATATGTTTCATCTTTACTCAACACAAGGAACATGGCAGCACAACCTTGCACCTTCACCTGTGCGATGCTGGCTTAATTTGTACAATCTAAAGAAGGGCACATTGCCTTCCCTGCTAAATCCATCATTACACAGGCATCTGCAGCAGCACTAATGGAGGATGAGTTGAGCGGGAGGACACTGTTGGCCAATTTTCCTCATTACCCTAAATCCTTCAGTGCTCTCAGAGAGATGATGTCCATTTTAACAGCAAGTTTTGAGACAACTTTTGAATATGCCGCAAAAGGACATACATATAATAAATGGGTGGTGCACGGCGGCGCAGACCTTCTGACCTCCTGCATTCTCCTGAGTATCGCGCACACACCGGAGACAACTAGGGGACAAATAAAGGCAGCAGTGTGTGACGTGAAGTGAGATGAGGCAAACATGTCCTCATGCTGGTGTTTAACCACACTTGTCAGATTCTAGAACCACACAATTTGAGGCGAACCTAAATCGGCAGTTTTTTGGCAAGAGACGAAATCATGCAGGACAAGGGTGCAATAACACACCAGAGTCCTTACTGCATATGACGAAATGATGGTAGGATGCAGACTACAGGTCCACTCGGACTTCAACCCACAGTCCCTAGCTGTCTCATTATTTCCTTTGGATGCGGCTGCTCGTCGCTTCTCGAATCGGTTCTCATTAGGTGCAGTCCTGTTCTGCTGCACTGCTGTATCTACTGTGAATCTGTGTCAGTAATGACTATACAAATGTTCCACTGTCCCTTCAACGGATTTCCACTGTACTCTATAAAGGATTGGTGTTTAAATACAGCATGCACTCAGATCCTTCTCGTTAAGTAATTTGGGGACATACGCTTTACATTTCCCACGCAGCTGAATAGATTCATCTGTATGTGTGTACTTGTTAACAGAAAGGCATAAAAACTATTAATTCCATTATTAGTCATTAAAAAGAACGCGAACTTACAACAAACTGACACGGAGAGAGACTCATTTTCAGTTCCAGCACTAGTACGGAGCATTACTCTGTGGCTCATAAACACAAGCCGATTCTCTTTATTTCGCAGCAATTAAACAATTCCAGTCAGTCGTGTTTTTTTCAGCTTCAAAGTTGTGCGCAAGCAGTGAGATCTGCTATTTACCACCAACCCCAGTTATTTTAGTTTTATCTCCCACAGATGCCGCTAACAAAGAAGCACTACTCCAGCAGCTTTAGTTCATAATGACCCATATTTTTTTTGTTTTGTTTTGTTTGTTGACTCGCATGCTGCACGCTACTGGAATACACAGAACGCTTTTGTCTCCGCGCAACTGTTGTATTCCTCAACGCTGCTTCTGTGACAGCTGAAAAAATGAACCCATGTGGCTTCAATAAAACCATTTCTTTACATGAGTGAGACGTCTCTGTGCCGCTGAACACACATCGTAAGCAATGTGCTTTCACCTGACTGAAATAAACACATACAGTAGGAAATAAGCTGACTGCTCTTTTCTTCCACTTCTGCCACACATATAACAGCTATATTTAATAGTGATGTGTAATAACATTTGTTTTCCTGACAACCCGGTCATTATTGCAAGCTGGAGACCACTCTTTGCCGGACCAGTAACGACCGGGATGCATCACAAAATGACATTAGAGTCTTATTGATGCCTGCCATTACCCGCTAATGCAGGCTTTGCTTGTGTGCACTTGTTGTGGCGTCTGAAAGCAAAAGGAAAGCTGCGAAGATCTATGCTCACAGTGTCAATAATTTCATATTTGGCCATTTTAAGTGCTCAAGGCTAAAAACTTTTCTTTTAAAAAAAATCAAAACCTTTGAGTCCCAAAATGAGTATAAGGTTGTTTTGACAATATGTTCTGCTACAGTATCACTGATTATTTTTGTCTGTAGTGAAATATTGAGGCTGGCACTTTGAAAAATCTTTTTAACTGAATATAAAGGGGAACAAAAACTGTCAGGACCAAACTCTGAAAGCTTGCAAACCAGCAAACGGCTACATTTTATTACACTGCAGACAAAAAACATGACACCGTTTTGATTTAAAAAAAAAAAAAGCTAAACTGTTGCAGCCATGATCTTACATCCTGCCTGCAGTAAAGGAATACCGTGAGTTGGGTTCCATTGCTGAGAAATTGGAGGTGTGTAGCCTGGAACACTTCACCTATCAGTCTGATACTGATCTAACATGTAGCATCTTACAGTAAATCCAATCCTGGGGTCAGATTTATTCAGGTTGTACTGAAACCACTTTTGGAACCACCTGGTCCTACCTGTGTTGAACACTCTGGCAAAACCTGGGCGTGACAATGTGAACCTGCAGTTGCACCTGGTGTGAGTGCGCTTTCCTTATCTTGGAACAAAGCCTCTGATAAATGTTAATGCTCTGCTGCTGAAATGGTCGAACTCCCCACGGGAATCAAATGAAGTTACGTCTCACCTGCTATTTCGCACCTCATGTCATTTGTTTAACTGACGCTGTGTCACCAGAGGAGACACACACACATAACTAGAACACAGCAGTACTTTCAGGAATTTTTAAATCTGAATCAACCTGAACCAGAAATAAAGTAGATTAATTAGAATTAGAATTAGAACGGAGCAGAGTGTGTGTGGTAGCTGTGGTCTGTGAATCAACCCAATGTGCCCCTAAAAACCTCAGTTATTTCAGACAGCACAACAAGCTTTGACTGGGTCGGAGTTGGTGATTAATCACCATGGCAACACTATTAATGGTCGCATTACTGCGCTGGTCAGCTGGGAGGCATCATCATACAAAGCCACGAGAGGATGGAGAGGGTTTCGAGGATTGAGGTTGATGAAAATTAAGTCTCCAAGCAATGGTCTGCAATGCATTAGGGGAGTCCCGGTTAGCACGCACTGTGAGACAGGGCATTAATCAGAGGGATGCCAGAGACCAGGAGAGCTCTCTCTGTCGCCACATACTCCCACCTTCCCTCACCCAGTGATTGATTTGTATTCATTATGAATCGATTTGAGCTTTCACTCCGCCGTCTCTTGTCTACAGTCATATTGCGGCCTCAAAGGAGCTCGATGTTGTGGATTACGAACCAGAATCATGAGAATAAAGAGTTAAAGCCTTGGCTGAAGAGCCTGCTGAACGTGACAACATCAGCTGTGAAAACTAATTGAAGCTATCATAATAATGAGGCTTATGGGATAATACAGATTAGGAAGCCAGGAATGGATGTTTCATATGGTTGAGGAAGTAATAATTACTACAGTACAGTGTTCATTAAGGTATTTGTTTTACAGTGCAATATGAAATACAGATTATTTATCAATATCCTAATTTAGATTACATACAGTATATAACACACATGCAGCATTCCCCTAATTTTGTATTAAAATGTATTTCAGCTTGCACACAAATGCATACAAAACTTTTTCTTTGTATTAATACAGTAATTTAGTCTTAGTCGCATCTCCCACACACAGACCATTAATGTAATTTTAGCTTAAACATCACCCAAAGAGAAGAATAAGATTCTGGCTGACTGGCACTAGTTAATGCAGGCGTCGGCATTTCCTCTGCACTTTCATTCTGTCATTATCATGTTTGGGCACTTGGGGGAATTTTTAATATTAGTTCCACATCTGTTGCTGTTTTTATTCCCGTTACTGAAATAGACTGCGAAAATGTGTTTCTTTAGAGATTTGATCATTATAAATACAAACTGTAATTATTAGCACTGCTCTTCCTTTGTGCCAGTGGAGAATAAGGAAAAGCAATCAATGTTTTTTAATGTTAGACTTCCACTAAGCAATCTAGTTGTATAATTTATTTCTGCGACAGAATGGATTCAGTGGAATCAGTAGCAAAGGTGATAAAGAAACAGAATGAAGTCAGAATCTGTTGCCTGTCAATTAAATGTCGTCCTAGAATCCTAGAAGCTGAGTTTTGTCTTCCCTTCAATGATTTAAAATCCATGGATTGGATGGAACATGTTTTTACAAATCTTCTCTCTCTCTCACACACACACACTCACACACATGCAAAAACAAAACCATTTAATTGGCATGATTTGAAATTACTGATGAACATGGTATTTCAATCCAGGATTGCTTTAATGAAAATGATTTGGTGTCTAAACTGTTTTCACCCTAAGATAGAAAATGTTCATTGTGACTTATTCAGGGTTTTTCTTCTCTCTCTCTCGTGTGTAATTAAGATTTGAGGAATTTGTGCAATAATATAAAGAAATGTTTGTCTAACAGCAACTACAGTGCTTTGATGCTTCACCACCTTGTGATGTTAGATCTGACAAACAGATCTACTAGATGAAGATTTGATGGGGTGATGGCAAAAGAAACACTGCGAGCATTGCCCGGAGCTGCTTTGTTCACCGAGAGCAAGGCCAGGCCTTGATCTAGGATGAGGTTGAACCAGGGTTTATTCCCAGCTTTTCTAGCATCCTTTTATTTAAGATAAAATCCCAACTTCAAGAGGCAGCTGGTTGGCACTTGACTCACCCCCACCAGCTTTACAGTTGTTTGCTCAACTTGTGCCTCTGTCTGTCATTTGATTATCATTTTTATTGCGGACGAACCCCCTCTAACTCCATTATAGCGACAGTGATTGTCACAGACTCACCCAGAATGGAAAGAGGCAAACACACATAGGCATAAATAAAACATTGGGATGCTCACAGAGTTAACAATGAAGCAAGTGCTTCAACGTTTATGTCCTAGATCATCCAGTAATATACAAAAAGTGTTATATTCTTAATTCTGGTGTCAATGAGTGTAGCATATAAACTAGAGTATAAAATATATATTCGAATCTTACATGGCTTGCATCTGTAATTGAGGAGTAAATTCAGTGCACTGCACAAAAGGACTATAGACTATATAAACACAACCGTTTAACTTTAGTAATAAATTAACAGCCAGCAATGTTACAGCTTTGATTTAGTCTCACTGCTCTCAGCAGCCTGATTTTCAGATGCAGCAGCAACTGTAAGCATGTTGACGTGGAGCATTAGCAGCTGAATAGGACTCGTTAAAAAGCAAAACGTGACAACTCACGGATCAGGCAGACACAAACATGGATTTGGTTTGTTGTTTTTGTCTTTAATTCTATAAGGTTTTGAGTTCAAGTACTGCGAGAAGATTTTGCCTCGTGATTAAGCACTATGTAAATAAAATATAACTGCACTAGGATGACTTTCTACTCATGGATCAAATCCTGCAGCTGGTCGAGCAACACATTCTACAGCGTGTGAGTTTTTTCAGAGACTCATTTTGACTCCTTTTGAGCTTTGGGCCAAGAAGAAAAAAAAAACTCTCTTCTGTGTCTTACCCCTTTTGCAGGTGTCAGACAGAAAACTGGCAACGTTCTCACTAGATCATTTCCCTAGACCTAGCCGTTCTTATAAATTGTTCCTCTGCACTAGCAGCATTCCATGTTGTTAGCCTGGCCTAATCTGTTATTCCTGTAATTTAGTATTTTCGCGGACGGCAACTGATGAAATATAGCCAAGACAGAACAGGCAAAGTGTGTTACATGGGCCCTGGGTGGCGATTTGTTGCCTAATGAAGCCATTAACCTCACACCACCAAATCTGATTCTGGCAAAATAATGGCTTCATTACAGGAAGAAATTGCAGCCCCGTAAGGAAGAATTTCAATGCACACGTGTTTGTGGTGCATATTATCTCACCACCCAAGAGGAAGCTCACAGTAACACAAACAGAAATCTTGCGTTAATTACGCAACATGAACGAACATGTTCTGTAGATGAATACAACATTAAAGAGCTGATGGTTCAAATAATCACCCAGGTTTCACGGGGAGAGGATTCAGCCCATCATTCATAATGATTTGTGCTTTTTGTTGCGTATTGAAGTCATATTCATTATGAGTTATCTGCATCGAAAACTGTATCAGATACAGCTGTGTGGCTGTGTGACGCGCTGTGGTTCGAAGAGCAATAAGTGATAACATCAATTGTCTTCTTTTCTCCGCCATCTAATATGCATGGCTGATCAGTCAGCTCATTATAATTAAGAGGTGTTAATTAGCAAGAGCCCAAGCTGGACTTTGCATCCTAATGACAGCTCACCGCAGAAAAACATGATGACACCCTAGTGCCCATTCAGATCAGCTGGAGGTAGTGAGGTTGGGGCGGGGTGGGGCGGGGCCGGGGGGCCGGGAGGGGGGCGCTTCATTCCCGTCTTTTTTCTCTTGCACAGGTCAGGGGTTTCTCAAGTAAATAACAGGCAGTGGCTTTTGTTTGCGTCTCCCAGCTCGTTCCTCCGGTTCTCCAAGGTTCTCACCTCAGTTTAATTTGTCATTCATTAAATTATGGAGAGCTATTAGTGTCAAGATTGGGAACTTGCAAATTCTTTGTGGCATCTCGCTTAGCATATAAAGCAGAGCTTGCCGGGTTTTATGCCCAACTAAATATTGATGACAGCCCTTGTTACAGTTGATGGATGAGCTTTATAATTAGATGGTGCCACCGCTTTTGACTATTAATGAGGGCTGTGAATCAAGTCCTCCCACTCACACTGCTGATTTCTGAGGCGTCTCATACTTGCCAGACAGTGGGCCGACCTGCACACAATAGTCTTTCTGCAGGAGACATGAATAAACATTATGGTGGTCTCTGTTGTTGAAAACAAAAAACTCTGTCATTGCTCTTCTTTTCCTATACTTAGTCAAAGTAATTAAGGCCCATTAAGACACCTCATCTTTCATAAATAACCCTTCTTATAATGATGGAGCAATTAATGAAAAGTTATTTGAAGGTTACAGAATTCAGTTTGATTGTACTTTATGTTAATTGGCCTGAACGCTAACAGAATCTTCAAGGTGGCTGAAAGGTGATTCTGAAAATGAAGCAAATGCAAGCAGCTCACACTCGTCTGTGGAAAGTCAAATGAAACTTCCAGCGTCAATCAGTTCTGAAAGAAGTGACAAAACTTTCTGGCACGTGCAGCTTGGCTGACCTTGTTTGTGGGGGATGACATACTTTTTTTTTTTTTTTTTACGAGTGAACCTCCTAATGTCTAACAACTGCTTCCCCTTCCACAGCGAATAATAAAAGTCCAATCACTTACTTAAGCCTATTTGACTTTTAACATAGCTCAAAATCCTCTTTCCTCTGGATGTGTCGTAATTTTCCGGTCACAGTCTCGCTTGAAGACTCTGCCGTTGGTCTGTCAGCTTTGCAGAGCTCCATCGTCTGTTCACCACATAAAACACGTCTCTGATTCTGTGTCTTTGCACATCTGATGATGACTGTGTGTGCACTAATCTTTTTTGTTTTGCTTGATTTTATTTTTGAAACCAATATTGGGTTTTTGACAGCTGCATGTCAACAACATATCTTATTCCTGCAGATTTTATGCTTATACATTCAACATTGTCACAATTTTGCTAATTATATGTTTTCACAGGTCTCCACATGAAACTATCATCGAAAATAAGATAAGAAATGTTCACACTGCTCATGCACTTAAATACGTTGCTATGAAGCCGTACCACAGCAGTCATGCAGCTCTGATCCCATATTAAAAGCACAAAGGTGTTGCTGGAGACTCTGTGGGTGTATTAAAGGAATATGTGGATGCCTATGCTGCTGTATATGTAAAACTGTGTTTCAAGCATCAAATGCCCAGCAAAAGCGCTTGTGATTACTGCAAACTGCATGTTGTTGTCACAGTAAATGCTTATGAAATAGTTTTAAGAATAAATACATGCCTGTAAAAAGACCAGAAGGACAATAACGTGGCTTAAAAGTAAAAAAAAGGAAATCAAGAAATATCTTCCTTGCCTAAAGACTGTAACAGTTACAGTTAATACCTCGCTTTCAGTGTTGTTCCACATTTTACAAAAACATCCACTAATAAAAGCAAGAGAAGGAGAGAAAGAGAAAACCTGCTGCTGATTGGATTAACAGCGACCACAGGTGAAACCGTTCCCTAAGCAGCCTTGAAACAGGGGATTTGCTTTATATTCAAGCCTTAAAATGAGCTCAGCATTAGAGTTCGCTCCATTAAAAAATCTTCACAGTCTCAAATCTCACCACACTAATGTGGGAAGTGGGAAACATTTCCTCCCCCCGTGGGCACAATTTTATTCATTTTAATGATATTTTAGAATTGCCACTAGTATGTTGTCACAGTCCGAAATTTTAGGTCACAGCACAGAGCTGGAGGGATGAAATATTTAGCCAGCGCTGTTCTTGCTTTACTCTGTGTTGCATTACTTATTCATTCTGGCCCAAAATGCTTCCATGACTTACAATCTGCAGAGAAGACAGTTACCTCCCAAAGGGCCGAAACATATTGTGGGTTAGAGAAGCCTGCTCTTTCTGTAAGGCTCTAGTCACTAGAGACATGGTACAGCTATTTTTTGTTTATACATAATAAATATACTATTTCTCTATCAGGAATTAGCATTTGTTAGTTCAGGCCACTTGTTTTAGGCTCTGCCAAATAAGTATGGAGCTGGAGAGTTTGGGGAACATTAGTTGTGTCCAGTGACAGATAGGGCCACTTTGTTAAAATAAAATTTATTAATTTCTCATTGAAAATGTAATGTTACTTTAGAAGTACGGTACTGTAAATCATACAATATACTGCTACTACTTTTTAGCCATTTTACTGTAACTGGATGGATGGAGGTTTTACTTTAACTTGAAATATATATTCAAATATAACAATGAGGTGTCATTTCATTACTTTATTACATATATTAACAATTTACTATTTGTTCATACATTTCATTCTAAACTGTAGTTCACTTCAAACAATAAGAAGAAACACGCAAGAAACAACCAAGCTTCAAATGTGTAGCTGGTCCGCTTTAATAATAACAGCTTCAACAGGAACATGAGTTTTGAGTTTAGATTTTTAAATAAAAAAAAAAACATCCACTGTGCAGTCGCTGTCTGGGCAGAGTTAGGTAACCTTCTCTATTGAATGCCATCTTTTACTGTGATCCTGCTTTATTTCCATTATTCTGTCACTGTGACAGGCATGAAACCTTCATGTGTCTACAAGAAAACTTGCGCTAGCTTACAGCATGTTAGTACAAGGGGCTTTCAAAGTGACGGCATGCCAGAGACCGTGTGGGCGATGACAGTTCATTACCACCCTGCTGATGAAAAAGGTTTCTCAAGCTGCATCCAGTGATACGTCCTTTCCTCAACCTTGACTTGTGCAGCAAGTATGGATGCTCTGATGAAACGGAGCCTTTTACAGAGATAGAACATGTCTGACTGAACGCTAAGTGACTTTTATCAGGAATTTATACTTGCCACATGTTGATGCATGAATTAAAGCCATGCGTTGTGCTGTTTTAGCTCCAAAATTCCAAACTACCTTCAAAACTGAATTATAAAATATCTCATTCGTTCAATAAAAGCCCTGCTTTTATGGCAGGTGCGCCTAGTTTCTGTGTCATTGTCACACTGGTGCTTGAGGTGTTGCAATTTGCAGCATGAGTCTCGTGTCACTGGGTGAGTGGTAAAGTTCTCTGTGCTCTGATGTCAGTATTCCTGGTAGATGGCAGCTAACAGATAATGAGAAAGAGAAAAAAGAGCCAGACATACAGTAAAGTAGACGAGACAGAGTTGAATGGATATATTCAATATCATAAAGGTGAGAGTTTATAAAAAGGTTTCTCATAAATAGATTCAGATCAAACACTAGATGTTTACTTTTTAGAACACGTGCACTTCTGACCCAGGAACAGCTTAAATCATTCTTTTCTTCACAGTCTTTCCTACTTTCTCCCATAAACAACACAACAGAATAATCAAATAGGTCACGGAACACGCGCAGCGATGTCTCCAGAACACAAAGCAGAAGGGTCAGGACGAAACCATCTGAGATGCCTGGGTGGAAATAAAGGCCGTCAACCACTTCGCTTAATATTGATCTCTTAAATGGCAAGCTGTATCGATGTTGTATAAGGGGCCCGATAATAATTTGTAAGTCGGTCTCTTTGTGTGTCTGTCAGTATGTCTGTAATGTCAGCTGCAGTATGTGGTGACATACGACTGCTGGTAGATTCTCATTCTACAGTCTGATCAATTTCAATAAATTCACATCCCCCATTTCATGATGATGCCCATATGCAGAGCTAAACTGTTTTTAAGGATACAACAGAGACACATTTTGATTTTTAACACTATGCGAACATACACAGTATAGAAGCACCTGTAAGAAAGTATTTACTCTGGTTAATAAGATAAATAACTGCATGAGACAACAGCTGGTTCATTTATAAAACTATAAATTAAAAAACATTTAAACTCTAGCAAAATGAAGTTACAATTTACAATGATAATTACAATTCTAAATAAATATAGTTTATGTTTAGTGTTGTCGACCAGCATAATGAACAAAGCATTGTTTTTAGTAACAGAAAAATTATTATGGAAGCGCAAATCCCATCATCAGGTTAGTTTCTAACTGAATTCTTACTGAGAAACATAATCTTGTTTGTTTGAAACACAGGCTTCATTATGAACATGCTATACAAAAATTCAAAAACCTTTTTTACCAGTGATTCGTTTTCACTTTGCTTTTCAAGTAAAACCACTTTCTTTTCTTCAAACCTTTTCCTTCAATGAACGTTGGCACATTTAGATTTGCCCATCACTTAATTGCCTGAGATCCACTTGACCTTTACATGGGAAAACTCCAAGCTATCTGCCTTCACTTTGTGTTTTAGACTTGTATTAATGAACTCGAACAGAGAGCCCCTTTGCCTCTTATCTAAATGTCATCGAACATCACGAAAGACTGGGAAAACTCCAAACCACGCTTCAGGACCTTTAAAAGAAGTTTTTGTTTCCTTCTTTGTATTTCTTTTGTCCTTCCCAAAATGCCAAATTGTGATGATAGACTTTTCTTTGGCACAGTTTGGTGCAGTTTGCAGCCCAAACTCTAAGGCAAATTTACCTTAAAAACTCATAAACTGAAACTTTGTTAAGGTATTGTATTGTATTGAGTTAGCGAGTTACACTGTGGACTGACTTCCGTTTTTGTTTTTCTGAGCCGCTTTCCAGGTTGGGGATTAGGCCTCACACTAAAATAACATAGCTTTTTAAAACAGATTAACCCAACCCTGGTTGACTCATAGTGTTGAGTGTAATTGTGTTGAGTTAAGCAAGGTCTTAAATCAACTGCACTAATTTACCAAAGGCATGACAGAAAACTAATTCTAAAAGTAAATGACGACTTGCATTGTGGTTAAAACAGTGAAGTGTGTAGGTTCTGCTGACACAACATTTTCTGTTGTGACTCATGTCAAGTTCTTTCAGTAAGTACAATAAATTTTGTGAACCTAATGTTATAATGAATGATGAACATAATGGATAATGGATAGTGTCCTGTGGTTGTTTTTTTTACTTACTTTCCATCCACCTTAGCAAAATTGCCTCTTTACCTTACATGACGTTTTGAAAAGCGTTTTCCTTTGCATTAAAAGAAACACACCTTTCATGAAGTTGACCCCTGACCTCTGGGACATCATTGCTATTCCAGCGATTTTAGATCCAGGGCTCTTGGGTTTTTGTTGAGGATAAAAGGGAAGACGCATTCCCTTTGCACTTTTCTTGCTGGTTATACGACAGATGAAGAATGAAACATGGCTTTCTTATTGAATAACAGCATTGATGCTTGTGGCTAAGTGTGCTTGTGATCTTTCAAATTAAACTGATTGATCCTGACAGCACGTGGCAAAACTGATTTAGGATGTCAGGGTGGAGGCAAGGAACGACCATCAGATGAACCGTTTCCATAACAAATGTGACGGAAAACTCGTAAAATTATGCTAATGCTTTGGTACCGTCATAAAATCTGTATATATATCAAGCCACCTTTCGATTGCTACGCTGTGGTGGGGGCTATCATTAACTACAGACGATTGCGGAACAGGAGTGACACACTGCATGCATGAACGATTTAACTTTATGTAAAGAAAGGAAATTAAAGAATTATAGAAGTCCTATACTGGTGAAATTAAATTGCCAGTAATTACTTTTGTCATCATATAAGTGTTATGACAGACTCTCGTAAAGGTTTTTTCTGACACAATACCAGGAGCTTGCATCTGATCACCATCATCATTCAATGGCATGACAACAATGTGCAGTGTGTGTACACTGTGTGCAAAGGTTACGGTAGGATGTATTTGTGTTTGAGTTTTGCTTTTGTGTGCTTTTGTCTCTGGGCACACTAGAGATGAAGAAAAAGGGCAAGAGAGAGAAAAGGAGGAAAACAAGAATAAATGAATGAGAAATTTATAATGTCAGCTAAACTGCAATGTTTTTTCTGAGTGACAGGTCTCATTTATTTTCCTGATACCTAGTCAGGTGTCAAAGAAATATGTGCCAACGACTGGAAGAATTAATGAGTGAATTTAGCTCAGAAATGAATCAGCTAACTAAAGTGAAATGAAATGCAATACATTATTGCTTCATTCATTCTAGTACAAGACTTTCCCACACTACCAGGGAGTTTATCTGGGCCTTTCCTGGAAAGTCTTCCTGTGCGTTGGGTTGACAGTTCAGGCGGGAGCAAAAGTCATCAGTTTAAAGAGTCAGAAGATGTACTGTAGCACATGAGGCCCACCATACAGTAGCTGTACAGTACACATACAGTTACATCAACAGTTGCAGCTAGCAGGATGTTTGCAGCGTGAAAACGTCTTAAATACATGTGTTTTTTTGAAATGCAAACAAGCAAAAGCGTCTCAGCTCAGCATTAGAATAATGCAGGTGAAACCAAGGCCCTTACAGGTCTACTGCACCCTGCACATGTCTTAATGAGTGCAGCGGGTCAAAACAAGATAACTTTGATATTTTCATTGACTTTGATCCTGGTTCACCTCACCTTGGTGTTTGTCCTTTGTACTGCATCACACTGAACTTAGAATGACACACTTAAGATTTAATTGAAATCGATGCTTATAGCTTCAACTCAAGTCAAAACTGTGCGAGTCGCTTAGTTGCTCTAATGAGGATCCAAGAAAAAGACCTGGAAGAGATGGTCTAGTAGTTGGGTTATAAGGATAAATGGGATGTAGGGAAAAGGGGTTAGTTTTGATGATGTAGTTGTTAACTGCATTTACTGTTGTCTGTACCTCCTGGAATTTGTTCTTTACCCAGATGTCCACACTGAACTAGCAGGTTGCTGGTTGCTGTCCTCAGAGAGAAATTGGGAGTTTTCTTCTGTACTTCATCCATATACATTGTAAGTTGGTATCATTGCGGTGATCCTGGGAGCCACACATGGGACAGTTATTTTTAACCCTAAATATTTCTCCAGTTCTTCTTGTAATTATGTTTCTTATAATATTAATGAGCCTTGGGAAATGTATGGAGATGTCTGTAATTCCTGAATGAGCAATGCCATGTTTTTGTCAATCTCTTTGAAATAAAGCTGAAAGTCTTGACTCACTCACATCGTACATGTTTTCATTTTAAATTCAATCTGGTGGGTTACAGAAAAAACTCAAACTTAAAAACAATTTTTTTATAGACACAAGTCTGTGTCTCTCTTGTGTGAGAAAGGGGTAAGTGTTTTATTAAGGAAATTTGCATAGAATGAAATCTTCAACTCAAAAACATAATCTTCACACACTGCTACAAATTGCAAGAACACAATAAAGAGAACACTGATGGAAATGTTTCCTTTCATCTTTGTCATGTCATTAAACACAAATGAACTACATCTCTTTTGATTGGCCCTGTGGACATGAGAGTTTATGTACCTTTGAAATTATATTTCTCTGTAGGGAGCCTTTGAACATGACGGATTCCTTTCCTATAAAATCATAAAAGAAAGAAACACAGCTGTTATTGATAGAGGGGCTAGATTTAAGGAAATGTCAGGGCTGCCAGGAATCAAACGCACTCCTTTGTGCATGGAAAAAGACTCTGGGTTGAAAGCATAATGATCTTTTATTGTGAACACTTGATCTTTTACCAAAAATTTGTTCCTGTCTTATGTGAAGGGGCTGCAGCAAAGTGAAGTTTTAAAGATGATGAAACTTGCACACAGAAGCGGAAACCGGTTTATTTAGAAATTCATGAGAATTAATATGCTGTGTATCGTTTCTTTCACATCTGTGTTTTGAATGTAAATGACTATAGTGCCTACATTTAACATTTTTTATATTAAGAGTAATAAGAGAACAGAATAAGAGAAAGGGAATTTATAGTGTTACAATTCGACCCTCCGGCCCTGTGTTGGTCTAATCATGATCATCACATACACCTGCACTCTGTTCTCTGTGTTTTAGGACACATCCCACACATGCACACACACAGTCTTTGTTGGTTTGTGCCTGTGTGTCTTAAACTTCCTGTCCTGTAGGTTTTCAAGCTTCCTGTTTCTGCAGGGTTTTAATTTCTTGGTTTCTCTGGTTCTGGTTGTCCTGCTTGTCAGTTTCTGTTCAGAGCTTATTCTCCTGCCATGCAGTGATTTTCATTTCAGTTTTGTCCTTGCAGTGTTGTTTGATAATTTGACCATTGTTCTGCTTCTTAATTAACTGCTTGTATGTCAGGAGTCTGTGCATTTTGGGTCCAGTCGTTATTTATTATCGTATATATATATATATTCCTAGTCTGTTAGTTTGTCCATAGGTGAATCTAGTTAGTTGGTCAGCTCAATTTTGTATTATATCAAATTGCTCTTGCTCATGTTTAACTTTTAACATACAAATGTGTATACAAATATTATGTTCTGTTTTGAAGTGAAAATAATTCAGCAGTGTTGTTGAGTATATTAATTCTAATCCTATACTTATTAGTAACATTTGATGGTGCTTCAAAAATTAGAAAACAGAACAAGGTGAACACATACATCTATAAGTGTATGTAAGCTGAAACTGCCTAAACTGTTCACAAAAACAAGCTCACAGAAGGACAACTGTCTCTGGACATACCTTATCAGTCCTGTTAAGAAACCATTCTGCTTGATAGGGTCCAAGTGAAAACTAAAGGAGCTTGTTGGACGATCTTGCCCTGGTTACATCAATTTGAGGATGTTGGTCGGCCATTAGGAGGAGAATGCGTATACATTATAGCCTTGGCAAGTACAACAAACCTGAGGGGAAACGAGCAAGTGCGCTCGCCTTTGTCCAGCCTCCACCGGATTAAAGGGAATGAAAAATCCATGACTGCTCATTAGATGAGTTTACAGGTGGTTAATGAGCTGATATTTAAAACTTGCCACTAGTTTCTCTCTCTCCCTTTTTCATAGTCTCTCTTCTTCTTTCTTTTTCTTTTTCTGTTTGGCTGGCTTCCAGAACACATCAACAGCAGGTCTACCACTGTGCCAATATTGCTCTGTATCAGCAAAATGTCAGCCAGGAACACACTCACGGGATCCTGGCTACATATCCCTAAAGCCTATTTTCATCAAGTAGAAAGACATATTCTACATCCTTCTATAACCTTAATGTGACTCTGGTAATGCAGGAGGTTCCTAATAGGCTGTATGGCTTGAACTAGCTATTGTACATGTGTCTAATTATAGACACTGTTTAAACCCTTATGGCTCTACAATGGTGTAAAAAGTTATACTTGTTGTTCTCATTAAAAAGCACCTCACCTTCTTAGTCATTGTGTGATAAATAAGGGCAATTCCAGCATGGGTCAACGCCTCCTCTTTCATGGCAGTCGCTGCTCTGTGGGCAGAAGCTGCGTCAGTTAGATTGCCTGTGGCCCATAACCACTCTAGTTGCAGCGCAGGAAATATTACCTCAGTAATCTGCAGCAAGAGGCATTTCAGCAGGAAATGGCTCCCTGTGCTGGGCTGTATATATGGCCAGGGCTGAGTCAAGCTCATAATTCAATTTGGTCGTTGGCACTTTTCATCCTTTTTCTGCTGCGGCTGGATACTGGCTAAATGACGGTGAAAGCCGCAGTGGCACTTCCACCGTTGTTTTACGACTGGCAGACACCCTGGGGCACCATGACTGGAGTGCTAAGTGAGAATGTGGCTGCCAATCACTTGATATTAATCTCTGTGTGATGAGGAGAGACAGCCAACATGAGTGGAGAAACCTGGGTTGGGCAGTAGACCAAGCTGGTGCAAAGCCAGCAGAAATTAGCTGTGTGTCGGCTCAGAGCGCTGAAGTGCCTCTCACTCACCTAGACACAAAAGTGAAGGTCAGCTGTTCACAACCTTTTCTGAGCTGTATGACACAATAAGCCGAGGCATTAGGAGTATATTACACCACTTGATGGCTACATATGGTCAGACACTGACTGAGTATGAGAATCTGAATTCTGTGGCAGCCGCGACATTAATACCACCAAATAATGCTGGCTATCGCTTACTGGTGTCAAAACACAGAATGCAACAAAGCTTCTGCAGAAGCAGACTCTACTCTTTGCTTGTCATAATTTAAATCATTTTCATAGTTCTCTTTTTTTTTCATTTTGGGGAACCAGGAGACTGATGTAATAATACACATGAATTAGGCAACTTCTTTATGTAATATATCAGATAATTAGTTCAGAAAGCTGGATCAGTAGAATTTAAATCTGACACAGGTTCAGAGGTTCAACTTAGTTATAGACATTAGATGACTCATGATATAGATGTTCACAGTAGGCGTAAGAAAAGACTTGAGGTTGGGGAGCATTTGATCGAGATGTATTCTATGTATTACCTGTTATAGAATTGGGTTCACTCAAGTCAACATTATACCGTACGTGGTTCAGGGCAGCAAAAAGAGTTTTGTCTAAATAAAGTTCCCATCTCTTTGTTTAATTCTGTCATCTGTCACACTTTATTAGGATCTAAATCAAAAATTTAATAATGCTCCCTCAGCCATACTTCACAGATGAGATGACGTCATCGTGTTTGTTTGGGATATCTTTTTTATGTAGTAGTTGCATATAATTCCACTTTATTTTTTATCAGTCCACACAATATTTTCTCACTAGGATGCACTTTCCGTGGTGGTTTAACCAGCTGTTTAGAACACTGTTGCCATTACTTCACCACCTCCCTGTGTGGGTGTGTCTAAGAATACACATCGGATGAGACATTTCTGGTGTCTGTTGATATTTGTGACTTTTAGAAGGTCATAATTACATTTCATGCCCAAGTTAAGTATTTTAATTGGCATGTGTAAATGAGTATTAAAGGCAATAATCTGTGTCAAAGTGTGAATTACACTGCGATATTACATTTTGCATAAATATTGCAGGACGCTACTTGTTGAACGTGCTGCTCGTGATGTCTTAGCTCAAACACAGAAGAACCCGCACAAGAAAAAAAAGACAGGTTCAGCTGTTTTCAATTTCACATTCAACTGTTCTGTTTCCCTGTCAGATTGCAGTGATTCTTTTCGACTCTGTTAAGAGGTATGTTTGAACTGCTTATGTCTATTTCTTGTTCGAATGGGTGCTAGATTGAACTTAAGTATTAATGGCAAAAAAATAGTAATAATAATTTGCTGTATTCGTGAATCTTTGGACGCACTGAAAAACTTTATAATCAAGTCATCTTACTTTACTGATGGGTTGTGTGTCCGACGAAACAAAGGGACGGTGTGAGTTATTGTAATACATATTATGACAGTGGTTTTAATCTACTGTTGCGTTTCTCTGAACGCCATTTCCTCACATATTCTTAAGAAAAGGATAGACAACAATCTGGCCGAAAAGAAACGTCAGCGCTTCCCTTCAGCGCCTTGCGCATACAACGCAGAAGGTTATGCCGCCCCCTGCCTCTGGCTACGAAAAGTCCGCAGGAAGCGTTGGTGAATCCCTGGTCTTGTGGCGCGTTCACGTAAAACTGACGGAATTTTTTTTGGTACCGAGCGGAGAGGAGATGCACACGGCACTCGAGTGAGGTAACTATATAAAAACCCATTCGCTATCACTCACTCCCACAACATGGACTCGGGCAGTGTTTCTTCAGACGTCTAGTTGTTGCTGAACGCTGCCTACCTTTGTTACGATTCCGGGCAACATACGTTAGCGTTCCCCTTTCTAGGCTAAAAGCTAATTTGTCGTGAGTCGTCTGCTAGCTTAACGTTAGCTTGTCGAATTGTTGCTCCCGTTTGCAGGCTAACATTCGGCTCCTTGTAAGGGGCGAGTTCTACCAAAGCAACCGGACTGGTTAGCACTTTGGTCTCAGACTGTTTTCCGGGTCCCATTTGTGGTTTTACCGAACAGCTATTTGCTTGTTATATAGGAGTTTAATAATCACAGTCACCAGGAAGATGGGGAAGCTCGTTGCATTATGCGCACCACGTGCAACGTTCAAGCCCCCTTGATGAGTAGTGGGCGATAGCAGTGCCTCAGGAACAAACGGCGTGATTTCTATCCGAATGCTAACACACGTGTTTTCATCTTCTGTAATTCTGGTGGATTTGTAACTCAAAATTCCGATCTCCGTCCATCTTATCGGTATGACGCCGCATTATCGTGACCCTCCGCTGTCATCGGTCGTATGTAAATTGGATGTTTTGTCTAGTTGACAAAAGTTTTCTTGGCCCGCCCGGTGGCTATAATCCGGTTATACTGGAACATGATCATGTTTGTTGGCTGACTCAGTTCAGAGGTAGCTGCGTAGCACAACTTCAGCGCAATCCACCCAATGTAATAGATGTTGGAATCTTAGTATGTTTACAGTGACCCCTAATGCTCCATAGACTTCACTCTATGAAGATGACTTATAGTCAAGTCATTGTTCCACCAGGTTACCAAGCAAGCTCTCCAGCAATCATCCCCGCAACGGTAGTGCGTCTAATTCACATGATGAGCTTTACACAGCATCTTTGTAATTTTTTTTTTTGTTTTTGTTTTTTTGCTGGAATTAAATTAAGCTCCAGAATAATATCATCATTGTTGTGTGGGAGACACTGGACCCTGAATTTTAATCAGGTGTTTTCTCCCTCAGATGCTTTCAATTTTGTATTTCAGTACTAAAAGCTGCTGGGGGCAGAACATTATGTAAACACTTCAAATCAATCAAAAGACTGAATTACATTTACACTGACTATCACCCAGAGCTGGGCAAAATGCAAATCTGTTGTGAAAGCATTTGTCAAAACATAAGACAACTAACAGACATCAAAACACAAATAGACACAATGCTTAAAACAGTCTTTCAATGATTCTTGGACGCAGTGTTAATTTTGATCGTGGAACTACTCTGTTTGCTCTCATAACATCAGTCAAATATGGATGACAAAGGAATGTTTGACCTTGAGTGTAGGTTTTACCCAAACAAACATAACTATCTTCGTTTTTGACATGTAAGATCATGTTCAGTCATTCAACTAGCCTCCTCAAATGTGTCAAGTGGATGAATAATGAGTGACTCTAGAGTTTAGAGGATCATTCAGCATGGAATTATAAGACGGATGGATAAAAAAAGTACACTAAGATAAAAATTTGTAGAGTCACAGGTGACAAGCCAATGTCACTATAAGCACTAGAGGCTGGAACATCCTGACTTGTGTACTTTTCTCAGATTAGTAAATCGCCGAAAATGCAATGTATAAATTTATGCATTACATATGACTAGTAAACTCGTGTTTATGTGCGTTCTTGGTGGAATGTTCCTTTAAGTGCTAAGCTCCTTTAGGAAGTGTTATTTGCAGTTGCCAAAGGCAAAGTATTTCTATACGATTAAAGCGTACTGCTTGAAATTACAGCTCAAGGCTATGACGTAAAGCCTTCCATTGTGTTATTGTTCATTGTAAAACGTAAAGTAATAATGTGGCAAGAACATCCAAAGTTCAGATGATTTACATCCTTAGATGTGATTGAGATGCAGAGCTGTG
This sequence comes from Macropodus opercularis, assembly GCA_030770545.1. NCBI lineage: Eukaryota > Metazoa > Chordata > Actinopteri > Anabantiformes > Osphronemidae > Macropodus > Macropodus opercularis. The sequence continues at coordinate 7,166,047 of CM061109.1, forward strand.
CTGGAAAAGTACATCTAGGCTTAGCTAACACCTCCAGATGGGACCTTTTTAGTTCAGTGTAAAACAATGGAAGCCACTTTATCTTATATAGCACGTACACATACTGCCTCGGATGTTGTTGCTGAGATTGTGTTGTGGTCCTTGCTTTGCTTGCTAAACAGCTAAAGCAGGCTTACTATGTGTGGACAGAGGGTTTGGCTCTTATTTTTGGATTACACTGGGATACAAAGAAAACAAACACAATGAACATGGGATTCACTGGTCATGTCCTGGATCAGAGATTTCAGACTGTATTATGCAGTCTAAGGATTTTTTAATGTGTTCCACAGAGGACAGAGCTTCAACAGAAAGGACATTTTACAAAAAAAAAAAAAGGTTAACCTGAAATTTCCCTCTTGGTTTAGTGACACTGTTCTCTGAGGCTTTGAAAGGTAAACACACATCACTTTCAGGTGAGGATCCCTTAAAAACAAAGTAATAGTTATATGATGTCATTAGACTAAATGTAACCCCACATCAGTACCTTACTGTACAAATCCACAGTGAAAGTAACAGTTGCTGCCAGCTGCAGGTTTGTAACAGGAATTCTGCAAACATGGGCCTGGCTGTTTGTTTTAGCGCTCACCATGCTTACAATCTGTTCCACATGTAGCACCATTCCCACGCTCCTGCTGTTTATGACGCTGTTACAATATTTGTTGTTTTATAACATTTCTCTAACCTTGACAAACCTTGAGTGCAGTGTTTGAATACAGCTGGTTAAAGTTGTAGTTTAGGAGATGGATTGCGTACTAGAGGTCTTGCACATTTTAAATTTGCCATTGGCCAACACTTAAGCAGCACCATCTTCCTTTAGCTGGTCAGGTGGTTGATCTTAGACCCAGCTCACTGAGCGTTCAAATATGCAGACACACATTCCCTCCCTCTTTGTACAAATTAGTTAAGTCACTGGACTTTTGTAATCCTCAAGTTGCTTGTGTCTGTACTGGAGCGTATGTGTTGGCGTGGTGCAAGCACTTGTCCGCTTTGGCTCGTTTTGGACTGAAGGTAAGCATCGCTGTTTTTTCCAAGGCGTTGTTTTTATTGACATCTGTAGTGTGTTGGTCAGCTGATTGTTCTGTTTACCGGCCTGTTCCTTGCGGTGTTGTTTGCTCTATGATGAACATGCTTCCAGGCCACAGAGCATCAGCAGTGCACCTGCGTCTCACCACGCGGGTTTTCCATTGCTGTTTTCTGCTGCAGCTCCCCGATTGTACTTGTGGAATTCAGGACTATGTACGTCTTCCATCTTTAACCAGCGATAATGTCCAAATGTCTTGGTGGCTTCAACCTACAAAACCTGATATGAAGGAGGATTTGGTGTCGTTTAAGGGGCTGTTTGGCTTAGTAAGAGATTCAGGCAAGTTATAAGTAGTTTTTATTTAAATGTACGTGTGTCATACTATCCCACATTATAATTTCAGACCACAGAGGACTGTAGTGTAATTGTTAAATGACATGATGTGTCAGTTTAATTTTCCTGTAGATCTATTTCACTCAATGATATAATATAACGTGATGATATGGTCATGACAAAATATATTCATGTTCTTTTCTTGATCTATAGGACTGCTATTATACCAGCTGCTTATTTACCACCCATCTTATGGAAGATTCCTCTAAATTACTATCGCTGATCACAGTATTGCTAGTTTGACATTTAAAATGACTACCTTGGTTACAGCTTTTAAATGTGTTGTATAGCAAAAGTGAGTGGTTGGCCGTGTTATGTCATAAGCACTATGTGTGTGTTTTTACTTGTCCTTTTCAAGCTGCAATGACTTCTTGTTTTGTCCGCTACACTTGTAATGTCTTACTGTTACCTCTGCCGAGTGCATACTTTTCTAAGTCTCATGAAACGTCAGCCACTCTCCAAGATCCTCATCCCATCTGCTGCGAGTTGGGTCCATGTGGCAGCTGACATCTGCCCTTTCTTGTGTGCCTCGGGCTTTACTAAGAAAAGCTCTCTCTCGTATATTTTTATTTTTATGTGTGAAGAACAATCATTCTTCTTCAGATCTGTGTAAGAAGATTTTGTCTTCTGGAGGAATAGTTAAATCAGGCATAAGTCTTTACAGGGTCCACATGGGTGCATTACTAAGACATACTACACAATCCTGAACCGTCTTTTAATGGTTTCTGATGTGACACACTGTCCTGGAAAGCTTGTCACATTTATTTCATGTGCTATTAAGGTTGTGATTCTTGGGTAACCATGTGTATGTTTTGCAAAAAAACAAATGATCTATATGTAAAATTGGTTTGCAGCCCTTTGTATTTTCCTTTGGGTGCCAGCCAAATAACCAGAAAAAGAACGCAGACACTCTTCAGGTTTCATTCTTAATAAATGGACAAGAAAGGGAGAATCTAAATCTCATCCTTTCTAACTTGTTTTTGTTAGAGTAAGCACAAGCTATTTGATGCCATTTTTTTACGTGAATAGATGTTGTTGCTTCATTCCTTTTCCTGTTTCCTTGCAGACATAGGCTTGATACTGTGATGAGAAAGATGTGTTCGGCCGTGTGAGAATCATATGAGACGGCTTAAGGGGCTGAGTGTGTTTTTTTTTTTTTTCTCTTCTCAACCTGAAGAAGACAGAAAGATTATCGAGGCTTGAAATAGTGTATGTAAAAGGTTTTCAGTAGTGATATAAATTAAACTGATTTAAAAGTTATACCTAACTTAGTTTGCCAGCTGCTTTCCATTCCATCCTCTAGTATTAATTCCAGCCCACAGTCAAGTAGCATTCTGTACCAAGTGGTTTATTCTTTCTGTACTTCATCTTTAAAAATAAAAATTCTTAGTCCTTCCTTTTTAAAGCTGGCTGCAGGGCAGTAAATTATTGTTTGTTAAAACAGGGCCTTTACAAACCTTTAAACTTTATTTATGTGTGAGGACAGTAAGTAAAATGATTCCACACTGCTTTTCCTGGCATGTCATGTTTCTTATGAATGAAATATTTTAAAAACAGAACCAAGGGCACATATTTTACAATGAAGCAGACTACTGATACAGCATATATGTCACATTTGTATTGGCTGTCAAGTGGAAGATTTTTTACAGACTTCACCAGCACCTCTCTTCATCAGATTAAGTCACTATAATTTAACCAGAGCAGAGTCACAATGTCTGATCTCAGCACAAATATTTTTCAACAGGAAGTGTTGCTGCTTGTGTACTATCTACAATACTGTGTTGTTTTGTGATGGAAACTGAACAGCAGGTTTTCTGTTTGATCATCAGTGACAGGACTGATTGCATCAATTACTTTTCTTACCACTAATATCAAGTTTTTTGTCGTATAGTTGATTGAGTGTATGGGGCACAATAGAATGTAATTACTATTAATCAGTGAGAAGCCATCAGTTCTTCAAACTGTTTAGAAGTATTTTAGTTTTTGTTTTCCACTACAGGCGCATTGATCGTAGTAGTAAAAGTAGTGGTTTAATTATACTACTGTTTCTGTTGTATCCCAGTATTTAATCATCAACAGCACCCACCACGCCAGAATTAAAAGTACCTAAATCAGCTACATACAATTAACCTCTCAGGTTTTTTTCATCTGTTTTAATATAGTACAAACTGTACTTTCTTTAACTCATTGGACATTGCTCAGAAGGTTTTCTGCTAGGAATTGTAGCAAATCAGATCACAAATACAACATCCTCTTAAGCTGTCATGTGAATGAGCCACAGGTCAGACAGTGGCCAGACTTGTGTAATAAATGAGCATCAGGCAGTGAGTGAGCTCACATTTGACACTTTGGTGGTTCATTGATTGGCTCCTGATTTCTAAATGGGTTTGTTCAGCAGAGCAGTGCTGTAAGCAGGAGGCTGAAAAAAAAAAAACGTTACTCTCTGGTAGATACAGTAAATACTTTCCCTGTGTAGATACGCTTTCTCAACACCTCACATAAAAAGGTTGCATCTTTCACCTTTTGTGACATGAGCACTGCTTAATTTGCCATGTTTGTATAATATTCTACTAACATACCAACCAGGAATCGGTATTAATGAACCTGATTTTCATTCTTTAGTGCATGTTTTAGAAGAACTGGAAAAACCCCTCATACAGTAGCAGCAGGACTGGGGGCCAGCGAGGAGGACACCTATTACGGTGAGTAACCAAGTTGTTGTCAATTGCCATATAATGACAGGATTATTTACTTATCTTGTGTTGAGAAAAAAATGTGATTAGATCACAGGCACTTCAGGCCAATCAATTCATATAATGTTCTCTTTCCTGCATTACACAGAAACAGATTGACTGCAGATCACTGAGGCTTTGTTATTTATTAAGAAGCAGGCACCTGAATTCTTGATGTAATGTTTACGGTTTAGATTGAGGTTGGTCTAAGACAGTCAAACTCTATTACAAAATAGAGATGCCTTTGTTTCCCATAAAGGTCAACTACAACAAAGATTCTAATCAAGAAAACACAGCAAGCGCTTGTTTCTGCATAGAGGGTGTGCTCTATTAACGTGTCCTGGTTTTGCCCCAACCTATCTGCTGCGAGGTTCATAGGTCACTGCAGTCTCATGTTTATAAACAGAGTCTTATCAACAGCCGCGAAGTAGGCTTGTAACCGCACTTCCACTGCCGTCAGAGTCAGAACACCATCCCTCACTCTTGGGTCAAATCTAATTTCACACACTGCTCATTCAAAGGCACACGGCGGTAAGTTGCGTCCCTTTCCAGTTTCTAAATATAAGTTCAAATAAGAGCGAACCCAGTGTTAGATGGCAGATTTAATTTGGCACGGTTTTTAAACGTTAGTGATATTTAAGGCCTTTTTAAGGTGTTAAATTGCACCACCTGCTTGGATTACTGAAAGAAGTGGGCTCCGTTGTGGCTGCTCTAATTTTGTTAAATGTAATTTGTGCAAAAATGATTACGATGGCAGTAATCCTAGAAAAATGCTAGAATTACTCTTCAAAATACTGATAGTCTACTATAAAAGTTTTTTTTTTCACAAGCTCTTGATCTTGTTAGTTTGGAGGAAGGAACTTCACCTCAAGCCACTGGCATAGTCATTACCTGATAAGATATTGTTATTGCTTCTAGTCAATGATCAAGGCTTTAAACCATGAACACTTAGGTGCGTTATGTTAGGTCTTAGGTTATTTTTAATCTTAAATTGTATTTTCTGTAAAATGCTTTAAATTGGTGATACGCATCCTGTATAGTTAGAGATTTTTAAAAAATGAAGAACAAAAACTCAATTCTGTGTTTATCATCAGTTTGCTCTGCTTTCAAATAAGTATCTTGTGTAATCGTTTTAAAAAGATTCTGGATGCATTTCTTTGTGTCTTTTCCTCCGAGTTTTTGTTTTGCAATATTTGCTTGCTGTGGGTATCCAGACAGAAATGTGTGTGTGTGTGTGTGTTTATTGGTGAGTCGGGTCTCTGCTGTGTGCCATCTTACCATACATGTATTCTGACCTCTCTTTGCTCCTTTCCACCCCCACCCCTCACATATCAACCACCCACGGGCTTCACAAGAGACCTTATGAGGATCATTTGACTGAGTGATATTGCTGCTTCAGGCTTTTTAGAGTGGAGGAAAACAAGCAATTTGTTACACAAATCTCAGAAGAGTTTATTGTGGTTGTGTTATTCTCAGCTAAATGTATCAGTTTAGACTGTTTCCAGTGTTTAGTCTGTGTGATTTAGATGCTTTTTCTGTGTTCCTTTATTATAATATGTCAGGAGTTGCTGCATGCTACAAATAATATATCATCAGGACAGATTCATCTAATACTTGTTCCTGTTCAAATCTGCTGAAAGCTGCTTCTCATAGTGTGGCCTTTTGTGCAACAAAACGTTATTCCTGAAATTTCATTTATTTTTAGTTGCATTTTGCAACACATTGTGTTTGTTTTAGCGTTATAATTTGCCAAATATGAATTATTAAAATTCTCAGTCTTGTACTGTGCTCAAATTAAACAAAAACAGTTTGAACAGCTAAGCTTTATTTATCTCTTTGTGTCTAACTGATGACATTAATATTACAAGTGTAGTATCTGACTTAATATATACAAAAAGGTCAATTAAATTCCAATAATGTTTTTTTTTTTTGCAGGGGATCAGAAGTGAGGGGACAATGCGAGTCCACGTGCACACCAAGTTCTGTTTCCTGTGTGTGCTCACCTTCCTCTTCCACCAGTGCAACCACTGTCATGCAGAAAAACACAGCCACCAGCACAGTGGACATCAGCATGCCGATCACAAACACGCACACAGTGATTTGCAGATTTCCGATGCTCCATACGTGAGGGGAGCCACGGTGCCCACAGAGTCCACAACGCCCCAAGGTGACCCTCTGGAGGAGGAACAGCGCTTCTACATCCAACAGCTGTTCAGGCGCTACGGCCAGAAGGATCGGCTAGATTTCCAGGGATTTCAGAGTCTGTTGTTGAGTTTGGGTTTGGGTGAAGTGAAAGTGGTCGGTGTGGAGCATGAGGATCTGGGCCATGACCATGTAGCCCACCTCGACTTGCTGGACATACAGAAGGGGCTTCATTCACATTCACCTGACAGCGATGGCAATGGTCAGGGACATGGTCATTCACACCACAAACCCAGCTCCCACCACCCACACACACAACTAGTTTCTACCCCATGCAGCCGACAGACTACTGCTGCCAATCCAGCTGCATCTTCAGACCATGAACATAACCATGATCATGATCTTGACCACAATCATGGACATGATGCAGAACATGATCATAATCACACCAAGGTAGATAATAATGACCATAAACATTCTGATGTACATGTGCAGGACACGCTTGATCATGACCAAGACGGCCATGATCACGCACATGACGAAGACCACAAACATGAGCAGGTACGGGTGCAGTCCAATCGCAAGGACCTGTCTTCTCAACCTCACAGTCACCACGACCACGGTGATCATGAACATGATCACGGTGGTGGGATACAGACTGGCACAGACATCCCTCACATCAACCAGGAACCGCTTCTCCTTGAGCAACGGGAGCATTCCCAGGACCCTCAGGAACCACATTCCTCTCCTGTCCCCACAGAAAGTCAGCCCAGGAAGCCCAGAAAGCCAGCAAGGGGTAGAGGTCAGCGAGGCCGAAACAAAACTCTGTCTACTCACACACCTCTACCTCATGACGATGATAATGACCATGACCATGAACATAGTCATGACCATGATCGCAGACACAGTCACAGCCATTCTCATAAAGCTAAGAGAGAAGCTCCAGGTGGGCTTCCCACCCACACTTTGCCAGTCCCCCTTCTCTCTGGACATCCAGGTGGAGTGTCCCACCAGCATGAGGAGGTACGGCACTTACAACTAACATAAATTCTGATATTTAGAGTTTTCTTAAAATTAGTGTATTAGCAACATATTGTGTCGTTAATAGTCAATAATGAAGGTAGTCATTAACACCTGAAACGAATTTATTCTATTATGACTTCTGACACAGCTAAATGTTTTTCTTGTTTTAAAACACCAAGTAACTTATGGACTTGCTGTGTTTATCAAAGAGAAAAACTGTACCTTTTAATAATTACAATTGGAAAAATATATAATTTAACTAAGCACTCAATAGGTAGAGGAAAAGATGTAATAAGTATCACCTTCTCCTCCTCCATAAGTACAAAACCATCGGTTCACCAATACACATAAATCATTTGTCATGTTTAGAGGGGTTAAGGGGATAATATACTATATACTTTACTATATAATGATAGTTTAAATGAAATTACATAGTCTGTTGTTTCTTCCTAATGTTTTACTGCTGTTGCGTTCTCCAGTGTTTGAACCTGACCCAGCTGCTCACCTACTATGGTCTGACTCCCGAATCAGTCATCTCCCCCAGTCAGTTCACCTACCTGTGTCCAGCCCTGCTGTACCAGATTGATAGTCGTGTATGCATTCGCCATTACCACCAGATGGATGTTGAGCAGGAAGCTTTGGAGCCTATCAATTCTGGTAAGAGCAACAAATCCCATTCAATCGTTTGTTGAAGGCAACAAATAAAAACATCAGCAAGTGTCAATGCAAATGAGGCCAGTCTATAGTATGTGACTCCTGCATCAAAGTTTTCCCCACAATAGCTGGATTACAATAAAACGGCAACAATGATGGTTGACAAGTTGTTGTTCATGTATTTTTGATGCATGACGAATTGCACAGTGAAGATATGAAGGGTAGACATCTCTTATTCCCATTATGCATTTTTGGGGGAGTTTAGGTTTTCTCAAAGAGTATGCAACTTTTGACCTAACCAGTGAGCTACACACAAATATCCTGAGTAATTTTGTGTGTGTTGCTTTTTACTTTTACAGTAATAAAACATTTAGATAGGCTGTCTTAAATTCAGACACAGTGCTTAAAGTTCTGTAAAAAAGAACTCCAGTGTAAGTTATTGTTTTATTTTCATCTGGTGCCTGCGGCCAGAGTAAACAGACATCTTCAAGTGAGAAACCACAGAGATCAGAGTTTATAATGTGATGCTATCAGGATGCATATTCTAGAGCTGCTGTCCTAGAGAAGGGCAGGAGGCCCAAATTACACCATGGGTATTTGAAATAAGTCATGGCAAAAACTGAGGTGAGATGGGAATTGTAACCAATTTGTCCTGGGTATATGTACTTAATTATCAATGGGTGATTTGAACACTGTGAATACTATTAGTTTAAAGGAATATAAGAGCAGACCCAATGAATACTAAGACTATTCCCAACTTATCTCAGCTCATCATTTTGTATTTTCACCCCAACTAGGGATTCATTAACTTTAATTACACATAGCCAGACACACATTTCTTAGATTTCTCCAAATATGAGACAACAAGCTTGAAAAAATTTCAGTTCAATAAATGCCTCACACACCCCTACACACTAGTGTGAACACATTAGTGAACACACTAATCTCAGTAGAAGAGTTTTTTTCCTCTGTGTTGTTGACTGTGCTCTTTCATCTTGATAATACTCATTAGTGATATGAGTGTATTAAGTAAAGTCAGTGTAGCCCCACCTGCATGTGTGTAGGTCACCCTACACTCTTGCTTGGCACATTTACTGGCAGGAAGTTAATGTTTGAATGAATATATGGCCAATTTGCCATGTCGTATTCAGCTGCTCTTAGCATGGTACATCATGTGATAGACGCCCTGAATGGGGCTCATTCAGCAGCCTAACTGCAGCAGTTGTGATTTGTGTAAGGAGCTTTCCCTCTACTGTAATGTGTTCCCTTGTTAATAAATTATTTAGTTGCCATGACAGTGAACCGTTCTGAAATCATAAAAAAACCCTTTATATCCTTTTTATGGCTCCAGTTCGTTGCTAAAAAGAACATCTCCGTTTAACAATATGAATAAGTGAAGTTGAGAGGAGTCTGTTACCATGGTTATCCAGCACATGGGTAAGAAAGCAAATTATAAGATCTTATTGTTTATTGTTAATGAATTACAGATGTAAGTCATTTAGGATGTGAAATAAAGTTCACAAAGTCATAAAAGCTACAATTCAAGCCAGACCCGTAGCCAGACCACACAGAATAGCTACACAACAAGCTGCAACCCTGGAAAGCTTTTTTTCCTTGGTATCCACGTTGGGGTACTGTCTGTGTCGCCTCATGCCTGGAATGAAAGTACTGTGAAGCTCTTTGAGTAATCCTTTTCCATTTCATTGGCTGCACTGATACATATGTTTGCCCTTTATTCTGCCTGAAATGCAACTGGGCCTTGGTTATTTTTGCTTAAGTTTAGTATGTCTAATAAGTGAGAGGGTATTGAGCTGTTGTGAGGGAAAATAAGATGCCCTGCATAACTGGAATATTTTTAATTAGAGCTAGAAAGCAAGTTCTTTAATAACAAAAACTGTCTTGCTGTGTTTGTTGCATTTGTGAATATTTTGGATTGAATAACTGTCAAAGCCATAGCTATTTAGTGTAACACCGAGGCTGACATCACTGTCCCTAAATCCCTAAATGTCTGCCCTCGTAAGTCTTTAATTATCAAACACATACACTGCTTTGGAGACACCTGTACTACTCTTGCCCCAGTCAGCAACGTGCAGCACTAAAATGGTCCATAAACCCGTAATAAACATGAGGAAGATGGCATGGACAAGTCAAAAGGGCAGGAACGGTCCTCATTAGTAGAAACTCGAGGCGCTAGATTCTCTACAGCGGTGCACCAAGACCCAACCGTAGACGTCACCACATCACACACACTGCCTCTCATTTACCTCCCGCCGGCATCCATGGGGAAGCTCTGAAAATTTGTAGTTTGTTTCTCTCTGGCTCCCACTCCCCTCTCTTTTTGCACTGTGCCAATTAGGAGAACCTAAGCGACACCCTGGGCCATTTTTGTGAGCCATGGCTCACAGGAGATAGGTAATTGGAGAGAAGACACAGAGCAGTGGGTCTCTTTCCCTTCCTTTATCACCACCTTCTATCTCCCTGCTGCAGTTCCCTGCACACCTCCACCCCCCCAAACCACAACAGCATAAAGGTAATGAGATAGAGAAGTAGATGAGCTTCGTGAGTGTGAAGGATCTTCAGTGATGTACTGTCTGGCTGATATACAGGTGCCTCTCAGGGTTACACAACGTTCCGCCTGATGCAACTAATGGGAAAGCAGTCAACTGTAGCAGTTTTACTTGTGTAGGACACATTGAAAATGGCTGTTACCAGTAAAACGAGAAAGCAGGAGCCGTTAAAGACTTTTTTCTAACTCTCTGGAGAATTAGCCAGTACAGTTTGGCGTTTCTGATGACGAAGCTCTTCCCATAATACAAAACTGTAGGAGAAGGTACAGAGTTCACATATTGCTTTTATAATAATTATCTTTTAGCCGGTAGCACGTAGCACATCAACAACCTAGGTTGTATATTTGTTTAGGCTTTGAAAAGAAAACAGATATTTATGTCAAATAGTTTTAAGGTGCGAAACTAAAAACGTTGTGGTTTTCACCATGTGCCTGGTCATGGATGTGGTGGTACTAATAGTTTAAGAATGAATGATTTGCCTTCGTCAAAACATTGTAGCCTCCATTGTAGCATCTCAAAAGCTAATGATAAATAGTTATGTAATCAGCGCTTAAGCATCAGTGTCCGCCTTTTCAGTTTAAATATTTCTCCCAGGAGGAACTCTTGCCTCCTGTTTTCTGAGCTCGGCGACTGCTGCCTGGGGAGAGACTGTTTTTTTTTTTTTTTTAATTTTTTTTTTTTTATGTTTTTTAATGCTACAGCTGGGTAATGGGACAGTAACAGCTTGATTCAGTCTCTCTAAAGACCACTCTGTCAGGAAGGCGTGTTTCAGATCATCTCGTCAAAAGGGATGCCACCCGGGGCTGGGTAGATGAGGAGGGAACGCGTGTTTGCCAATCTGATTTTACTGTTATTGGAAATTTTCCCCTCTGGCTTGGTCTCAGCTCTGTTTCTTTTGTTTGTGTGAATTAACCTCTATCAGCACTCAGCCACTGCTAACATGTTTGCCCATTGGGAAGGAAGTCGTACACTTCATGAATTTCTATGAAGAAAAACTAAAAAGTAAATGATTTAGGGTAGGTGTTTTCTATACTGGTGTACCATCATACTTTCACTGATCACTAGTTAAGTGTGTTGTGAAAGGCCTTAGTGCAGTCAGTTGACTGTAAGATTTGCATTACATGCACGCTGTGCTTCAGTCAATAGATGTCCTACAGTACGGCTGAGTGTCAGCAGCGAACGACCCAGCATCGCTGTAATAAACACACCACCGGTTTGGCGTGACATTGAATTTTATACTACATTAAACATTTTGTCCTCTGTGACAAAGGAATCATAAACTTTCTCGCTCTCGCTGTTTGCAGACATGTCCTGGACTGACAGCCGGACTGACAATTTAAATGATAGCGCACCTTTCTGACTTCTCCTGCTTCATGTCCCATGTCTGCAGCTTTGAATGAAAAATGAGGCGAGCACAGTTCTGCTGAAATGTCACTTCACTTCACTTTCTTGCTGTAGGCATCATGTGTCATCACAAGGACTCGTGGATTGAAAACCTTTAGAGGATATTTCCCTTCACATATGACCTGCATGGGGGGAAAATGCATTCAGGCATTTAACTCAACCTCACAGTTGTGCAAATTGTGAAAAAGTGGCACTGCATCCGACGTAAACACATGTTGTTCTCTTCCTTCAGTCTGGATCTGGGTCTGGGGTTTTGTGTCCATCACCATCATCAGTCTGCTGTCTCTCCTGGGTGTGGTGCTCGTACCCATCCTCAAACAATCCTGCTTTAAGTTTCTGCTCACCTTTCTGGTGGCCTTGGCAGTTGGCACACTAAGCGGAGACGCGCTTCTTCACCTGCTACCTCATGTGAGTAGACCACAGCACGGAACATTTTGTCATTGAAAATTTGATTTGATATGCTGTATTTGATTATAATTGAGCACATAGTGAACTATTATATCGGTTCAGCACATCATAATCAATTCAGTCCCCATCTCAAGGCACAGAAGGTTTTCTTTTTTTAACCATGACCATGAATCCTCTCTGTGTTTTTCTTTTTTTTTAATCTTAGGTTACTGTGAACTGTCTAAAGTCTGAAGAATAAGATAAATTAAAAAATGTGTTTGTAGAGCAATGGTGTGTCTTTTTTTTATTAAGATATTTGTACTTGTGTAGCATAATTCCTATCAAGAGTTTGATCAGTCTATCAAGGAGATTATTATTATACCATTTGTATAAGCAGCTACATGCTTTTATTTTGGCAGGTTTAATTGGGAGTGTAGCCATTGCTGATGTATGATTGGCTGAAGGATTTAAATCTAGTATGAGCTGGGTGCACACCAGAATGTGATTGGTTGAAATTGCTTTCTGTAAATGGGTAAAAATGACTACAGAGTTGAAATACACACCAAATATGTTTGGATTCCAAAGTGCAAGTTAAAGAGATGAATCCAGAGAATCGCAGTCCTTGATAAATGTATTATTCTTATTCGTGTCTCATTTGTCTGTGTGTTTTCAGTCTCAAGGGCAGCATGACCACAGTGATCCAGGAACAAGCGAAGAGACTGATCTGGTGACAGACTTTGATGGAGTGTGGAAGGGGCTAACAGCGCTAGCCGGCATTTACCTCCTCTTCATCATTGAACACTGTATTGGCATGTTTAAGCACTACAAAGACCAGAGGGTAAGAGGAGCAGGACCCGAAGCTGAAGCCAAACCTCACAATCACAAGGCTTTGATCTCATGTTAGTTTCTCTGCACACAGGGCTTGAAGAAGGTGAGTGAGGAGGGCAAGATTGGCAGGAAGTTGTCAGATCACAAGTTAAACCGTCGCTCGGACGCAGAGTGGCTGCACCTGAAGCCAATCAGTGAAGGCAAGTGTTCAGTCTTGTCTTCGAATGAGGTTTCTGTCTCATTGGCCGTCACTATAACACGTCCTTGTCTGCTCCAGATCCTGACAGCACGGCTGTTTCCTGTGACAACGGCCACAATGACACACAGCTCACAGAGCTCCAAACCCCGGATTCTCCCACTAATAAGACACCACTAGCCCTCGCAAACCCCCAGCAGGACCACCAGGCCACCAAGGAGAATGGACGCGGCACCAAGCACCACAGCCATGGACACAGACACTCGCACGGGCACGGCCACTCTCATGGTGGGAACTGCCACTCAGACCAGGAAATGAAGGACGCTGGTATCGCCAGTATTGCCTGGATGGTCATCATGGGAGACGGCATGCATAACTTCAGCGACGGCCTGGCCATAGGTAACTTGAGTTTCTTGACGTGAGTTAGATTAGATGAAACACAGTTTGGGAAATTAATTTTTTCGGCTTTGATTGGCTCAAGTAGCTGAACTAAACGATCTCCAAATTGGGAGACACAAACTTATTGGTGCACTGTCATGTTTTAATCAAACAAATATGCTTATTTCCCAAACTGTCAAACCCTTCCGTTACAAGATTGCAGACGTTTCTGACACTGTGATCTTGTCTCTGCAGGAGCAGCATTCAGTGCAAACCTGACCGGAGGCATCAGTACGTCCGTGGCCGTTTTCTGCCATGAATTACCCCACGAACTTGGTAAGTGCAGCACGCCAGGTGGAAGTGTGACAACGACTGAACAAAACAAGGCATTTACTTAGCACACACTCTCCACTACATGCAGATTCACAACAAACAGGAGAGTTTTGCTTTACATAGTGGTAATCACTATGTAAATTGCTGCTGTTCTCACTTTAATTTGGCTTGAGTCTCCCGATCGTCTGTCCCTTGAAACCTGTTTAAAACCCCAGTGATGTCAATAATCATCACTCTTCTCTGCGCTCCAGAAAAATGTACTTTTTTTGCTAGATTAATGGCTTTTGTCTGACAGCAGCGAAATGGCTTGTCAGAGTGTCTGTCAGCGAAGATGATGCACCGCGCCTGGCGCGCATTGTTCAGTACAGTCAGACTCGAACACAGTGCAGCCGCTGGTGCGTTTATTTGCATTCAGATCTGTTCTCTCCGAGGACCTTTTTGATTCAGTTTGATTCAGCAGGAGTGAGCAGTTTTGTTCGGAGTCAGGCGTTTCCTTTTTCACCTAACTAACACTGTCCTCAGCCTGTTTGTTTATAGTGGGGCACAAAAAAAAGGCAGACAATGGGGCCATCCACAGCAGATCAGTGCTAATGATGTGTCTCAGCGCGGTGCAGATTCCATGCCTCGTTTGTGTGCTTGATGAATAGAGCAGTGTCGATTATTGGCAGAGAGAGAACTGGTGAATAATAGGTTATGTTTGTCTGCCCCCAAGTGCCGAAATATCCGCTATTATTGGCTCTGCGAGGCTTCAGGATCATATAGAATAAGAGCCTGAGCTTTGATTTTCATCCAGCGTTTTGGTCTTTTTATCGTTATTTTTACTCTCTTGCACTCAAGCTTCCAGATGGTTGGTTCTCTTGTGTCTCTAGCGGCGTGGTAAACACGTGCAGCATCAGTCACTCTCTCGCCATGTAATTTCGCATTTCCTGTTGATTCGACGCTCTTCAGGAGCAATAGTTGTCGTGCATTCACCCCCGTCGGGCCGCTTGTCAGGCAAACACAGCAGTTTGACAAGTGAACCTCTCAGCTCCCCCCTGAACACAAAAGCCATCCCCCGACTGGCAGCTGGATGGCAAAGATGATGATTATGAGGGTTCTTTAACCACCCAGAGTGAAGCTAATTGGCAGTGATGGGTGTGTTAATTGCGGTAGATGAGGCGGCGGCAGGCGTGTCTGAACGACTCGAACTGGGAAAGGCAGGAACCGCCACAGTGAGTTGAAGAGGGATTTAAAAAAAGAAGACCACTGAAGTGAGGTGTGTGCGGACTGTCTTTAATTCCCTCACCCCGGCCCTTTTCTCTGGCTTTGATTGATGGATGAGAGCAGAGTAGTAATATATTCATTGTGGTAATTAGCAAGGAAAAGAGGCCGCTTGTTACACGGCGCAGCAAATGTAGGCCACCCTCCTTCTCAGTATTCATCTCTCTTTCCAAATCCAGGGCGTTTCCGCTGAGACTTGGGCCTCTTCCCGCATTTGGCCCAGCAATGATTGAAGAGGGTAGCAAGGCTACAGAATGCATATGTAATCATAAGTGTATCAGAGGGAGTTAAAGACATATTTCTTAGATAGAGCAGCTCCGAGTCTGTTTTTCACCTGCCTGGGACCGATTGCGGCAGCAAATGTGTGAAGGCAGCAGATTTTGAACAAGTTCACCTCATCACTGTGGGCAGAGTTAGAGCAGTCAGGAGAAACGGCTGTAAGAAAATAAATAAAAGGCAGCTTGACATGCGCCAAGCAGAAGTGTGCGTCAATTTGCAAACTGTGAACAGATATTGGACACATCGCTGTCAACACTGCAGCCTCACACGTTGCACGACTTTCATCTTTCATAAGCAACTTGTGAACAGAAGCATTTAGCACAGGCATGTTGGGATATGCTGCTTGTGTTAGGATGACGGGTGCATGGGAATTGCTGTAATAGTCCCTAAATGAGTGTGTCTCTCCTGGCTGACAGGTGACTTTGCAGTGCTCCTGAAAGCCGGGATGTCAGTGAAGCAGGCCATTGTCTACAATCTGTTGTCCGCCCTCATGGCCTATGTTGGCATGCTGATTGGGACAGCTGTGGGCCAGTACACACACAATGTCACCAACTGGATCTTCGCCATCACAGCTGGCATGTTCCTTTACGTGGCTCTAGTGGATATGGTAAGTTGGCACAATGCACTCGACAGCCCCCACGGTAGTTATTGTCCCTCTCCACTAACATCAGTTTAACTCTCACGGCTTCCTCACACACCAACACTCAGTCCTTTCCTCTCTGCCTCCTGATCTGCAATGCTAATTCCAGGAAACCGGTCTCTGATCCCAACTGGTTACTTTGTCTCTGTTCATAGCTGCCAGAAATGCTTCACGGAGACAGCGAGGACCACAAGCGCTGCCAGCTGGGACACTTTATCCTGCAGAACCTGGGCTTGCTGACTGGGTTCGGCATCATGCTGCTCATCGCCATCTTTGAAGACCGCATCGTTTTCGATTTTGGCTTTTAGTAGAGGAGCGAGGCGGGGGAGAGCTTGATGTTTCTGTGTTGTTCATCTTGGCCTTTACATGCTTTGTTTGCAGTGTGGTGGCCCAGTCTTGCATGCAGCGTGAGTCTCATTCAGAGCCTGTGCCTCCATTCCAAACCTGCAGCGTGTGCTTATGCGTGTCTCATGACTTCGCTAGTAGTGTTGACGCTCTGCTCCTCCATCACCTCTCCTCTGTCAGTTACAATCTGTCTACTCCCTGTGAAACAAAAACGGAGCTGAACGAAAGAAGTGAGACTACACCTACACTCCCCCGGAAAACACCTCCTCTCCTCTGAACCACTCCGGCTGAAACAAAAAGGAAAAAAAAAAACCTCTGCAGCTATTAAGGTGGTGCAGGACCTGTGTTCCTGCGGAGACGCAGCTGTCATGGGCCAGCAGCTCATCGCCCATCTATCATCACCTGTTGTTGGCATGTTGTTGTTGTCCTCCCGCGTTCTTCGTCTCTTATCCACCCTGTGCTGTGTTCCGTCATCCATGCCCGGTACATCTGTGGTGTGTGTTTCACCTGCCATCCATCATCAACTCTGGATGTCATCGCATTGCGTATCAAATATCTTGTGTCTTTGTGTGCCAAGCCCTGGCCACTGGAGCAGCACCACAGCTGCACTGCACACGCCACAGTGTCCTTAAAGAGACGCAGCGCTCGGTTCAGTTAGGTACTATGTCTTCTTGTGTTTACAGTTTCTGAGCTGCAGTGTTTAAAGTGCAACTTTATTCAATCATTACTTTAGTGTAATGTGTCTCATTTGATTGGTTATTAAACTTTAGTTCATAGCGAACGCTAGCTGTTTCCAAGAATGTATCTTCATTCTTTGTTTAGAAAGTAGTTGTCAAGTGTCTGACCAATTTTTCTGTTAGGCCTTTGCAATCTGTCTTAAAAATGTGAAACAAACTAGTTATCTTCTTCATCAGTGTTGTAATGGACTAGTTTTAGTTATTGTGTCTCCCTGAGTTCCTAAATGGTGCTTTTCATCCAGACCCACCTGCAGTGAGTCATTTAATCATAGTAAGTCGATTCTTGACATTAATGCTGATTTATTGATGTACTGTAAAACATGAGGTGGTCAGTAGATGAGCAGCTAAAAACAAAATGTTCTTCCTGTTAATATTTTTACTTAATGTCAAAGAATCAATTAATGTCCTGACAATCGGTGAGACAGACCAAGCAAATGACAATTCCCTGATGTCACAACAGATCAATGACTGCTTTCTCCGCACTTTGACTAACCCAGGTTGTCAAACCCCGGAAGAAAATATTATTATAAACTTCTTTTTTTTTTTTTTTTTTATGAGCATTCCTCATGTTTGTTTCTGGCTGTGTACATTGTAGTCATTCTGGTGACTGTGCCAAAACTGACCCGACTGTGGGATTTCAGTGGCCGGTGCTTGACACTGCCTCCTCCCAGACATTCCATTGGCTGTACCGCAGCTCACGTGACAAGCTAGCACACTTAGCTTTGGCTGCTGGCGCACAGACATTCTGTGTGGCATCATTTATCCTGTCACTGTGTGACATTCATCACCTTTGTCTTAACTGGCTGTACATCATCCTCAGTCAAATTGAACTTGTGTGGTCAATCCAGATGCATTATGCATGAAGCATGAGTGCAAACAAGACATTGTTGAGTGTAAATTTGTTGTCATTCTTTGTACTACAAAGAGAAAATATTGGCAACCTTTCTTGGTTTTTAAATGAACGGTATGAAGATCATGGGGAGCTTTTTGGGGTGTAGTGAAACCTGTGTTAGGAGCCTTGTTTGAAAAAGAAAATAATGCAGGTGTCAGAATAAAACAAATCACCTGCATTGTTTGTGTCTTTTTACTGCCATTGTATTATTTCATCATGTGTTAATATTTAATTTAAACCCTAAACATTACCATTAAACGGGGCCTGTTCAAACATTTTCTTTTTATATTTACACTATCCCATATTTTGTTGTAATATTAATTTCGATCATTTTCAAAGATTAAAGGATTCGTTTTCGGGACCATATTCGTCTTATATTGTTTAATTTATTTTGGCTCATCACGTTTGAAAAGACGCTCAAGAATCTATACCCCAAAGAAAAACAAGTCAAAACTGATTATTTCCCATTTTTGCTTTGTTATATTAACATTTGTTTAGTAGTCGGAGTAGAAAATGTTAAATGTGACATATGTGCTATTTGCCTGTCTGTGCGTTGCCATTACGAAATAAACTCCCCTGAAACAAAGTGTCTCTGACTTTGGATCTTGCGTCAACTGCAAATTCACCACAGAATAACAAAGCTGTCAGTCAAAAGCTTGGTGAAAGAAACAAATGTAAAAACCACATGCATAAAGGGGCACCTGGGATCTGAAGCTACTAGGATGATGCAACATTTCTGCAACCAAGCTCGTTTGAATAACGGTACAATGTGGTAACATTAGTTGTTCCAGTCAACTAAAAAGCAGAGAAGTGAAATCATTGTACATGTATATTTGGCTGTAATTAAAAAAAATAATTGTGTCTCTCTCTTATTATTAACGGTTGCAGTTCTTTTAAAGTAAATAGCCCAAATCAAATCAAGGAATCTGCAGTTTCACTCTTTAATTGTATAATGTAAGTACATACATACTGTATATTATTAGTATATAGTAAATGGAGGTGTAAGACAAACAGACTAGAAGCTGAGCTGGCAGAGCAGAGCGACCCCTCGTCTGACCCAGTGCTCAGCAGGTACATCAGAGTTCAGCGTCATGGCTATGACATAATTGGTGGAGTGGCCAGTGGTGGACAGGGTTCCGCGCCGCTCGCTGGTCTTGTAGACAGGCACCACGTAAGACATCCTCTGAGGAATATCCTGTCGCTTCACAGGCTTCAACCACATCTGACACAGAGGAAGAGAAATGAGGAGGATGATCGCATCACATTTCAAAGGTCAGAAAAGAAAGTTGAACATGTAGCACTGACAACTAACCTGCATCTCAATTCATCTAAACATCAACTTGGAACTTTGGGGAGATAAACTTGTAAAACAATAACATTAAGAAAGGAGACTCCCTCTGGGCTATTAAAAAGTCCTGGTTATGCAAAAAAGATAAACTGGGCCACTCAAAAAAACATCATAAAAACACAGTTGAGTTGCATCCAGTAGTCATCTGGTCCAACAGGCGCTTCCGTGAAGATTTACATTTCAAAGCCAGCACGACTGTTGTGTTTCTCCCAACCACAAATAAACACATTTTTAATTAAGTTCCGGTCTTGTCAAAAACTGATTCTGCTAATAATTTGCCCTGAAATGTCTGAATATTAAAGTCAGTCTTTTGCATTATTCATAATCTCTGTGAAGAAAACAGAGGAGGAAAAAAAAGAAAACTTCATCATCCCTCGCTCTTTGCCACTAGTGCTCTGTTTTCATCAGTGTCAGTGTACATCAATAAGACATATCAAGCTCTGTTAATTAATAAAAGACAGACAGAGCAAAGGAGCAAAGCGTCCTAGAGGCAGAATGTAAAAAAAAGTGCTGATGCTGCTGATCTATGTTGGGTCTTGAGAAAAAAGAGCTGCAGCTATTGTAAGGTGCCTGTTGTCTCCTCAGTCCCAATGTCATTCAGATTAATACAGATATACATAAAATGGTGAGTCACAGAGCACTTCAAGCTAAATATTGATGGAATCTGCCCCATATTGACAAATTTAATATGGGAATGAACAGTGATGAATTAGACTAGTTCTTAAATTTAGTAATAGTTCGTATATTGTGTGTGTGTGTGTGTGTGTGTGTGTGTGTGTGTGTGTGTGTGTGTGTGTGTGTGTTGGGGGGGGGGGGGGGGGGGGTACTTCTCACCACAGGCATGGGGTCATTTAACTTTTTGGGGTAGGACTCAGCGAGAAGTTTGGTCTTCCTGTCCCAGCGAGCGCCATCGAGGAACAGGCCACTGATGTACACGCCTGAGTGTCACACACAAGCACACACACTATTCAGAAGCGTAGGAGAACTACAATATATATAATAATAATAATAATATGTTACTAAGTTATTAGAGTCATAATCTACCTTCTAGAAACCGAACACCTCTAGATACACAGGGAACTGTCTGACTACAACAAATACAAAAACGTTGCTGTAGTAACCACAAAACCTTGTGAATGAAGCTGATCTGACTTCTGAGCTAATACATAAATCATGTGAGCAATCATGTCAATATTAGTGTGTGAAAACAAGTGAAATTCAGATTACTGACTGTTAGCGTCCCGTCATTGTGAGATTCTTAGCTTGGCAGTGTGGACTGTGTTAGTGTGACGGGACCACAGCTGGCGGCTGACTGAAGATGAAGCTTGATGAGAAATTGTGACTGAAAATCTTACAGCAGAACTGGTATCACAGCAAGGTGCTGACGCAGCCGTGAATGCAGATGAGAGGAAGCGAGGCTTTGCTTCAACCTGCTTTTTTTACTTTGCACTCGCTAATATAGAGTCAGCCTAATGTCAGTTTTTATCTGTCTTTATCTGCCCACTGCTTCCACCCAGGTTCATATTAGCATCCTATTTTTCCATCTCTCTCCAAATCCTGACCTTCATCTGCTTGCCGTTCCCTTTTTTTTATATCTTCATCAACCGAAGGGACGGTTTCCTGAAGAAAATATCTAAGCGTTTAGCAAAAATCTGCTTATAGTCTTAAATAACCACCCATCCTTCTCTTTACAGCTCCTCCTTCTCAACCTATCTGCTTCTGTTTTCACAGTAGTATCCTACCATCCTCTGGTGGCTGGTTGTATTGAATGTCATCCAGGACCTCAAAGTCAAACCCGAGCAAGTCGATAGGGACGATGTGTTTCCTGGCATAGTTCTGCTGGCTGCCTGTGAGGAAGGCCTGGGTGAAGAAGAATCCTGATATCCAGAATACAGCAGGTGTACCCTGGTCATACCAGTCCTTAACACACACAAACAGAATAGAGAAGAGTGACACAACCAAAACCAGCCAGAACAGATTGGACCCACTACTGGGATTCAGTTAGGTACGAATTTCTACAATGCAACTATTGCAGCTATACATTCGTGTGAACACTTTGTCTGTGCGCCATCATGAGCCTTCAAGTTAAATGCATTCTTCACTGAAAAGCTTTTCACCGTCAGCCTGCTCTGGATGAAAAAAGGAAATTCAATCAACAGTTGAGTGTCTGTAAATACAGTGGCTTCACTGTCCAACAAATGCAGCATAACTGACACTCAAGAACAAAAAACCCAGACTAGTCTGATCATGATCTGATTAGATGTGCTGCACAGCCGTAGCCAATACTGTAAATCAAGCAAGATACTGCTTCATATTGCAGGTAGATAATGACGTGCGTTTAAAGCTGCTAAGAGGTTAAAACACTAGCTTCTCAGCACCTGTAGGAATTTGAGTCGCATCAGGAAGTCGTTCACGTAACTGCCCAGAGGTTTGAGACTCGGGTAGGACTTCTTCATCCACATGGCCGGGATGCGACCTTTCAAGATGCTGGTGACTACTTCTTCTAGCTCTGCAGACATCACCACCAGCCCCTGCGCAGAAACGAACACAAAGACACACGTTCGCCCCCAATCACACGATTACCATCTTCACAACCTGAGAATGTGAATTTATTTAAGCCCTGACAGTGAAATCTAAGATTGTCACTTAAAAACCTCTCTCTGGAGACAGGTGACAGACAGTCACATAATAGAGACTCTTATCACACCGTAGGAGGCCTTTGATGCCAGTATGAAAGATGTTGTGCTCATTCCCCATCCTGACTCTTTTCTGCCCTCTCCACTTCAATCCCATCATCACAGAAGGAGAGGAAACAAGTATTTGAGATTCTTTACTAAACGGTATCTGAAAACACACGTGTGTTTTCAGACACACGTTCACATGTTGTTACTGTATGTTTGGTCTTTTGCCTCCAATCCTCCATAAACTAAAAGTCTGACTTAAAGGCAGACTAACATTGTTAAGATGATGAAAACGTACATGTGTAATCTTGGCCTGAATATAAGTAACTGCATTCAATTCACTTAATAGTGTGTCTCTTAATAGAAATGAATTTATATATATAACAACAGGGTTTGCAACACACGGTAAGAGATTTTTTTTAGTAGGACGCCGTTCTTGTATGTTACGTAATTTCCCCAGACGGCCCTAACATCTGACCTGTAGGTGTTTCTGTGTAATAGAAAATAAGAACGTAGTTGGGGTTGTTCTGAGTATTTGATTTCTGGAGACGTATTATGCGAGTTTGCCCTGTAATGATGCAGCAGAGGTATTGCTCGTCTGATAATATCACCT
This sequence comes from Macropodus opercularis, assembly GCA_030770545.1. Taxonomy (NCBI): domain Eukaryota; kingdom Metazoa; phylum Chordata; class Actinopteri; order Anabantiformes; family Osphronemidae; genus Macropodus; species Macropodus opercularis. Next base: position 7,188,939 of record CM061109.1, read on the forward strand.
CCACTAGAGAGGAATTCAAAACCAACAATGATTCACACAGTTAATCTAAAACAAACAAATCTAGTGTAATTATACTGCAGTGCATTTCTCCATCCATCATGGCTATAACAATTCACATACTCAGCCTATTAAAGAATGTATATGTGTAAGATGCTCCTACTACAGTTTAACTAATGCATGTGGGTTTTACACATATTGAGGAAAGGTAGCATTAAATAAATGCCCCCTCTCTGCGTACCTTAATGGCCTTCTGAATGTCGACACAGGAGGCTCTGATGGCGTGGAGCAGGTTGTTAAAACGGCCCATCTCCTGCACCAGCACCGTGTTCATGCTCTGATTGTAGCTGGTGGGAAAGCGCCTCATCGCAGCTTCCAAGTCAAAATCTCCAGGCAGCTTGCTCAGGATGTCAGCCGCTACATCAAAGACCATGTCATCTGAGGATTTGGCATGTCTGCCTGAAGAGCGTGACTGATCAGAGACACAGAGTGACAAAGGACGGATGAGAAGGGAAGATGGAGCAATGACTCGAATTGATTTGACAGTTCGTAATTTTTGGGAAAATGTTCTTCTGCTGTCTGACTCCTCAAATTATAGATTCCTTCTTAGGATTATTTTACATCAGTGATATTTTGATCTGATGTTAAGAGGTTCTGACTTTGCTTATATTTCATCATTCCAGTGCCAGATTGATTAAGACTTGAGATTTTAAAAGGACAGAAAATGACAGAGAACATCAAAGTCTTCTTTTTCCTCTTAAATTTACCTTTACTTTCTTAGTTTTAAGGTATTTGCTATTAGTTGCGTTTACAGAAGCTACTAATGAAACACTGCTCAAAGACACATCCTCTCTCTAACCATAAGATGTCATCGTTAAACAAACACAAATTTCCAAGCACACTCTCCCTCATAAGATGGAAAACTCAACATTACATCCTCAATTTTCTCCCACACAGCAATTTTACACAATCTTAACAATTTTAATAAGCATCCATGCTGGAAATTATTCACTCTCATCTTGTGCTTCCGTCTCAGTCCTTACACTGTTTACCTATTTGATGCTCAGTCAGTAGCCAGCGGTAATGGATAATCATTGGCTAATGGCACTGAGGTTACAGTAGGGGAATGACAAATAGCTACTTCATTCCATTTGAGGCGTCTCCGCGTTTATCGGTCATTGAGACGGATGAGATCGTATTAGATGCTAATAAAGTCCACACATGACTGAAGCCATTATTAATCTTGTTGAATGGAGTTTATATGAATAAATGCCAGACTCTATTGAGCTCTATTTTTAACTTGAAGTCTAGAAGCGATATTGCCTTCTAAATCTTTTTCGGGTAGTGAGAGGCACTGCTCTGCATCTTAAAATGAATAAATAGTTACGCAGATAAATAAGTCTTTCTAATTTGCAGCAGAATATGTAGCGGGGACATGGTAAAGATATAATCCTCAACAGGTGAAGACAAACTAACTCTACAGACTGAAGATATGATGATCTGCTGTGAGTCACTTTGTGTCATCAATGCTAAACAAAGACAATCAGACACAAAGTAGTTTCTCTAAACCAACTGAAATATGTATTCAGAATTTTCTCTTTAATTTATGTTACGTGGTATATTCACATGGAGGGTAATAAAATAATAATGCACGCATGGCAGGAGCATTCATTAAACAGACTCCAGGGAAGCATTCTGATGCTGTGCGTGTTTATCTATAATGGTAAGTGCATTTTAACACATGTACTCCAGCCTATTTGTGTGAGACAAGCTTTTACTAGATGGGTGTGTGAGTGTGACACATTTTAGCCAAAATTCTACAATGTTACCGGTGAAATTCCAGTTGAGCATCTATTATAAGGGGGTGTGTTGTAGTGGCAAATGAGCCAGGCCTGTTTTTCACCTCAATCCTAGGCTACACCATACTATGTGGATACAATTATTCAGCTTGTTTGTTAGGATAACAGTCATCCAGGTGATGCTTGCTGCTAGTGTAAATGATGTCCTGGCTCTCTGTCATGTGCTTATTGAGAGTCCAAGTGTGTAATTTTTATTGTTTGCCGGTTTCAGGTTTCAAGTGGGTATTTGCACCAAAACCAATCAATACCTGTGTAAGTAAGATGCTGTCAAACAACAGTTGAGTCTCAGCCTGATCCTTGGTGATGTCTGCGTTTGTGTTCATACCAAAGATCTCTGGCGACGGGTTGAGCGGCAGCGACTTGGTGTATTCTATATAGCTGTTGTACTGCAGCAGAGAAGCAGAGAAACAGAGGCAGAGGAGAGGAATGAAGTACGAGCACAATTTTTAACGCAACATCAGGAAACATCTCGAGTAATAACACTCATTGAAAAACAAGTCGGCTCCTTAGATCGCTGACATTTATTATAATGACTATGTAAATGTGACTTCATGAATAAAAGATGTGGTTGGAGGGGGGTGCAACACTGGAGAACAAAATGCCAAATAAAATGGAGCGTGCCATAGATTGCACTTGTGTTAACAAATATATCAACCCTCGCTGATGGTGGCTGCCTGCTGTGCCTTGTTACACACATTTTATCTCCTAATGACTTTTTAAAGGTAGCTCAACAACAGTGCTAAGCGACTGTGAGTCCTCTAATATGCTTAGTTTAAAAACAAATACATTAAAGTTAGTTGAACTTTTCTTGAGGTTTTTAAAGGAACAGAACTTTGTGCTTTGTGTAACTGACGAACCTGTGGTTTCTGCTCTGCTGCTGTAAGTTGTATTGTATTTAAGTAAGACTTTTAATGTTTTATTTTTAAATTATATTTAAATAACACATAGTGTACCATCTCTGTGCTTTAATGTGCATCAATTAAAGTGGTAGTGATAAAAAGCTCAGGCCTTACAGTACATGCTGTAACAGTTCCTACTGTTACAAAACTATTTGTCTCTATTGACTAACCAGAATAAATACTTGGCTCATATAGCTAGACATGCGGCTGCACATTCATCTTACTCTATAATGAACAGTTACAGTAAAAAGCCCCACTTTAATGTGAATCTGTAGTTTGCTAAACAAGACTGTAGCAGTGACAAGTGACAAGTTAGAACAATTAGGCATCTAGCAACACACTTGTTAATCCTATGCATGTTTTTGTGGTTTCAGCAAAATAAGATAAAATACATTTAATGAACATTTTCTTATTTAGAGTAAATGTTTGCTATGATTTATTTTTCCACATGTAAGATTTTTTGTGTAAATTTTCGGTTTCTTACGTCTCCCTCAGCCGGTGCATGGTAGAGCCCACTGGCATCAAACTTGTAGTCAGGATCGTCAATAATCTGTGAAGTGTAAAAGATCGAGAGGATGGTGCGTAATGTCCGCCTGTCCCAGTCATCTGTCACACGCCCTCCGTAGTTACATTCACCAGTCATGTAGCGAAGGGCATCAAAAGGCACATCCTGCAGATCAAGCATGATTGTCAATTTGAGAACGATTTGGTAGGTTACTTGTTTTGTTCTGTACATTTGTGGGCAACAGGGCATTTGGGTAAAATTCATTTCAGAGGCTAGAAACACGACATCAGGTGTAAGGGTGGGGGTGTGACCTTAGTGGTATTTTCTGTGGGAGAATTTCAATTATACATTCATTGAACAGCAGTTGGTAACAGGATAAAATGTCACTCAGTCATCTTCAGTAATTCCTTTCTACCACCTTTTCACAGTTGCAAAGCAGAGGAACTGAGAATGGTGAGTGTTTGAGTGCGATTTGTGGAAAAATGTCAAGAGGGTTTCTGAATATAGCTGATGAAAGCAGATAGTTCAGTGAAGAAGAATCTACTTGTGAAAAGTCTGTATTTCTATTATAGGCTCCAATGCTGGATACTCTATACAGTATAGTATAGTAGGCGTGGATGTGCATGTGAATACCAGTTTCATCTGGTGCCAGAGATATGATATTTGATCATATCAGTTTTACTGAGTTACAAGTGTGAGGAAATACTATCAGTATAGGTTTTACTATAATATTAGTCATCTAATTAGATTGTCATCAGTGAATACCTCTAAATATAGGTAAATCTAAAAAAAGAAAATAAATACCTGATACTGTTCTAAGAACATATGCAGCTGTTGTACAGATATCCGAAGGTCAGTCTCATTAAACTCATATGGAATGTTCCAGCCTAATGGTCCAAACTTCTTCCTTTCCTGGACCAAGGCGTGAAAAAAACACAAGCCGTACAGCAGTTTCTTGAAGACAGCCTAAGAAGTAGACAAACAAAAACGGACCATGGTCTACATTAAGTTGTAAAGACTATTTAGTTTCCACAGTAAAGTGAGAAACTGATGATTATGCACAGAAAACTACTTTCAGTAGACACAGACAGCCACACACCAGTTTGCTGCAGCTTCCAAAGAACTCTGGGTCAGAGATGGGGTCCATTAAGAAGGAGCGCACAATGTTGGAGCGAAGGCCCTTTGGAGCCTCGTTGGTCATCTTCACCCCGTTCTGAAGAACAGCCACAGGGAAGGTGGGAGATGGGTAACTCGTGAGCCACAGCCTGAAGTCTGGGTGGGTGGTGTCTGGGTTCAGCTCCTGCTCTCAGCCACAAAGACAAAAGAAATCAACAATCATTTAGATAAACAGGAATTCTTATGGAGTAGAGCATTTGAGTGTTTGTTTGTTCTGACCTCACAGACTCTCTCTAGTGTGGACATCCATGAAGTGGCCAAGTGGCAGTTCTGCAGAACTACCCAGGTGCCCTCTTTAATGCCCGTCTCAATCATACTCATAGCAACTGGACCTTGGCCTTGGCCCAGAGAGAGTGAGGTCAGCTTGTTACCAGTAAAACCCTAAAGAATAAGAACAGTCACGCACACACTCATGCATGTAGCTGCTTTTTGACCTAGAAGGGGCCAAAATAGTTTTTGTGCTTGTAAGACCTGTGTGAAAGTTTGTCCTTTCATTTTGAGTTTATACACACAGCAGGCTTCAAAGCTGTCAAATTTTCCAGATGTCTCAGTACCTTTTCATCTCCAAATTTAAGCAAGGCAGCCATGGGGTCTGAGCCAGGGGAGAGGATAAAAATGAGGGGTGCACAGCAGTGGCTATCAAAGAAGGCCTCACTTAGATTGAAGGGTGGTGCTTCAATGAACGGACGACCCAAACTGTCTAAAACAAACTCCTGTACCATGGGAATGATCTACGAGAAAGATTTATTAGAATGTATTTTGGTTTGGGTGGGATAACAAAGAGATAAATTATGTGTTTAAGCAAAGTGATTAACAAATGATCAGCTGCATCTTTAACTGACCTTGTCTGGTCTGAGACAACGAATCACCAGCATCTTCTGAAACTGAGTAAGCTTCTCCTGCCACTCATCAGGGAAAGGAGTCTGATGAGGGTTCTGCAAATATGCACAGCACAACCCAGACAGAACTTAAATTATATTGTACGTAAATTACCCATAACTCTAGACTAGAGCTTCTAAATATTAGTGTGCCTGACCTTTATATGACGATGATGAAATAACATACAAATACATGCAAATACTTTATCAGCTATTTTTCTTTTAGTATCAGATAACAAATAAGACGCGTGCAGTCAAAGAGATGACTAAATGAGCAAAAAAGTATTTTAATGCAATTTAGAAAAAGCATATTTCATCATTTTTGTTTTAAAATGAAGGTGTGTGTGTGGGGGTGATAGGAAGACATAATTAACTATGTATAAAAAAGGTTATAGTGAAGAAAAGAAGAAACATTGGGTACTAGGTCAACGCAATATGATTAATTTGTGGAACAACTGTACCAGGGAAGGGAGGAAATGAACAATAGTAGCAGGAACTTTTGGAATTATTTCCCCCAGGCTGTTTGTTGAGAGACTTCTGGCTATGTGTGTTGGCAGGTGCTTTGAGATGGATACACCTATTTAGGATCTCCTGGGGATTCTCAGTGTGTGCAGGGGTGTGTTAGCGTGTGCGAGCCTGAGCGCCTGCGTGCATGATTGAACAGCTGTTGTTGCATCGAGATTGAATAAATGTGAATTCTACAACTGGAACAAAACAGATTTAATTAGAAGTGTTGTGGCTGATACTGTTGATTATAAATCAAAGATGGTTTGTGTATGTGTGTTTGAGAGAGAGAGACAGCAAAGAGACAAGCGCGTTGCACGGTTGTGTGCACCGCACATTGATTAAACATCTGTTCTTGCAGCTAGATTGCATAGATGTGACTAACACAACAGGAACAATATAGACTTAATTAGATAAAACTTCAATTTAAGATTCTTTATCATTCAAAGATGGAGAGAGTGTGTGTGCATGATCTATACCTGAGAGCCTAATTACTGTATTTCTACTTGGTTTGCACTTTCTACACCATACCTATATGACTTAGTAATTTCACATTGGCTCATTTTACTTGTACTTCATAACCTGTAAAAGCTAAAAATATATTCGTGCAATTTAAATCATATATTAACAATTCACAACACAACATTTGTTAATTTGCTAATTTGGGAGTTGTGTCTTTTTTGTATTTGAAGACATTCAGTACATTGTAGGAGAAGAAGCAGATGCTCTCTTGTGTATGCAGTAAGTTTATCCAAGTGGTTGTCCAGAATGTGAGTGGAATCCCACTGAACTACCCTGCTGTAATGCCGGGTGGGTGAGGCTGACCTTTGGTTCATGCGCCAAACCCAGTAGAAAATAGGTTTAACCTACTCACTCTGCCCTTGATTCTTCTCTCATTCCATTTCACATCTTACTCACGCAGCTTTCCTGAAGTTAACTCGTATTTTACTCATTTATATTATATTATATTACATTTCTGTGATGCTGAACGTGGCAGCTTCCTGTTCCACAGCTCATCAAAGCCCACTCTTTCATATGAAAGAGAAATTAGATTTGTCCGTTGTCCAAATTTAATTGAGACAGTAGCTTTTATTGAAATGTTAAACAGTTTAAAAAAAAGTTTGAGTTATAGTCACTACTGAATTAGACAAATGTGATGTGAAGATCACTGTCCAATTATTTTTAATTTAGACAAATACACAACATGCATATTTAACCTCACTCACTCCCTCACAAACTTTCTACTGGTTTGTCCTTCACATATATCCTGCAAATATGCTGGAGCCTACCCCAGATGTCATTTGTGCAAGAGGTGGGATACACCCTGGACAGGTTGCCAGTCCATCACAGGGCCACATTTATAGACAGACAATTATTCACTCTCTCACTCGTACATGAATGGGCAACTTAGAATCTCCTATCAACCTAACTGCAGGTAACCTTTTTCTTTGGGCTGTAGGAGGAAACCAGAGAATCGTTTCTGTGCTACCCCATATTCAACTCCCTAGTTTGAACTTTTAACCTTCAAGACAATGTCGACAAGATACAAGGTTTTGCTCTCTTTTCTAAAAGGCAACAACAACTCTGATGCGGCATATGTTTCTTCTATACTGTTCTGCTTAGTTCGTATATACCTTATTATGAAAACAAATCTTTGCAAAAACAACTAAAGGTTTGTCACTCAGAGGCAACAGATGACTACTAGATTTGATATTTTATAGTCTAATAGTCATATTTTGTGAGTGTGACATATTTTCACCTCCTTACATTAACAAGCCATATCATATTAACATGCACTTTGAATACATCTGAATTGTCAAAAAAGCAAAGGTTTTGCCCTTCTCTTTTGAAAGAGGAGGACAGAAGAGCAAAAGCAGTTTGTTGACACTCACCGGGCTATTGTAGACCTTCTTCCACTCACTGCTTAGACGAGTCATGTCATGACGCAGACCTTTGAAATGCTTCATGTCATCCAAGCGGCAAATCTCATCCCAAGACTTCTTGGCAAGCCAGGTACAGGGATTCGAGAAGGGGTTGTCCAAACCTACACCACCTGTCAGAAGGAAGCGCCACTCCCCCTCATCCACCTAAGAAATCATCAATCAAGACCATGTGATTAAGTGATTTGAAGACTGTCCACTTTCCTATTTTTGGAAAAGAATATAATGCAAATTGAAAAACACATTATTGACAGCAATCACAGTAAAAACTGATACTTGAAAATAACTGATCCAACAGTTAGAAATGAATTTATGAGGCATAAATATTGCATATGTTTCCAATAAAGAACTCAAAATGTGTGTGTACAGTATACTGTATGTGTGTAGGTTGATTATATTCCTACCAGTTTGTTGTGCATGAGCAGATTGACACTGAGGCAGAAGGAAAAGAGCAGCTTATCCTTTTCAAACAGCGAGCGACACACATTAACATACAGTGTGTAGGTAAAGTGGTCTCTCAGGATCTGTAGTCTGAGGATGATACATGTGTCAGCATTTTAATAATCTTTTTTCAAACCCAAAGAATTCATTAACATATCTACTTGCATGCCCTATTATTAGCATAGTATCTTTCAATATTTTATGACAAGCGGTTGAACTAGTTAATTTTTAGAATTAGCATTGGTACCTCTGCTCCAAGACATCACTCTTGTCTGAGTTGTCAATGGAGCTGATGAATAGGTTAATGAACCAGGTGAGGGAGTATTGGTACATAGGCTCAATGTTTGCCAAGTCAGCAATGGAGAAGAACAAAATGGCTGAATGCACAGCAATTGGTGTGTAGCCCATGCGGGTTTCATCAATCTTCTTCTCTGTGATCTCAGCTACAGCTTGCTTCTCTGTGATTTCGTTGGCTAGCACCTTGGAGCAAGAGAGGATATTGACAGCTGTCTCATCCTCCAGAATGTTACCCTCAGAAGAGGAGAGAACCTCCAGGATTTTGTCCTCAATCTCTTTCAGTTGTCTGCAAAAAATGTAATTGAATGAATAAATGGGTTTAATATATACATGATAATAATTTAACATGTTTATTATTTCACCTTTTGTTTTCTGCTCCCTGCAGGATAAGAGCTTGTTTCTCTTCCTCAAGATCAGGCCTTTCTCGGGCTACCACAATGCCCAACAGTTGGTCCTGGATACCCTCTGAGGTGATCATGAAGTTCAGAAGGGTCACCTAAAGCACAAAGAAAAATAATTAGAAACATAATCCCATAAATGGGTTTGTTTAAGTGAAATCTATGGGCTCTCACGCTTTTAAATTACATTCTTTACAGTGCAGTGTTGATCACTTCTATTCTCCCCTCTGACATTCTACCTAATCAGATCTAATGAGTATTTCAGTTTTGACACAGTACAGGTAGGACACCATTTCTTTTTTTTTAAGGTGTGGGAGTGAAGGAGAGTCTTCTACCACAGCTTTAGTCATTTCACTTTGCACTTACCCAGGGGTTAAAAGCACATATCTCTTATCTGCTCTCTGCCCTAATAAACAAGTGCACTTCTGTGAGGCATAATTCCATTTCTATTGATGCCGTGGACCCACTCAGCTGATGATAAAGAGTCAGAGCACATATAAATCTACAGTTTGTCCTCTTCACACATACACCCTCCTTCTTCGCTTCCTTTTGTCCCTTGAGCTCCTTAAGGGTTGGTTTACTAGATACTTGCTTGTTGTATTTGAAAGCACTGAATTTCAAACAGGGCTTAATGGTAATAATGGAAGCTTCATTGTAAACTGTACTGCAGGCAAAAAAAAAAAAAACGTATGCAGAAAAAAAACAGAAGGATTGAGCCAGTTGTGAAAAATGAGTTGAATCTATCTAATAGCTGGCCATAAAGAGCAGAGTCCCTGCAAATAGATGCTTGAAATGTGATATTCGGTAATGTTTTCCAACCCCTTGCCTCTCTGTAATGCAATTTCCTTTAATGTTGCTTTTCTTGGAATATGTTTTTTTTGAGCGGCTGTGTTGCAGTAGGGTGATGGTATCAGTAAATAATAATTCACTGTGTTGCTGGGGTAAAAAAAAAAGTGCTGTCAACTGATGCAATAAGTAAGAAAAAGTAAAAGTAAAGTTTGTCTAAAACAAAAGGAAATGCTTTGTAATCTAGATTTGTGCAACAGGCAGTGACATTAATGACCAATAAACATTGGCCATCAGTATGACAGTAATGGCAGCCTTGCTGTCCTGTTTCTTTTGTCAAATGTAGCAAGTTGACCAGTTAAATTGGTGGCAGGCCATTATAGCAACAACACAGTTATCAAAGTGCCAAAAGTCCACCTATAAATTAAGATTTAATAAATTAAATTTGACCTTAATAGTCAAATTTGTTACCATTGGTCTACAGCAAAGTTTAAAATGTAGTAATATTTCTCAGCAGTATAGTCTTTGCGAATAACTGGGTTGTGTATGGTATTTCATGTTTTTCTACAATTCTAAGCAGATGTAATATTAACAAACAAAGCAGTGCCTGGGGCACTTTCCCTTTACCTTTACAGAGGTCTCGGGCAGATAGTGGGGATTGCGCAACTTGGTGGTGATGTAAAAGCGAAAGTCAGGCGCATATTCAATGGTTGTGTCTCCCAGGCGGATGCACATGGCACCACCCTGTTTAAAGATCTGTCTCAGCAGCAGGGGCTCCAGAATGGGGTCCAACTCCTCACCAACATTCTCAAGCAGGACTGGAAAAAACACATTTAGCAATATTTTCTAACCAGAGAATACTGAGACCTTTACACTAAAACATTTATAAACAATACTAACGACTAAGTCATCATGTTCAACCATATTTGTTGATGAATGATTCGCTACATTCCCTCAACAGTTAACCAACTTCTGGCTGACCACCTACAATCATTATGTAAATCTCTGATCGACTATAGTAAAGTGATTTGAATGAATGGTCATATTTTTACAGGAGCAACAGTACATGCAATAAAAACAAAATTGTACCTGTAACTCACACATTTCAGTTGCTCTACAGACTTTGCAGCACATTGCTTATTAAAAAAGACTTCATGAAAGAACCTTCATCTTTTTTGAGCTTTGATCACTGAACAGTGAACTTCTATTTCAGCCCAACACCTTGAACTTTAAATGTTACCAGTTGCAGATACCTTATTTTTATTACATGAATATTAATATAATTTCAAATGCAGCATGATAATGCTGGTCTCGTGTTAAAAACATTAGACTATTCATGATTAATATTATGCCCAGGGTGATATAAAGATTTTATACAGCATTCAGGGTCAGTGACAGCTGATAATCTTTCTTTCGTAAGATGGTAGAAAATAAAGTCCATTGTGCTTTCTTTTCCTGGCACATACGTAACATCAATATTGCTAATATTTTAGAAGAATAAAAGAATACTTTGTTTCATTTAATAAGCATATGAGAAGTATGCTGACAGGGGCTCCTCAGCAGATGTATATGTAGAATAAAGACTGCTAGCACATGATCACTATTGTAGGCTGTGATACAATCAACAAAAAACATTTACAACTGACATAGGAGTCAGGGAGTGAAACTGTAAACCCCAAGGGCTATTTTGCAACTTGCAAGCATAAGCCACTTATGGAAGAATACAGCTTGCAGTCTGCTAGGAAGCAAACACCCAGTGGGTTGGCTGAGTTGGGTCACTAAGTTGTACAGCTGGCCTATATCGTTTCTACTTCTAATTTTTGTATAGCTGTGAGAGAACACAAGTATTTTGCAGGGGTTTTTTGTGTGACATTGAGTCTTTTGTATGGGGACGGTGGGTTGTATTCTGAAACTAACTTATACATCTAAAGCTCACATCCGCATTGCAAAACTCGTTATTGACTCAAAGCTTTTTTACTTAAGGCTAAAACGTGATTCTTTTGAAGACATGCAAAGAACATACACAAAAATAGGCACATCTGCACATCTGCCTACAGATGTGACTCTATTCCTGACACTGAGCAGTAAAAAGCTGATGATATTCATCCTTACATTACCAGGATTTACTACTTTATCTACTACAGAAGATAGTAGATAGAAAACATTTAGTGCACAACAATAATTAATCCCTGTGGTAAAGAGGGACCTCAGCAGACAGTAAAGGGAACTACAGCAACATGGATGAGGGGCATTATGTCTCTCATAGACTAGGCAGCAAATAGCAGAGGTATCAAACCAGGGAAATGCTGATCCTTACCAGGTGTGCCAAATTGGATGCAGTTCTCTAGAGTCCGTACAAAGTCAGCATCACTCAGTTTAATGATATGCAGACTGTTGGCCTTTTCCATGTTTTTCACCCACTTGTTGGCCTGGCCTTGGGGATCGATCATCAGAGGCCACCTCCTGGCGTTACTACAAACATAAAAACAAACAGAGTAGTTGACGATCAAATGCTGCTGCCTTGTAAGAATGGTTTTGTAACTACTACATGGGGCTTTGGGGGAAAAAAACTGAGTAGAGAGCAGCTTAGGGGTGAACATTCTGAGAACAGTAACTGTATATAGCTCACAGTTGAATAACTCACCAGGACCATAGTTGGTAATGCTGCAGTTTCATTTACATAATTCAAGCAGATTGTTGTTTTTTTCTATATGTCTTTCTATAATGTATATTTAGATTGTGTCAGAAAATGTCGACTGGTCTTACTTACGAGATTATGATACCATTGTCTATGGAGAAGCTGTCAGATGGTAGGCCAGCAATGGTCCATGCACGAGTCTTTACTGGATCACCTAGAGACCTCATGAGAGACATGTTGGGAGAGCAAGGGATCTCCCTGCTCTTACAGAGGTTCATCCACTTCTCTGTCTGTTTCTGAAGAGATGAACATTTAATGGTATTTTCACTTTAATGCATGAACACACACACACACATACACAAAAACATACAAACTTGTAAAGACATAAGACCCTTATACAGTTATTCATAAATGTTTACAGATACACATATACCATAAAACAATCACAGAATATGACAGATTTGTAAGACAAATAAATTGTTATTCTCACTATTAAAAATAGCAGTCATGCTTGTGAATATATATTAAAGACCGTTTACTCTGAAAGAAGCAATGTTTACCAAACTGCTTAAAAAGGAGAGTGTTACCTCCAAACAAAATATTATTATCCACCTTCAAACAAGCACAGCACTTCTCAGTACTTCAGTGTACCTGTCTGTAGCTGGAGGTGAAGGCTCCCAGGTAAGCCACAATGCCTGCTGAGATAAGGATGTCTCCTGTCAGGTTTTTATAGAGCTCTCCTAGATTGAAAGCCATTTCACTCCAGCGTGTTTTCTCTCCACCCAGACCCCCAATCAGCTGCTCAGCTCGCTCAAGCTTCTTACTGCACAGATCTACCTGGAGGGCATCATTATGGGAGGAAGGAAAATTATTTTGTGGAACGCATTTATTTTGTCAGGTCAAGGAAGTGACTGTGGAGCAAATTTGTGTAATTCTATAGTCATTGACTTGGCCAGCTGTCTGGTCTTTAAGTTTAATACTTCAGTCAAGTAATGTTTTTGCTCATCATCAAGCTCTTTTTTAAATTCAAGAGGAATTCCAGGATAAGCACAAACCTGAGACTCGAGGTCAGCTTTCTTGTTTTTATTTGCTTCCAATGTCTCCTGCAGCTTTGAAAGTTTATCTTGAACTTCTTTAAGGGCAGCCTGCTTTTTGTGCAAGCTCTGCATGGCTACCCGCAACTCGCCCTCAGCTTGTGCCAGTTTCTCCTTTTTCGGAGCCACCACCTTGGCCACTCTGAAACACACATGAAGCACTGCAATCAGGTCACTGATGTAATAGGTACAGAAACATATACAGCAAAACAAGCATCACAGATAGTTATGACTATAAAATGTGAAAAATGAAAATACACATGTAATAATTATTAGTAAATTGGTATAATTATTGGCACATTATTATTGGTATAAACATTGGCACAACAACTTGGAAAAAAAACACACATACACATACTTAATTTTTGCATTTTGTCATCTTTCCTACCCAAATTCATAAATGCAATCCCAAGCTCTGTAATACATTTATATACCCAAAAACATGAGAATATTACTTACTTGTCATACTTGTCCATGGCACATACCCACTTACACATGCCTTCAGCAGCAGTGGACGCTGTTCGAATTTTCTCTGGTACAAAGTCTGGATTGGTAATGTACTTGTTGCGAATAATGGCAATGAGATTGGGTGAAATGTTATCCTTGTCATACTCATGGAGGCTCTGGAGAAACCTCATGTCTCCTAGCAGCTTTTTGGCGGGACCCCAAAAGTCTTCCACCTTTTTTCCGGAGCCGGAGGGATCTGGCACACGATCTGGTTTGATGCCTTTGAGAATGCAGATTGCCTCCATCACCAGCTTGACAGCAGGCGGTGGACTTTTCATTGATTTTACCACTGTGATATCCTTCAAATAAAAACAACCACATGTATACAGTAGGTCTGCAACCTTTACATTTATTCAGTACACATGCAAAATAATACAGTTATTCTGTTACCTGAGTGGTGAGAGTATTTAGCGCAGCCAGGGCTGACTCTAGGATCGGCATGGCTTCAGCAAGGTCCGCATCACATTCATCCTTGATGGCTTTGGCAGCCCTGGCCTGTTCGTTAGCCACTGCCTCATCCTCTTTCACTACCTTTTCTGTCTTCGCAACCTCCACGGATTCATGCTCAATCACCACCATCATTTCATCTACCTCCTTGCTGGCCACAAGCAGCTGTGGTTGTAGGGCTTCGAGCTCTACTTGCATAGCGGCCACTTGATCTGCAGCTGATTGAAGTTTCTCAAGGCCCACCTCATAACGACTTTTTAGTTTCATGACCTCACTGAGTAAAAGACACAGAAGACAAAACTTTTGGAATTTGTAGCTTCAGGAGTTTTCATCTAAAATTGCATGTTTCCACTAAGATTAGCATAAAATAAACTAAAACACACACATATGTATTATACAGAGCTTAAATCTTGTTCCTACACTCTTTTTGTCTCCAGCAGGGCTTTAAAGGTGGAAATGAGCTCTAGGTATGATGTTGGGGTCACATAGTTGTGACGCTGCAACTCAGTCAAAAAAGAGGTTGACAGCTCTATAGTTGAGGTGTGGAAGCTCTTGCACATGTCGATGCAGCCTTCTCGACTCTCATCTGTCATCTCAACATCCTCCAGGAAGCGGGAGGCGACAGCTTGCAGAGCATCCTCTGGCCATGTCTATTAAGAAAGGAATGCTATCACTGCAATCATGCTGCTGCAAGTTTAATATTACCAATGGTAGATTAATAATGAAGTCAGCGAATTCCAGAAATGAAACATGCATGCATTTTTGGTGAACACATAGAACATATGGTATACTGTATATACCCACCTGGAACCAGTTAATGGTACAGCAGTTAATGAGTGCAGGGAAACGTCTCAAGCGATTTCTAAAGGCATCTCCAATGGGACTCATAGCCAAAACCACATGCAGTTGTGTACGACAGCGCTCTACAAACATATTGAATAAAGCCAAGGAGCTTCCATCTGTTTGCTTGTCACGGTCACGCTGCCGATCCAACACACGCATTCGTTCGCATATCTCCTGCTTCTCGTCAACCGCAAATAAGTTGGGCACCTGAACACAACCAAAAGGCAACAGAATGATTTGTTCTCTCAGTTTCACCACCTGACTATATGCATTCGTTTGTTTATCCATGCAGTCATTAATTAACCTGTGCACATTACCACATTTTTGCGTCACACTTTTCCAATCCACTTTACCTCCCCAGTGTTGAGCAGGTTGCCAATGTCTTCCAAAAATGATTCCACTTTTATCTGAGTGTCAGTAAAGAGGAAAACACCATGCGCTTCACTTTGTGTAGATTTCGTCATGATCTTCTTCAGGTCATCGTGCCATTCAGCAGTTCCGTATGTCTTAGTGATTTCCACTTGAAAAATCTCTGCCTCTGCCATGTAGGCAGCCAAACGAGTGAGAGACTGTCGCCCGCTGCCACCCACGCCCACCAGCAAGGCATGTCCACTTGGCTGCTTGAGGATGCGGCTAATACGGCATACATGCTCAATAGCAAAACGGAAGAGTACCAAATTCATGGGTGCTTTGCTGATGTTGTTAAACTCCTCCAAGTGGAATTCCACCACCTGTCGGAGTTGGTCAAGGTTGTGCACCTCTCTGTAGTTGCGGTCTTCACCCTTAGGGTCGTGGAAATCACAGAACATAAGGCTGCGCAGGTCGTCCTCAGTGACCACTCCATCCTGGTCCTGGTCCAGATGTTGGAAGAGGTGATGAAAGTTTTCCTTTAGGCAATTCTGAGATACCACCTGCAGGTGGCTCACAAGCCAGGACCGATCTGTGTCGTGGACAAGACGATCATAGTATACCCTCAGGACCTGAGGATAAACAAGACAGAGAGATGACCAGGAGGCTAATAAATTAAACACTTTTAATGATGTTTCTGTGTTTAGCTGTATTTTCCATTGTTTGTCTGTTGTCCCCAACAGTACCTCATGCACCCAAAGTCGTTTAATGACAGATGGTTCCTCTGCGGTCTCAGGCCGTGATAGGCAGATGCCCTGGATGACCCGGGAGACATCCCGCAGATTGAACAAGTAATGAGACTTTGTGGGGGTCGGTAGCAGGTTTTTGGTGGCTTCTTGGTACACTGACAAAGTGCTACTAACAACATGTGAAGTCAAAGCTTCAAATGGCTTGGGAAAAGCAAACCTGCAGATGAAATAGTTTCATATTTCAGATCCTGTTCAGATTGTTTACTACTCTTTAGTTAGAAAAATTAATGGTAATTTTACAGAAGCGGTTTTACAGAAGTTGTTTTTTTACTTCTCAGACGCAAAAGTAAGATAAAAAAACGACATTTGTTCACAGATAGTGACATAGTCTGATATAGGAATGAGAAAATAGCAGATAGTTATAATTCATAAGTTTGAAAAATAATGCTAAAATAATTGGCGTTAATCAAATCAACATAAAATTTCTGCCATTCTGTGTCCTGTCAACCACGACATGAAACCATCAGGTAAAATGTATATTTTGTTGCTATTACTTAATCGGTGACGTTACCGTATGGTAAAATGCCAGTCTGTGATCCTGGAGAAGATTGTATTCATCGTCTTTTCATCAAAATCATTAATGGTAATCATGTTGAAATGGCGCAGATAACGAGGAGTGATGGGGTTCCGTCCTCCTCCTAAAACAGAAGCAGGGCAAAAATTCACGACATACAGATCCCCAGTAGAACTACTACTATTACTAGTGACCATAATTACAGTAAAATAAGCACAGAAAGTCAATTCTTAGTCCAACTCCAAGTCTAGCAAAATTCACAACAAAATTGTTATTAGTTCAGTAGTAGCCAGATTCTCACTGGGTGGCAGCTAAGCAAAGCTAAATAGCAAAAGCACTGGGAACAAATAGTGGAGCTGTGTGGGCTCAAGAGTGGCACACACATCCTTCTTCTTGCAGCTGTCACTGCCAGCTGCCTCAGCGGATAGGGTGCTTTTGAGTTTACATTGTCAGTTGTAGTGGAGGCAGTAAACAATTGCCATTTGTAAGCACCTCAAGAAAGTGAGGAGTTCCACAAAATAGCAGGTAGTGGTTTGTGGCATTCACTCAACAGAACTTGACAAACCAGTTAAGAATTGGAAAAACTAAGTAATTTAACAAGTGATGAAATAGAGTGTGGGTACAGATGATACTCACCAGGTGGTCCCATAGCACATATGACCTGGATATCCACAAGGTTTATCATAGAGCAGTCCTTCAAATCGTACCAGTTTCCATGGTCCAGCCACTGTCGCAGCAGCTCTACAGGGGGTTGGGCACCATAAACCTCTCTGGCAGGCATGTTTACATCATCCACAAACACCACCTGATATGATAAGATAATTAGTATTGGAATAAAATTAAACAGTGATCATACAAAGACACTTCCATCACAAAAAGACACAAATCCATCTCAAAATAAAGTGACATTGAATATGAATAATATCAACCATAACAATAATCTTAAAAAAATAAAATGTAATATCAACATTAACAAAATGATGGTGTGACAAAATGACGTACCATTTTTTTCCCTAATGGAGGCCCAAACACTCCTTTGCGCCGCTTATCAAGCTTTGACATAATAATGTTTTGGGTCTGGGCAGCTGTAGTCTGGGCTGAAAAGTTGATAAATAGTGGGCTGTACAAATCCTTTTGCAGCCGATTTAACAGGAAGTTCTGGGCAAGAGATTTTGGGAAAACAAATATAGATACTTAACCACCACAAAAGAATATAATAATGGGAAATGGTCGCACAATTCCAAAAACAAAATATCCTACAAACAGTCCAAGCTTTGAAAATGACAAGACATTAACCATAGTATAATGTGTGTGTTTCTAACTAATTTAATTTGGACTTAGGGTGTAAGAATAATTTAAACAGAAATGACAAATAAACATCAACTGAGGTTCTAAGTTGATGGATAAATGTATCCTTGAGGATAAATGGTCAAAAAGAATGTTCACTTTATACTCTGAATCAGTATGCCAAATACATCTTGCACAGGTAGAGTACATAAAATGATCATTTCCAATTTGATTCTGGCAAATGGTTATGATAAGCTTTATAATCTAATTAAATGTGGCATTTAATATGTATTTCATTAGATAAAAATTGGATCTCAGTTAATCCCTGAAAATGACTTTGAAATGAAGTAGGAAATTAGATGCCCTATGAGGACATAATCTAAAGTAATGTATTGCAGGTCAAAAGGGTAAAACCAATGGATGTTAAATTTTTTATGAAGGTTTACTAAGAGGGCATTTTATAAGGCTTAAATGAGGCTTTTACAAAGAGACATTTTGATTAAATGCTTTTTTGTATATAAACAGAAAACATGGTTTTAAAGAACTGTTTTGAAACTAAGTTTCACCCTTCCTTTTATAGTAATATATATATAAAGTGCTCATGTTCTTAACTCTAATAATCTGCATAATGATCACAGGATGCAGCTATATCATCCTCTTCTTGTTTGAATTCTAAAGCAGTGTCACAGCTTGTCTTTATCTCACTTCACAGCCTTTTACAGCAGGTGATGGAGCCGTGTGTACAGTTGTCAGATGGTGCCACCGCTGCCGCAGCGGAAGTTATATGCTTGTGGTCTGAGTGCTGGTGTTCCTTTATTAATACTGCCAGATTTGGGATTCAACCACGGTCTGCTGGCTGCAGCATGGAACAGAGCTTTTCTATCTCACAGACAGGCAGGAAGTGAAGAGCAAGGCAGGCTCCCCGAAGAGGCAATCTTTATTCACCCCAGAGTCTCAAGTTTGAGCACACTAATGGATGAACTAATGAAGCAGGGAGGGGGATTAGTCCTTGATTTAAATAGCCGAAGGTCTTCCGCGAGGCGCTCAGTATTCCTTTAAGGTGGCCATTTCACATCTGCGGTCTATAGCTGTTGTGCTTCCAAATGACTTGTGTGTGCAGAGCCCTGACTTTACAGTTTTCTGTAACCAAGGGCTATAGCGCTTGGAAATGCTCACTTATAGAGGAATAGAACATTATTGGTAGCTTACGCATTGTTTCCCTCAATATGATGATAATAACAATAATAATTTCTGCTCTTAAAAACATCTAGTTCAGTCCCCAGTTCCACAGGATCATTATAAAGTTGAAAATAGAGACAAAACAGGACTAACAAGAATACACATGGGGTAAATAATTATCATAAGAGTGTCTATTTTAAAGTTTAAAAAAAAATCTCAGAACTAATTTTAATACATTTTAATGCCAACTTAAACTACACTTTGTCAGAAAAGTCAGCAAGAGACACAGTTCAGTGTAGTAGCTGTATTTCACTTTAAATAACTTTAAAGCGTGCATGTATTGTTCTGTTCAAAGTTCAACTCCTGTGAATGGTTTCCAGAAATTCCAATGATTTACATCTACAGTACTGTTACCACAGCATTGTGACAGTAAAGATATGTAGGAGAGAAGAAGATTGCCAGTTAGCAAATATAAAATTAACAATTCAAAAAACTTGACAAAGGGAAGGCTTGTTGAACGTCAAGGACATACAAATAGCATTTTATGTAAAAACTAATTAGATGTTTAGGTGTTTTCCCGATGTTACGTTAAGAAAATAATTTTCTGCAAACCAACGTACCGTAATGTAGACACTTTTGCCAGTACCAGTGGGACCAATGAAAATTGTGGATTTCTGGTGGGTGAGCAGGAGCTCCATCAATGCCATGTAGCGTACAGTGTTCTCTGTAGGCACAATGATCTCACTGAACTGCATGTCTTTGCTTATAGGAGGAGCTGTCTTTAACTCTTCTGTCCACAGCTCCCACCTGCCTGGGCCCTGAAGAGAAAAACATAACAAAAATAAATACTTTCCTTTGAAACAAAACACAGCAAGGGGAGCATTCAAAATAGCATGCATATGTGCACATACGGCACAAGTAATATCAGGTCCTTGTCAATAGAATATGATAGATAATAATGATTCATTGAAATACTGCTATAGTCTGAACTAACTACATAAAACATGACACCATTTAGATGTTCAAATTACTTTGTAATCTTTTCAAAACTGCATAACCAAGGTCAAGCATGGACAAAATTTGAGCATACTTAATTTTTATCCAGTAAGCAAGTTCATAATTTCAGTGAATGATGAAATTAACATGCACTGTATGGTGAACACGAGCAGCCGTGAGATGTCTGAAAAATAAATATTACACAAACAATATTTTCCATAAGCAGACCTACCTCTTTAATGAAGCGATACTGATAGACTGTTCCCTCAGTGGGCAGGGGAACTGTCAGTTCTTTAGTTGGGGCTTCAACAGTGCCCAAAATACCATAGCTGGTCTGGGTCTTTTCAGTCAAAGGACCATTCAGGACTTCCCTTACCATTGCATCAAATTTGGCCCGACCGGAATCATCACAGCTACCACCCACTGACCACACCAAGCAGAATACAAAAATACCCTGTGCAAAACAAAAGAAAGGTCACTACTACATCATTTTGTTTACTAAATGTGTCAGTTTGTCAAAATAAGGAAACACTTAATCTTTAACTGCTGAAGAAAAATGTTAACTAGCAATGCTTTAGTAAGTATGCAGAGTAAGCATATACATAGTTTAACCACTGTACACATTATCTTATAAGACATATACCGGAATCCAGAGAGAAGAGATGTCTTTGTTGGAAAGAAAACAGCAGGGATACTTGAGGAACTGGAAATGAGGCTTAGCAGCCTCATGATAGCTCCTGCTGTTAAAAGGCTGACTAATTCAACACTTTGATAATGACTGGCTGGGAAACATGGGAGGGAATGTTGAAAAGCATTCATCAGTGTAGTAGGCCACTGGGGTATAATAGCAACGCTTTTAGAAGACATGATTCAGAGACAAAAAAATCAATTGTAGCTCAAGTAGGGGGCTGAAGAAAAGACTCAACTGCTAAAAGTTTTGCATTCTTTGTGGATCTGTGTGGAGGCAGATCTGATTGGGAATGCACATTTAAAGGGTGAAAGACGGGCTCTGTGTTATATGCCTTACATGTGTTGTTTGATAAAATAAAATAAAACAAAATTATTTTATTGCGTTATTGCATATAGAACTGCAATGAGATCACACAAGCTAATGTCAGTGCTCATTCATTTATTTGTTTATATTTATAGCAATCTGAATAAAATTAGAGTAAAATTAGAAAGATATGCTACATTTGAGATTAGATTGAATGTAATGAATGTATGCAACAGAGGAATGTATTGAATTGTATATCATCTGTTCCCAGCTCATAAGGAAAACCACAAGGGAGACTGTGGGTGTGCAATCTGCATTGAAGCACTTTCCGCAGCTAATGATTTCTTGTACATATCAAATGTATCTTTAAAATATATTTTTTTTATCAAGCTGTAGCTACTTTTACAGTAATGTGTGGATATGTTACTACATTTTGTAACATTTTAGCAATAATTTGTACCGGTTGTAATAGTACTAGTAAGTACAGAAACAAACCTCCAACCAGGAGCAAATATCTTTTTCATTCATGGTCTTTATCTTTTCTTCATCGTGAAACTCATCCATCATGCAGTCCATCATATTCATCAGGGACTTGACGAGACTGGTGTCAGAGGTAGGGGACAGCTCCTGAATAAAAGCAAAATGGGAACAGAAAATCTCCTTTGCAAACCAGTTCCAGATGAAAAATTTACAGGAATTTCTGAGAATGTTAAGCACCTTGGTGGCTTTTCGAATAAGTTGTAGGCACACTGGCAATACGCGTTCGAAAAGAGTAGATATGAGGTCTTTGTGTGTCGTGTTGACTGTGGTTGGCAGAGTACTGAGCCAGGACTGCATTAGTGGCCGCCAGCCCAGCATATGAGGCTCCATGTAGATCATACCACATCGAGACACCTGTAAGAAACATATTTTATATGTGAGACCAATCACATGAACCAATGGAACCTTACTAATAAAGAACAATCAGTTTGCAAAAATGAGACAATTTTTCACAGGTTAAGATGCAGTGCATATCTTAATTATTCAGTAGAGCTGTATGACAAGGACCCAGAACTGAAACTGGTTAATTAACAGGAAACCACCGGAGGGTTGACATGCAGTGCAGAGCATATTATGGCCTGAACCTCGTAACAATTATAAAGAACTCATGCCAATGGTTAGATGAAGACTTATTAATGGAGTAAATTACAGCATGCTTCATACTGTATATATCTTAGAACTATATTACAGCCTTTTACAAATAGTAGATATTTCAGCATTAGGTCGCAAAAAAGGAAAAGCTTTTGAAAGGCATACAGGGAAAGGCAGAAGATAAGTTAAAATTATATCAACATAAAGAGAAAGAGAACTTGACAGTGCACAAAAAGACCTTGAGTAGTAAGTGGGGGCAGTTCACTGTGATGAAAGGAGCAGATACTATGCTATACAGGCTCAAAAATAGACATCTGTTTAAAAAATGGTGAGCTGTAAAGATCAGTCAAGTCTCAAGGCATCAGCATTATGTAGTGCAAGGACTAGTTTTTATGACCTGTCTTACCACTGGGTTTTTAATGAAGTCCAACTAAAACTGAAACAAAAACTAAGAGCTTTGTAAACGCCCAAATATGTGTCACCACATATTTTTCAATTGATCGTGAGATGAAAAATGAGAGTTGTTGTCTGACCTTAAGAGCAATAATTACACCCTATAATCTAACAATTAAGTGTGATTTTCAAATACAGATACATAAAATATTTAGCTGAAAGGTTTTGGAAAACTACATTTGAGTAGATAACAAAAAAACAACAGGACATAATACCAGGGATGAATACTAGAAATAAAGTGCTCAGAAGAATGACTTTATAAATTGGTCCGAACCTGCAGCACCATAATACAGTAAAACTACCATCTGTGAGGAAAAACATGGATGTTTTATATAAAAGGAATAAGTGATCAATCTTCTACACTATACACCTTTAAATTGTTACTGTCACAACATAAAAAAGCAAGATATGCTACAACAAAGTCTTTCATCAAAGTAAAGGTGCTTCTCACCGTGGCTGGCGATGCCACCTCCAAGTCCATGGGCTCAAAGATGAGGCTCATTTGCGGTGACATCTGAATGATCTCACCGCTCATCAGACACAGCTTCTTATTGTCGTCGAGTACTGTGTTCATATTCTCAATCCACACAGCATCCACTGGGCCGTCAAAGATAAGCCATTTCCTTTCGGGACTCTGACGAAGACAAGATAGGTTTGCTCACAAACTGAAGGAATATTTTCTACTAAATCCATGGCACAATTATGCAGTACTGATAATGCACATAATAGAATTGCTGCAAAAGGTGTTGTTGAAAAGTTGTTTTTTTTATTTATGCATCATCTACTTCAATAGATTTAGACAGAGGTGGAGAAATTAAAACTACTGTACTGTGTACAAGAGGGAAACCACTTGCTGTAAAGTTGGTAGGAAGAATTAAGCATAATGTAATGCAAGTCAAAAGAAAAGTCACAGTGACCTTTGCTGTCCACACTGCTGGCTAAAAGCTTTTACTGAATGTGACTATCCAAAGATAAATACATAATTAGGCAACTGTAAGCTAAATAGGCTATGTAAAGAAAGTAATTCATAATACAAAAAAAGCTTGACAGTTTGTAGACGTTTGTAAGGCCTAATCCCTGTGTGTGTTTTCAAGGTCACAGATAAATGTGTGTGTATTACTCAGTAATGTAAAGGTAAAGAGTGTTTGCTAAAGAAATGAAAATAACATCTACACTGTTATAACAGAGGGTGACAACAAGCATCAATTCCCCAGTTGAATGTGCTGCCAAGAGCTGTGTTTTAAATTGATTTGTTGTAATATAAACAAATGGAGAAGCCTGGGCTGAGGCCATCTGGTGCTTGAGAGGAAAGTGAATATGCTGTAATATAATGATCTGACAGAGAGTGCTGGCATTAAACAAACTATACTGTCTATGCAGAGAGTTTAATACACTGCACTGCTGCTAACTCCAAATTAGCACAGGAAAATGTGGTTTAGCAAAATATGATGCAGAAAAGAAGATCAAAATAGAGAAACACTTTTGCCTAGAGAGGAGAATTACCTTTGAAAAAGGCTTAAGACAAGCATTGCTCTTGGTTTCCATTTTCATTGTATGTACTGCCTTGGCTGTCATAACTACCCCTCACAGTCCTTATTTACTGTCAAAAAACTATTTGTAAAATGACAACTTTATATACTGAGACAATTTTTACAATGACAAGTTCATTTAGAAACAATTTCCGAAGAGGGTGAACAAATGATTTTCCATTATGACATGCCTCCACTGCAATATGTAAATTGTCTGCCATTGTGGTTCGAGTGTGTGTGTGTGGGCTATGTGTGTACACACGAATGAAACAGAGTTATTAAAGATCTAAATTTAACAAGACAGCAAAACGTGCTTTTTGTTTACCCTGTCAACACAGCCTTTTTCCTCTACCAGGTCACAATTAATTGGAATGTCATGCCTATTGTACAGTGATTAATTCAAAACTAAAAATGAGTAGAAAACACGACTGCAATAAAGTACCTCTAATTTTTCTAGCTTCAGTTACTTTTATATATTGGTATGCTTCACCTTTCGGTACATTGCACTATACCAAAGCACAATACGCTTAAAAATGTAGTACTATTATCTTTAAAATAGTATAGAGACAGTACTCATTTAATAGTAGGTCATGATGTAATGCAGATAAGGTCTGTGTCTATCTCGGATAAGTTTTGATAATGTTTAGCATTTTTTGAATGTCAACATTTAAATATTACAGGAGTCTGCATACCTCTACTACTGTACAACTAATTTGGTAGGTAAACACAACATTTACCAAACCAAACTCTCAACATTTCTGTAGAATAAGAGAAATATTGAACTTGCCGACTTTAATGCAACACAGACAGAAAAGTTACTTAAAAAGATATTAAACTAAGTTCTACAGTACTAAGATAACAAGTAATGTTGTTTTCTTTTATTGATTACTGATTTAAATATCTTTGTATGAACTATAACTTGTTAAAATACTAAGAGACAACCGTCTTACCTGGGAGGCAGCAAAATCTCGGTAGCTGATAGCAAGGATACCATCAGACCATTCGTGAGAGACAGGATCAAACTGGCCATACAGCTGGCCCATGGTGATGGATTTAGGATTAATAACTGTAATCAGTACCTTATTCTCATCCATCAGACCCTTTGGAACAATCACATACATACAAACACAAAAGATAAGGACATAGCATAAGTGCCATATATATATATATATATAGATGTAGAAAAAAACTCCACTTTGCTGACAATTCTCAGAAGATCACTGTTTGTATGGGACGACTTCGGCTAACTGAAGAAGAGAAGCAAAACACTGCAAAACACTTTTCAGACAAGATGTCACTTTCAGTATAAAAAAAGAAGCCTGCTGATGCTGCTTAGAAAAAAATAACAATACAAAAAGGAAGGAGACAAGAGGGGGGTTTGACATGATCAGTGGATGTGCAGCGACAAGGATGACGATGATAAATGTGGCATTCCCAGGCGTTTCATCAGCAGGCCTTCATCTGTCTCCTTGGTGGGATGCCTTCAGCCCTCTGAGCCATGTAAATACAACAGGCCAGTTCTGCTCGTCTCTGTGAGATCGATAACTACTAAACAAAGACTACAGCTTTGACAAATTGGATGGATGTGTTTACTTGGGACAAATGTGTAGCTGAGATAAGCCTTGGATATGGAGTGTAACGCATATTTTTATTTGACCTGAAGGGTTTATTACACATCACACAGCACAGGAGGTTGATTAAAGTTTGAGTAAGTTGTTCCAAGGACTTAGAAAATCTAAATTATATTGAAATATAATTTAGGAACGGCATGGTTGACCATCTGCATACAGATGTTTTATTCAAAATAAAGATAACCACCATAAGAATGAAAAATGAGATAAAGTAGCTACTGTGCAGCGTAAGGCCTAAAGTACCAGTTTTTATCTGTTGCCATTATGTTCAATTATAAATACTTTTTCACATTGTCATACTGTATGTTTGTACACCTTATTGTTTAAACAGCATGTCACATTGTACCTTTTCTGAAACGTCATGAAGAGCTGCTGCCAGCACGCGATAGGCACTTGTTTTTCCCCCAAAGGGCTCACCCACCAACATGAAACCATGCCTCACGATCATCATCTCAAAGATCTGCAGGATTTTCTCAGCAAAGAAATCAGTGACCTGCAGGTTCATGCGTCTGCAGTTTTCCTCGATGGCCTCCAACAGAACGCGATAGTCCCGTTGTGGGAGCTTGACCCCTGGGAAGAGGTCAGAGGTGATTCCCTGGGAAAGAAAAATATTGTAAGTAAAATATTGTGTTTGAGTAAAGAATACATATAGGACTTTATCTTTGTACACTGCTGTTTTCAACCAAACCGTCAGGGCTAAAATGAACTGATATGAAAAGAATCAAGTAGCTCCACAATTAGACCTCAAACAGCTTCAGATCATGGGCCAAGAACTTGGGTAGATTCACATCAATTATGGATCTTAGCAATAGTGTGTCTTCATTTTCCTCTGGAAAAGTGAGCTATGGAAAGGGGAAACAAAGAAGAGAAACTATGAGTTTAATAAGGTAAAAAAAAAAAGATAGTTAAACAAACATAATAGTCTGAATTATAGACAATTAGCAAGAGTTTTAATGATGTGTATTATTCTTAAAGTACTTAAACCTACTGGTGAAATGACTATACTAACACTGCTACAGTATGGGTCGTGATAGGATACATTAGGCAGCAGGTAAACAGTAAGCTGACTTGTGATGGATGTGTTGGACTGTCAGGGCATCCTTAACAAGACCAGGTCTGTGGAATGTTATTGTTATGCAGTACCTATCAAAAACTAACCACTTTACAGTTTCACTGTATGCCCCTGACTCTTGGATGTACGGGTAAACCCCAGCACTAATACCAATTGCACATGCAAATCTGTACTGTGAAAGAGCAACGTTCTAGTTGGCAGCATGTCTCAACCAATCACAATGGACTCCACCCCTGTCTACCCATTGCAATGAATACTTTTGTTGCACCCTCTACTAAAGATTTAAAGATGATTAACAGGCAGGGTTTAACCTGTACACATGTCCATTTCATTACAGCACCACATATACTGTATAGACAGAAGTCACTCACATCTACAAGCAATTGATAATCTCCAGTCAACCTAACTGTTTGTCTTTGGACTGTGGGAGGAAACCGAAGAAAACCCACACAGACCAAGGCACTAGTGTAATGGCCAAGACTCATACAGTATTTATAACTGAGCCTGTAAAATATCATATTTGTATTAAAAATACATTCTAGGTGAGGTAAAGAAAATTGCAGCTGTGAATGAATGTACATCCCAAAAACTTTCATCAAAGTGAATAACTTTTCACTTACCTTGAGGTTTCCAGCAGCAGTCAGGACAGACTTAACAGCCCTCATCCCATAGTCATAGTGATGCTGTGAGGACAGTTGCTCCGAACAGAGTCGATAGGTGGCCACAATTTTCACTGACAGGGGTCGTGCAGTAACAAAGCCGCATGAGTAGAGAACAATCTCTGCAATCATTGCATAGTCTGGCACCATCATAGCCACAGTCCTGAACAGAGCCTTGTTTAAACAAACAGTTTGAGTTTTATAGTTTGATATTTTAGCCAAGAATCACTTAACACTAGTTTCCAAACAAAAAAAAAAAATAATAATTTTTATCTTAGCAACTACTGTATGTGAATAAATAAAAACTACTGTATATGGTACCTTGAGATTGTCTGGTAGCTCAGAACGTCCAGCATAGCCAGGATTCATAGTAATGAACACAGCACAGGAGGGGTTCAGTTTTAGCACTGTCCCTTCAAATGTTAGCATCTCAGTATGGGCCGCAATTCCTAAACACACAGATACCAGCAGTTATCTTATGTGTTTGCTGAATTATTCTGGGCAATCTGACTGGAATAAGAACAGCATAAAGGGCCATGGAGCAGTGCCAAAATGTTTGTTGTATTCAAAAATTAAAATCAATAGTTGTTTTAGCTCTTTTCTATTTTTTAATTTAGTCTTTTATTCCTACTTTTATTCCTACTGCAGTTTAACGCTGCTCCTGCATCTATAGAACAAATGCATTTCTAATACATTTGTCACACCTGTGCAAATCAATTTTATTCATGTTGATACTAATTAATTTGGTTTGGTCCAGCTTTGTAATCTGTACAATCTAATTGCTTATGTTTATGATCCAGATAAGCAAATTAACCCACTTCTAAAAACAACTTTGAAACTTTAACAGCAGTTAAAGTTTGGTTATAAAAAAAATACCCTTTGGCATTTGTATTTTATGATGCAAGTGATTTAATATCCATCGCTCAAATGCTGTAGGAGATGGCTCTGTGTTGCTGTGAACAAAGCTGTGCTTGAAGCTCTGCTGGCCAGCCTACACAAATTGCCTTCACTCGGTCTTGTCCTGCTTTGTAGTTTGAGTTTTCACAACTGGTGAGAATTGGCCAAATTTGTTTCTGATACTCTGCCAGTTTCTGCAAAGATCAAAAGTTTAAAAAAAAAAAAAAGAAGCTGAAAAGTCAAAAAGCACAAACCCCGTTGTATGGTAAGAATCTGTTGAGCCACCACAGACAACACCTCCAAGTCAATGCGGTTAAACTCATCAAAGCAGGCCCAAGCTCCGCAGGACAAAAGGCCCTGGTCACACATAAACAACATATTGTCACACCGAGATGGAAACACAAACACGCATAAATCTCATCAATATACATTTCAACCAAGCGTGTGAATGGAATTTAAGACAAGAGAGGGACGTTTTTACTAATATTTAACCAAATTCATTATAAACAAAACTGAATTGCAATCAGTAACCATGACCCTCATGGCTTCTCACATAATCAATTGGTTGGGGGTGGGAAGGGGGTGACTAAGCTATATGTGCAGTGCTATTTTTTAAATGACAAATTGTAATATTCTGCACTCTGACATGGACACAAGGAATTGTGGCAAGAGAACTATACATTTGGAAATGACTGCGTATATCTGTTCTCTGCATAATGGTGAGCTAACACAATGTCTGGGCTACATTATATCTGAGGACTTGTTTCAAGGGTGTCTAGAGACTGACATGTAACTGTTTGTATGGTATTCAGGCACAGAATAGAAATAAGAAGAGTTTAGAGTTTCTTATCTGCATGTCATTTTGTATTATCAAACTCTTGAATCTTGAAATAGTTACAGTTACAGGGATTCTCGAAGTGGACGTCCTCTATATGTTCTGGTACACTAGAAAGGATAGCCACATATGTTTTGTTTTTGTGATGTGCATTGTGTGTACAACATTTTAAATGAAAATACACCCACTTTGAAGAATTTTCCCAGTGCAATGTAGTCCAGTCCATCAGAGCAGTTAAACACCACACACTGCTTAGCCACTGCCTTAGCCAAGTCCTTTGTTGTTTCTGTTTTTCCAGTGCCAGCGGGACCCTCAGGGGCCCCTCCCAAATGGAGGTGAAGGGCACCAAACAAAGTGCTGAAAGAGGATAGGCAGAACAAAATGGATCTAATACCCCATAGGTATACTATCAGTGTTATTATTGTATTAACTATATAGAGCACTTTGAACAAACAAGCTGATCTGATGATTTGAAATTTATTGTCTATACAGATTATTTCCATGTACACAGTAAGAAATTATTTTACTAGCTCAACAACACCCTATATGACTCGCTCTATTTTGAGATGAACAACTGATTAAGTCTTTCATCTTTCATCTAAAACAACTTGTGAATAAAATGCCATCTAAAGTTTTAAATAGTAATTTGAAGACGATATGGTTTTTCAACAATCAGCTTGCAAACAATGAAGGGTTGGTGATGCTTGTGTGGTAGCTTTACCGGTAGCAGCGGTCAGTTAGTGGGGTTATAACCAGACGTGGCGTGTTGCCCAAGTACTCGTACCCATAAGGCAAGCCAGCATTGATCATCTTTGTTTGGAGGTGGTCTTCCTAAAAAGGGTGTGATGAAGTCTTTAGAGGCAAATCACCAAGTACCTTTATAAATGTACATCTGTTAAACTAAATAAATTTGAATCCGACACTTACCACCCAGTAGTAGCGTAACTGGCTAAGCCACTCAAAGTCATTTTCATCACTGATTCCCTTTTGCACGAGTGTAGCTAGCACATCCCTGGCATGGACATCCAGCACAACCAGGGCTCCAAGGGTGACTCGATTCTGCTTGGATAGCTTGCCTCGGACAAGTGCCACAATGTCGTCAATTTGCTTGTTGTTCTGCTCTAGGTAAGCATCAAGGGCCTAATGGACAAACACAGCATAGCACACACAAAGCAGAGCATGCTGAACTATCAAGGCAGAAAAAGGATGTTACCAAGACCACATGCATGGTCATGTGTTTGATCTCAGCAACAAGATCAAGTTTTTAACTGTTAAGATATCCTTGAGAAAGATTTCAGAATTCTCCCTGTTCCATAAGTGGAGTCGTCAGCTGGACACTGTCTTTGACCTATGAGGTGAAATACATAAACTCCTTTGTCTTGTGGGGTATTAAAACAAAATCCTAACCTGTGACGCAGGGGAGTTTCTTGTCCACCATTATAAAACAGTATTATATCACATCTGGTGAGTATATCAACTAAGTAGGAATTGTCAGCTAATTTACTCTCATTCATTCTCATATTAACCTTCATTCACATCAGCTATTTATCCCATTTGTATATATCTATGTGTATTAATATTTTACTTTATAAAACATGTTTATCCATTCAAGGTAATCAGTGGGTTCGTCTAAGAATGAATGAGCTTCATATTGGCAACTGTCATATGTTTTGTTTGTGTTGTTATGCTTTGAGACACTGTGCAGCATACAGCATGTTACTAAGCTTACCATCTTGATACAGACATCATGTAACTTCAGTGCACAAATCTGTTGCATAACAAAAAGATATTAAACTGTAATTTACCCCAAAACCTTAACTTAAATTGTGATTTTGTGAAATGCCTTCAAAACAGCAGCTGGTGTTAAATATTCTTTTCAAGGACAGTCTGGTATTATTTTTATAAAACTAATGCTTAGCTTTTTGGCTCAATCGTAATGCGAATACTGTAAAATAATGTACTGGCAGTTGTTGGAAGTCAACTACTGTATAAATGTTCCCTAGCAACAATATGAATTCACCAATGGTATAAAAAAACATTGTCACAGTATTACATTTTTAACATGCAAGCAAATACAATACCATATAATATAACTGTTTATCACCTTCTGTCCAGAACTGATAGCATCATGGATATACTTTGTCCAGTAGACCTGTGACACACAAAGCACAGTCTGGCCTGGCCAAGCACGCACCCAATTAATCCTCAGCTCTTTGGGGTAAGCCTGGATTGCCTCCCCAATTACCTACAACAAAGCAACAGAGGCTGGAACTTGATTGTGTAGGTTCAAACACTGAATCAAAGAACAAAGCAAACTCTTATCACAAACCCTATTACAAAAACACGGCATGAAACTGAAAACATATATTGCCCGAGGTACAAAAAGCAATTGTTGTCAAAGTTTTTCTGTAAAGTGCATTACATTTATACAGTAATATAAAATACTATATATATATAAAAATACTTGAATAATGTCAATAAAGTGCTGCAATAATCCAAACAACACCTTATGCAGAGAGGCAGTCATGCCATTCTCTAGCTCTAGAAGCCACTTCTCCACCTGGCCCCTGGCTTTAGAGGTGGAAATAATTTCCAGCAACTGCACCACTTCACCCTCACTGCTCTTCATGTGGGTGATGTCCAGTACATCAGTAAACACCACACTACCAATGCCTTCAAAACATTTCTTCAGATGTGGCTGCACCCTAATGAAGAACAAGGCAAAGGGAAAAACACTCATCACTAATGTGTACGGAACAGCATGTCTGATATAAGTAGTAAGTGACATCTCGTGAACATTTGAAAGTTAAACATGAGTAATAACACATTTTAAAATTAATTTATTTTTAGACCACAAAATTGCCTGTGTACTATTCATTACAGTACCAAGTTGCAGTGTAGACAACGATGGTGAACTAGTTGTTGTTTATTTGCTGATTTCATTGTGTAGCCACTCAGAGAAATGTCACGAATTTATCAGCACAGACGGAGGCAATATTAATTAGCCACTTTTGCTTGTCATCTACAGTATGCTGAAAAACAGCATGTGTCACATGATAATGTCTGTAGGAGACGCACAGCTTACACTCATAGCCCACTATGAGAACACAATGCAGGCCTTACCAGGTTGCATGAAAACTGAAAAATGGATATTCAAAAAAGGTGCTGTGCTAAGCATTTCTGGATTCTGTAAACTGTGATTATA
Organism: Macropodus opercularis; assembly: GCA_030770545.1. Taxonomy (NCBI): domain Eukaryota; kingdom Metazoa; phylum Chordata; class Actinopteri; order Anabantiformes; family Osphronemidae; genus Macropodus; species Macropodus opercularis. The sequence goes on from CM061109.1 coordinate 7,221,687, forward strand.
ACAGTTTGGAATTTGCTATTACTTTTTATTTACATTAGTTTTGTACCATGTATGACGATGCAGAGTATGAGTTTGATTCCCAGGGTCACTAGGTGCCTTTCTGTGCATGTTTGCATGTTTTTTATAACTCTATAGTCTCTGTCACTGAGGGTCATAAATTAATTCTTATTTCATACTTTTCTGACTTTCTAGTCTTATAGAATGTTCCAATCCAACTAAATTGTGATCACAGCCTAATGTTGCATTAAATTTGCATGATTGTTATATTTTTAGACTTTTATCAGCATGTAGGGCCACCAACAGAGTATGAAACCCATACTCACCATAAGTGTAATCATAAACAGCCATAAAAATACCAAGGCCATGCCATACTCTGTCGACTAATTAACTAAAACTAATACTTCTAATTAACTGCTGCACTGCATTTGAGTTCATTTGAATTCTGAATTCATTCAAACATTAGAATATCGAGTCATAATAAACCAATAATAATAATTCCTGTGTGACTTCACTTTGTAGCAGCTTAGTGTTGTTAAATAAAGGTTAACACTGTGGACAAGCGTTATCAACATACTGATCTATGCTAATGTTTATGCAACGCTAGCAGTCAGAGAGGACCTGAGTACAGTAGGAAGAGACTAAAAGGCTATGACCTGCTTCGTCTGGAATCACATTAATTATTAACCAAAACAAAATAGCCTAGGTAAATTGAGACATGGGTTGGTTATCAGTAAAAAGTTAAGTAATTGGTGGGATTAAGTTGATTAAGTTGTTGTTGATTTAGTAATTTAATAAGAACAAGTTTAGTAATTTATTTATTTTAAATATATATTTATTAATTTATTTTTGTCACACTTGTATATTGTGGTACGTGAGATGTAAATGGAGTTAAATGGTAAATGGTCTGCACTTGTATAGCGCTTTTCTACCTATTGGTACTCAAATCGCATTGACACTTCTGAGCTACTCCCATTTACCATTATCAAATCACTACATAGACAAAATCAAGACAGTTTACCTTGTGGGATCTTTGGTCTGAGAGAGGATTTCCAATAGCTCCTCATTGGACAGGAAGAAGAACCGTGGGAAAAAGAGACGCTTCTTTTCCAGGTAGTTATTAAGACCTTTAAGGATGATCTCTAGAAGCTCATTTGAATCTTTAAGTTTCTCCAACATGTTTTTGATGGATATCACTGCAAACACATGCTTGTCCTACAACATAGAGTTCAGAGAGGAAATATTTATCTACAGTACATAAACATTTTTGTCCCCACAGATTCCTTACAACACCTCGGTACAGTAAGATACAGTACACATTCCTAGCACATAAACTGATCTTCCGTTTTTAAATCACTACACAGTATGTCACAGAAGTGAGTACACCCCTTACATTTCTTGTAAATATTTAATATAGCTTTTCATGTGACAACACTGAAGAAATAACACTTTGCTACAATGTAAAGTAGTGAGTGTAGAGTTCGTATAACAGTGTAAATTTGCTGTGCCCTCAAAAAAACTCAAAACACAGACATTAATGTCTAAACCCCTGTCAACAAAAGTGAGTACAAGTGAAAATGTCCAAATTGGGCCCAATTAGCCATTTTCCCTCCCTGGTGTCATGTGACTTGTTAGCGTTACAAGGTCTCAGGTGTGAATGGGGAGCAGGTTGTTGCTCTATATAAAGATGGCCTAGTCTATAAGAAGATTGCCAAGATAATGAAACTGAGCTGCAGCACAGTGGTTTAACAGGACAGGTTCTACTCAGAACAGGACTCGCCATGGTCGACCAAAGAAGTTGAGTGCAGATGCTCAGCGTCATATCCAGAGGTAGTCTTCGGGAAACAGACGTACGAGAGCTGCCAGCATTACTGCAGAGGTTAAAGGGAGGGGGGGGGGGGTCAGCCTGTCAGTGCTCAGACCATACGCCGCACACTGCATCAAATTGGTCTGCAGGGCTGTTGTCCCAGAAGGAAACCTCTTCTAAAGATAATGCACAAGAAAGCCCGCAAATAGTTTGCTGAAGACGGCTAAGGAACCATGTCCTGTGGTCTGATGAGACCAGGATAAATTTATTTGGTTCAGATGGTGTCAGGCGAAACCAGGTATGGAGTACAAAGAAATGTGTGTCTTGCCTACAGTCAAGCATAGTGTTGGAAGTGTCATGGTTTGGAGCTGCATGAGTGCTGCTGGCACTGGGGAGCTACAGTTCATTGAGCGAACCATGAAGGCCAACATGTACTGTGACATACTGAAGCAGAACATGATCCCCTCCCTTCAAAAACTGGGCCGCAGGGCAGTATTCCAACATGATAATGACCCCGCACACACCTCCAAGATGACCACTGCTCTGCTAAAGGAACTGAGGGTAAAGGTGATGGACTGGCCAAGCATGTCTCCAAACCTAAACCCTATTGAGCATCTGTGGGGCATCCTCAAATGGAGGGTGGAGGAGTGCAAGGTCTCTAACATCCACCAGATCGGTGATGTTGTCAGGGAGGAGTGGAAGATTCCAGTGGCAACCTGTGAAGCTCTGGTGAACTCAATGCCCAAGAAGGTTAAGGCGGTGCTGGAAAGTAATGCTGGCCACACAAAATATCGACACATTTTCACTTAGGGGTTTACTCACTTTTGTTGCCAGGGGTTTAGACATTAATAGCTTGGAGTTTTTATGAGGGCACAGAAAATTGACATTGTAGCAAAGTGTCATTTCTTCAGTGTTGTCACATGAAAATATATATTCAATATTTACAAGAAATGTGAGGGGTGTACTCACTTCTGTGACATACTGTATGTTTTGTACTAGAATGGTAACTGGCAGCTAACAACTACAGTAGGCATTGCAGGATTCACACAACTGCAGGTAAAATATCCCTCTATTTTTTATGCCCTCTGTAAAGCAGGAATATTTTTTCTAATGGTTGCATGTGAAATTAGACAGTGCTCTGATTGCTCTGAAGTGTGCATATGCTGCACAACAAAAATGCTGTTCCTGTGTTCATACTTTTTCATCAGTTTTCCTTTCTATCTCAAAGGTAAGACCAAAAAGTGCAATATTTCCCTTCAGCAACGTTTGTTCTACACTGAGACTCACTTGTCACATGACTCCCAAAAAAAAGAAAATCCATGACAGAAGAATAATAGAGATTTCACCTGAGGCCTGTCAAGCACCTATGAAATACTTGTGCTCTGATATCATCTCATCTGTACACTAATTTAATATCCTCTGGAACTGTCAGCTCCAGGAAGCGCCTAAATAAAAAGTCTATCTAATCTTCACTGCTGGACAGTGAATGCTTAAACCTGCTCACAAACGTCTGTGGGGATTCTGTAAGGAAGTACACAGTCTGATATCATCTTCCGAATTGAATTACTGTGGAATCCTTGTTCTGTTGCTCTGCTGTTTTTTAATCATCATTAAACCACGTAGTGTTTAAACATCAAATGTGTATACAGCTGAAGCCTGCATGAAAACTCTTCTAAGCAATGTCACATTTCTAAAGACAAATTCCAGTTAGGAAAGACTAAACAGTTTGAACTGTAAAAAATAGATAGTAGATATAGTTGAACAATGTACATACAAAATCCTGATGCACATTTTTGTTATATGAGATGTATTTGCCTCGATTATTGCCTTGTATGTATAGACAACAGTACTGGCCAAACTAAGTCATAACATAAGAGCTCTATAGCAAATCTTTTTTCAGTAGTAGAGGTTGTGGGGAAAAATCTATAATCAAAGCTGTTAGGAAAGACAACAGAATGAGACAATAGAATGAACAGCATTGCTTTGACTTGGCACAGCCTCTGTTTGTAATGAGGTCACTGTCTATTAAAAAGGAGGTGCAGCCACTGAAAGACACTTTTAATCTCCTCGAGTTGTGTCCAAAACTGTGTTGTGGAATCGCAAAAGCTATCTGGAATGAGATAATAATTATATTTGATCTCTCATGATTACTATTGATTTTTTTTTTTTTTAGGTTGGCTGATTTCTTGGCTGAAGGGACGGCAGCGACAGTTGCTCATTCCACAGTGACTTTTAGTCCCTCTAGGTTCTGCATATGATACGAGAGATAAACAAAGTGAATGCAAGATGAAAACATTTTTATATTATATTTATAAATCAGTATATAGTGGGTAGCAGAGACTGCTGAATGAAATGTTAAGGGCATGTAAATACATACAAATATTTGATACCAAGGTAAATGCGTTTGAATGGTCCATACAATCTCACTGCCTATGCTTTATTGATCAACTGTAAATCCATCTTTATTAGTTTTGGGACGATGTAACAGGAAGGTTGTACTGTACTGTACTATAAATGATACTTTGATTTTTAGGCACCAAACAGACGGCTTCAATTATGCACAGGAGGTGATATGACTGGACTTCAGTCTTTGTATAGAAAAAATATTACTTTAATAAGTGTTGTGTTTTCACTGACACACATCACATACCCATTACATAAAACATCAGTCAAAGAACCTTCTTCAGAGTATTATATCTGCTGGGAGGGAGTGTTATTCGGTTGTATATGTATGGTATTATTACAGTAGATGGATCCATCAGTGTACTAGTACACAACATGTCAGTCATCACTGCATGAGCTCAAGAGGGTCATTTGCTTCTTTCCTTCTCAGCTCATTAGAGAAGGGAAGGTTGTGGTGTGTTCAAAGGAAACAGGTTTATCGAATAATAAGTATATTAAATTGACATTGTCCTGTTTTATCTGAAAATGTGCACGCAATTGTAGATAAATGACACCTTAAACTAGGCAGCAAATAAAACAAGAGCAAATGAGGAAAAAGCTAAATGAAGTCACGATGTGAAAGCTGCATAGCTCTGTAAGATCAGTGGATCTTGAGCAGCTCCTAGTGGCTGATCTGACATCCACAGTGTGGACAAACATAATGCTCTTGTGTGATTTTACAGTAGGAGGCTGTTGCATTTATGCTCACACTCCTGTGTGGTAGTATGGCACTGAAATGTTTCCCAGCCTGCTGATCAATACTACGCTATGTGAGGTGTACTACTGCCAACTCCAAAAGCTAAACAGACTTGATGTAACTAAAATCAGAACAACACTTAAATTGCATTTTTCTGATTTACCATCCCTTTTCAATAGGAAACAGATCTTCAGACAAACCAGTTAAGCACATGCATATCACCCAAATCGCTGTTTGTGTACTACTGTCCTGCCGGGGTTGTTTTCATCTTTGGAACCCAAGGGCTACTGTCGCTCATAACAAGCTGAAACATGTTTTCTTCTGACCTTAGAACATGTTCCCACGGTCTTAGTACTCTCTTTGCAGTCATGTGTAACTGGGTTGTGTAAAAACATAATAAAAATCATTTGATCATGTTGGATCTAAGTTTAGAGGAAATACAACATCCGGCAAAACAACAATATATACCATTAATGTAACAAAACTTGCATGTGGGGAAAACAAATTTCAACCCATGGCTGACGGTAGCTATGACTGTCAAAATTTTAGGTCATTATTCTTTACAATAAACAAGGATTTGGACATTTGCACAGCTTTCTGGTGTAGTTTTTTGATCATTATCCTAAATCCTTAAGAATAATAATTGTTAATGCACGCCAAAGCTCTAGCTGTCACATGCTCATTTATTGAACACCTTTCCAAGATGTCTTGTTTGTCCAGTAACAGCTTACCTGTTACCAGACAAATCTGCCTTCTTTTGACCTGCCCTCTCAACTGGATTTGTGAACATATTTTTGTTTCCTGACATTGTGTTTACACTGTGGCTTTGAACTTTTGATCTGTTACTGTCATCGGACTACTGGATAATGGCTGTGAATATATTTCCCCATGTCTTTATCACCTGATTAGTTAGTAAAAACAGCTTGTTGGCAGTCAAAGTGCACTTACGATTCAAGTGCCTCTCCAGCCCAACTTTAGTCATGCATCCCTACTCATCTTTGTTGCCATTAGTACATACTTGCTAAAGTCGTGATGTGCAGTGATTTGTAAAGGATTTCCTAAAAAATATTAGAGGATTACTCTAATCTGTCACAACAGTTGTCACAACTTTTGTGGTTTCTTAAGATGCTGTTTTACATACTTGAGTTGTGCTTTCACATGCATTTTAAACAAAAGAAGAATTGGGAACCCTTTTAATTCAGTCTTCTAATTGTGCTATCATGTACATTCCTGTACTATCTGAAATGCAGTGATTGGGTTTTTTATTTCTTTGCATGATCTGACATTGGGGTACGAAGATTAGCTATTCTTTGAATGCTTTGCACTTGTAAATTATCCTCAGTTGCTTCTCATCGTGTATTTCTTATGTCTTTCCTTCTTGTCAATGTGTTAACGCACACCTAAATTCTAAGGACCACAAAGCTGCCATAACCTCTGCTGTTATAGCGGTTTGCACTCCTGCAGCTGATCAATAAATCAAGAGCTTACAATTAGCACCTCCCTGCTGTGACATAACCTCCTAAACAGTATGGAAGCAGTAGGACACTAATTAGTATTGCCATGTGTAATGAATACATGGTGCAAACAAATGATGGCATGATGAAAAAAAGTACATGCTATTCTTTGCCTACAGTAACACCCAGTACAATCTGATTACTTACTTACTGCGTTTTTACCAAAACAAAAGGGGAATCTTACATTTGCACATGATTGCAATTGACTTTGACCAGCTTCCATCTTGCATACATGAGTTTCAGGTTGCATTTTTGAATGCAGTGGCAACCTCTGTGTTTTTTCCAAACCACTCCCAAGCCCATTGTGCTACATTTCCAGTATCATGTAGCATGAGGGTTTGCAATGGTGCCCCTGAATATATACCTCTTTTTACTTTGTTAATAAATGTGCAACTGAAAAATCTATCCTAACTTTTAGTAACTGTGTAAGTAACTGTAAATAACTGTGTCAAGTACATGATGGATGCGTGTCAATATTGACCAACTAAAATACATGCACTGTATTATTTACAACACTCACACACTTTCATATTTTACAGCACATTATAGCATTTTATTATTTCATTATTATTATTTTGTTGTGTATGTCTAGTTTATTAGTTTATCAGTTTATTTATACTGCGTATAAACTGTGTTACTACAATAAATGCTAATAAAATTAATAAGCTTGGGAAAGAGGAACCTCTTAACAAATCCGTGGGAGTGCAAAAGCAAGCAAGTACTGTACCAACATTTGAACTAACAAATACTGTCATAAGACTACAAAAGTTTAGAGTACACTAGACACTATACATACACATCTATGTGTCTAGGCTCCCTGTCCCATGGTGACCTAATTTTCTTTGTGGCTGAGTACAGCCCTGCCCCTTACAGACAAAATCCATAATTTCTATTTGATGGTGCAGTCAGCCTGGGCTTTCTGGAGGACACTGCCTGAAATTGATGTGTCTCATTTCAGGTCTACTGGGGATGCCAATTACCCTTTGGAAACTCTTTGAGGATGCTGCTGCAACACTTGCTTTTTATCCTCATTTCATTGTTTTTACCATGCTCTCCCTTTTCCTGAAGCTTCCTTCCTTTCTCTGCACTACAATAGTTTTGTCAAATTACTATTTTACACTTCTACTGTATATTTATTTGCTTCTTGTTTATAGCTGCATATTATTCTTACACTGGTTGTCTAATTTTTGTAAATGATTGTATGATCATGATTTTTTGCTAAACTAACCACAACACTACAGTCAAAATCAAACTCAACTGAACAAATTAAGTCAAACAACTTACCATCAAAACTTGTCTCATGGTTTCCCTAAAGTTTTTGTCAACAGCCGTGAAACGGCGTCCCTCCTCGGGCATCTGAGTCATGATATCTGGGGAACTGAATATGGGCTCAAGGTAAAGCCAAGTGGACTGCACCTTTAACCATTCATCCAGGATCTCTTGTAGAAGAAGCAACTTGCCCTCCCATTCCCTAAAAATAACCAAAAGGAAGTAGAACTGTCATGTGGTAAAGACCTTTCAAAATCTATTTAACACCAGATACCTTCTAATGTGAAATTACATAAAAAAAGAAGAAGACTGAACTGGCCCAAAAAGACTTGGTTCCCAAGCAAATGTTCTTACCGTATCTCCAAGTCGAAAGGCTTTATAAACGGTGAGCCCCTCATAGTTTGTGTCTTCATAATATGATCGTCCAAAAGCATGTGAATTTCTTCCACAGAAGAAAGAATAAAGGTGCCGGTCTCTCTGTAAGCCAGGAGGCTGAACTCCTTGTCACTCCATTCGGCAGCCATTTTCTCCATTGCCTTTTCCAGGGAGTGCTCCTTACTCGCTGCCTCACTGATGCCTTCAAAGCTACTTAAGTGATCTTCCAGGTGCATAGACAGGAAATGAGCCACACAAGCCTGGTCGTCAGCCGGCTGCAGGGAGACTTTGGCAACCTTGGACATGGCATCCCAGTGGCGATCCCGCAGTCCTGGGTTGCACAAAACCTATGTGCCGAAGAGTAGTAAATATACTTGAAGTACAACAAATATAATAAGTGTATTCAGTTAAAATGTTATTTATGATTTATGAAGCTATTTTCCATATCGACAAACAGTACAATGTATTATCTATTATTAGTATTACCTGCACCATAGGAATGTGCTTCTTGAAATCCTCCACTTTAGCCTTGATAGTGGTGGCTATGTTTAAGGCACTGGGAACTTCAGTAAAGGCTTTCTCCAGCTTGTATAGAGTGCGCCAGTAGTTGCCAACATCTCCTTCTATCTGTATTGGGATGATTGGGTTTTATATCACTAAAACAATAAAACTGCTAATTGATTTAAGATTCAAGATTCATTTAATATCATATAATACTAAATATAATAAATGGATTGCTGTGATATTGTAACAAGCAGCTATAAAAGCACCTGATTAAGCGGTTGCGGCTATTTGTTAAAGCAGTACCTGGATACAGTAGTTACTAGTGGTAAACTACTGGTTCACAGTACTTTATATGCAGTAGTATTTCAAATGAGTGCCCTAGTACAAAATCTGTTATGGTTTCTATGGTGATTCTGAACAGATGAGTACTGTACAGTACCATTTGGTTGGTTGAAACATGAGTCACAACCACACTACAATTACAGGTTGTAATAGGAGCAGGAGTACTGTTTGTTTTCATCAGCTGTGGGTGAAGTTACCAACTACAGTACACAGCAACTGGCCCGTCTTTTTTTGTTTCATCGACACACATTACATTTGTACATTTAACAGATCTTTAGTACTTTTCAAGAATTTACATTAAACCTTTTTCATCTTTTGTGACTTCTCACAGAATTTTAATTCTTGAAGAAATGTGCTACACAGAAAAAATCTTATGTCTTGTGGTTGTTATGCTCTGACAAGAAATGTCTGGAAAGCGTTATCTTGTTTTAGTGATATTAAATTTCTCAACTTATTATGGACAAACACAAACAGCTAAAAGATTTATCAAATGCAACCAATTACAATACAGGTATTTTCTAATGCTCATGCATGTACCTTGTCTGGGTCTACACCAGAGAGCGGGCCATGAAGCCACTGCTCATACTGAGTCAGGAAATTTGTTGCTGTCTCATACAGACGTAGAAACGGTGTGAGCTTGTCCACAATTTTCTTACGCTCTGGGTACTGGGAAATAGTCCAGCCATAGGCCTCCTCTTCTAGATTGAAATCATTAATCTTTCCAGATAGGCAGAAGTGTTGGCAGAAAATTAAGAATGGCAGAAAGATAGAAAGACATATGGTGAATAGCTTTTATGAATTTGTTGTGCTTATAGCCACTTCTGCACATTAAAGCGTAAATATATGTACCTTTTCCGATGCTAATTCCAGTCTAGCAGTGAGACTCTGAGCTTTCTTCAGGTACTTGCTGAGATCTGCAAGCTCACCAAAGGTAATAAACTCTTCCACCTGTACGCTATAGCTCTCCAGTTCTTCCATAAAGCGCTCTCGGCACAACTGGAATAAGAACATAGAGAAACACAGACATTTTCCAACAATATACCTTAAAATTGACATTAAATACCTAACAGTAGAGTTCTACACTAGATGAAATATCTAGTTATATTTAAAAACGATCAACAATGGACAAAAGACACAGACCTTGAGGGCACTCTGGTATTGCTTTGTCTTTTCAGTAATTATTTGTTGATGTTCTTTAAAGATGGACGGCATGCGTCTAAACCACTGAATGGTCTCTGCATTGAGTTTCATGTCCAATGATGAGAGGGTACCAAAGTCCATCAGGACACACAGTTGTATGTTGGAGTCTGCCAGTCTTTGCTCCAGCAGTGGCATCTCTGTCATCTCCACCTTATTCACGTAGGCCTGGGAACACAGGGAAACAAACCTTTGTGTCATGTTTCATTCATATAGACAAATGGTTGTTAATGTCAATGTGGGGTAGATACCTTAAGCTCTGTCAGTTTCTGTGTGTCAGCTGGCATGCTTAATGCCTGCTCTGCAAACTTTTCAAACTCTTTGCAGAGCCTGTGAAGGGAAAGTATTAATAAGACGCTATATATGGAAGATTTTACAGGTGGCAAACAGCCCTAAAGATAGAATGTCAAACAAAAAAACTGTACAACTGTAGTTTCCCTTTGACCTTGTACATGTTCAGTGTTGGTCTGCTCTGTAGCAACAACAAAGACCTGAACTCTGATGGTTCATAAATATGCATTGTTCAGCAATATGTTTCAAACTTAAATTGCTGTTGATTACTGCTAATATTTTACCCATGACGAACTTGCTTTAATATCATTTTGAAATGTTTGTGCAGATTAGGGATATGCTCATGGAGGGAATATAAAAGTAAACCAACTGACTTCTTATTGATTTCCTGGTGATCTTGTAGCATGCGCAGAACCAGATTTTGCTGTAGCTTCTGGGCACGTTCGATGAGAGAGTGGATAAGTTTATTGGACTGCACTTCAAACATGCCAAGACGTACCACCTAAAGCCAACAGTACTGGTCAGTAGTGCGTACATGAACATATGGCTAAGAAATGACGGTCTTTGAGATATATAATTCTTAAAAGTTTGGAACTTAATACATTACAGAGTTCTATCTTTTGTGCACGAGTAAACAATTTTAATAAACTGTAAAATACAAATGTACTCATTACTCTTGGGTCATCTTAATGAGCTACCTTGCAAGTTGTGTACTGGATCTGTTCAGCAAGTTGCTGGTAGTGTTCCACCTTTTCCACAATTTCCTGGAATGAGTGCTGCTCCCTTAGGAATTGCTCCACGTCTTTCTCGGCCTGTCTCGATACCAGTGTGGCGTACTTGTCATATTCATGGACATAATTCTTGGGCCTGACACACTCAGCCCAGAAAACCTTGCGAACCTCTTCCACCTGGGCTTCAAGGATCTGGGGCAGGATTATGGGCTTAAGGAAGTTCTCAGACTTAGAGCCCAACTAGAACGACATATGTTTGGGTAAAATCTCAAACAGTTTCAATATTAATTTCAATACTCTTATACAAAAGAATGATAACAAATTCTATTTGATATATTCAAAATAAACGAATACATGTTAGTGTATCTGTGACAAGAACATTGTCAATAGGGAATAAATTATATTTCTACAGTCTCAGTCCATCTGCTACTAATGCTGTCATGTCATCACAGTAATACTTCTTTTCTTACCCATTCAGGGTACAGTTTGGTTTCCACACGAGGTATCATGTTGATAGACCTAAGCATGAATTCATATACATTAAGGAGGGTTTCCTCATAATGTTTCAAATCAGGTTCAAACTTAATGTCCGTATCATCCAGGATCAGTTCCAAGACAAAGCCTGGGTGCTCATAGGCTCGTTCTGACTGCTAAGATGGTGGAGAGCAATCAAAACAAAGAAAAAACACATCAACACATATCCTTCTACTCATATAGGTCTATATTTTAGGCTGTAATTAATTATTTTTACCCACAAACTATTCATCAAATCATCTCATAGTTTAAATGCTGAACGCTGAAATTTGAAGCGGTCTCCTACCGGGTCTTGTGAAATTAACTTTGTATAGTCCCTCATTGAGTCTATTGCAAGGTTCTGTAGCTGAAAGGTCATCAGCGCAGCCGCACAGTTAAAGAAAGAATGAATCTTGGTTGTGTTGCTCCAGGCAGGTACCAGCTTGCGTCTGCAGCCCTGGGAGAAAATGTTTTGGACTTCAGGAATCCAGCTGGTATAAAAACACAAATATAATGATTAAATGCATTATTCTAATCACGTAATACCTATACCACAAAAACAAGCAAATGTTAACGGTCATGTTAATGGGGCAGCAGTGGCTCAGAGGCAGAGCTGTTAAAGCAAAGATAGAGCTCTTGACTCCCAATCGTAGGATCAGTGGTTTGATTCCTGGCTTCCCTAGTCACGTGCCAAAGTGTCCTTGGGCAAGACACTGAACCCCAAGCTGCCCCTGGTGTGTCAGACTAAGCTGCATGGCAGCTCATGTGTGTTTCATGTGTGTTTTTGTGTGCGCAAATGGGTGAATGACACGAAGTGTCAAAGCGCTTTGCGTACCGATAGGTAGAAAAGCGCTATACAAGTGCAGACCATTTACCCAACCTGAGCACTACTACAGTATGCTGATGATATTGTGAACTCACTTTTTGAGAATGATTCTCCTGGTATTATCAACATGTCTGCTGACAATCTTCTGAAACACAGACATCTCCATTGACTCCTCTCTCTTGTGGAACTCATCTACATCTACCAGACGGAGACTTCTGCAAATTGATAAATAAAAACAACATATTATAGGTGAACAGAGGATTATTACAGCAATTTCCTGGGATGTATCTCACTTAGTATAACACAATTTAGACATAGAAAACATAAGACATAGAAAACTGTCCTAGCTTTGTTCTTATTCTAAATGTGTCACTAACCTAAAGTGTTTTAACCAAAATAAAAAGTATATTGCACACTTACTTGTATGCAGCATGCCAGAGACACTGCACTTGCAGCATAGTGGGGTTTACAGAGTGAAGCCTTTCTCTCATCCTTTTTTGTGCATGGACAAAATCTTTGTTCCATGGTTTTGGCAATACTTCCAATCTGATAATAAAGATAAAAGGAGTTTTAGAAACATCTCCTTTAAATCTGGCAAACATATGTACATCTAAATTCGTTTTATAGGTTTCATAAAAGAAAACTAGGGATCTAAGTGTGATCTATAGCCATGATAATCATAACACGTACATTGCTTAGGTACAGGCATTGCTTACTTCACACAAGGTAAACAGGCAGAATTCTCTATTACAACTTACTGACTTACTCAATTCTGTGAGAGGGCAAATCTCTTAATTTGCCCTCAGCACTTTTTCTTGAATCCCTGAATGTATATTTCACTGCAATCACAAGTATTATTTATTAAGAAAACAATTAAATAAATAAAAAAGTGTTGATTACAAATTACTCAGTCACCATGAATTTTGCATTAACAAACAAAATAGCATACGGATTGCAGCCTTAACACTGAACAAGTAATCCTCCTTCACTTCATCAAGTAGCAGCTCCAGTGGTCTACTGAGGCTCTGCAGGTGGTTGGGGAGTTTTCCCAAAATGTTTCCCAGCCAAAAGTCATCCAGAGGATATACATTCTCCAGGTCTATGCCTTTCTGGATGTAGTAGTTATATCTCTGGCAGGTCAAAACATTATAAATATCAATTATCAAAAACAGTAAGATGATTTGTAGAATTTTTTGCATTTAAAGTACACTGTTTTTCTTGTGGTGCACATCATCTTTTCAAGTGGTTAGTGCTAAATTAATTTTCCATGGGCTGAGCTTAAGCACTACAAACAATGAACAAACCAAGGCTACTATATCAACATATGAAAAGTCTTTAAATATTATGTCAAATGATATATTATGTTTATGATCTTACCATTTCACTGTCATCCTTTGCAGTAAATGGTGAAGAGCTGCTATCCTCCTCCTCCTCCTCCTCGCGCTGCTGACTAAAACGAATGAAACACACCCTACACAGTTAATGCCACCTTGCAGATATATAAGCATCTCCTCCTACTCAGCATTTCAATTTAGCGTAGTCTTAGTTATGGATTACAGTATAAAGTCACATTTGTCATCTCCTTTCAAAATGGCTGGTTAATTAAAATAACACGAACATATGGCCCCCGCGCTGCTGAACCATAAAATAAAGTTGTAAATACAGAAAAAAACCTCACCATATGAACTTAATAAGAGTTTCACGGAGATTCTTGTTCTTCTCAGTTTTGAGTTTTGTACGGGTAATGCTGCTGTGCTTGGAAGTCCTGGGGCTTTGTCCTGCCTTTCTGCTCTGGAGCAAGCGCTGGCTTCCGCCATAGCTTTTACTCTGTGGATTGCCTGCCCCATCACTCAGCACATCCCCTACAGCACAAGTCACAATATAGAAAAAAAACAATGCAACCACAATACTTACAAAGACAACCAGTATAAAGTTTAAGGTGGAATAAAATCCACATTTGCATCTGAGTGCAAAAACTAATTAGCTGCACGCACTTTCCACAGCTGCTACAGTTCCCTGAGATTTCTGCTGGAGTGAGAGATGTTGGTTTTCCGTCCACGGTTGTTTTCTGTTTCCCTAGAAAACGAAACAACTAGTTATGTATTAGTTTAGCGTCAGTGGCAGCAAACTCAAACTAGTTTGGGTACAGCTAAAAATACACAGTTAGTCAAACACCAATACTAACTTTTAACCAATACGTTTCCGAACATTAAGTTTTAACTTAGCTTAGTGCCACGGCTAATTAACGTTAACGTGACGTCATGTTACAGATAGCACAGTCAGTCAAGGAGCGCTACAACTCATTTAGGCATTTAACGCCATTAACCTCCGTCGTCACGCGGCTGTTGGCGTTTCGTGGACTTACCTGTGGCGGGTTTGGTGGAAGGGATGGCACATTATCAGTGGCATTCCTTTTCTTCCTGGCTAAACTCATTTGCTAGCGCTGCGAAGGTACCTTGAGCTAATTTACGCTTGTGTCGTTGCCAGGGTCGTTGCTAAGGAAGCAACAGCAATAAAAGCTTGGAGGACCCCGCCCTCCAAGCTCCAGCAGAAAATGTTAATGATCGGTGAATATTAAGAGCAGAAGAATGTAATATAATTTAAACCATAATTGTGTCGGTGGTTAACATCATGGTGTTTAACAGTGAATCTTTCACGAGTTAACAAAATTCGTGTAAGATCTACTACATGCTGAATCTACGCTATGTGCACTCTAGCACTTTTGAGAACATTTTCAGGAAATGTCTATTTTATGATTACATTATTATGATTAAGGATTATAGGCATATTTTCTATGGTTTATAATCAACCGATAGACCTTTATGACACTAGTTTGCTGTTGTTGACTTTGTTTTACCCACCGATTCAGGCAGCAGAGACAATAAACTATATTTACATGCATACTTAAGACATAATTGCAATATTTATTTGACATAAAACTTCAAACCAGCTTACATTCATGTTATTCTTCAACTCCTAAATAATTTAAGCAGACAAAAGATAAATAGATTTGGCAACTCACAATCCTGCCAAATATAACTGTCTATAGTTAATAGTAACATATGCAGCTGCAGCATTCACCATGTGTGGACTCACCTGGGTTAGTGCACAAACATAATTCATAACTCTTTTTATTTCTCCACACAAATAATGAAACTATATGAAATAAAACTATGTAAAAATACAACCAATAACTTTGGCACTGATGAAAGCACACCTCTCACAAAATATCTAAAATAGAACATCTAAATTAAAAACATTCCAGTCAGTTACATTCTTCTTTATATAAAAATGAAATACCTAATTATTTTTTAGGCTAATCATCCACTCAATGTAACTTAGGCCAGTACATTTTATCTAAACACAGTGATCATACAGACTTCAAGATACAATACTGAGCATGCTCAGTATTTAAAAGTTTAAGTTTGGAAAACCCAAAGCTCTGATGATCAGGAAGACAAATAAATCTGCTATTCCCTAAGCATTTGAACCTGCTCTTTAGGCTGCAAACACAACTTTTACAGAACTTCTTAGATGGACTTCCTCAAACCAGAAAGTGTGAGCTCAAACCTTAAGAGGAAAACAAATAAGATAAGATAGATCAGTATAATACTGGAAACATGCACACTACATTAAACTGACTGATTGATGTCTTACAAAAGGTAAATTTGCTTCTTAAATTAGTGACTAAAAATAACCATAATTAGCAAACATTTGCATAATACATAGTAGCAGATATATATATAGAAGAAGACCCCATACCATTCTGTGATCCCTACAGTTAGATTTATCTGTGAAAGATCTATCATCACCTGTAAATGGAAATAGCAGAAGTAAAAAAGAAATCAATAACTTATACAGATTGAGTTGAAGTCAGGATTAATTGGGTCAGGAGAAAAAAAAAATTGGCAATAACAAATACCAGTACTCACCATTCCAATGTCCGTTCTCTCTCGTTTGTGAAACATTTTGTTGTTCTTCACTGCCACGTCCAACTTCCTTGTTTGAGCTTCCTCGAGTGACACGTCAAACTCAAACCTGTGTTGAAACAAGTGCCAGATCCAGTTTCATTATATTCAGTAACTGAATGAAGTTAGTCATCAGGAAAAGAAAGCATACTTGTCATCAAAATCAGGATCGACTGTCTTCCTCTTGACGGAGGTCCTCTTCCGGTGTCTCCAGGTTTGATCGGGGAGCAAATACAGACGGACATAAGAGTCTGTGCCATTCCCACTGCAGGGGAATAAATTCCTGTAGGCGACACATACATTAATTCAGATAGTTTTGCATTTTGTCATCAAAATAGCATTCGTATGCTCAAGCAGTTTTAGATGTGTCGTCATGGTTTCAGTCACAGCATCCAATCCATCCTCTCTGTGATCTGGGTAAATCTTGAGTAAATAATCAAATTCTTTGTCACCATTTTCAGCATGAGAATTTAACTTTGACTTACCTGCAAGCAATAACCTGGACGATGAGTTTCCTTCTAAGGTTTGCATAGCGAACAGTCAGGTGGATCTCTCCAAAAGAACCTTGATGATTCCTGATGGCCCTGTAATGATGAAAAAATCGTTTGTTAACATCACTTTTAAAGGCATTTAAATTCAGCACCATGCAGGTCTGACAACAACCCAAGGAGACACAAAGATCTAGACTCACTCTGGATACATGGCTCCCTCTGTAAGGTCAAAACGGGAAGAGGCGATGGAGTTCTCTGACAGCAGGCTGTGGGAGTCATACCGACGCATGGCTGACACGGAAGGTGATGAGCGGTAGTTTTCAGAAGCCAGGAGGGAGCCACGGCGGTGGGATAACGCATCACCCTTAGAACCATCTTGGGTGTCACCTGCCCGGACTGGAAATGAGGCTTGGGATGGGAGTTGAGTAGCGGAGATATTGCTGGAGGAAGATGGTTGAGAGGAGCCAGGAGCAACAGGAGAGGGAGTGGGGGTGGGGGTGGGGGTGGTAAGTGCAGGTCCGTTGCTTTGTTGGAGGGTTGTTGGTTTTTGCTGTTTTACTTGTTGAGGGGGATTGGGCATATTCTTGGGTGGAGGCTTTTCCACATTAAGGATCTGTAGTAAGAGTGTAGTAAGTCACGGTCAAAACCAGAGGCAAGATGTACGAATATACACTCAGAGGTGATTAATTGCATTCACGTTCACTGAAAGCTGATGTTAAGAAAAGCTAAAATATAATTATGTACAGCAATCTTTCGTTTGCACCCACCCTGAGAGTGGCCTTCAACTTGATCTGGCTGTTTGCTCCAGAGCGCTCCAGCGGGAAACGCTGGTCCAGTACCATGTTGGAGGTTTTCATGAGCCGATTCAGGGGCAGGACTAGAACTCCAAGCTGAGTCTTTTTCTCAGGCTCTTTGACCTAAACCACAAAATCACAGTAATATAAAGCTTTTTATTGAAAAAAAAAATAAAAATCAGGTTTATATCTCCTGAGAATATTAGATTATATGTAGATGGACTGAGGGATCTTTTTTTTTTTAAATCAATAAAAATAAAGGCTGCCTAATTTGTATATATGAAGATTAAGGTGTGAAGCCTTAATTTTAACAGTAATACATTTATTCACAACGGTGAATAGATCACAACATTGAACTGTAACCTAAAATCCATGTCACATTACCTTATTACTAGGATATTATTATATATAAATAAAGGTTGTATGTATAAAATGATTTTACAACCTGAACAATGAGTTGCTGTGTATTGACATTATGCACAAAGAAGGTGAAGCCCTCCTCCCACACTGGATCTTTGGATGCAAACACAATCTGTGGAAATAAGACAGTAAGCAGTTTTTACAGCTATAGTATTGGAAACCGCGACATATTTTTGCACCACAGACATGTCATTTAGGAGCAAAGCATTTTAAACGACCAGGGACAAGATGAGGTAATACACAGTACCTTGCTTTTCTGGACTGAACTGTCAACTGAAAGTTCTACAAAGGAGTTTGGGTTTTGATTTTTCTTTGTGGGCTGAAAGAAAAAGAATAAAGGGAGAACAGTGTGTAAAGTGATTGGGTTTGAATTGGTGAATACATTATTTAAACTGAAATCATATCTCAACTGAATTTTGTGGCTGTAACCCACTAATATTAATAATTCCAAGCTTTTTGAACAAGGTAACTCTCTGTATTCAACCCCTTAATGCTGCACGGACACACCATACATCAGTATACACCACAGATGTTTACGCTGTCGAAAAAAAAAGATGTGGGAACTGTGGGAACTTAACATTCTGGCTATTGGTAGCAGCCACAATTAGCACAGCAATGGGCATGGCTGTCAATATTTTCAACATGCCAGGGAAATGAAACTTAAACAATGAACCAACTCTTTTCCTTCATGCTTTACTTGTGTCATTTTGCAAAACGTCCAGCAGAGAGCAGTGTTAAGAGAGGCGTGTTGTCCTGGTAAAAAGCTTTATTAGATGTCATTTTGTCAGTCTTCTTCTAAATGTTGAACATATCAAATGTTCCTCACAGAAAGTATGAAATGTTTTGGTTTTTTTTACTAGATTAGCTATATATTATCAAATGGTTGTAAATCATTGTTTAGTTAAGTAACACACGGAACAGCTCGTAACTATACTGTACACACCCATATAAAATGACATTCATGCACCAGAGAAACAAGAAATACCAGTACACCAGTACACCTGAAGCCCTAACAGAAAGCATCTGACTGACACTTTACTCTGACAACAAAATACTAATATATGACAAACTGTAAAGATCTCGGTGAAATAGTCATTACACTAGTTTAAGCAAGCCACTTTTGGAGCAGATGTCTAGTTTATGTCAATTTTTTTGCTGTGCAGAAAAGGTCAGAAATTGCACACAATAAGGTTTCTGAATATACTCTATACTATACTATATACTATATGTTAGTTTTAGTATGAATCTTCTGGCAATGACTTAGCTTATGATAACAATTATAGAATTTAAAATCTGCTTTGTGGAAATATATTCTTGTCAGCTATTATTCAGTCAGTAGCTTAAAGTAGTCCATTTTGTTTCTCTCAGAATGTATCAGCTCTGGATATGTCAGCAGTTGACAATCCCTAATGGCTGTTCCAGCAAGTCCCAGCAAGTTAATTAAATGTAATGATGTTCTGCACAAACATCAGACCTTTGCACAAAGCAGTTACCTTTTAGTTAGTAAAGTTAAGTTACAGCGTAAAGCTCTCATCTTACCCGCCCTTCCTTTACGTGCTTCCCAGGCTTCTGATTGTCAGTGAGCTCGCTGTGTTTCTGGGGACAAACACATGAGCACATCAGTTTGAGCGTGTTGCATCAGCTCCTCGAAACCTGAATCCGGGTAAGAAATTGTAAGCCACTTACTGGTATGTTTGAGGCATTGTCCAGATACACTGCAAGCATCGCACAGGCGAGGCCTTTGTCAGACTGGAAGACAGTGAAGGCAGTACAAAGTTTACACAAGTTAATAACAGCTGGGACAGTAATCCAGGTAATACACAGCACATCATACTGCTGACACAGGCAAATTTGCGGCAAAAGAGCTTGTTAATGATGAAAAACAAATGGAAGAAATTTAAGCAGCATTGGAACTACCTCCTTCAACAGGCTGGAGTCAGACATAAGGGAAAGCCACTGAAGCTTGAGATGAACTTGTCCTTTTTCAACCCCTTCCAGAGTATACCACTACCACAGCAGGAGAAATTCATTTATAATGACATGGATTTAAATGCAGGGTCTAAAATACGTTTGCCATGTTGTCATATGCAAATTGTGTAACCACAACAAATCAGCTCACCTTATCAAGTTCTTTTTCCTTTTTCACTTCTCCCAAATCCAGATTGAACCTAATGCAGAAAGTATGTGTCAGTATGAAGAATGATGTGAATAAAAAAGTTGTAGCACGAATATTTCAATTTAGTGACATATAGTTTTAGTACTTAAACCATTTCAGCATATTTATTATACAGCAACAATGTAGTATTAATACATTTCCAACATTAAAAATGACGTGAAAGGGCTTGTTGTTGTACAGTATAGTTCCATGGCCCTGAGACAGACATTGCATGATAATATGGGTCAAATATGCTAAACATTAAGTGATAAAATTCTTAAGATGGCTCCTGCAGACATAGTATAGTGAACAGTCTCGAACTTGTGTGTGAAGTTATTAGATAGCATCTTACTTTCCAAGGAAATCATCTTTATCTGTGTCTTCATCATATAGCTCTATCTCCAACTCCTGCCCTGGGGCCTCATGGACAACAAACTGCACATCAATAAAGAAAAGGCGAAGGTAAGAGAAAGGTAAGGACAGTATGAATATCATTAATGCAGTACATAAATGACCCTACCTCATACACTTCATTCCATACTGGGTCCAAAGTCTGTTTAATGGTCTTGGTTTTGAGATTTCGATCGCCAACTCTGACTTTTGCATATGGGTCTGACTTGCCCTTCACCAAACCCATCATGTATGTATCCTTAGCCAACAGGTTTCTGGCTTCCACCACGTAGACCCTCACCACACCCTGAGCACAGAAGGAAAACTGGATTTAAACTTAAAACCTCACAATAAAAACATACACAGATTTATTGTTTAATTTAGCAGGACACCTCTTTCCGAAAATGTATAATGGTATTTAAAATTCAGGTGACAGCAGTTAATGGAATGAATGAATGAAAGCACTGCATGGAAATGACAAAGCATGTCTTACATACACGAGGTAGGGGGAACCTCATCTGGTCCATTTTGACCTGGTCTATCAGGGGAAAACACATACGGTTGGGCAGCACCATTAGAGAGGCAACGATGTTCACGACCGTATCCTCAGAGAAGGCACTGGAAGATGACAGGTGGGATGAGAGAAGCTCACAAGCCCACAACTAAACAGCTAAGTTCCATTAAATATTGGCACTGCACCAGTTCACCTATGGAAACTAACCCAAAGGCCGGACTGTCCAAAATGTTGGTCGCTCCTGTCCAATTGATTTGCAGGGTCTGAAAATCAGTTCAACGTTTGAAATGGGACCTTCGCAGTGATAAAATCAAGCAAGCGATTATAAGTAAACAAAGAGAATTAAAATGTCTGAACACTCACTGGACGGCGAATGAAAAACAAAGTGACCCCTCCCACCAGTGGTGCTTGACCAATGAGGGGCTGTAAAATGACCCTGAGCATCCCAGTGAGCTGCAAAACACACAACAGGTTTTACAAGACATGAAAGATGCAGTAAGAAGGTGATGAAGGTAGAAAAATCCAGGACTCACTTTAAGTTCTTTGATACCAGCTGTGATCGGTGGCTTCACGGTAGTCTGGATGTCCACGTCGCCATTGTAACTGACAAGCAAACAGTGTTATTAATAAATAAATGGCTGAAACATATACTAATGGAGTCACAAATGTGAATTCAAAAACATGGCTAACTCACCATATATTCAAGTCCATAATGACCTCCTTCTGATCTACTTCATGGGTGTACACCTTTATTCCAGTGATCTTGAGAGGCTGGAATCAGCAAAATACTGTATTTTAATTTTTTTAATCAATTACATTATTGTGTTTCTCCTTAAAAAAGCCACCCAGCAAAAGGGCCAGGGTCAGATTTGGTTATTATTAAATACATTCACATGGGTGTAAAGAGGTTCCAACTCACTACGTGTCCAAAGTGGATCTTGGTAAAAGTGAACATTTTGAGTGCAGCGTTGGAGAGTCTGACAGTTGGCTGGATCTTTTGCCTGAGGAGCTTATCCATGTACATCCCAAAGAACGGCCAGGCCTGCTCCAAAACCTGAGCACGAGAGAAGCCACCAATAAAACAGATTGAGTAGAAAATTATATACGTATGTTACACACGTACAAAAAAAATTAATATGAACTATAACGAGTCCCTGACTACAAGAGCTAAGATGTATATGTGTGTGTATACTCGTTATATATGCCACAATAGTCATGCACCCTTATAAATACTAGTGATTATAATAAAAAGCATTACCTTGTTAATCCAGTCAACTTTTTCAACATCAGAGAACTGAACCTAAAGAAACACATTGTGGTTATATGGTTAGATGATGAAGAGCAAATAGACTTACAGACTAATTTGCTATTTTAAGCGTTATAAAGGCTCTTTTCAGTGCAATCAGGTCCTACGGTCCAAGAGATGGAAGACTTACCCAAAACCAGAGGGCCTGCTGTTTAATGACAACAGGAGATGACCTCATATGACCTTTTTACTTTGGGGCATAAACCTGCATAATAAGCGACTTCTGCACATGCTGAATCACTTCAGCCTTTTACACCACTGCGTTGTTTCACAATCTTAGTCTCACCAGTCAAATCTGATTACACAGCCGATAATGTTAAATTCCTCTGAAACCAGACGAGCCATTCTTAATGTGTTTTCTTTGTTGGTTCCCATGAGTCACAGTGTCACAGTGGGTGTGGCGTAATCAAATGTGAAAAGGAGAGACATCCTGCAAAGTAACAGCACGTTTGACCGGATTAACCCTCTGCTAAGTGACGGAGGTTTGGCGTGTCACGCAAATAAAACCTATTGTTGTGAAGTCAACAGTGAATATGGCCTGATGCCCCACGGTGTGAGGTTTGTTTGCTTTGTTTTGTTTTGTTTTGTTTGACTGAAAGACGAACAAAAACACCAAAGCTCGCACTGAGTTGGCTGCTGGAGCTCAGTTCACCAGATCAGCTGCTCAGTGACAACCTGCAGACCCCCATCAGCTGATGATGCCGACTCCCGCTTTGAATCGATACGCACCCACGATGCCATCTGCAGCGCGTTCCGCAGCTCCTTGTTGATCACCGTCGTCTCGTTGTCCACAAAATCGATAGCGGTTCCGATCCGGGTGTCTTTCCACTGGCGGTTCTTCTTCCACCAGGTGACCATCAGCATGCACAGCAGCACCCAGCTGATGCTTATACCCAGGTAGCCCGTCAGATACACGGGGTAGAAGACCAGGAAGGCTCTCGCCAAGTAAACAAGGAACTCCATCAGCATGCGGTTGACAGCGGAGGAGTTCAGCTTCTCTGTGCTGCCGTGAACCGACAGAGTTTCACCGAGTCTCCCTCCGTCCGTCGGGCCGCTCGGCGGCACCGGTCCGGCGGTCGCCATGGGGTCGGAATCCCGTCGGGACTCGGTTTCTAAAGTCCCGAAGAGTTGCTTCGATTGCTTCGTAAAGGAAACCAATGTACAACACTCAGTGTATGAGCAGTAGTAAAATGAGGCGTGAGACACTTAAAACTTCCGTGTTTGAAACTTCCCAGCGCAGGTGAGACACACCTGCGCCCATGGGTGGAGAATGCGCGCAAACCAAAAACATTCCCTCCTCCTTAGCGATCGTTTCCCTTGTTCAGTCCTGCTGTTAATTTAGACTTAACATTAGTCAAACGAGGCCTATTTATGCCGTTTACTTATTTTTGTGGACACGTTGTCCCGTTAAGCTGCGTCTGCTGCCTGCACCCAATTCCAGAAAAGAAAACACAACATGATAAGCGAAACCAGCTGAGTTGTAGTCATAAATCACAGCCCCTTTAATTTAAACTCAGGGGCTACATAGCTGTACAGAAGCCAAATGGCCACCAGGTGGTGCCAGAGAGCAAGGCACGGGTCTCATTTTAATAAAGCTGTGTAATGATAAGTCGGTGATTTTTTTTTTCCACGTCTGAATCTGTGGTTCACCAAAGATTAACACAGTAGAATATATGTTGTGGCAATGAAGACCCATGTGCGTGACAATTAGAAAAAAATATTCATATAAACTTGATGATCCAGAATTAGAAAATGATGAGTAATATAGGAACTATACTGAGCTTCCCCCCCCAGAAATTTTAAAGCAACAAATCTTGGATGATTATCTTTAAATAAAACAGGACGTCAACACATTGCTATTTTAGCGTTTATTTGAGCAGGTTTGTTTACTGGAACAGCACTTAACTTTCACTTTTCCTTTTAAAACCAAAAGTATTTGACAACCTGACCAACTACATCCAATACACCACTGATCCATAAGTGCTAAATCAGAGCAGGTACTTTCAAGGAGCCTCTCCAGAGACAAAACATTTGTGCCGTATAACACTATGCATAATATAAGTAAACTATCACAGCAGTCATCAGTTTTAGTTTTCATTCACGCACTGATTTCTGCTTGCATGATTAATTAACTGTACTTTCAAGGCACTATTGTATGAAAGTGTATAGGTAACTTGTAAACTGTAGACTTGTAACAAGGAAATAAGTGTCTATCTTAACAGTTTAATGTTGTGGCTATTTTTGAAGATGTTCATAAGGCAGTAGAAAGTGAAAAGGTTTGGGGTTTTTTTGTCAGTGCATAGCTGTGTCACTTGAATGTAATCAAATATTCAGGATAAGCCTGAGCATCGTGGAAAATAATAAACATGCTGGGTGTGGGCATTCTGTCCACAAGACTGTCGTAAAGCTGATAACTGCCAGCGGTCTTCTCCGGTGGTGCATTCATGCCCTGTCTTCCAGGAGTGAAATCCCCCGTCAACACTTGGCAGAGGTACATGAATTTCTCCCCGCTAGAATTCGGCCTGGAGTAGGCATCAGCAGCAGAGTAATTGGCATTGACAGCAAAGTATGTGCCGTTGCCGTAACACGCAGCTGAAAATGTAAAGCAGATAAACGCTGTTGAGTTCCTCTTTGAGACCTTTGCTATAATTTAACATTAAAACCAAACTGGGAGTGTAACATTTGAAATTTATTGGTATTGATCTAATGTAATCCTATTTAAGTTACCAAGGTATGATTGCCACAATTGTAAGATATGGAAAGGGAAATATTACACTGGAAGTTTTCTTCAAATTTCTGCCCAGACTGAAGAGGTACAGTGTGAATTAAGATGGTGTAAACTTCTCACCATTCTTTCCTGCGTAACTCCTGTTGAAGCCATTTTTGTTGATCCAGTCCACACTGGTGTGACAGGTGCCGTGGAAGAGACGTCTCAAATTGTTTTGATGACCGTTCCTCTGCTCCATGTCATACTTCTTGACCATCAGGCCTTTCCACATCCCAAGGTTCTGTATCCTCTCAATCTAAGTGAAGAGGAAAGTACGTTTGAGGCTTTCTACTCTATGTGAATGTCTATAACTTCCTTGAATTTGTTTTCTACAAACTGCACAACATCTAACACTCCAAACATTAGCGTGTTAGTCCGGAGATTCTGCTAATGCTCTGCGCTACAATTTTATGACAGGAATAAATTGATGAGAAAGAAAGACCAGAAAGTCTGGGACTTTGTCAACACTTGTCTGTTCTAGTAATTTCTGGAAAGTTAAAAATAACAACGTAACAATAGAGATTACAGTTGGAGCATGTTAAAACAGAATTACCTTTAGAACGGTTCGGTTGCATGAGGCCTTGAACAGATTCAAGACTTCGTTGTACTCTCCTGTTCCTGCATTGATGTTGACCTTACAAAAACTGCTGCCTGACATCGGATCCCAGTGTCCAGGTATGTCTTCAGCTAGTGGCATGAACGATTTCCTTTTTTTTATTATCACAAAGCTTTGCAAATGACTACTCTACAGAACCCAGATGGAAAAATGCAATATCAGTGAAAATACCTTGGAGTTTGTCGATTCTCTTTATCTGCAGGGTTCGTCCCTGGCTGTCAGTGGCCGGGCCTTTTGGCATGGTGACAGTGTAGTTTTGACCATTGACCGTCACTGTTACAGTATTTTGCTCATTCTGCAGTGCCTCCTCGAGGTGATAATTGGTTGTTGCATCAAAGCTCTCATACAGAAGCCCTTGTTTCTGGTATTGCCATTCTGCAACTGCGCTTGCCAGCTCAATTTTCCTCCGCAGCTCCTCCTTATCTGTTGCCTCCCGCATCATTTTATTGATTTTTTTGTAGGCATTGAACACATCTTTGCTTAGTCCCTCGATGGTGACAGAGGCGTCGCCCTTCTTGCTTTCCACTCTTATGCACACACCAGAGTTCTTCTGAATATCAGCTATGGTGTCATACTCTACTTTAGAAAAGCTGAGGATGGCCTTGTCTGATATAATGTTAGTCTCTATCTCACTGGATATCAGGTTGTTTATCCATGTCTTGGCTGAGTCTACATCAATCTGTGAGTTACCGCAAATGTGGAAGCAAACAGGGTCTACTTTTAGTGGCTCTATGACAAAATCACCGTCTTCCCCTTCTTGACGCTGTTCAACCCCACCAGTAAACCATGCTGAAAGAACAACATTACATACACAAAATACATTAGAACTTTTTTATGACAGATGTAATAGAAATATTCTGTATTGTGTACTTACATTTGACTCTGGAGGTAATGTCTCCCAAAAGCCCCTTTTTTCCCTTGGTGTCAGTTTCTTCTTTTTTCGATCTTTGGTCCATACTGTTGTAGAAGTCTTTCAGCATAGGTGGTTGGAAAATAACTATCCGAACCGTTTTCAGTGGGCTTGAAGTGTATTGGGTCAGCACTTCAATCACTGCATCCAACATGGCATCTGCTACCTGCACAGCTTGTACACTCCCTTGACCTAAAATGATACAACATAAATTAAAACCAAGTTTTTCTATAATACGTTTTTCTGCATCAGGGCAGGGAAAAAAAAAGCTAAATAAGTAAATAAATAAAAGACTGATTGTAAAGCATTTAAACACAACTGCAGTTAATATGATGTTTAGGTTTCTGTAAGGTAAGAACAAACCCATCTCAACCTAACCTTTTAGATTTCCTCTGCTGACATGTCTCACCTGTACCAATAGCAGGGAAGGACACAGATGTGTATGTGTATTTCACACACATCTGAAGCGCATCTTTGACAACCTTTTTAATATTTACTGGGTCCGTCTGTCCAACCAGATGGAGGATCTTCTTACACTTGAGGTTTCCTGGCTGCGTCATTATCATGCCTTGGTTGGGCTGCGCAGCTGAGGAAATAGACAAAGGAAATGATGGACAAACTATCATAACCATTATAACAACCTCTTTTTTTTTGCATATTTAGGACTTTTGCACTTCTGTTATGAACCACCTAGTGTCATGATGTTCATTTCAGAATTAGATTATTTATTGACTTTGTGTCCTTATCACATCCATGCACTGATTATTGTTCTACTGCTGCAGCTTAAAGCTGACTTGTTTGCTTACCAAGGGTTTGGCATTCTGCTTCAACAGCCTGTCCAGCTGCATCCAGAATAGCCTTAGATACACCTAGAGGAGAGTAAGATACAAGAATCTATTTTATATACTGCTCACATGTAAAACATCCACTATTCGTAAACATTTATTGTACATATCAATCAAAATAAGAAGCTATAAAAGTGGTACTTTATATTTAGTAAAGCATTCAGTTATAATTATTTTTGTCTAGCTGAGACAATCAGGTTCTGACAGTGTTTTACCTGACTTGAGAGAGAAGCTGTCGTTGGAGGAGTTGACGACAACGTCAGTGTTCTCCTTGGTAATGTCTCCTGTGACAACCTGTATAGCCACATTTCCCAGTTTGGTCTCATGCATTCCTGAGTTCGAGACAACTTTAGAAAAGGGACCTAGTTGCAGAAGACACAAAGAATGATCAGCAATACAAAAACAAGCAGAATAATATATGTCATTTTTGTTGTCCTATAAGAAAAATAACTTTATATATAATATTCAGTCAGCACAACTTTGTGCACTTTGTTGTGTTGTGTTTTTTGTTTGTGTGTTGTGGGAATGACTGTAAAATTATACAGTATATAAACTATATAAAGAGAAAATATTGCAAACCTTGACTTTGTGGAGTATTTGCAGACATTTTACCAGCAGAGGCATTGGGGAACGTTTTCTTAAATACATCACTGAAAACCTAAAGAGAAAACAATTGCACAATAAGACATAGTTTACTTGGACGCTATGGTAATGAGGTGATATCGGTAGATAATCCGTAAATAAATAAATAAGTAAATAAATTAGTACCCTGAAAAAAATTACTCTTCTTTTCTTACCTGGATGGTGCTTGCATCCCCAGGGTAAAGGATGATCATAACCTTCTTCAAGTTTTTAGGTTGTTTCTTACTGCTAAATGATACAATTTCATCCAACATCAAAGTGGCTACAAGGTCTTTTGGGAAACCCAGGTTTCCAGTGCCGATGGCTGGAAAGGACAAGGACGTCAGACCAGTGTCCTCTGCTTTGTTCAAGCACTCTTTAAAAATCCCACTTAAGATCTGTAAGGCAAAGTATAAATGGTGTTCATACAGAACAAGACACGATGGACTAAGAGCAACCTGAGCAGTTTGACGTCTGACTGCACACGAAGGTAATGGTTTACCTTTTGAGTTGCTCCTTTTCCTTTGTCCCAGTGAGGAGAAACTGCATGGAAGACTTGCTTGCTCTTTAGGTTGGCGCCGCCTGTGACAATAATGTCCCCAAAGGTGCCACTGGCACTCTTAGCTTTTACCAGCTGTTGAAGGTTGGGTCCAGCCTCATGAAAGATGGCACTTGAAACAGCTCCTTTGCTCAGGTTAAGATCCTCAAACACAGTGTTCACGGTCACCTCAGTCTAACAGGAAGTAACAATTAGTTCACAAGTTCTGTGATAATAGTAAATGGTGTAAATATGTGTCTGCAAAGATTCTTGGGTTATGGTTATACAAGATGAGATGGATTCAACCGAATCATCTTGTTCAGTGTAGTATAATAAAAAGAAAACTCCAAATTACCGTGGCCTTTTCGATATTTCCTTTCATGAGGGTGAGATCCAAGCCCTCTTTGGTTTGCACTTGTCCCAGGCAGTTTGGGTCAGATCCGCAGGTACTAGCCCGTTTTTGTGGCAACTTTTTGGTTTTGGTCTGAGAACTTTGCTGGGAATGACTGACACCGTGATTTCCAAACTCCTTCCTGACAGCAGCCTCCATAGCCTGGACAGTGGTGTCGTCATTGTTCACAAGATGGATGCTCTTTATGGAGTTGTCCTCATACTTCTCATCACAAAATTCTTTCACTGCTTTGACAATAGTGCTTGCACACAAAGTGAGATCGAATCCTTGGGTTCTGCTGATGGCAGGCAGGGCCACGGAGAAGCAGTTGTTCTGTTCAGCAAGTTCCAGGCTTCCTTTAACGGCTTTTTTCAACAGCGACACAACCTTTGGATGCTTTTTCGAGTCATACTGGGGACCCACTGCATGGATGACTTTTTTGCAGCAAAGCTGTCCTCCTGCATCGGTTATGACACATTCTCCAGGACTGAGCTGACCCTTCAAGACTCTGTCACACTGATCCTGCAGCTGATTGCCTGCAGCTTTTAGCAGTGCTGATGCAAGGCCACCATCGAGTTTCAGCGTTGCGTTAGAAGAATTAACAACTGCGTGCACTGGGTAACTGCACATATCTGCCTTGCAAACAGCTATGTCCACTCCATCAGCTGTTTGAAGCTGGTACACAGGTTTTGATCTATTGGCCAAATCATCCGGTCCAACACCAGCCTCATCAACCAGCTGGACCACGCAACTAGTGTCTTTCAGCAGTGAGGCAGTATACATACTTTGTTTATCCTTGAATAGCTTCCTCACTCCAGGCTTGGCAACTTTAAAGTTTTCAAAGATGACAGAGGACACCAGGTCCTCAACCAGACCTTTGCAATCTGCAACATCAGCTCTAGACCCGCTTAGACAGATTGAATCCTCTGAGTAAGACACGTCCACTTTGTCTTTCAGTTGCTTTAAATTAGAGACTTCAGGTTTAATGTATTCAACTATGGCATTGGAATTAGCAGGAACCACCTCTTCAACCTGGGCATTCTGTGTTAAAAAGTCCTTCAGCTCATCACTGACTTTTATGACATTCTGCCTGAGGCCAGACACCACAACTTGTTGACCAGCTGTTTGGATTCGGATTTTTCTCCATGTTTCCCTGTTACCAGACTCTAATCCACTGACCAG
Organism: Macropodus opercularis; assembly: GCA_030770545.1. NCBI lineage: Eukaryota > Metazoa > Chordata > Actinopteri > Anabantiformes > Osphronemidae > Macropodus > Macropodus opercularis. The sequence continues at coordinate 7,252,100 of CM061109.1, forward strand.
GTGCTGCCACTCTGGCTTTTTTAGGACACTTCCATCTTCAACGTCAATGAATTCAGATATTAACACGTTCCCCAGGTGGTCTTCTGCATTCTTCAGATCTCTGTCTGAAACGGCCAGAAGCTGAACCCCACGTGAGGCTATCTCAAATGCCGCATTTACCCCCTGAGATATGAGGAGAACCTTTGAAAGCTCCTCTTGTTCCTCATCTTTCAACAAGTCAAGCACAAAGTTATCTATTTCTATATACTGATGTTTTAAGGCTAATCTTGCATCATATATGACTTTAGTGGCTGCAAGAATCTCATCCTTTAATCCAGTTACTGCCAGAACTGATGAGTCCTTCACGAATGACATTTTAAGTTCTGGGTACACGTGTAGCAGCTTCTCCTTAAGACCTCCTTGATGCAGAAGATGAAAGGTCGATGGTGACATTGTGATATTGTCGGTTAAACTAGACTTTTCTCTATGCACCCTTTTGGCGATCGTATCCAACACTTCAGAAAACGTTTTCTCAAGTTTGTTGACTCGATCGACAGGGCCAGCCACTGATAGAACACCACGGGCTTTATCTGGCATCACCACTAAATTCTCCTTTTCTGACATCTGTCTGATCTTGTCCTCCGACTCTTGCCAGGCCTCTGGCTCTGGATGTAATGTCAGTGATTTGAATTTTGACATGGCTTGTGTAAAGGCTGACTTGACAGTGTCCTTCCACGCGTTGACGATGACTTTGGCATCTTTTTGCTGTAGGATCGACGAGTCAGGGTTCAAGCAAACAGAAGACTGGCTGAAGTCTACTTTACAGAAGTGTTTGGCTAAATCATTGCGAATAGCTGCGGCTGCTGATTGATTGCGATTTAGGTATCTCCAGAGACTTTCATCAATTGTTTCCGAGATACTGGCAGGGGGTTTACGTGAAGGTTTGTCTTTTCCATACAGGGCTGTTCCCAAAGATTTATAAAAAGGATAAACCTTGATCTCCTTATCTTTGAAGCTATGCTTCTTCTTCAAGATTTTCTGAACAGCTGTGGAACAAATATCACAATAAAGGTCACATTTTTCTATTAACACATTAATATTTAATAAATCGTGTGACTGCACTACCTTTATGGTCTTTAAAGGTGATGATAGCAGACTGTTCCACTTGATTAAGCACAATATTTTCCACATCCACGTCTGCATTCTCAAAGACCAGACGGAGAATATCTTCACTCAGATTTTTGATGTCTTCAGCTAACACTTGGTCTGTGACTTCGAGCGGACGGACAGATAATTGTTTATTCTTGAACGTCCTGTTCTCGTGGCATCTTGTCACAAACTCTGCGTTTTCTGACAGTGACGAAGATTAAGATAGTTAGACAACAAAACTACATGAACACAAGAAATCAATATGTTTGAGATCTTGTAGAAAACTGTAATATTAAGAGCAAAGGAGTCACATGATGAATCACACTGATGAAAAACGCTGCATTTAAACACTACTTCTTAAAACCTACTCTTTAAGTACATGTGTATTTACGTACATAAGTTAAGATACACATGCGACTGTGACACCGCACGTAAACTGGAGATTATATAGCAAATATCTGTTTGAGTCGTGCTTATTCTAACTATTACAAATCTTTACCTTTTCCTGTTTGGAAACTGACCACGGCAGAAGACATGTGAGGAATGATTTCCAAAGTGAAGCTTTGGGAGACATACGTAGAGTCAGGGCCCTTCAAAATGTTCTCAACCAGCATCTCCATAAACTCCTGGTTTAACTTGTCAATATTTCCTAAAATGGCTATGTTGGAGCACAGCTCTTCATCCGGTGTATCGTCATCTTTCCCTTTTGCCTTTGTGACAACTTCCGCAGTAGCACCTGACGGTTTGTTGTCCGTAGCAGCATCCACTGTAAATGAGACAGAAACATCGCTTAAGGTGAACATTTCAATATCCAGAAACTGACAAACAGATACCGAAGCGTTCTGAAGGGAGCATAAGGAGCCATGAGGTCTTTAAGATAAGATGGAGCTTTATTGTGAAGAGCTTTGTAAGTGAGGAGAAGAATTTTACACCTGCCAATGCATAAACATTGTGTTACTTATTCTGTATGTTTACGTAGATGATTATTACCTGATGCTCCTTGGTGACTGGTGTCAGTATTGGTATTAGAGGAGTTAAGAAGGCATGGCCATTTCTCTTCGTTACATTCTAGGGATTTCTGTGGTGCATGAACTAAACTGGGCTTTGAGCCACAAGTTGCGTAAAAATGCACGTCAGCATATGTACTGCACTTTTATCACAGGCTTTGTAGTTCAAGACCAGCTCCACAAAATTATTTTATTCTTGATATCTTTAGTAAGGATTGTTTTTAATCTTCAGTTTCTGTCAAACTGAACATTTGTCTACAGCGTAAACAATTTGTGAACCAGTCAACTTAAACAGCTGATTTGCTCGTGCTGCCTACTTTAGTCTGGTTCATGACAACGTAAATTGTGAAACATTTTAGTCATTGTGCTTTAAGATTCATTTGCTGTCTGGGAACCAAAATACCACAGTGAGGATAATAAAGTTATCTTGGACTTTGAACACGAAAAAAATGAATAATAGGAGATTGTGAAAGCAAAGCAATCAGCAAGGTGTAGGCGCTGGTTGGTTTTGTGCCATGATGCACTACTCCCAAGCTTTAGGAACTTACATCAAACACAAATACTAGAAATAATTACCATTAGGACTACTCTATTATGTTTGCAAATACATTAAAAGGACAGTCTTTATTTAAGGTTGATTGGATTCAGAAAGGGGGGGAAATTAGATTAAATCGAGGTCAGGAGTCTTTCTTTCAATTTGCAGGGGGCTGTTACTTGATGTTATGCACCATCCTTCATATTTTTTTTTTTTACAAAGCACATGTCTGTATGTTGAAAAACATGATTGGCCTATGCCAAGTACCATCCAGCACGCTCACAAGGTGTCACAAGCTTTCAGTTTACTTTAGAATGACTTTAGACTCTTACTGGCATGGTTTGATATCAGAATGAGAACTGATAACAATCCAATCCTGATAATAAAACACAGTCGTTATATAGCTTTAAAATTCTTTCTCCCTTCTGTTTGGCTGGCATGCCACAAAGTACTTAAAGTACTTGGATAGTGGTGGTTAGGCCCCAAATACTATTTACAATAATACTAAATTAAACATCTTAAATAACAAGTCCTGTCAAGCCAATGCACTCAAAAATAATAACTTATATTTTTACATGTACATTGCATATTTTAACAGGAAACATTTGTTTTTGTGTTGCAGGCCCATTGGGGGTCAGTATGGGCTCTGCAATGGCGCAGCAAACTGTTGTAAGCTCCGTAAATATTTGCTGCACAGCCATGAGTGTTCAGATACCTGGTTATAATGGCAACGTTCTATTTCACACGTGTACACCACAATACGAACACAGCCAGGTGCGGACATTCTGCATATTACTACTTAGTGGAGTGATGTAAAAATGATAGGACAAACAGTATGACATGAAAACATATGTGCGCCTCGTTATGTTTGAAGACTACGTATCACGTCACAGCATCTTCATTCTTTTATGTCCATTCTATTAAAAATAAAACATTGTTTTAAACAGAACTTACATTTCTTTTGGACTGGGTCAGGCAGAGCTTCCTGTGTAGAGTAAATGAAAGCACAAGTTTAGTTACTGGATCACTGACGTCTGATTGGCCTGAACCTGAGTAAGAATCCAGCTAGAAGAGTCATCAGTAATTGCATAGAGGAAAGAAACACATTTCATTTGAATTCTTTGAACTCCTGGCTTCCACCTCTGATTATATCATAGTGGGCTGACTCGCCTTAAATCGACCTTATGGCCCACGTGACTATCAAAGAGACAGAAGCCTCTTCCTGGCGAACATATGGACACGTGACGTCAGACCGGAAAGTGAATGTTATGGATGACAGCAGGTTTCGTATACCGGTACGTACAGTAATGACGCCACAAAGCCTTACTCTTAAAACAACCACACCGAGCCAAAGCAGCTGACAGCGTTTGTTTTAAAGCCACTTTAAGCATCATTTATCTACTTTTGTAGGCTGCGCACTTGCCTGAGTTGTTTTCTCTTCCGTGGCTAAGCGAACTTTCATCCTTAGAACCTGCGTGTCCACGCTGATCTCATGTGACTCTTTCTTCAGAACATTTCGCTGGTCTGTAAAGGAGGGAATTAAACACTCGCAACGATCATACGGGAACGATAATAACTGAAAAGCCGACACTGTGTGTTTGGGAAACAGAGGCACATTTACCCTCCTCTCTGCGGAAGCGCAGCGTCGCCGTCCTGCTTCCATTTTCATAGTCCACCTCACAGTCCCCGCCGTTAGATTTCCGACTTTGGAAGTATTTGACCAATTTGTTTTTTAATTTCGGGATGTTGTTTTCTTCTAGCTCGACAAGCAGAGGAAACAAGTACTCGCCAGCCATTTTTCCCCCTCTACTGACGGTCGGTCCAGCGTTAACTTTCACTTTTGTTTCTTGTGAAATGAAACGGTGATTTATTAGTTGTTGGTTTTTTTTTAGAGCCGCCGTCGAATGCGTCCGTGAAGTATTGAGCACAGCACAGCACAATAACCTTGGTGGTCATATAAAAAAACACGTCGACTTTAAACTCTTTCACTTTCTGTCTTCTTGGTACTTTCCAGCACGACGTCGGTAAGTATTTCAGCTTACAAACTTGTATGTATATGGTTTGTTGAAATGATCGCCAGCGTCGATATAAACGTAATGCGCCAATTGCAAACCTTTCGTGGTTTTAAATGAGCATAAGCATTTGCGTCTCGTAGCTCTAATGAACAGTAACGATGGCGCAAATGGCGGCATGAATAAACTGAACCGCATTGCAAAGTAAAACTAAACTTGAGTAAACTGGAGTGAAACATGTTTGCGTGTACCTTGTGCGTTCAAGGTTAATTTGGAACACAAAACAAACTGAAACATCGCCACTTTGTGTTGTGCCATCGGGAAATATACAAAACACGACAGTGTGCTTCCACGTTTTGTTAGAAATTGGCCATGGTGATAATTAAATAAGCCAAAACAAAAACAAGCCCATTTTTTTTTTTTTTGACCTTGCGCATGCGCACACTGAACAGTAGCTCTGTCTTTCTCCTGGCTCTTGATTTTTTCCTTATTGAACCCAGTTTTCCCTCACTGAGCTATTTCTATTTTAATTGACTAGATCATGTCATCTGCCATACATGAAAAATGTGAACGTTTGTTTGCATTTGACAGGACAAATGAGTTTCACTGTCACCAATGAACAAAACTGCTTAGAAGGTATATGGCCACTAGATGTCGCTGTACGACCCACAGTAACTTAGGAAAGAGCCAGCGCATCCTTATTTAGTTCCGTCTGCGCATGCCCAGAGCCACATGTGCACGGCAATAATCAACAGAAAAAAAGATATTAATGGTAATGTAGGCTCAAGTTCCAGCGGACCTCGACATGATATTGTTTTTGTCTTTAAATGAACAAACGAAGACCTTGGTGTATAAATTATTCAAATTGACAACCAGACTAATCATCAGTCAGTCATTACTGGTTATTTGTGTACCTATGTGTACATTTCCAGCTCAAAGATTGACTTAGCATACGTTTTTTATTTTAGTTTATTCTTAGATACCTGAAGTCAAATATGTGACTTTGGGATATAAACTAAATTAAACGTGATTCGTTTTAGAATCCCTTTAATACTCTTCAGGTGTATTTATGATGTTTTGAGGTGTGACACTTCTGAATCAATTTTATTTGTGTGTTGTTTTTTTTTGTCTAGGAACATGGAAGGCTGTGTTATTCCTCTTTATGGATCTGCTCTTAACATTGTAAGACAATGTGGACCCGCTCTGGGTGATATTCTTCGCAGCAAATTTGGATGTGTGGCCACCTTTGATGGAGTGGATTTTGAAAGTGGGTCGAGCTCTGCACGTCAGAAGAAGCCACCTGTTGTTGAGGAGAAAAGGTTTTCTGTTGAGCTGAAGAACGGGGTCAAGGTGTCTGTGTGGAAGGCCGATCTCACACATTTTAAGGTGGAATCTGTTGTGAATGCAGCTAATAACCAGCTCCAGCATTGTGGCGGCCTTGCTCAAGCTCTCTCTGAAGCAGGTGGCCCTCAAATTCAGCAAGATAGTGATGATTATATCCAACAATATGGACCGTTAGAAACGGGACTCGCAATCAGAAGTCATGCTGGGTTACTACCCTGCAAGAACATAATTCATGCTGTGGGTCCACACCTGTCTGCACATTTCCCAGATGTTGCGAAGGCTGAACCCTTGTTGAAGAAGACCATCTGGAGCATTCTACACATAGTTAAGGAATGCAATATTATGTCTGTTGCTATTCCTGCTATAAGCTCTGGGCTGTTCAACTACCCACTGGACCAGTGTGCCAGGACTATTGTGTCAGCTGTGAAAGACTACTGTGAACGCAATTTCTTTAAAGTACCTGTTGAGATCATGCTTGTGAACCATGATGAGCCTACAGTCAGGGAAATGGAGAGCGCCTGCTATCAGATACTAACCACCAAAGCGCCCATGTCCTACAGTCAGGCAGCAGGAAGCAGCAGAACGCATGCTGCTAAAACCTCATCACTTACTGTCAACATTGGAAATGTCTTTCTCATGCTGACAAAGGGTCACATTGAGGAACAGCAAGTAAGGATGTGTAATGTTGCTTCATGATTTAGTGTTAGTGTTTAGTGTTCTCTATGAATTATGTGGCTATGTATGAAAACTTTGTATGGGCTATATTATCCTCTCGATTTGACTGCTTTTTAATTAACCGTACTTGGTTTTGTGTCGTTTCAGACGAATGTGATTGTGAACACAATATCAACAGACAGAAAGCTGAACTTAGGTGCAATCTCTAAAACTCTAAATGAGAAAGCTGGTTCAGGAATGCAAAGAGAAATACAAAGTGCTGTGCAAGATGGATATGTCATTGTCACAAAGGGCTACCGACTACACTGTAAGGAGGTGTATCATACATGTTGCACTCAAAGTAAGAAAGACACAATGCAAGAGGTACAGTATGACTAATTATTGTGAGCATAAACTTTCTATACTAATATAAAAGTGGTTCAGACTACTAAGATAAGACCAGATAAGATAAAAACATTTTCTGATCGCTGAAAAGAAATGAAAGTACTCTCTAAATATGTGATGTTTTCAAGGAAACAACCATCAGTGGTTTTGTTGTCCATAAACTGTAGGTCATGTAAATATGACAAATTATGAAATTAACAAGAAAATCGTGGAATATATACTGAAATGACATGTTACTTTATGTGTTTATAATGTAATAAGAGCTCTTTTTGAATTCATTTCAGATCCTTTACCAATCCGTTTTGGAGTGTTTAAGGAGAGCGGTTTCATGTAAGCACACGTCAATCTCCTTCCCTGCCATTGGCACTGGCAATCTCGGGTTGGACAAGAAAGATGTTGCCTTCAAAATGTTCAAGGCAGTGGCTGATTTTGCTCAGGAGAGCCAGAGAGAGATCTGTGTCACTTTTGTCATATTTCCCTCTGACAACGAGATATTTAAGGTTGTGTGCAAAAATTTTGTTGCTATATTGAATATATTTCCACAACATTTTTGGGGGAAAATAAATCATAGCATTGAGTGTGAAAATATTTGAATGATTTATCAGTATGACTTCACTGTGTTATTACTCAGCTCCAGTTGACAAAGCTTTCGAACTTAAGAATACAATAAATGTGGGGATTTATTATTTATTTATGACTAGGAAGATGTCCTGCGCAGAAGAAATGTATGTAACTTTCGTGTCTTTCTAGGCGTTTGAGAAACAAATGAAATGTCTTCAGCAGCAAGTGGCTCATCCCAGTATTCCACCTGAAAACAACATTTCAGTGAACGAGTCATTCATTGGAACTGATGGTTGGTTGTATTAACTATTCGCAAAACTCTCACTGTCAGCAACATTCTAACCCAAACGTTATCTTTTCTTTGGTTTAGATTGGCTCTATCTTAAATGCTGAGTCTTGCTTAGAGCTTTTCATAAGTGTTTTGTTATTTTAGAGCGATTCTACCATCCTGAGAAGCTTTTATCTTTTACTTGTTTTAATCTTAAACCCAAGTATTTTTGATCTAAAGCAAAAAAAAGTTATTATTGCCGTACCTTTGGAGAGAATTGTTTGTTTTTATATATAAAATAATAATTGAATACTAAGAATAGGAATAGTAATTGTTGTCTTTATCTTCATTCGAAGGACACAAGAATAAAGATGACTTCAAACTGCCCACTCCCAAAATTAGGCTTAACAGTCACTCTGAAGAAGCAGTAGATGAGGCCAAACAATGGCTGAGTGACCACCTCTTCAAACGGCCTCTCAAAGTTTACATTCACAACAACTTCATCCAGCACTTTGGCGAACAAGAATATAACCAACTGTCACGTCTCAACCGAAATGGAATTTCTGTTCAAGAGTCGTTTGCTAACGGCCGTGCAAGTATAACTGTTAGGGGTCAATCAGAAGAAGATGTAGCTGTTGCTGCGTTGCAGGTGGAGGCAATGCTCTGCATGATCCGGAAGGAGTTTATAAATGAGGAAATGAGAATGTTTCAAATGCCCGCTGAGAAGATGTCCTATGAAAGAGCGAACATTAACCACACTAAACCCTTATTATCAAATGTAATGCGTGACTTCAAGAACAACGGGCTGAAGGTGTTGAAGGTATAGTATGTGTAAGTGTTTGCTGTTTCTTGTTTGTCACCATTAATGATGAGTTTTAATGTCAATAACACTTCTATTTAGGCAGAGAAGGTGAAGAACCCTGGACTAGAAGAGCTATTTAAGCTCAAAAAGAAACAGATGAACTGCTCCCAACCTCAAATAATGATTCAACGCGTACCAGCCCAATTCTGTGAGATGGTCTGCCATGTTGGATTCCATGCTGAGTGCGCACCACCTGAAAGTAAGATGCTTTTGATTGTGTAACTTTAATCTTATGATAATATTTTATATTTTGGAATGACAGTATTTTGGACACAGAATGTTCAGTAAATGAGAGTTAAGAGCCAACAACTAATTTGTCTTTACCATGTTGTTTACAGACCCAGAATTTGGAGAAGGAATCTACTTTGCTCGCAAAGTTGATGCGGCCATGAAATTGTGGAAGGATCAAAACGACGTGTACCTCTACTTTGTGGAGGCCGAGGTGTTGACAGGAAAATCCACCCGTGGCAAACCAGGCCTCATTTTGCCACCTGCTTCTGGAAAAGACCCCCAGACTCTGTACGACAGTGTAAATGGAGGAGAGGATGTTTCTGTCATATTTAGTAGTTACCAAGCTCTGCCCAAGCACATTTTCACATGCAAGAAGGTGACGAATGATTCTTTGTCTCCTATGCGGGCTGAGATGCAGTCATACTTGTAAAGTGCACTCTGGTGTGAATTACTATACAAACTAACAGAAAGCGATGGCTGTTTTCATTATATGATCACAGATGTCATTTTATGTCAGATGAAGCTAAATACAGCAAAACTGTTATTATGTTTGACTTTCTTATTTTTCTCTATGAAACTGCAAATCTTTTGTATAGTAGAAGACTAATATATAAAAATAACTAGTGTCCTATAAGATAAGATAAGATAATGCTTTATTGATCCCACATTGGGGAAATTCAATTATTACAGCAACTACAGATAATAGGCAGTGCAAAAAGGCAGAAATGTGCAGTAGAGTGCAAGAATTTACTATATTTAAAATATTTACAATTAGAGTGTAACATATAACATATATAGGGTGGGGCTGCTAGACTGAATGGTTGTACAGTCTAACGGTATCGCGCCTTCCTGCACTGTGGGTGGATCAGTCTTCCACTATAGCACAGATATCATAGTCATATGTTTAGTGGCACCACATTATACAGTATCTCACTACAGCAATAAAGTTAGTTGTGTACTGACATTAGTGATTTGATTTGATTTTGTTTTGAAGATGTCTATAATATAATTCTCAATATGAAAGATGACATGTTTTGGCTAAGGAAATGCAATGTAACCTGTTTTTAATTTTTACTGTTTTTTCATAAACTTGGGGCAACATCCAATGATGGAATGACACAAGAACGATACAGTGAGCTGGAGTTTGATTATAACTACATTAAATGATGCAAAGAAATCACTATTTTTATTGTAATAATCTAAACATTATCATTTGATATCTAGTTCATGTTAATATGTAATAAGCACCATAACATAACTTCCCGTTAAACACAAACTAATGACAGAGCTTTGCATCCAAACCTGATAAGCTATGGATTATTACATTAAATAAAGCTAACATTTTACGAATGTGTACTGTAAGAATACATGTGATATACAATTATAAATAAGACAAAGAATTAAGGTCTTCATTGTTAATGATTCAACTGTTCAATTATTAGTTTATTGCGCATAGGACATTGGCCTGGACATTCAATATCATAAGTAAAAGAAAAAGTACATTCTGTAGTTTTTACTCCAAAATCAATTCAGTTTAAATGCACCGCAAATGTTTAATTGGTAAAAACCTGCATGTTCTTTACTTTACTTACACTAATGCAACAAGCATTTGAGACACAGAAACACAGTTACCATAACTTTTTGAATGTTAAGGTTACGTTTATTTATGAGGAGGGCAATGATTTGACAGCACCACAGAATTCTATACATCAGCGCAACAGGGTGTCTTCAAAATATGTTTAGATATCAGTAATGTATCACTTACTGATATTTACCCTGTATATGATGCATGAATGTATATAACGTCTCATCTGAATGATGTCTCTGAGGCCGTTACAGTTGTTGCATTGCACACAATGCACTTTTTTTTGTTTTGGCACAGCTACAGTACTTTGCTAAAAGCTAATTACATATTACATAGCCACACAAACACATTGAACACATCAGCATTTAACTATGTGAAGATTACTCCTGAGCTGTGCGCACTGGAGTGGTGGTTCATTTAAAAACCAATTGTGTATCTTGATATTTAGTCCTACTAAATAAAATAAAATAAAATAAATAAAACCAACTGGGTCTGGTGTTTATTGAGCTGAGAGAAAGAGTGAAAATCAATCTACTCAGGTCGTAAAGTACTAAAAATTGATGATGCTATTAAGAAGAGGGCTTGCCATAAAAACATTTACATCTCGTTTTGAGAAAGTGAATTGCTGTTTGTGATTGAAATATGCTTGCAACTCCTCTTCTACACTGTCCACACTGTAGACCCTCTATAACTGTGACATTTGTTACAGCCTATGATCTTTACTAACATGGCTGATACAAGCTCCACAGTATCAGCATGTAGGAGGTCATATATCAGCCATTTGGTCCCTCACTCCAGCTATGAAAAATGTTCCAACAACTCTACGTCCTCCCTCATTGTTGCAGAAGAGAAGAATCGCATAAACAAACTAGTTCTCTGCACCCCACACAGGTGTACACACACTCACACAGTCACTCGGTGCATTCAGCTATCTCAGTGCCATCCACGAGCAGCGTGTGAATGATTCCATCACGTCTCTTCCCGCTGCTCACAGCCTTCACACAGCAGCCGTGGTGTCCGAGTGTGAAATGTGTCTCTGTACCATCGTCCACAAACTCCCCCTGCAGGTAAAGAAAAAACAAGCTACAATCAAAAGAGTGGACAATGAACATAAAGTTTCAATCAGACAGCTCAGGTGATGCTCTGTTTGAGGATGGCTGCAGTATCCACAAACATTTGAGGATTTATATCAATAAAGGATTAAGTGCTTGAATTATCAGGCGTGGACTATGAAGGCAAAAGTCTCAAGTTGGTGTAAAGTAAATAGGTATCATACTTACAGCAGTTTCAATCTTTTGTCCATTACACCAAACATCCATGGTGTCTTTTTCTACAACCAAATGAACAGATATTGAATGGATTACACATTAATTACATGCTGGACATTTAAAGTTTATGCTTATATGCTATTGCCAGTTAACCATTGCTTTGTCCACAAAGTATGTGTGTGCAGTCAAGTTTAGGATTTTTCCTTTTTTTAGACTTAAATCATGTCTTAAACCATGTACTAGGCTTTCTTAGAGTAAGAAAACATCGAAAACTAGCAAATACCCATCCCCCCTTTAAATTACAGTGGTAAAAGCTAAGGTAGTGTATATAAAACACTTTATTAAAGAAAGGTATGAAACTGATGACAAGATAACTAGGTTAGCTGTGGCAAACCTGGTCTTCAAGGGCCACAGTTTGTTTTCCAACAAGCTCATCGCTACTCACTGCTGTTTACCTGGATCTCATGTGTTTAGCTAAAAAGAAACTGTACAGTAAGTGCAGGTAAAGTTGGAAAACAAGCAACAGGGTGTCCTTTGAGGATCAGGGTCAGCCACCCCATAATGTGATTATTGTACTGATAAAACACATAGTTTACTATTGCAAAAGAGATGCCCTTTGTGTTGTACATGCTTTAGGTGGTAGACTATTGCCTCAGCAACTGCGGTGTAATTGAAAGGATTATCTGGCCCAGATGACAGAGGTGGCTGAAGATGGCGTGTAACTAAAAGCAGTTTAAGAGCTTAGCTTCAGCTCAGGCATAATATTAGTGTGTAGTTCTAAAGGGGGTATAAATCGCACCATGCTAAATAACCATAAGAGAATGAATTCACAAATAAATCCAGCGGTAATTCCAATTTTACAGAGCCTGCCAGATGCTATTATCTAAAACGACGGGTCTGTAGAGTCTTACCCAGGACAATCCTGCAGTCAGTACCATCCAGGTTGAGCACCCAGGTGCTGGTCACCTTTGATCTGTTCTCCATGTACTTCTTCAAGCTCTTTCCGTTGATCTCCAGCGTGTACTCGTAGGCGAAACCACTGACCGCATCAATGTTGATGGTCGCTTTGGTGTCGGACCTGCCCACATTAAACGTCTCCTTCCCCACAAGTTTGAACATCCATTCGCGCCTCAGCACCTCCTTTAACAGGTGTAAAGGAACAGTTCGTTTAGTCTGATTAGAAGCTGGGCTCGGTTGTATTTTTCGTGCGTTTCATTTGCAGCTAAGACTGTGATTTCTAACCTTCCCATCAACGTAGATGACCCTCTTCCCGGTGGTCGTGCCATGTTCGAACTCTATTCTGTGGACTCCGTCGCTCAGGGCCACCTCCCACACGCCGGCAAGATCACTGGACATTCTAGTTTCCTCTTACTCTGCTGGACACAAACGATAACCAACAACAGCATCAAATACGCGGAAGGGAGATTCCAGATTCCTGCTAAACGCGATTTACTAACCTGTTTATTTTGCTGGGTTAACTGGCTCGTGAACAATTTAAAAACATTTAAATCTAGTTATCTCCTCCCATTGGCATCTTTATATAGCTCCGATATACAGAATTAACAGGCCATAATTGCAGAATTGTTTAACTTCAGGTAGAAACACGGCTGATGACCTATAGTAAGTTATCGTTGTTTGTCGCATTACAATTTCCGGTATAAAGCATTTCCTTTCAAAATAAACATTAGCATTTCCTTAAGCATGTCCTTCAATTGTGACTAGCAACATTTTACTTTGAAACTAAAAGGAAAACATTAAGTTAGTGTGTCGCTTAAATGACGTGAGTTCCACATTCGCTGTAGCTAGCTTTTATCCCTATCGATGCCTTTTGTGCTTACGTACTCCTTTTAAACATTCGATCGGCGTTATGATCCGTCCGTAGACATCGAGGTTACCTTATGCTCCTGAAGTAAGAGCTACAGCCTCGTGGTTAAATGAAGGGTGGGACACTTTAGCGCAGTTTCACAGAGAGTTAGCTAAGTGAGAGAGTCAACAATTGAGCTGTAGCTATGCTGTTACTATGGTAACATGACATCCGCCCACGTAGGCGTCTGATCATTAAAGGGGTACGCGCACGCTAACGGTAATCCCGAGTTAATTTGCGTTTCACACCAATTTAAAATAGAAATTTATTGCAAATAAATCTATAAAGGTCAGTCCCTGCTTCCCTCTCAGTGGTTTTCAGTCATTCAAATGCTGACATGGGCAAGTTTCCTCCCTCTTTAAAAGTTAATTAATCAGTGTCTAACTGCTCCATCTTCTGGATAAACAGTCATCTTGACAATATAGGATGACTCCAGAGCACAACTAGCTGAGGGAATGTCAAACTCCTGTAGCGTGTGCTCGATTCATGGGTAATTCTTATGAAACTTACTTTATATTGATTTGTCCATAGTTTATAAAATTACAAATGTTAGGTATTACTTAGTATATTATAACAACAGACATGTAGGTAAAATAGAAAGGCTTACGCACCACAATAACATTATAAAGCAGCAAACTATTTATGTTTAAGCATTCACTTATATACACAGACCAGCATAGGAGAAACAGTAGACGTTCTTAGCAATTAATTTCTGGCTAGACTAGCACTGAATTCTCAAGATGGTAATCTGAATTATAATCATTGCAAAAGTCTGCATTTCTGTAGGTTCAGAAACAAAAGTGAGTGGTTGAGTGAGTGAGTGAGTCACCTCAACTAAATAGATTTTATTACCTTTTCTGGTCAAAATAATATTTGTATGTTATGCCTCGACTCTTTATTTATGCCCTTTCCTCTACAAGAACATCATGTATAAATGGCAGGAGTGTGAATAAGGCCTGAAACAAAATAAAAGAACGTCAGAGATGTGGGTGGAGAGGCCTGAAGACCATCTCTGGCCACAGACAGAGCAGAGGAGCAGGGACGGGTGGTGAGGACCAGAACCTGGCCAACGAGTTAAACCTGTTCTTCAACAGATTTGACTCCAGCCCCGCCCCCTCCACTTGACACATCTCCAGCCCATCCTCTGCCATTAACAGCCCATCGTTGCCCCCTACCACCACCATCCCTGTCTCCCTAACATCAGACCAGCTCTGTGAGATGGTCATGTGCATCTTTAACCTCAGCCTGAGCCTGGAGACGGTCCCTGTCCTGTGTCCCGGTTCCTAAGACTACACACACTAAGGAGCCAAATCACTACAGAACAGTTGCCCTGACCTCCCACCTGATGAAGACCAGGCTCATCCTCAGTCACCTTCACTCTGTGGTGAGCACGGCGATGGACCCGCTGCAGTTTGCCTACAGGCCGAACATCAGGTGCTGACTCACCTGGAGGCCGCCGGAACCGCTGTGAGGATCATGTTTTTTGACTTCTCCAGCGTCTTCAACACCATTCGGTCGGCACTTCTGAGGAAGAAGCTGGAAGGGGCAGGAGTGGATGGACAACTGGTGGCGTGGACAACCGATTACCTCACCAACAGGCCATAGTAAGTGAGGCTACGCAACTGTGAGTCTGAGGTGGTAGTTTCCAGCACTGGGGCTCCTCAAGCGACGATGCTCTCATCGCTCCTTTTCACACTCTACACATCGGACTTTACATACAAACACCACCAGAAGTTCGTTGACGACTCGCCCATTGTTGGCTGTGTGTCTGAGGGGAACGAGCTACAGTACAGGTCAGTCATCAGGGACTTCGTGAACTGGTGTGAGAGCAACAACCTCTGCTTGACCAGTAAAACAAAGGAGATGGTGATTGACTTTCAGAGGAAACCACCACATCACACACCAGCGAGCATCCAGGGCTCAGACATTGAGATAGTGGACAGTTTTAAGTACCTGGGTGTTCACCTCAACCGTCAACTGGACTGGACTCACTAACAGTGACGTCCTGAACAAGAAGGCCCAAAGTTGCCTCCACCTGCTGAGAAGACTGATGTCCTTTGAAGTGAACAGACCTCTGTTAAAGACTTTTTATGACTCTGTGGTAGCCTCTGCTCTCCACTACGCTGTGGTCTGCTGGGGTGCAGGCAGCACGGAAAGAAAAAAAAAACACAGAAACATTCTCAACAAGCTTGTCAGGAGGGCCAGTTCTGTCCTGGGTTGTCCACGGGACTCTGTGGAGGAGGTGGGTGAGAGGAGGATGTTGGCCAAGCTGACATCCATCATGGACAATGCTTCTCACCCACTGCACCAGACAGTGGAGGCTCAGTGCAGCTCCTTCAGTGGAAGACTGATCCACCCCCAGTGTAGGAAGGAGCAATCCTTCATTCCCATGGCTGTTAGACTTTACAACCAATCAGTCTAGCAACCCTACCCTGCACACGTTATATTTTACATGGTATTGTAAACATTGTAAATATTGTAAAATCTTGCAATCTTCTGCACATTTCTGCCTTTTTGCACTGCCTATTATGTGTAGTTGCTGTAAAAATTGAATTTCCCCAACGTGGGAACAATAAAGGATAAAGGATAAACGTTTTTCATAATGGGGCCCATGTTGAAAAAAAAATTATTACAATCATTGTTTCTCAGTAAAAAGCGTCACAGTTGTGTGTCCTGTTGCATTTTTGAAGTTACAACAGTGCTTTGCACGTAGGTTGGTAGGGTGGTTTCCTTTTGTATTGCTCTTTCATAATCTGTCTGTCTCTCATAATCAACAAAGAGAAATCAAAGGTATCTTTCAACTTGAAAGATATCTGATTATGAGAAATATGCAGCAACACAGAACGTCTTTAAATCAAAGCAAATGTTCACTGAGCTCAAACTTAGAAGATTACAAAACATTAAAGGTATTTTTTAGCCATGACCAAAATCTCTCAGAAGAATAAAAGACAACAACAATAATAAAGTAAAGTAAAGTAACATAAAACCAGTGAAATACAAAAGGAAAACTATACTGTAAATGTAGTCAGTGCCTGTGTGATTTCCACCAATAATAGCAGAACATCATCTAAAGCCACCATTGTAATAAGCGTCACAGAAACATGGTCTTACTGACCTAAAGACCTAATCATTAGAAATGCATCATATACCATTTTAAGGCAGTTCATGAAGTGTCATAACGAAAAAGACACATATAGAAGAACAAACAAGGTTTTTAGGTTTTATTGTAAACACAGGATAAGCTACATCAAACCAAACTACAAACAGCGCAGATAGGCCTGGTAGAACAAGAAGGCAAACTCAACGAAAGAAATCATTAGAAAAGCACACCTGACATTTCACATTCACAAAAGTGTTTGTGGAAAATAAGACTAATAGAGAATTCATATATCTAGAGTGTTTATAAGCATCCTTTTTCATAGTTTTATTTTGCAGCTGTTGCACCATTTCTTATGAATTCTTTCTTCAGTCAGCCGTTAAACCATCCACAAAGGTGCAGACGTGATGAACTCCCTGGATCTACACCAAGACATTCATGTGATCACTATAAACATTTGGGTAAACAGACCAGAACAGCATATCAGAACAGTCACAAGCTGATGTGATGTTAACCTGGTGGGAAAAAAACATGCATTTAACGTCTCCGTAGAGAAGACGCTCACTGAAACTTACGAAAGAGGCAGAAGAGACATTGTTTTTGAAAGCAGACACCTTATATGATCACCTCTTCCTGCATGATCACCTTAAAACCACATTCACATCCACAATGTGTTTGTCTTGAAGACTCAAAGGGCATTCAAACTTTATACATAAACAGCACTAAACCCTCTAGAATGGTGTTAAAATTATACCTAAAAATGTATAGAAAATTACTTCACTGAACAACGTTGTTGAGATCCCCAGTTTTCTTTTACTGAGCTGTTTACCTCACCGCATCAAAATCAAAAGAAAAGAATATATCTGGGTTGTGACAATGTGACTTTCTAGTAGTTATAACTGTACCAGTAACAAAAGCAGTAACCAATCTACAGACGGCTGCAAACGTCTTTCTCATTGTCACAGCCAAATCGCCATGGACCGTTTGTTTACATTGTGATCGAGGTGTTTCTGGATCGGATGCTCCCTGCGCTGATGACGGAGCTTTTTCTGAACGCCATCTGGATCCTCTTACTGACGAGACCGTGTTTGTAAAGAGCCGAGAGCAGCTGGTTCCGGAACTTCTCCCCGATGAAGGCGTACAGCACGGGATTCACCGCGCAGTGCATGATAGCCAGCACTTTGGTCACGTGTACCGCCACCTCCAGAGCGTACTGAGCCTCGCACGTCTCCGGCTCGTACAATCCCACCTGACTGAGCGTGTCGATCAGAACGGTAACGTTATAAGGCAGCCAGCACAGGACGAACGCCAACACCACCGCCAGGATGACGCGCATCGCCTTGTGTTTATGTTGAATACGCGTGTGGAACAGGGTCACCACAGCCCAGCCGTAGCACACGGCCATCACCACCAGCGGCAGGAAAAACCCCACCGTGTGGCGCAGGACGCGGATGCCGACGCGCCAGCGCTCGTGGGTTTCGCCGGTGAGATTCTCAGAGCAAATCGATTGTCCCAGGTCCTCGGCGTGGTTGCTCCCGCTCTGAATGGCCACGGGTAAAGACAGAGCTCCAGCCACCAGCCACACCGCGGCGCACGCCACCCTCACCATCAGGTGGTGAGACGACTGGACACGCGTGGCCCTCACGATGGCAAAGTAGCGGTCCACGCTGATGCACGCCAGCAGGAAGACTCCGCCGTAAACCGAGGCCTCCCAAAAGCCCGACACGAGTTTGCACAGGAAGTCGCCGAAGATCCAACCGGAGTGAGCATCGACCGCCCAGAAGGGAACAGTAATAGAGAACATGAGGTCCGCTAGTGCCAAGTGCATCAAGTAGACGTCTGTGCTGGCTCTGCTTTTCTTCATAGAGCAAACCACATAGACTACTACAGAGTTGCCTATAATGCTGAAGACGAACACAAAGATGTAGGTGATCATCAGGCCTAGGGAGTTGAATCCAGGCACAGTCACTTCACAAGGAGCTGATGTATAATCCAGTGCATAATCAGTAGTATCATTATAGTCATATTCCTCTGTTTCCTGCAGTGAAATTAGAACATTTCAACTCCATGTCCAGCAACTAGAGTTGAAATACTAATCTAATGCAATGTTTCCTTATTATACAGTACTTGCACATTTCCAAGTAACATTTTGAAAGCAGGTCATTTAACTGAAACCTAATTGCCCCTTCACTAAAAGTATTGGATATAGACTTACGAGTATTTATGTTGTTATGTTATTATGCTTGGAGCAAATGGTGATATCTATATATTTTATAGTTCTGCATCCGTTGTTATTAAGCTGTTTAAAAAGCATTAATTACAGTAATTTTTTTGGTGCTTGTATCTATTTGAAATCTTTGAATCAAATATACCTGCCAGTAGGCTTAAAGACACACTAATAAAAAGCAACAGAATTTTAGAAAAGTTCATCCTACCAGTTCAGCGTCTGCTTCTTGATTCGTCAGAACCAAATACGAAACACTAAGGATGAAAACTTGCAGCTCCATCTTCTTATTTCTTTTGCAGCTGTGTTTTAGGATGAAGCTTTCTGCCCACACCAGTCCTTGTTTATGGTATGTGCAGAGCAGTAGTGCAAACACAACATTAGCAAACTGTATTACTTTGAATGAAGTAGGAAACCACAGCTGTTATCTGGATTAGGCAATCAAAAAAAAAAAAAAGGTTTCGACAACCTCAAGCTTGTTTCTTCTCACAGTTGGGTGAGAAAGGTTAGCTGAGTTTAATAATTTTCATAGTGGTTGAAATAGTTTACTGTTATAAAGTTGTGTAATATTGAGCTTCGAAAAAAGGCTATTTACCAAAAAAAAAGGATCTTCAGTATGTTATCTATGCATCCAGTGCAAGAAATAGGAACTAGTGAGGGAACATAGATTAGTCCTGACCAGTAAGATTATTTCTCACACAGTCGTTGTTACTGTTTTACTGTTTGCCATTTTACGGTTACAAATTAAAAAATAACTCGATAACTTGAGTTATTCAAAGTATCATTCGATTTATATTGTTGATGTTTGTTTCAGGTTGTCTGCGTTGTGGTTAATATATTTGTGGTTATTTGTCTTGTCTCATAATCTTTCACATTTAATTTTTTGTCCAGTAGGGGGCAGGAGTTGTCCAAAATTCTACAACTATACCTAACTATAACAACAAAAGCAAAGTAGTGTGCTTAATATCTTTTAGATAATACGTTTTCCAAGACATTATACAATATTAAATATATAATAGTTCAGTTCAAGAAGAAAAGCTCTTTTTTAAGGAAATTACCCTGATTATCTCAGAATTATTTCAGTTTTTGACTTGAGACATACACTTTTCTCTTGGAAGTCTACATAACTTCCTGTTGGAAAGAAACTGACAAAGCACAAGCCTAATGAAAGACGCTATTCAGTTGCATGATAGGACAGTTAGGATCCAGAATTACTGGAATCTGACCCTCACTGGAGACTAAAAGTCAGGATGCCCCAGTTGTTTGTCCTTTCTCTCTTTGGAATTTCTCACTTTGTTGGCGTGTAACACAAACAATTGCCGATGCACCTTGTGTATGATATTTGGTCTGATTAAATCGTCATGAAATAAAATGTATAACTGCAGCATCAACAAAAACATTATACAAACATTGCAACAAGTGTTTAAGCAGAGATGCTTAAAAGAACATTGTGTAAAAGAACATTTATAGAAAACAACTGTTATTTATGATTTAATTCTGTCTCACAGAGGTAGGGCATCTTTCTTTGTATCTTGGACTGTCACAAACAAGACAGCAGGAATGTAGGCACCTCCCACCGCAGATGTTAGAGTGAGTTTGGCACCACAGTGATGACCCTACGATACCCTCCTGCCTGATCTGCAGCGCCTACTGAAAGGAAACGTTACCCAATATAAGCCTGCGCCTATTTACAAGAGAGTTGCAGTTGACCCACAGGCTGCTCTAATCAACACTTATCAAGATTTTTTTTAAAGATCTGACAGAAGCTTACTGTCACTGCTGGCAAGTGGTACAGCAAATCTTAATTGTTTCTGAGGAAAAGGAACTTGCATGTTGTAAGGACTTGAAAGGACGTGAAAGTTTTGAAACATTTTCTTGAGAAATCAACATCTGGGTCATTTTTTTTTCCCTCTCTGTAGATATGTTGCGTAGATCTATATTCTGTGTCTATATCTAGAACGTTGAAAATGAAACCTTTCTTAGTACCGTAGGCTGTAAACCTGTAGACCAACAAAGTAATTTTTGCAACCACAGTTCAGAGAAAACAGGCCGCTCATTACAATGATTAGCTAATTTGATTCATCGTTCACGTTTCAGTGAGTTGTTGCAAAAGAAGCACCATTGTTTATACACCACCATTACAAGACTGTCTGTCGAAATGCTAAATTTAGCTTAATGCTTAATCTCAGAAATTAATGGAGCTTTCACATACCTGGACTAATTCAGTTTGTCATTTTTGTTTATGTTGATGATTAAGATTTACTGTTAATTGCTACTTTATATATTTATAATAACTTTGAAATAATATCATTTCCAAATGATCAGATTAAGAGTAAAGGAAAAGTGTTTTGAGTATGGATGAGTGCGGACAGGAGGGTCTTGTAGTGTTCCTGGACAGCAGATTGCTACTGAGCCAACCCTCGTCACAGTTTAACAAAATCCCAAATATTAACATTTTCCAGTAAGATGTGTTTGATGTTTTGCTAACAAAATCTAAGCTCTTTTTAGGTCTTACTTAAGACGTCCAGCACGCAAACCGGCCTGTTTGCCTTGTGAGCTGTTCGTTTGTGACCACCCAGAATCCTCCCTGCTGTGTTTACTTTAGTATTTGTCTGTGAGTTAGGTGCGGACGCACCACTGACAGGTCCTGTCTGTTCCAGTGGTGTTTAGGTTTAAAGAAAGAACAGTAGGCAGTAATCATGTAGTCCAACTTTTCTATAATAACATTGGCGTGACAGTGACCACGCCCTGTCTACCATGTATTCAGCTTTACAAATAGGAAGAACTTTTCTCAGTAATTATTGCCTTTTGTTACTATATTTTATCCGACATTAAAATATTGTTGATAAATAATCTTTCAAATGTTACTGCTCTTTAATAGTTCCACAAAACAATCTAATGACATTTACCATAACTCTGACTCAGCACTTTCTTTTATAAAAGCTCATATCCTTTTTTTTTTGTCCTTCACAGAACAGGTACCAGAGAAATGTGGCAACGCAATGTCCAGCTCTCCAGTGCGCTGAAGATGCAGTGCATAATGCATCAAGTGTGTAAATGTACTTCTCAGTACCGTATTCTAAATGTCACAATACAGCAACGCAGTTGGTTGAACATTAAAAACATGTTGCACATATTTTCACATAAGTGACATGTTGACACGTGTAGAGTATGACTCACTGTGGACACTCAGTGACTCAGTAGCTGGGTTTTAGAGTTTGGAGACAGTGCTACGTGAGTTACATAGCTAAGTAGTCCATTGGATATTTACTTTCTTTACTTAACAAATAGCAAAAGATAGATACCATGCACAGAGAGTAAGCTTACAGTGTATGATGCTGTCTGACAGTTTGCTTTTAGAATTCTGTTTTTTCCTTAAAGTTTTATTTTTTCACAGCAAAAGGCTTTGGTCTGACTTTCCTGGTTTATGTTACAGTCAGCGTGATTCACAAAAATCCCAACCACAGGATGGATGTTCCAAAGACCAAGTCTTAATCAGGGTCAGCCACTGTGCCACTTAACGTGTTTCCAAGCGTCTGAGTCAAGTTTAAAATAGCGTGCCTGTTTTCTCAGAAAGCAGACATGGAGAAATGAAGAGAAATGTTATTGCAGCCCACACAGTGGTGGTGTGTTTTAGTGCCTGAAACACAGGGAAATCGGCGTGTTTAAAACTGCTTATAGAGGCTAAGGTAACTGGGTTTCTCTGACAAAGTGGCCAGTTGGCTGAGTTGAACAGTGAAAGCCATATTCAGCAGTGTGCAGCTGTGTCATGCCAAACTCTAAATGATTTATTTGAACTAAACATAATCTTGGTTTACATACAAACTTTGTTTATTCTACTTTATAAATTGACTGTTTTGTACATTCTTAAACTATTAAAAACACTTAAAGCTGCATTATGAGCTATGCTTGGCCACTTGATGGCAGCAGATGAAGCTGCAAACACAAAACGTACACGTCTGAGTAGTTTAGGTAACTCATGTTAATTCAAACAGTTACTTAAATAACTCTCCTATCAGCCCATCGGTTATTAAAAAGAAAACCACAGACTTTATTGCTTTTCATTACTATGTTGCCCAACTGGATTTGAGTCATGGACCAAAGAAACATGAACCCAAAGCTCAGTAACGCAGTCTTGATTGTCTTAATTAACTGTGGGGACATAGAGAGGGAAAGGCAAAAACAAAGAAAAATTCTCAGAAATAGTGATGTCACTTACTAGAAGTTCAGGTAAGTGCAACCAAACACAGTCACCTCTTTAAACAGTGAAACTTTGCTCATACAACGGAGATCCCAAAAATAAATCAAAGAACTAAATGTGTCTTTCTATCGTGATTTCTACGTGAACACAGTCAGTGAAAAGTTCTTCTGTCCTCACGACAGCAACTGGTGACTCAACAACAGCGTTTCTTGGGAATGCTCACGTGGGCCATGGCTTTGCACAGAATACCTGTTTAACAGGAGGCTGTTGACTGAACGTGGACGTGCCATTCGGTTTATTATCACCTCTTGGTTACAAAACAAAACATCTTTGTCCTTCTCGATTACTTTCACAAGGACCCAACACATCTTTCACTGTCTAACACACACGGTAAACATCCGCAAACAGCCCGAAAACATGTTGCTTTATGTCAGCTCATATCTCCACTGAAAGGAACGTTGAAAATTCAAAGCTCCCCACCTAATTTGTTAGGTGGGGTGTGGGGATGTCAACACTTCAGTGTATTATTGTGACTTAATTTCATGTTCAGAATTACTTGTTTGATTGCGGGAACCACCCAGTTATTAAATGTGTGTTCACACGTGAGACTTTATAAAAGACTTAGCAACAACAAACATCCGTATCAGCGCGTGATGTGTTTTGATCGCTCTGGCAAATAGTCACCATGACGTGTTTTTTGTGCAACAAACTGCTGAACTAATCCACCAATGTATGTCCAGTATCTCAAACCTGTCTGGTATGTGTGAGTGCACAACTATGTGATAGTATTTAATACGTTGTGGATTTTAAAAAGACGTTATGGTAAGATTTGCTCCCAATGTTACTGCCTATTAATAAATCTTTGGAGTTTAAGCAATGTCTTACACTTACATATACTTTTACTATACTTTATATCCACTCCAGGCTTGACCTAGCGGCTCCTTCTTATCCTCGCTTGGCAATCGTACGAACGAGATAAACCAGGATGAGTTTAGTAGAAACTGGGCAAAGGGTGTTTCATTCATATTGGATTACTAATTCTACTTTTGTCTAGTTCACCCCAGGTCCACTCCAGAGTTATCACCTAGTTTATGTGTCCTACACAAGGTAGGAAGACAAATGTCCTGCTTCAGAGCTTGGCCAGCTTGTAAACAATTAATTATTAATCAATTTTTGTAGTTGAACTCAGTCACATGATGCAAATAATGACAATCAAATACAATTTTAACATACTTAGCTGTCCTTGTACTACAAACATGTAGAAAAGCTTGTTTATTCGTGTTTGATGATGATGATTGCATGTGACCATCTAAATGTTGTCTTGAAACCTCTAGTGTGAGGTTCCTGTTTTTGTTTTGCTGACAAACCTGCCCAAGCTGCGCTACAGCAGTGTGTGTTTCTCCTGACTTGTTGACCCCCGACACTGCCACAAAAGTGTGGTTTGGTTCCCCCGGCTCATTTTACAAATAAGCATGTATCCGACACTGTAACCCAGCTGTTGCACCAGAAAAAAAAGAAAAGATCCTAAATTCTTCTGGAAGAGAATACAGCTGTTTTTGGGAACAACAAATCCCCCATTTATTATCATTTGAATGACAGGCGAGAACCAATATGTGCTGTAATGTAATATAATGTTCTTTAGCTCTTTAGTATCAGTGCATGAATCAATAAATCACAGACTGCTGTGATCAGCACTTTCTCATTGTTGCAGTATTGTTTGTTATTTTATGGCAGAGCGCACATTGAGATATTCACGATCTGCACTTGAATTGTTTTTTTTTTTTCATGTCTAAAGGTGAATATGAAAAAGTTGAAATACATTTGTCATAGAAAATCTGTGTAAGCGATTGTGTTTGTGGCAATGACAAACTTTTTTATGTCAAGCATCCCAAATAAATCATGGTGTCAATTCTACATTAGGAGGTTTATCTGAAAACACATTTAAAAAATGGTTCTAAATCTCAGTAGTGTTTAAAACGTTGGCGTATTTAAATGGTTCTGGGTTTGGTTCCAGGGTGCAAGTTCTCCCCTTGTCTGGTTTCCTTCCACAGTGGATTGTGGAACGTGTAGGTTGTCTACGTCAGTGAGTCAGTCAGCAGACATACAGTGGGCTCCCACGTGCACAACCCTTGCAAGGAACAAGCGGCTAAGACGATGAGCGATAATGACCAAAACAGTTTCCCGTTATGTCCAGTCATGCTTATGCCGTCAGACGGCAGCTGCACTAAAGGACCAAACACAGGAACCATGCTTCCTATAAAGCCCTAAACCATTTGCTAAGTTGGTGTTAAGTATTGTTCTCACCGCCCACTGCATGAACGTCTTAAAGTTTATACCACATGTTGACAGGATGCAACTTTAAGACATCCAGAAGTGGAACTGGAACTACTACATAAAACGTTCACAGGCTTTTGGTCCAATAAAAACAAAGTTGTTTACTCGTTTAAAGCTGCCGTGTTTATCACAAGTGTCATTTTATCATCAATCAACTTGTTGACAGTGTCTTCAGTCATAACAGAGAAGCTGGATCTTAAATCACGGAGCTCTGACTTCACTATTGCACAAGGGGGCTGATAAGAGGATAGTTGTTAGATGATAGATGTCGTAAAGAAACTCTCGTCAACGTCACAATGTCCTTGCTGCTGTGTTTTAAATTGTGCTTTTGGGACCTTAGCTGTGAACTATCTTCACTTGACACACGGTCGTAACTCACTGTCTGTTTACTGGCTCACTCCAGCTTCCCCGCAGCTCCTCTATTCTCACCTGGAAGGATGAACAGTGTCGTTTGCATCTGTAATCAGAGGAATGCAGAGCAAAACTGCATCACAAAGAATCGTCAGGACTGATGAGATGACCGATTTGCATCTTATTAGATTTGTCTGGTCACACCCTATTGTCTTATTTATATGTATATGCAACAGCAGGGGATGTGATGAGCAGCTACTTCTCCCAGAGCTGTACCACATTACTGTGAAAAGTACCAGAGCATTTCCTTTGTTTAGTTTGCTCACCTCCTTCTTGTGTATTGTACCTGGTCAGCCTGCCAACAGTTGGGAACACTATTCACATAGACGATGAATTTTGCATGAGCATTCTTAGTTTTAAAACAACGTAAATCCAAAGTCCAGCTGTGGTTTTCCAGCAGAGAATGGTTTGGCCATGAGTTGCATGTGTAATATGTCCCGGCATGAGCAAGGATAACTTTAAAAGGAAAGCTCTGACTAAACCTGTATACTGTTGGGTAAAGAAGAAGCTGTGACATCCGAACACTTCTCATTTCATGACATCACCACTCAGACACGAGAGGGCAGGGCCAGATTAAACAAACACATGTGCAACACGAACCAAGCTGCCCACGCAAGTGTTAGAACATACCACTCCTCATCCCAAACTTCTGTTTTCAAACTCGTCTTATGCAACCCCATCAGTGACATGGACACGAATTGAGTGCCTAAATTTGAAAGTAAATTCCATAAAGCTCAGAAGTGGACGATGAAGCTCAGACAACCATACACGCAAATCATCTTTTCCTCTGTGGTGTCTGACTGCTGCTTTGATTGATTATCTCATTTTCCCGTCACCCAGAGGAGACTCGCGGTTCATGCTGAATCTTAGCAGTTTCACTCGGCCCATAATTCCTTCCTGTCTAACTTCACTCGTAGACATAGCTGTGCGGCTGCCAATTTTCTTCACACATTTATGACTGCGCAGTCATGCTGACGTCACCAGCCCAGGCCCAGCAGCTTAAAAGAATTACTGACAGCAACCTTTGTACTTTGACACTGTTTGATTCTTAGTTCTTCCAAATAAAATCCCATAAGCTGTTCAAAGTTGCTCTTAATAGTGAAAATAATTAGGCAAAGCACAAAGTTAGGTGTCACGCTGGGAATACGTGCAAGCTTGGGTGAATGCAGTGATGAAATGCCTTCCTCCAACCTTCAAACCAGATGCGGGCAGCTGGAGTGTGGTGTTGCACGTGTCTGTTGAGAGAGAGGATCCAAGCTCACATAAAGATAACATCGGGGAGGTGATACTCCCAAATGGCTTCTTATCACGGCTTTTAAAACAGATCCTAATTATTTTTATCTCTGTTAAAACTACTGAAAAAATAAAACCGAGTCCCATAATTTCCCATGTATTTTTGTGTAGGCAATATTAACCAATTCATACTGATGTTGATCAAGAAATTTGGCTTTAGAGATGGTTAAATTGCAGGTTTGCTTTGAGACATGAATGTGTCTTATTAACTTGTTGTCATGGTTTTTTCACATCTTCCAATTTGCTGAGCTGGCATGACTCCAGGAAGGCAGTTTCCTAGCTAGCGTGTTCATTGTGTGGTGATAGTTATTTTCATAACTGCATTTTGCGTTTTTCAAACTTTTTCTGGTTCCTTATTACGCCAGAGAACCACCAACAGATGCACGTCTGAGCTCCACGATGCTTCCGAAAGTATCCAGGCATGTGACACTTTCTTCCGCCCCTTTTCTTTCTGCTCATTGCTCATCTGTTCCTCAGCTGTCTGCGCATACTGGCCCATTCTCCTCTGTTTACTGCTAGTCCGCACCACAGCTTTCCAGCACTGATACCTGCTTTTTCCTGGATGCTTGCCTTCCAGACTTTTGATCTGCTTTGTTTGGAGTATTGCCTACCAGTTCCTGACCCCTGTCTGCTCAGATTTGTGAAATTCTAGTCCCATTTAACAAACTCTTCAAGATAGAGAAGGCAGCACTGCACAGTGATTTAGACTGAATTCTAAATATATATATATGTTATGTAGAATAATTTATCATTTGGCTAAATTTTTGCTTAGAATAATAATTTTGGATTCCCATTATGCTGTTGCTGGATGGAATGATAGTTGCAGCCAGTACTGTATCTCCTCCAATGATACCTGGGCATGTGAACAATAGAAACTTAGACTTAAACAGTCTGAGTTACAATTTGTGTGAATTTTATCTTGCAACTTGAAAATCAAAAGAAAAGCAACAAAAAATGGAATCGATTAAAAAAAAAAAAACCCAAAAAACCAACCCAGACTCATCACAAACCCAAACCACCTGTTATGTTAAGAACACACACAAAAGCTGTTCTTCTAAGAAGGAAACCTGGGACAGATAATTATCTCTGGGTCCCGCCATCACTACACCCAGCCCCCGATACCCTCACCACCATCTGCTCTGAGGGTAGGACGGTCTGTTTCCATGGCAACTGTGTACCCCTCCTCCCTGGGGCTTCTTTTGTGTGTCCCACGTGCTGTCTGTTCCAACTGTAACCCGACCAAACTACTCAGGAGTGTTAGTGTTGACTGCATGACATGAAGCACCGGTTTTTGTTGCATTCAGATCACAGTATACGTATACATATATATAAGGTCCACTTTTTGGGCACTGTCTTGCTGTGAGACACAAATGGCAGTACAGTGTTTTGGAAATACAGAACTACAAAGACTGACCAAAGTTTACATAAAAAGACCCACAAGTAACCTCACTACTAAGAACATTCAGTCCTCCTCCCCCACTCAAAACAAGGTGACCTTGCAGAATTGGCCTGACCGTCCCCTTTTAGCCAGAGCCTAGTCACCATATCCCCCCATACTTAAAGAGGAAGACAGTTGAGAATAGAAAGAGCAAACGGTAAAGTGGTAATAAAAACAAACGAGCTGTAAACCAGTAAAAATTGCACAAGACAATTGATAAACTTTTCAAAGTGATTTGTATAAACAATAAAACCTCTCAAATATCAAAAGTATAAATGGTGAATGGGCTAAATATGTTTAGGGTGTCTTCTGCCATTTATTTGGCAATCCAAAGCAATCTGGGGGTTACTTTGGATTTGTTTTGCTCAAAGGCACTTCATCACTGGATGCCATGTCATGTAGGTGAGTTCCTGCTGTTCTTGTAAGTCAAGTCATGTCATATCAAAGTAAGTCAAGTCACGCAGAGGGCATCACTAGCATATGCGGTGAGATTCTGAGTTTACCTACCTGTTGTGTGCTAAGTTTTAAGACGTCACATTGAGCATCTTTCATCTATTTTACTCTCCATACTGTTGCATTACGATAGAGACATTGAGAAGCTCAATCAACCTATTTTTAGCCCTGACAGCCACTTTGGTCTTTTATCCGTTATATGAGGTTAACTTCAAATGTTTCTTTTACTGATCTGCAGCAGACCCTTTATAGACACTATTTCAGAAACACAGGATCCAAAACAATACACAGATGGAAAACATTAGACTCGCTGGCAGGAAACCCGACTTCCATGTAGTACTGCAAATTAAAAAGTAACAGTGCGGGCTGGGTTTATTGCTCCACTTAATTACTTTCTGTCCACTGAATAATTGCCAAAAAAAGATGCAAGTGCAGGTAAATCCGCTACTTGAACATTGACTTTGTTTTTGTTAATAAAGGGTCACATCCACATTGTCAGTAGCTTTAGAACGAAACAAAAATACACATGATAAGTGGACAAATTATTAAAACAATCTTTTACAACTGACCAACAGCCAGGCTGCTAGGGAGAGGAATTCCTTTTTGGCGCAGAGCAAAGACACGGCTGGTCGTCTAAAGTCATGTTGGATGGTTGCCAGGTTATCCTTCTGCTAATGCCATTTAATAAAATGAGCTGCGCCCTTGTGCATTTTCCTGGGTGTGTTGGCAGGGAGACTGACTCAAGAATGCAAGTTAAAAGATTAAGACCAGCAGGAGCCTTCAACAAGCGTTTCTGCAGGCTCGAACGGCCTAATGTAAATGTAGCTTAGCATTTCTGTTCCTGTATGGAGATCGACAAATGGAGTAGCTTTATTTATTATATGATGAGACATCACCTCCTCGTTTAGGGTCACATAATAACAACAGTCAAAAACTAGCCAGCGTGAGTCATATGTTTCTCTGTGTTCACAGTCCTCCAGTATTTCAGCAAGCGCTGCCCACAAATGTCTCAATGGGAACATTATCCCAGTAGAACTTACACAAGCAATCCGTCCCAATACAAGTTGTAGGTTTACTCTTTCTCCAAACGTGTGTATGTGGGTGTGTGGCAGGAAGGCAAACACCACAAGGGGATGATTTACGGTGGGTCATGTCATTGGTCTGCATAAACAGATGGGCAACTCCTAAGCAAAAGCCTTTTCACCTCTTTAAGAAGTGTCGCAACATCACATTAGGGGATCTGTGAAGACATTTCTTTGGTTAGCGAACCAGGAAAAAAAACCCTAGCCGATAGACATTTTTTTGGTAAAGCAGTAACCAAAGCAATAAAAAAAAAGGTTCAGGATAAAATCAGTATCTAAGTGACTCATAAAATGCTATGTGTATTTTAGAAAGGATGCTGCACGCACTTTACACACAAGCTTGTAAATTGTGTCATATATCTGAACAAAGAACAGTGAAATTGGAACAAAGGCCATCGTTTGTTGCGTGGCTTGTTAGAAGAGAAAAAACTGCCAGATTATCCAAAAACATTTGATTTAGCTTAAATAATGAAGATAAAGTGATAAAAATATAACTAATGAAGTAAACACAAAGGGAGGCATGTTTATTGGTCAATGTGGTAATTTTGGAATTTCATTATTAAACTAACAAATAAAAAGACAGTTTACAAAATCCAAACGTAACTCACGGCACAACTACCACAGATCTAATATAAATATAAATATAAATAAGGTGTCTTGGTTTGGTCTTTGAGCCTCAGACTCCACATCAGCATTTTTTTATTGCCACACCAGGAAGGTGGACAGGTAACAGAGTGAAATCAAATGAAATAACAAAGCTAAAGTGTTTATTAAACACGTGCCAGTGCTTCAACAATCAAGAGTTCAAGAATGCTTGGATCTGCTGAAAAGACTCTACATGCAAACATGTCCATTTATTCTGTTGCTAAACAGAAATAAATTTGGTCTTAGGGAACTATAATTCATGGCTGATCGCTCGCCACATGATCTTTTTCGGTTATTTGGACTGTGGTTAACCAGGGCACCCCATATTACACCCTATGAATAAAAGCATGCTTGCGGTTCACAATAGAGCTCGGCTGCTCCCTAAGAAGGGGGGAAGGGCATCGCATTCCTCCACTGACCTCCTGTTTGCAGCAGATATTATTCATTAAACACTGCTTTAAACGTGCTTTTTCGCGAGCTGGTGCCAGGTATTAAAAGGATGAGATAAAGCAAGACGGCCTCTCGTCTTTGCCGCCCATTCACACAACAATCAATACGCGAGGGCCGAGAGGATCTGCTTTGTCTGCGTTTTCTGGTCAGAGAGGTGGGTAAGGAATGAAGACTGGCAGGAACAATGTGATCATTCAACGTGAGTGGCTAGCTCAGGAGCTGATGCTGACTGGATGCCTGCAATATTTAATCTGGGTAACCGCACATATCTCATTTAAGTCACGTCTCTGGGGAAAGTGCAGAGTAAGCTTCCTGAAAATTGACCAGCTTAAAGGACTGCTACCACAGTGCACATGACAGATGCCACATTTGTCCTCGCAAAAACTAGCCCATAAGGAGTTGAGTTCTAACAATGGGCTCTTCATGCCATGACCGATGACGTTCGTGTGTCTGGACCCCCTTTTTAGTCCATAAATTCTGGTTCAAAGTAGTACGTGCTACCTTTTGTCTTTCAGTAATGACCAGTAAGTGTGGGCTGTAGCTTCAAAGAGATGCTGACGGGCGGCTGGGGGTAGTGCTGAGGAAATGCACGTGCTGCTTCTGCAAAAGAAAAGTGTGACACGGAGGGAAAGGGGGCCTTGTGATGGCAAAACACTTGTAAACATCTGCATCAGCAGGAAGCACATGAAGCCATACTGGGCTGCCTGTTGTTCCATATATCCCCAAATGAAACTGCTGCACGACAACCGCACACAAACTGAAGTTTGTCTGTGTTTAACTGCTGCTATTGTCACCTGCAGCTCTAAATACAGAGATGACACATTTGCACGACAATAACGTGATGCATATGTGACGTTTTGCAATAAAAAGCGAGTTTCATTGTTGGTCAGTAGTTAAGCAAGCCATCCACTAAACACCCTGCAAATCAAATTGACTTATTTAATTTAAGAAAAATAATCTTTTTCATTATTTGCTTTCTGGGGTGCCACAGATTTGAGTGAGTTATGACTGAAAGAGGAGGCAGGGATTGCATCAGGAATGCTGGCAGTTGATCGTTTTCCTCCTCTCTGCGCAGACGGGGGTGGGGGGGGTGGGGTACCCGGCTGGAACTGGGAGGAGAAAAAAAAGGGGGAGGATTTGGGAATATTCTTTGTCCTCACCCCGCAGTACAGCGCACAACTGGAGCGGAAAAGGACGCAGGCTCCTCGTAGGAAAGTAAGAAAAGTGCATGGCTTTCAGAGCCATCGGAGCAGGAGGGCTTGCGTTCGTTAAAGAGCAAACCGAGAAGAAGCCCCGCGAACTTTAAAGCAGCGCGAAGACCGAAGCGAAACCCGCACAACTTGAGGTGAGAAAACACGCAAACAAAGCGGCGTTAGCGCGCAGGCGGCAGCGCCGCGCGTTAGCCTCTACTAACAATAGCGCTTTAGTTCTAAGTTTTATGAATTGACTACGTCGTCCTTTCGCAAGGTTCTGAGCCAGCGCCGTGAAGTTAGTGGTGCCATATAACGACGTGTAGTATAGTTAAAGGCTAACTTTAAGTTGAAGCGCAGAGCCCGGCTGCGGGCAGCGTCAATGAACGTTACGCCAAACAAATTGATCGCGTCGCGCCGCATTGACTGAAAACGTGGTGCGTTTAGGGGTCACGTTCCGAGGGTTAACATAGCGGGATCTTTTATTTTAATGATTTTAAATACACAGGGGGTGTTTTTTTCTATCAAGCTAACCGATCAACAATGTGGAGCTAAAACACCATTTGGTTATTTTGCCCAAGTACCAATGGCGCTAACCTTTAACACAGTTAGCTTCGTTAACACCGATGGTGGGAGCATGTTGAGCACCAGCGTGACGTCGGCCACAGCCACGCGGATGATTAATAAAACTAGGACGTATTTGAATCGTAAAGGAAGTACTTTCTTTATATTTAGCTTTTTGAACAGGCTTAATTGTGTTGTGGATGGTGACGCAAAGGGCGGTGGGGTTTATTTTTCCTACTCTCGCAACCACTACTTAGTGGCAGCCAGTCCTCAGTTTGACTCAGGCTGGTCTGGGTTTTTTTTTTCCAGCCTCTTCCTCCCAGGGCCTCTCTGCTTTAGGCCTTCGGGATATATGAGGCATCTCTAACTAGCCTCCCAGATGTTACAGACACAAAAGCCTCTCTGTATTGCAGGTCGGGCTCCTTGCTGGGAAGCAGACTTGTGTCTTGAAGTGCCATAGAAGACGAGGCACCGCTGTAGCTCTAGATATATAAGTTTTATCAGGTATGTAGGACTGATTGGTCGAGCCAATGGTGCATTGTGAGATTATTAACCACCAAGCCGTCCATTCTCCAACTATTCCTGCTCCCACTCCCACTCCTAATTACATGGATCGGGTTATCTCAGGCAATCAGAGGCTGGAAGATGCCACCTCAGATGAGTTTGGATTGGGGGAGGCTCTTTGTTGAGTAAACACCAGGTAATCCAACGGTGTGATAAGATGGAATTGTTGGGAAAACAAGCAGAGTAGGGAAGACTTGGGGACTGGGTTTCAGAATCACTGGGCTATTTTATAATATTTTCTGCCTAATGAGTTATAAACTGGATACTTCTTTCAGAAAGTTTCGAGATTTACACATAATCGATACAACTAAAAATTGGAACAGGAAAAAATAGTGTCCATACAGGCAACTTTTATCTACAGGAAAGATTTCAGGTTACCA
Organism: Macropodus opercularis; assembly: GCA_030770545.1. Taxonomy (NCBI): domain Eukaryota; kingdom Metazoa; phylum Chordata; class Actinopteri; order Anabantiformes; family Osphronemidae; genus Macropodus; species Macropodus opercularis. The sequence goes on from CM061109.1 coordinate 7,286,150, forward strand.
CAATGAGCAGTGAAACTGGATAGGATCGGTTATGTGGGTTCATTTGTCTTAGATGTTGTTGATACTCGTGGTTTCGAATTTAAATATGTTGAGCTTTGGCTTTAAGCTCTCGTTTGCTCTTTCTATAAGTCTTCACACAAGCTGTTGACTGGTAAGCAATGTTTTTCCTTGGACAGTGCAGCCGAATTATAGTAAGGTACCTCATTCCCGTTATCCTGGATTACAAGCAGAAGAGTGTGCTGTGTTGAATATTACTGACACTAAACTCAATGGCAGATTTTAAAGACTATTAGCATATAATGAAGGTAAATTTAAATGTACTTTTGCTTGGGCCTCTGCTATCAAACTTTTGTTTTGGAGACAGACTGGTTCAGGTACAACAGTTTTTGTGGAGTGTGTAGTTCTATACTAGCTGTGCAGCAAAAAAAGCAACTGAAAAAGGACAATATTGTGAGCAAATAAATGGGTAAACACAATTCAAAGTGATGAATAAGCACAGGCAGAAGCATTGAAGTATGGGAATGAGGTTGACTCTAATCAACATTAGTGGCATAGACCAACTGATCAGATTAATGTTGCTAATCTTTTTGAGTCTTGACAGGGGAGCACCAGGCCCAAAATAGTTTAGTTGTCTATTACTTCAGTTTTCTTCGAAATTGCACGTGACACCTCAAGTATCAGTTACATGAAGGCTATAGTGTCAAATGGTCCATACTTGACATGAGCCAGTGCTGAATGTTGCAACACACACAGTGCGCTTACAGATAAATGGATGTAGACCCCCCCCCCTCTACTTTTGTGGAATAACTAAATTTGTGTCATGAAAACAATGATGGGGAAGTGTTAATGTCCTGCTCCATGTTTAAATAGGAGGAGGTTATATAAACTATTGTACTGACCAGAGTTCTCACATTAAACTGTCTCTCCAAATAAAATTTAAATACAGCATGTTTTCCCACCTCCACATCTGGCTAATCAAGAGCAAGTGAAAGTCACACAATTAGGTTTAGTTGACTCACGACTTGACTGATTACTCATTCAATACAGGATGTTTCTGAAACATTTTTAAAGGAGGGAAATCTTTTCACCGCAAGAACGTTTCAGTATGGCTCATAGGTGTGGATAACAACCCGGTTGAGTTTTAAGAGGTCGGTCACAAATGGTGTGAAACCACAGAAGCTCTTCAGTGCCTTTGCAGTGGTTAGAACTTTTGCTTTTCTCCAAGTCAGATTTTGATCAAAACCCCGTCAGCCACCTACTTTTAATAATTTTTCAGTTTGGGCTTGTGTAACGTAGCCTGGAGTGATATTGGCATATTGATTAACTTATTTGAAGTATGAGCTATACAAGAATGAGACCAAACCGTACCAATAACGATGAGAGTGTAGTTTACCAGCAGACTCTGTCCGCAAAGTTACAACATACCCACAGTATTAACCCAGCGTTCAGGCTTTGTCACAGTGACTAGGCTGTTTACAGTCATGGTGCCTTCACACAGCTTTTAGATCGCATATTTTGGTGGTGTCATTGCTTGAAACCTGTACAGATGTGAATGGTAACATTCATTAATTGGCAGGGTCTCTGGAAGGGAGTTTTATTTGCATGGAACCAGATGTAGACTAAAAGTGATACAACTGCTCCACCTTGTGGCTGTGTGGTAAAACAAGATTGTTTGTTAGTTGAATACTTGTTAATTAGAAAAAAATGTGATTAAATAGTAATCCTTTCCTAACGGTTAGCCTGTCTGTGTTTTTACTTATATTCATGCTTATTTTGCTGTATTGGTTTTCAGTGTGAGAATTTATTTATTTATTAATTTCTCAAAATCTGATTTTTATTTTTTTTTCTTCACAGGTTTGAGAGGTTCCTCCTTGTTCCAAAATGAGCTGGAGTTTCCTCACGCGTCTTTTGGACGAGATTTCCAATCACTCCACCTTTGTTGGCAAAATCTGGCTCACCCTCCTCATTGTCTTTCGCATCGTGCTGACTGCGGTTGGAGGCGAATCCATTTACTATGATGAACAGAGTAAATTTGTGTGCAACACCGGGCAACCTGGTTGTGAGAACGTGTGCTACGATGCATTTGCACCGCTGTCGCACGTCCGCTTCTGGGTCTTTCAGGTGATCATGATCACCACCCCGACAATCATGTACCTTGGCTTTGCTATGCACAAGATCGCCCGCATGGACGATGTTGACTACCGGCCCCGGAAGAGGATGCCTATAGTTAACCGTGGGGCCAACCGGGACTACGAGGAAGCGGAGGACAATGGGGAGGAGGATCCCATGATCCTGGAAGAGATTGAGCCAGAAAAGGAAAAGGAAGTTGCAGAGAAGCCCTCCAAAAAGCACGATGGACGCCGCCGTATCAAGAGAGATGGCCTGATGAAGGTCTACGTCTTTCAGCTGCTATCACGCGCCATCTTTGAAGTATCATTCCTGTTTGGACAATACATCCTTTATGGGTTGGAGGTGGCACCGTCCTATGTATGCACACGCTCCCCTTGCCCACACACTGTAGATTGCTTTGTTTCGCGGCCTACAGAGAAAACCATATTCCTGCTTATCATGTATGCCGTCAGCGCCTTATGTCTGCTGTTTACCGTGCTGGAGATCCTTCACCTCGGCATCAGCGGTATTCGCGATTGCTTTTGCGCACCCAGGTCTCGACCTCCCACCCCCCGTCACCCAGCTCTGGCCAGCCAGAGGTCGTCCATCTGTCGCCAGCCTTCTGCGCCTCCAGGTTACCACACAGCTTTGAAGAAGGACCCATCGGGAAAAATGGCCTTCAGGGATAACCTGGGAGACTCTGGCCGCGAGTCCTTTGGAGACGAGGCATCATCACGGGAGCTCGAGAGGCTTCGCAGACACCTAAAGCTGGCCCAACAGCATCTGGATTTGGCCTACCAGAATGAGGAGAACAGCCCATCACGCAGCAGTAGCCCAGAGTCCAACGGCACCGCAGTTGAGCAGAACAGACTCAACTTTGCCCAGGAGAAGCAGAGCAGTACGTGTGAAAAAGGTAAGTCCTCTAACTTTTTAATGTTTTTATCTAAACTGAGATTAAATTACAATGCTTTACTAACCCCGACCATGTCTCTACATTCACAGGTCTCCGCGCATAGGATATCATCAGCCATTCATATCAGGAGCCATGAGCGCACATAAGAGAATCAACAGGGAGTATGTATGCGTCTGACGGTGAATTAAGTCAGTCCAAGCCTTCCAGTGTTACGGCCAGGCGTGGTCGAGCACTAAGGAGAAGAGCGGTTGTCTCAACCCAGCAATACTTGAGACACCAGCCTGTCTGAAGATCCAAAGTGCTTACAAACTATAGTTCTGCAACAAGAACCGTTAAGGTTAATGTACTTCTCCCTCAGGGCAGCTATTATTTTTCTTTCTTTTAATGTTTTTTTTAAATCGTGAGACTTAGTTATTTAGTTATTAAAAGTTGTGTCTGCAAGTTGACAGTGAGTGCATCTCAAGTTTGCCTTAGACATAAACTGGAACTCCAATTTATGGCACCTTGGTAAAGTAAGGCTAAGCCAGTTGTAGTGCAACAGGATGTTGGAAACTGTAAGAGTTGGTGCCTGTAGATGCAAAACAGGATGATGGACAAGGCACCGCTCATCAAAGAAAGGTACTGGAGTTATTGTCATATTGATGACGACTTTCTGAAGCGTTAATTTTCATACAGAGGTTTCTTTCAAGTGTGTTACGCGTTATTGCATTGTTTTTTTTCTTCCTGACAGTGTTGATGGTGCACAAGATCTTGTGCCTGGTGTAGTAACTGGAACACACTTGGGGTACCTTTGTCCAAAGGAATAAACAAACCTGGGTAATGCTTGAATAAAACGTGTAACTCATGATAATGTCTTGTTGAATTGAACTTCTATTTGATACTGCTATTTTTGTATTAGTTTAGAGAATTGTTGTTTAGATTTAGGCTCTTGTCACTGTGGCCAAATTTATTATTATTTTTTTAAAATCATATTTACTGCTGTCTTATCTCCCCGAAGCCTGATTCAGTTCATGGTTTGGTACCGTTTTAAGTTGGACATGCTTTATTATTATTATTTTTTTAAATAAACCTGCAGCATATTTTATTTGGTACATTAAATTTTAGACTCACCCCATCGACCCTAATTGAATTGTATCACTTGGTTAAATAAGGGATAATACTGTACTGTTCTGTTTACGTTCCATGTGTCAAAGTGCTGATTTCTTGGTTGGAGTTTGCTGATAGTCTTAGAGGGTTGTAAATGATGTAATCATTTCAATGTGAATTCAATGGCTTGAATGCGCTCTTTAAACACGCAAGCTTTTATACTCTGAATTGTACCCACAGTGCCGTTTGTACCGACTCAGATATTGTCATCTCAAGTTATATTTGAACAATGCTTTTTGTACTTTTTTTTAAAAATACTTTTTGTATAAATAATACGTTGTGGTTAGTTTTTGAAATAAATGTTTTTCAACAAAACATTGTGCAATTATTGATGTTTTCAAATTAACTGAGGCAAATAAGAACTTCAACATCAACAAACTAGTAAGACTTGATTATGACGAGCATTCTTTCTCTAAATTCGGTTCATATGTTTTAACAAACTGCACACATCCTTCGGAGAGGATACACCGCTGGAAATGTCTGCTTCAGTTGGACACTTTCGCTTATAGTTTCATATTATAAAAACAAGGTGGTAAAAGATTCACTGATCGTTTTAAGGCACATCTTGTGACACCGTTACAGGAGTGAATATATTAACTTCTTTACACTACATGGCTGTGAACACTTGTTTTTTATTTACATTATTAACAGATAAACATAATTCAGAGATTATTTAAAGGTTAGTGTTGCTCTCCAAGGTGCTTAAAGAATACAATGAAATATCTGATAATATTTAAAACCAGAAACAAGTTGTTCATTCATGAAACACGACCTCTTCAAATAAACATGTTACTGATAAGGTAAGATTTCTCCAGCCTTTAGGTTCCTATACTATACCTGGTCTGGACTTTTTTCTAGTTACAAGGAAACAAACAGAAAAACAAATCGCTCCACACACTGCAACAATCAGTAGAGCGAAGGTGGCATTTAGTCCGGTCTCAGCATCGCTGACAGAGAGCTTCATACCCAGGAATTTCACAGTATCTTCAGTGACTGGTTCACTTGTTCCTGCAGAAAAGACACACAGACAAAGTTGTTTCATAATCTATGTTGTGTGAAGAAAGATTAGTTTATATTATAGTATATTTTATAATAAGTGTGGATGTAGAGAAATTGACAAAAATCTACTTTATGTTAATTTATTTCTAATAAAATGTAACATTTTCATAATGACCTGCACAACCTCAAAGTTTCAATATGTCAACAGTAAAACAGTAAAACATTGCTTTATTACACTTACTCCACCTTGGAAACTTGTTTATGCCTACTTCCATATTAATCAGTATTCATGAATTCCTCAAACCTACTGCAAGCAAAGTTTTGGGTTACCTTCAGGCACAGGGTTCAAGCACTCATGGGGCCCCAAGGCAGGGTCAGGGAATCCATTGCAGTTGATGATGGTAGAGTAGGTGGCAACAGACGCTTTGGCAATTCGAGGAAGATTTGGGTCTGAGCGATTGACATAGAAAAGGCCAAATCTCTCTGAAAAGCCAGTGGCCCACTCCAAGTTGTCCATCAGTGTCCAAGCGGTGTAACCACGGATATCAACGTCATCTAGCAAGTAAGCTGGAAAGAGAGAAACAGCCATGGGCAAGTTTTTAGTTAGTTTTGACAAACTGTCTCTAGGTGTATCACAGTTTTACTATATTCCCTGAAAGTTTATTGATACCTTTCAGCAACTGGTTAATGTACTTTTCATAGTAGTAGCTCCTATGAATATCATTTAGGTCAACAGCCCCTCGCTCTGAGACGCCATTTTCAGTGATGATAATAGGTGGGTTTCCATACTCCTCCTTGATGAAGTTTAAAATCCTCCGGAATCCAAATGGAGAGACTTTTAGCCAGAATGAACCTGAATCCAACCACGTACGATCAGCAATTGTTCCAACACCCCTGTCAAAATCAAATAAATTAAATGACTTTTTTCACAAAGTCTTAATGACTCTGAACAGTACTTATATTCCAAATAAACTGGCCTTTCATATTTCATGAGCTGTACTCATCATTCAAATATCTATATATACCTCATATGGTTATGACAGTACCTGTCAGCATCATAGTGTTGAAGGTTCTTATAATCCACAGGATATGCAAGAACAGTTGTGTAATGGTTGAACCCAAAATAATCATGGGTACCCTTAATCCTCCTGATCTCCTCCGGGGAAAATTCAGGCAGCCTGGAGATAATGAAGAAACAATATGTGAATTTTTGTGCAAGTTTAATGTTCTTGTGCTTGTTATACAAATTTTCTTTCAAGCACTGAAATATGTGGGAATAGATTTCTTAGATAATACCGAGATTTAGGCAGACCAGCAGCTAAGCTCCGCTCTCGGATGATTGTCTTCATGGTATCACTGTAGTCCCCATTAAATATAGGATGAGCAAACCAGCCAAGTTGGAACTGTACAAAGAGTGATGTTAGAGATTCTGACTTGTCATAATACATTTGCAAAATTCAATAAACTATTGTCCGTAATATACCTGCACCACACGTCTTGCAGCATCAATGTCCTCCTGTTTATAGGGATTTCGGGGCTCTGACCAGTCAGAGTTAATAGTTATGGAAATAAGTCCTTTCTGTGTTGCCCGGTATTTGTCATTGTAAAGGTGCCAGGCCTCGGCGTGTGATTTAATCAGGTTGTGAGCCACGATGTAGGGCAGAGTGCCTGGTCGGAAACTCATCCCTGAACACAGACATAGACAAGTAAGCAAATTTGATAGAAGTCTAGAAAGTCTCGAAATATAGATAATCTATCATCTTAGCACAAATGTAGTTTTGTTATTGATATTCTAATTTTGTGTCAGAATAAAAACACAACACAAGGTACTAATTCTAACACAAAACAAACTTCCATGTCTTTGGCCGATTTTATAAAAACAAACCTGGGGCAGCTGTTCCGTAGCCATGGCCAATAAGGGCTACATTGTACGGCTCATTAATGGTGATCCATAATTTTACTTTGGGACCAAGTTCACTAAACATCACATTAGCATAATCTCTAAATCTTTCAACGATTGTATCGCTCTCCCAGCCTCCGACATCCTGCAGAGCTTGTGGAAGGTCCCAGTGGTACAGCGTGACCTAGCAGCAGAGAGAAACATAGCGTTTGCAATGATAGCATTACATTCATCATTGCAGTTATTTTTTTATAGGTTGCTGAGAATAGTAATACTCACCTGAGGCGTGATGTTTGCAGCAAGCAATGCATCCACCAGTCTGTGGTAGTAGTTGAGTCCAGCCTTGTTGATGTGCTTGGTGGTGCCATCAGGAAGCACCCTCGACCAGGAAATGGAGAAACGGTAATGAGTCAATTTAAGCTGCTTCATTAAAGCAATGTCCTCATCTATTTTATTGTAACTGTCACAAGCTACGTCGCCAGTTTCATCTTCAGACACTCGGAGAGGTGTGTGGGCAAATGTGTCCCAGATGCTGAGGCCTTTTCCATCTGTTCTCCATGCCCCTTCAATCTGTAAACAAATACACTACTAAATGCACAATGACTTGCCCTGGGTGTTATTGCTCTCACCCAAAGACAGCTAAAGTTGACTATTACATTGTGCTTGACATGTTTAGGATGGTGGATGAAAAAAAAAAGAGTTCCATGTTAAACAGTTACCTGGTATGCTGCTGTTGCAACGCTCCAAATGAAAGGCTTGACAAAATGGCCATAAAGCATTTTTTCATCATCTGGTGTAGGAAAGCCGTTGTTCTTTATGACCTGGTAGTAGAAGTGAGCTGAGTACTTGGGGGTCCTTGGTCGGCTGGGATCATTGAAGTCAACATGGTGTAATCCAAACCCAAGTTTGTATCCATGAAGCCACTCAAAAGAATCCATAAGTGATGTTGCTACGTATCCTTTCACCTTCACACCATCAATGTCATAAGCTGAAATATAGAAATTGATGTTTAGAATTAAAATCCAACTAATCAGTGTTTGTCTTAATAAAGATCTTCACACCAAATTACCTTTTAGAGCTTCATCAATATAGGTCTTGTAGAAAAACACTCTGGCAGAATCATCCCAAGTTGTCTTTGTTTCTGTAGCGACTCCATTCTCTGTTATGTAAATCTCTGGATCTCCATACTCTTCCTTGATCCAGTTCAGGACTCTTCTCAACCCCCATGCAACAGCCCTCTGATTGCTGATAGCTGTGGTTGGTGAATCACCTTCTTCTGATTCAACAAAATCCCTGTCATATTGATATGATTTTGGGGAAAGGTTTAATGTAGCATGGCGAGTAATCCTTGTAGTGTAGTGATTTACACAGAACACGTCAGCTGTTCCCCTAATGGACATCTTTTCTTCTTCAGTAAAAGCTGGTAGTCGTGACTCTGGAAGTCGCTGGAGATCACTTTTGTTTCCAACTTGCCATTTCATTGCATCAGGATAGTCGCCATTCTTGAAAATTGGGTGAGCGAACCACCCTAGTTGGAATTGTAAAGCACGGTCAGCAGCTGTGACTTCTCTGGCTACATTTGCGTCTTTAGGTTCAACCCAATTTGCACTGAGGGCAATGGATACTAGACCACCTTGGGATTTGCGGTACTTATCATCATACGTGTGGTAGACTTTGGCGTGAGCTTTTATTAGGTTGTGTGCAACTCTGTATGGTGCAGTTCCTGGATTCTTTATATTGGGTGGAATCTGTCCAAGTCCATATCCGGACCACGCAATCGTGTCAGGCTGGTTGAAAGTAATCCAAAATTTGACTCTGTCTCCAAATGTGGCAAAGCAGAAATCACTAAAGTCATTAAAAAGCTGTATAATTTCCTCATTTTCCCAACCACCAATGTTTTGCAAATCTTGAGGGAGGTCCCAGTAATAGAGGGTCACCATGGGCTTAATGTTATAAGCTAAGAGCCCATCGATGAGTCTGTTGTAGTAGTCAACACCTTTCTGGTTCAAGGAGGAACGCTTGCCATTAGGAAAGATCCTGGACCAGGACAGTGAAAATCGATATGACTTGACCCTCAGAGCTCGCAGCATGTAAAGGTCTTCATCAAGTCGATAGTAGCTGTCACAGGCAACATCTCCATTGGCATTAGCAGGAATACTGCCGAGATTATGAGTAAATGTATCCCACACACTGGCTCCTTTCCCATCAGCATTCCAGGCGCCTTCAATCTGATAAGCCGAAGATGACACTCCCCAGTTGAAGTCTTGTTGGAACGTGCCGTAGTGATACATATGTCTCTGGAATTTTGACTGGTGAGAGAACTTCTCCCAGACTACCTTTGCTTTAGACGGTACCTCTGAGGCCGATAAAACAGCTGGACGAGGGGTGGCTTGCAAAGCTACTCCTCTCAAAACGGGCTCCTTCTTTGAACCATATCCGTTTTGCTTGATAACCTCGGAGTAGAAATAGGCTGATTGCTTTGGTGTTCTTGGCCTGTTTTCATCTTCAAAGTTGACACGGTGAAGACCAAACCTTTGGCTGTATCCTTGCGTTCCCTCAAATCCGTCCATGAGTGACTGCACTGTAAACCGCTGCACATCCACTCCATCTGACAATATTGCTGCAAAAAAGACACACAACGCATCACTGTTATATTTAATCCCAATGCGAAGGTGGTAACCAGTCAGAGAATGTCCAGACACATACCTTTCAGAGCCTCATTGCTGTAGCTCTTTATGTACTCTATCCTGCTGGCATCGTTGAGAGTGTCTCCACTGTAGTCAGTGGGCATTCCATTCCCAGTTATATGAATGGGTACTTTGATAACCTTGAAGTATTCTGTTGAAATGTAGTTTAGAAGCCTTCTGAGACCCCAAGGTGCTGAATAAATCCAATTAGAAGCTGTAGGAGGCCATGATGGATCCACATCTGCCTGGAAGTCACCAACCCCCTGAGGACCAGGGATGCAGCCACCATCACTGAAGGTAACCAAACGTGAGGTATAGTGATTCAACCCTAAAAAGTCAGCTGTTCCATAGATCCTCTTTCTCTCTTCAGGAGAGAAAACTGGAAGCCTTGCGGGTTCAGAGCCAGCACATATTTTTCTTTTCTCTTCAATCTGAGTCTTGAGTGTTGCTGGATATTCTCCATCTACAAATATGGGATGTGCAAACCAGCCCAGCATGAACTGCAAGTAGCGATCTGCAGCTGCCACGTCTTCAGGTCTTTTGGGATCCATGGGCTCAGCCCAGTCAGAGTTCAGTGCAATTCCCACTTTTCCTCCTTGTTTCATCCTATACTTGTCATCGTAGACATGCCAAGCTTCAGCATGGGACTTGAGTATATTGTGAGTGACCTGACAAAGAAAACAATTTTCAAAAAAATGTGAAATACAATTGTGTGGATTTCATCATAATAATAACTGTAACATTCTCCCACCTGATAGGAAGCAGTAACATAGTCCTTTACTCCAGGGGGGTGCTCACCAGTGCCATACCCAGCATGACTCACTACCCAGGGGCTGCTGAATGTGTTCCAAATCTTGACCCTGTCTCCAAACCTAGAGAAGCAGAAGTCTGCATAGTCCTTGAAGGCATCAACGATAGAAGCGTTGGTCCATCCTCCAAAGTCTTGGAGCGCCTGGGGCAAATCCCAGTGGTAGAGAGTGACAACAGGTTGTATGTCAGATTCAATGAGAGCGTTGATCAGTTGGTCATAGTAGAGAGCCCCTTTCTCAGACTGACTGCCACCGTAGCCAGAGGGGAAAATACGAGCCCAGGAAATGGAAAACTGGAAGGTGTTCACATGAAGACCTCGCAGGAGATAGACATCATAATCGACTTTGCGGTAACTGTCACAAGCCAGACCAGCGGTCTCATTGGCAAAGGCCAGGCCGTCATGCCCAAAACGGTCCCATATAGTCAGTCCCTTTCCACCCTCTAGCCATCCTCCCTCAACCTTGAAGGACTCACTGGAGGTGGCCCATTGGAAACCAGCGGGGAATGACTCATTCAGGAATAGGTCTCGTTCTGCTGTAGTCTGGCTCCCAAACTTCTCCCACACATTCTGGTAACTGTTTCCGATCTTTACTACCTTAGCATTTGGAATGCTGTGACTTTGGAAAAGTACATCACACAAATTAGTACAAATAAATGTTAAAAGAAAGTTTATTATTAATATATACAATTTAGTGCATTTTTACCCATTTGATGACTTACCTGGCTGGAGCATCCTTCATGTCCATCTCACCCAACATGTCCGTCATGTCACATCCCAAAATATTCAGGTCATTATTGTTGAAGACTGAAAGACAGGGTTAGTGGCTATTATATTGCTGGTATTAATTTAAAAAAAATAGCACATGGGAACTGCTACTGCTGACATCAGCTGATGAACCTCTGATGGCCATGGTAAAATCCTGACACTGTGCTTCACTATGCATGTGATTCTGCTTGTAACATTCTGCTACGTGGGAAAAAGTCCTTTTATGATTATTGTGCTGTAAAAACTTTATAACCTTGCAATTTACTGCAAGAAAGCCTTCAATGCTTACTCTTTATCTGTTTAGTCATTAAACACACTAGCTGAGATTGATTTGATATAATAAAGTAACCTTTTTAAATGACATTAAGTGTTGTAAACCAGGATGAAAAAGACCAGTCATTTATATTTTGATTCATTATAAATTGTGCTGGTTTGCGTGTTCTTTTCTTTTGAGCAGATCTAGTGTTCTACTGAGTTCTTCAAGTTCTACTGAGTTGCAGTGGGAATAAGTCATGACTGGTGACTAACAATGATTAATGTTATAAGTGTTGAACTAAATATGACAGTATGAAATTTCTTAAATCGACATTTACCTTGCAGGAAATGTCCGAGAAGCTGGAACTGATCGTCAGAGCAACCTTGAGCTGTCATCTTGTAAATTAGGATTGGCAAATTCCCACTGGACACCTACAACATAAAAGAGAATGTGGTTGAAAGACAATAAATGAAATGTAAAGTATGAAAACATTACTGTTTAATATTTGCTGTACCTGTAAACTCCTCAGCTCTTCTGCAATGTTTGACGGAGAAGCACAGTTATAGTCGATGTGCACTGACAGGAAATCCATCTGTTGAAAACAAGGGCTGAATATCACAATCCCTAAATGCCCCAAGTGAATCAAAACACATCCAAAACCTGTCTGTGACTAGTGAACACATCCACATAGACCAACAATATGCTTTATTACTGAGTCTGTTATCAATATGTTATTTGGAGTAGGATGCGGTGCAAACAGGAATTAAAGGTTTTCATTCGATTGTGAATAGAAACTGCCTGTCACATAGAAGAGCTCACATTTTACAGAGAGTAAGAAGCTGGCGGTTTCGATTGTGTTTCTTTTTAGTGTATGTCTTAATTTTCTGTTTCTGCAAAAGCAGTCCACTTCCCTGGGAATAATAAAGTGCTTTTATTCTTGAGTTTAAAATTGTGATTCCATTAAAGGTTTCGTTTTTTACGACATGTTGGTGCGAGAGGGCAGAGACCAGTACACGCAACAAGCTGCTGACAGATGATCTTTGAGCACAAAGACAAGACAAGGGGAGGTGCTGTACAGCTTAATGATCAAGTAGACCAGTAGTTGTCTAGTTCACAGAGATTACAACATCATTTCTAGATGGATAAAAACAAAAAGCTGGATAGAACAACTGTAAGAACATGCAAAAAACAGGCATCAAACAGAAAGTATTTTTAAAAGAATGAAAAGAATTAAATTGATTGAATATTTGTGAGTCAAATCTGCATTTTTCACAAATATAATTGTGTTCATATTTTCTGTGTGCCTTGAGTGTTATTGTACATAATGAAGCTTACTGTGGTTGAGCCTCTGGTTGAAAGAGTTGCAGCATCCGTTGCTGTCAACCCCAGTGACAGACGTCCTCCTGAAACACCCAAATGCAAATTATTTGCAGAGTCCCCATTAGGTTTTATGTTAAAAAAAGTCCTTTTCCATAAAGAATGTATTTACATTAAATGTGTAAATAATGTTGTACACAGGCATTTTGATAAAACGCTTTAAATATGGCCTTGTGCATGCTAAAATCTTTTACTGATCTCACCAGGACTGATTATTGAGATAAATCTAATCTGCCCTCATTTAATCTGTTCAGGTGAAGGGTTTCACTTAGTCATAAAATGATAAATGCAGCTATTACATAAAATTGTAAATCACAAAATATTTTCTCTTTTATTTATCTATTAAAATTACTAATCCTAAAAACATATACTGTAGTTAGTCAGATCTGTGTTTAGTTATTTCCACTTACCTTTGTGAGGGAAGCGTTGATGGTAGAGCTGGTAAATGTTCCTGCTGACTTCAAGAATATTCTGCAGAAAACTAGACCCAGCTGTAGCCGTTCCTTCGTCCCAAACATCATCCAAGTCACTCATTGGGACCCATGTGCGTGCTAGTGCTCCAAACTCCTTAAAGGCAAACTCAGCATACTGCCGAAACATGTCTACCAGCGCCTGGCTCTCCCAGCCTCCATACCTGAGCCTGAACGCGTTCGGCACCGTGGACCCATGAAGGACAACCAGAGGCTGAAGGCCCGCTGCCAGCAGCTGCCGCAGAAGTGTTTGGTAGCAGGTAACCACAGCCTGCTGGGGCTGCCCGGGGTGCCCTGTAGGTAGAAGCTGTGCCCATGACAGTGGCACTTTGAAGTGAGTCACCCCTCTGCTCTGGAGGTGCTCAAAGTACTGTTTCGAGCCTGGGGGAATGGGATGACTACAGTCGAAGGCATCTTTTACCCCAGCGCCTGAGATTCTCACTAGAGGACCAGCCAGAAGCATGAACTCCTCCTGCCCATCCAGCCCACTGCTCTGACAGCCACACAGGCAGAGAACAGACAGACACACAGACAGTAGCAGTCTGGCCATTGCCGTCTAAATGATGGACTGGAAATATTCACCAGTAAGCAAGCTATATAAAGTGTTTTTTCCTAATTGCATTATTACATAACTAAGATCAATATCACATCCCAGTGGTGCTATTTGCTGGGTTTTATTGTAGCGGTGTGATAGTCAGAAAGACTCTGGACTCACACAGACCGGAGATAACTGCAAAAACCTCTTGTAGTGTGCTTTTCTTTGCTTGGTCTTTATTATCAACCTGCGGAGTCGCAGTCCTACACACCTCTCTGCAGATTCCCCACAGCCGCCACGCCCTCGTAGCTACAACACTCAGTGTCTGCTCCCTGACCACCTAAGTTATATAAATCACAAATAAATAAAAGCAGAGTGATTAACAAGAAATTAATAAACATCCTTCTACAGAACAAAGTTAGGTCTATTAAATATCAGATCTCTCTCTACATCCCTGTTAATAAATCACATAAATAACATCATCACATAGATCACATAAATTTATTTAGTCTCACTGAAACCTGGCTGCAGCAGGATGTTTTGTCTGAATGAGTCGACTCCAACAAATCACATCAACCATCATGTTCCTAGAAGTTCAGGTAGAGGTGGAGGAGTACCAGCAAACTATAACTAAAATTTATTAATTACTCCTTCACCTAAACTTAGCTATAATTCTGTTGAGAGCCTCACTCTGCGTCTTTCTCACTCAGACTGTAAAACCCAGAAACTAGTTGTGTTCTGTATCGTCCACTGTCCTCCTGGTCCATATTCAGAGTTCTTAACTGAATTTTTAGAATTTTTATCTGACTTAGTTCTTAGCTCAGATAAAGTGATTGTAGTGGGCGACTTTAACATTCATGTAGATGTTGAAAGTAACTGTAACACTGCATTTAACTCGCTACTGGGCTGAATTGGTTTTAGTCAGCGTGTGAATGAACCCACTCACTGTCTTAATCATACTCTTGATCTTGTCTTATGGGGTTGAGATGAATAATTTAATAGTTCTCCCCCCCAAACCCTCTGTTATCTGACCATTTGTTACTGAACATAAATTGACCATAACAGATCTGACAACAGTTGGAAATAAGTTCTATTACAGCAGATGTTTATCTGATGATGCTGTTTTAGACTTAAGGAGATGATTCCATCATCTTTTGTCTCATTCCCTCGTAGCTACACAGAGGAGAGCAGTCATCTGAATCATGAGCAGGTAGATTGTCTTGTTGATGACGCTGCAGCTTCACTGTGGTCAATTTTAGACACTGTTGCTCGTCTGAAGAAGAAGCCAGTGAATCAGAGGAGGTTGGCTCCATGGTATAACTCTGAGATCCGCAGCCTTAAGCAGAGGACCCTGGCTAGCATGGAAAGACAGTTTAATACTATATAAAAAAGCACTTGGGGTTGCTAGAACCACATATTATTCATCATTAATTGAGGAATCAATTTGTCAAATGTGATTTGTCAAATTGTTACCTCTAGGCTGGACTACTGTACCTCCCTACTCATAGGATGTCTCAATACCTCTTTAAAAAGCCTCCAGTTATTTCAAAATGTTGCAGCTAGAGTCTGACAGGACCTAGGAAGAAAGATCACATTTCTCATATTAGCTTCTCTGCATAGGCTTCCTGTAAAATAATGTAAAATAATAATACAATTCTTCTTGGCCCTGCGACAGACAGGCGATCTGTCCAGGGTGTACCCTGCCTCTCGCCCATTGCCCACAGATGAATGAAATTCTTCTCCTCACTTACAAAGCTCTTCATTCTTCGTTCTCAGAGCGCTGGTTTACTTGTGTTTCCTAGAGTTTCTAAATGTGGAACGGGAGGCAGAGCCTTTAGCTACCACCCTCTATAGTTTCAAAACTAGGCTTAAAACCTTCCTTTTTGACAAAGCCTATAGTTAGAGACGGTTCTGGTCACTTGGAACTATCTCTTAGTTAAGCTGCTATAGGCTTAGATGCCACTAACATGTAGGTAGAAGCTGTGCCCATGACAGTGGCACTTTGAAGTGAGTCACCCCTCTGCTCTGGAGGTGCTCAAAGTACTGTTTCGAGCCTGGGGGAATGGGATGACTACAGTCGAAGGCATCTTTTACCCCAGCGCCTGAGATTCTCACTAGAGGACCAGCCAGAAGCATGAACTCCTCCTGTCCATCCTAGGGCACTTAAAACCTTCTAGGCTTAAAACTAGGCTTAAAACCTTCCTTTTTGACAAAGCCTATAGTTAGAGACGGTTCTGGTCACTTGGAACTATCTCTTAGTTAAGCTGCTATAGGCTTAGATGCCACTAACATACCACCATGTCCACATGTGACTAACTTAGTCTCTTTTTCTCTCGTAGTGCTTCTCCCCTTCTGTCTCTCTCTCGCTCTCTGTCCTCATCTACAGGTATTATCAGACTTAGAACCGTGTGTCCCCAGTGTTCAGTTGCTGGTTCAACCATCCTGCCTGTGTCTGTTGCTGCTTGTTGTTGTTATGTTGTTTTCTCTCCTCTCTATCCCTTCACCCCAACAGGTCAAGGCAGATGGCCGCCCACACTGATAGATAGAGGGAGTTTTTCCACTGTCGCTATTAAAATGTACAATTTATTGATTGCTCTATGTGGGATTTGTTGGGTTTAGTTGTGTCTTGTGACTTTACTTACTTGTAAAGTACAACCTTACTTGTAAAGTGCTTTGAGATAACTGATGTTGTGAATTGGTGCTATATAAATAAAGTTGAATTGAACTGAATTTTTAAAGGTTTAATTTAAACTCATAGCATGCAAAGGGGGTATGACAAAATTATAGTAACTCTGCTAAGATGGTGACTTTGGTTCAGCCAGCATGTGTATTTGATGGATGTTGGTTAACAAAGGAACATAAATTATAATTGGGATTATTACACCTGAGAGTATGCCTATAATTTAGGATTCACAAAATGTGGTTATTAAATGAATATTGACCAAAGTGTACAAAACATAAATCATTTAATAAAATAAAGATCAAGAAATACTGTCAAAATGAAAGTACAAGATAACATGGAAATGTACAATGAATATAAATCAACATGAAATAACTGCACTGCAGGACAAGCATAAGAATGGACTAAAAATCATTGCAGGGGCAGGAAGAAACACTGATCAGACTAAATTCATAGAAACATGCAAGAGGCAGAATCAAAATGGTGCCGCAAGTAGAATGTAAAATGATGTAAAATGTAAAATCATTCTTCACAAAAATTTAAGAATTGTCTTGCAAATTGTTGTACACATGCTTGTCAACACGTTTTTATTTTTTACATTAACAGCATTAACAACCTAATCCAGAGATGACTTGGCTGTTTGTTGGGAGTGTTTCTCCCCAAGGTGCTTTAAGTGTGTGAAGCATCCCTTTTGGTACATGCACACACTGGCATTCAATACCAGAAACACCTATTGTGTGTAGTTTTTTTTTTTCCATTCCCGAGTGCACCTTCTACTGATGAGTGCTTAGCTTTACCACTGCTTCCTAGTGATAAGTGGGCTGCTGATATTTGGCTATTTGACTGCTGCTAAGTGGCAAATTTGTAATCATGGCATAGCTGTTTATGAATAAAAAATCAGCATAATTAAATATACAAAAACAGGAATGGCATACTGGATATGGTGTTGAATAAATGCAAAGTTTATTGTGATTATGGGACAGCAGGTAAGATTTTTCAAAGTTAAAAAAAATAGTACATCTTCAGATTAATGTTTTGATTAATTAATGATTAAGGTGTGAAAAAATGCTAAAAACAAAGAATGCTTTCAGAAATATAAATAAAGATTGTTTATTTTTGTCAATTTAGTAAATGCAAAGTGAGCGACCAAAACATAATACTAAAAAAAATCAATATTTGGTGTTACTGCGTCAGTACTGGAAGTGATGGATCTAAAATTGATTTAGATTTCTCTTTAGTTCATTCACTGCATAAATGTTTAACACTTCCATTTTTTAAACAATTCATTGTTTACAGCATTTTTTTCACACCTGCCTAAAACTTTTGCACAGTACTGTACATAGTGATTGTTCTGTTTTGCACGTCCATTTCTCTGTCTACATCTTTTAGGTTCCTATGCTTTGTTTTTCTTGACTTTTTTTCTTGTTACAATGAAGCAAACAGAAAAACCAACAGCCCCACACACTGCAACAATCAGTAGAGCGAAGGTGGCATTTAGTCCGGTCTCAGCGTTGCTGACAGAAAGCTTCATACCCAGGAAGTTCACAGCATCTTCAGTGATAGGCTCACTTGTTCCTGCTGGAAAAAAACAAAAGGTTTTTAATATTCTATGTTTTGTAAAAAAAAATAAAAAAATAAAGTTTGGGTACATCTATAGTTTCTTTATTTCTCATAAAAAAATAAAATTTCAACAAAACAGAAAGTCAGGAAACACCTAGCCTGGTCTAAAAGTTTAAAGGTTATTTGACGTGTTTATTACACTTACACCAGGAAAGCTTGAAAACTAGTTTATGTCTGCTTCCATCTTAATAAGCATTTATGATTTCCTCAAACCCACTGCAAGCAAAGTTTTGGGTTACCTTCAGGCTTAGGATTCAAGCACTCATGGGGCCCCAAGGCAGGGTCAGGGAATCCGTTGCAGTCGACGATGGTAGAGTAGGTGGCAACAGACGCTTTGGCAATTCGAGGAAGATTCGGGTCTGAGCGATTGACATAGAAAAGGCCAAATCTCTCTGTATAGCCAGCACCCCACTCAAAGTTGTCCACCATTGACCAAGCGGTGTAACCTTGGATATCAACATTATCTAGCAAGTAAGCTGGAAAGAGAGAAACAGCCATGGGCAAGTTGTTAGTTAGTTTTGACTAACTTTGTCTCTGGGTCCATCCCAGTTTTACTATATTTATTTATATATATTTATAGTTATAATTTGATACCTTTCAACGCCTGGTTGATGTAATTTTCAAAGTAGTAGATTCTGTGAATGTCATTTAGGTCAACATCCCCTCGTTCTGAGTTGCCATTCTCAGTGATGATAATGGGTGGGTTTCCATACTCCTCCTTGATGAATTTTAAAATCCTCCGGAATCCATATGGAACAACTTTAAGCCAGAATGAACCTGACTCCAGCCAGGTACGATCAGAAAGTACTTCTACGCCTCTGTCAAGATCAAATAAATTCAACTTTTTTTTTAATTCAAAGAAGCACAGAATAAACAGAGAGTCTTAATGACTCGGAATAGGCCTTTCATATTTCATAAGCTGTACTCATCATGCAAATATCTCAAAACACATATTGTTATGACAGTACCTGTCAGCATTAAAGTGTTCAACATCCTCAGGGAAGACCACAGGAAATGCAAGAACAGTTGTGTAATGGTTGAACCCAAAATAATCATGGGTACCCTTAATCCTCTTGATCTCCTCAGGAGAAAACTCGGGCAGCCTGGAGATAATGAAAATTGAAATGTGATTTATTTTATTTTTTTTAACAAATGTGCTAGCTGCAGTTTACTGTTTTAGGTATTTAAACTATGTAGGAAACGTTTTGTAATACCGAGATTTAGTCAGACCAGTGGCTAAGCTTCGTTCTCGGATGCTTGTCTTCATGATTTCACTGTAGTCCCCATTAAATATAGGATGGGCAAACCAGCCAAGTTGGAACTGTACAAAGAGCAATGTTAGAGACTCTGACTATTGTCATACACATCTGCTGTAAAATGTGATAAGACATGTGCATAAGAAATGCTGCAAAGTTTAATTTGTACCTCTATCACACGCCTTGCAGCATCATAGTCCGCCTGTTTATAGGGATTTCTGGGGTCTGACCAGTCAGAGTTCAAAGTTATGGAAATAAGTCCTTTCTGCGTTGCCCGGTATTTGTCATTGTAAAGGTGCCAGGCCTCGGCGTGTGATTTGATCAGGTTGTGAGCCACGATGTAGGGCAGAGTGCCTGGTTGGGAACTGATCCCTGAACACAAACAAAGACAAAAAAGCAGACTTGACTAGAAATTCTAGAAATATAGATCATCTATAATCTTAGCACAGGTGTAGTTTTCTGCGTCAAAGAATAAAAAAAAAGGTATTAATGATTCTAACACATAAAGAAAATTTAAATGTCAATTGCTGGTAATTGTGAAGCAGATTTTATAAAATCAAACCTGGGGCAGCTGATCCGTAGCCATATCCGATAAGGGCTACATTGTACGGCTCATTATGGGTGAGCCATAATTTGACTTTGGGACCAAGTTCACTGAACATGACATCAGCATAATCTCTAAATATGTCAATGATCATATCATTCGCCCAGCCTCCAACATCCTGCAGAGCTTGTGGAAGGTCCCAGTGGTAGAGAGTGGCCTGGCAGCAGAGAGAAACATAGTGTTTATTACATTCATCATTGCAGTTATTTTTTTAAGGTGCCGAGAATAGTAATACTCACCTGAGGCGTGATGTTTGCAGCAAGCAATGCATCCACCAGTCTGTGGTAGTAGCTGAGTCCAGCCTTGTTGATGTGCTTGGTGGTGCCATCAGGAAGCACCCTCGACCAGGAAATGGAGAAACGGTAATGAGTCACCTTAAGCTGCTTCATTAAAGCAATGTCCTCATCTATTTTATTGTAACTGTCACAAGCTACGTCGCCAGTGTCATCTTCAGACACTTTGAGTGGAGTGTGAGAATATGTGTCCCAGATGCTGAGGCCTCTTCCATCTGTTCTCCATGCCCCTTCAATCTGTAAACAGATACACCGGTTAATGCAAAACATATCTTTAAGAACATATAAACCAATATTACAAATGTGAAAGGCTTGCCCTGGGTGTTATTGCTCTCACCCAAAGACAGCTAAGATTGACTCTATTACATAGTGCTTGACATGTTTAGGATGACGAAATAATGGAACTTTTAAACAGTTACCTGGTATGCTGCTGTTGCAACGCCCCAAATGAAAGGCTTGCCAAAATGGCCATAAAGCATTTTTTCATCATCTGGTGTAGGAAAGCCGTTGTTCTTTATGACCTGGTAGTAGAAGTGAGCTGAGTACTTGGGGGTCCTTGGTCGGCTGGGATCATTGAAGTCTACATGGTGTAATCCAAACCCAAGTATGTATCCATGAAGCCACTCAAAAGAATCCATAAGTGATGTTGCTACGTATCCTTTCACCTTCACACCATCAATGTCATAAGCTGAAATACAGAAATTGATCATTAGCATTGAAATTAAAAAAGAAAATTGTGTTTGTCTTAATGAAGATGATCATATCAATTCACCTTTGAGAGCCTCATCAATGTAGGTTTTGTAGAAAAACACTCTGTCAATGTCATCCCAAGTTATAGCTGAAGGTGTAGCGACTCCATTCTCTGTTATGTAAATCTCTGGATCTCCATACTCTTCCTTGATCCAGTTCAGGACTCTTCTCAACCCCCATGCAACAGCCCTCTGATTGCTGATAGCTGTGGTTGGTGAATCAAGTTCTTCTGATTCAACAAAGTCCTTGTCATACTGATATGATTCTGGGACAAGGTTTAATGTAGCATGGCGAGTAATTCTTGTAGTGTAGTGATTTACACAGAACACGTCAGCTGTTCCCCTAATGGACATCTTTTCTTCTTCAGTAAAAGCTGGTAGTCGTGACTCTGGAAGTCGCTGGAGATCACTTTTGTTTCCAACTTGCCATTTCATTGCATCAGGATAGTCGCCATTCTTGAAAATTGGGTGAGCGAACCACCCTAGTTGGAATTGTAAAGCACGGTCAGCAGCTGTCACTTCTCTGGCTACGTTTGCATCTTTAGGTTCAACCCAATTTGCACTGAGGGCAATGGATACTAGACCACCTTGGGATTTGCGGTACTTATCATCATACGTGTGGTAGACTTTGGCGTGAGCTTTTATTAGGTTGTGTGCAACTCTGTATGGTGCAGTTCCTGGATTATTTATATTGGGTGGCATCTGTGCGAGTCCATATCCGGACCACGCAATCGTGTCAGGCTGGTTGAAAGTAATCCAAAATTTGACTCTGTCTCCAAATGTGGCAAAGCAGAAATCACTAAAGTCATTAAAAAGCTGTATAATTTCCTCATTTTCCCAACCACCAACGTTTTGCAAATCTTGAGGGAGGTCCCAGTAATAGAGGGTCACCATGGGCTTAATGTTATAAGCTAAGAGCCCATCGATGAGTCTGTTGTAGTAGTCAACACCTTTCTGGTTCAGGGAGGAACGCTTGCCATTAGGAAAGATCCTGGACCAGGACAGAGAAAATCGATATGACTTGACCCTCAGAGCTCGCAGCATGTAAAGGTCTTCATCAAGTCGGTAGTAGCTGTCACAGGCAACATCTCCATTTGGATGTCCATTATGGGTAAATGTATCCCACACACTGGCTCCTTTCCCATCAGCATTCCAGGCGCCTTCAATCTGATAAGCCGAAGATGACACTCCCCAGTTGAAGTCTTGTTGGAACGTGCCGTAGTGATACATATGTCTCTGGAATTTTGACTGGTGAGAGAACTTCTCCCAGACTACCTTTGCTTTAGACGGTACCTCTGAGGCCGATAAAACAGCTGGACGAGGGGTGGCTTGCAAAGCTACTCCTCTCAAAACGGGCTCCTTCTTTGAACCATATCCGTTTTGCTTGATAACCTCGGAGTAGAAATAGGCTGATTGCTTTGGTGTTCTTGGCCTGTTTTCATCTTCAAAGTTGACACGGTGAAGACCAAACCTTTGGCTGTATCCTTGCGTTCCCTCAAATCCGTCCATGAGTGACTGCACTGTAAACCGCTGCACATCCACTCCATCTGACAATATTGCTGCAAAAAAGACACACAACGCATCACTGTTATATTTAATCCCAATGCGAAGGTGGTAACCAGTCAGAGAATGTCCAGACACATACCTTTCAGAGCCTCATTGCTGTAGCTCTTTATGTACTCTATCCTGCTGGCATCGTTGAGAGTGTCTCCACTGTAGTCAGTGGGCATTCCATTCCCAGTTATATGAATGGGTACTTTGATAACCTTGAAGTATTCTGTTGAAATGTAGTTTAGAAGCCTTCTGAGACCCCAAGGTGCTGAATAAATCCAATTAGAAGCTGTAGGAGGCCATGATGGATCCACATCTGCCTGGAAGTCACCAACCCCCTGAGGACCAGGGATGCAGCCACCATCACTGAAGGTAACCAAACGTGAGGTATAGTGATTCAACCCTAAAAAGTCAGCTGTTCCATAGATCCTCTTTCTCTCTTCGGGAGAGAAAACTGGAAGCCTTGCGGGTTCTGAGCCAGCACATATTTTTCTTTTCTCTTCAATCTGAGTCTTGAGTGTTGCTGGATATTCTCCATCTACAAATATGGGATGTGCAAACCAGCCCAGCATGAACTGCAAGTAGCGATCTGCAGCTGCCACGTCTTCAGGTCTTTTGGGATCCATGGGCTCAGCCCAGTCAGAGTTCAGTGCAATTCCCACTTTTCCTCCTTGTTTCATCCTATACTTGTCATCGTAGACATGCCAAGCTTCAGCATGGGACTTGAGTATATTGTGAGTGACCTGACAAAGAAAACATTTTTCAAAAAAATGTGAAATACAATTGTGTGGATTTCATCATAATAATAACTGTAACATTCTCCCACCTGATAGGAAGCAGTAACATAGTCCTTTACTCCAGGGGGGTGCTCACCAGTGCCATACCCAGCATGACTCACTACCCAGGGGCTGCTGAATGTGTTCCAAATCTTGACCCTGTCTCCAAACCTAGAGAAGCAGAAGTCTGCATAGTCCTTGAAGGCATCAACGATGGAAGTGTTGGTCCATCCTCCAAAGTCTTGGAGCGCCTGGGGCAAATCCCAGTGGTAGAGAGTGACAACAGGTTGTATGTCAGATTCAATGAGAGCGTTGATCAGTTGGTCATAGTAGAGAGCCCCTTTCTCAGACTGACTGCCACGGTAGCCAGAGGGGAAAATACGAGCCCAGGAAATGGAAAACTGGAAGGTGTTCACATGAAGACCTCGCAGGAGATAGACATCATAATCGACTTTGCGGTAACTGTCACAAGCCAGATCAGCGGTCTCATTGGCAAAGGCCAGGCCGTCATGCCCAAAACGGTCCCATATCGTCAGTCCCTTTCCACCCTCTAGCCATCCTCCCTCAACCTTGAAGGACTCACTGGAGGTGGCCCATTGGAAACCAGCGGGGAATGACTCATTCAGGAATAGGTCTCGTTCTGCTGTAGTCTGGCTCCCAAACTTCTCCCACACATTCTGGTAACTGTTTCCGATCTTTACTACCTTAGCATTTGGAATGCTGTGACTTTGGAAAAGTACATCACATAAATTAGTACAAATAAATGTTAAAAGAAAGTTTACTATTAATATATACAATTTAGTTCATTTTTACCCATTTGATGACTTACCTGGCTGGAGCATCCTTCATGTCCATCTCACCCAACATGTCCGTCATGTCACATCCCAAAATATTCAGGTCATTATTGTTGAAGACTGAAAGACAGGGTTAGTGGCTATTTTATTGCT
Organism: Macropodus opercularis; assembly: GCA_030770545.1. Lineage (NCBI taxonomy): Eukaryota > Metazoa > Chordata > Actinopteri > Anabantiformes > Osphronemidae > Macropodus > Macropodus opercularis. Next base: position 7,310,594 of record CM061109.1, read on the forward strand.
GGTATTCATTAAAAATATATTTTTTTATTTTAATGTTTAGTTGCTAAAATATAGGAACATGGTAACTTCTGGTGAATGACATAAGCTGATGAACCTCTGATGGTCATGGTGGTCTTCATAACACTGACTAGATGTCACAGCCAAATCCTTACACTGTGCTTCACTATGCATGTGATTCTGCTCGTAAAGTTTTAAAGTCCCGTTACAAAAACAAGTTACACAAATCCCAGCCACGTGGGAAACATAACTTTTATGATTATTGTGCTGTACAATCTTGATAACCTTGTCACTGCAGGAAAGCCTTCAATGCTTACTCTTTAGCAGTTTAGTCATTAAACATTAGTTGTTATTGATTGATTATTGATGACATAATAAAATAAAGATTTGTTTTTACTTGAGGTGTTATAAAGAATGATGACAGTGAATATTACGGTCATTTATATTTTGATTCACCATCAGTTGTGCATCTAATTTACATGTTCTTTTCTTTCTCATGAGTAGATCTGTAAAGTGTTACTGCGTTGCAGTGGGAATAAGTCATGGTTGGTGAATAACAATGATTAATGTTATAAATGTTGAATTAAATATGACAGTATGAAATGACATAAATCGACATTTACCTTGCAGGAAATGTCCGAGAAGCTGGAACTGATCGTCAGAGCAACCTTGAGCTGTCATCTTGTAAATTAGGATTGGCAAATTCCCACTGGACACCTACAACATAAAAGAGAATGTGGTTGAAAGACAATAAATGAAATGTAAAGTATGAAAACAATACTGTTTAATATTTGCTGTACCTGTAAACTCCTCAGTTCTTCTGCAATGTTTGATGGGGAAGCACAGTTATAGTTGATGTGCACTGACAGGAAATCCATCTGTTGAAAACAAGAGCTAGATATCACAATCCCTTAATGCCCCAAGTATATGAAAACACATCTAAAACCTGTCTGTGACTAGTGAACACATTCATATAGACCAACAATATGTTTTATTACTGAGATTATTATTATTAATATGTTATTTGGAGAATATGATGAGGTGCAAGCAGGATTTAAAAGCTGTCATTCGTTTGTGAATAGAAACTGTCTGTCACATAGAAGAGCTCACATTTTACAGAAAGTAAGAAGGTGGAGGTTTGGATTGTGTTTCTTTTTAGTGTATGTTGAGTTGGTGTGGTTTTTTTTGTCTGGCTGTGAAGCAACCCTCTTCCCTGGGACTTATAAATTGCTTTGATTCTTGAATTTGTGATCACATAAAACTGATTAAAGTATGGGATTCCACTTAAAATTGTGATGAAAGGTTTCGTCATTCCGACATGTTGGTGCGAGAGGGCTGAGACCAACAAGCTGCTGACAGATGATCTTTGAGCACAAAGACAAGACAGGAGGAAGTGATGTACAGCTTAGTGATCAAGTAGACTAGTAGTTGTCTAGTTCACAGAGGTTACAACATCACTTCTAGATGGATTTAAAAAAAAAAAAAGATGGATACATCCATCAATAGAACAATTGTAAGAAAAACAGACATTAAACAGAAAGTCTTTTTAAAAGAATTAAACTCAGCAATCAATTTATACTCAAATTTGCATTTTTCACAAATATAGGTGTTTATATCCTCTGTGTGCCTTGAGCTATATTATAGATAATGAAGCTTACTGTGGTCTGGGAAAGAGTCACAGCATCCCTCGCTGTCAACCCAAGTGACAGACGTCCTCCTGAAACCACCCAAAGGACATTTTTGATGTAATTTACCCTACAAGGATTTGATGATGTGTGAATATTTTATATCATTTGCAATAGAGAATGTATTCACAGTAAATGTGTACATAATAAGAAAATAAATTGTAGTTACTCAGACCTTTGTTTAGTTATTTCCACTTACCTTTGTGAGGGAAGCGTTGATGGTAGAGCTGGTAAATGTTCCTGCTGACTTCAAGGATATTCTGCAGAAAACTAGACCCAGCTGTAGCCGGTCCTTCGTCCCAAACATCATCCAAGTCACTCATTGGGACCCATGTGTGTGCTAGTGCTCCAAACTCCTTAAAGGCAAACTCAGCATACTGCCGAAACATGTCTACCAGCGCCTGGCTCTCCCAGCCTCCATACCTGAGCCTGAACGCGTTCGGCACCGTGGACCCATGAAGGACAACCAGAGGCTGAAGGCCCGCTGCCAGCAGCTGCCGCAGAAGTGTTTGGTAGCAGGTAACCACAGCCTGCTGGGGCTGCCCGGGGTGCCCTGTAGGTAGAAGCTGTGCCCATGACAGTGGCACTTTGAAGTGAGTCACCCCTCTGCTCTGGAGGTGCTCAAAGTACTGTTTCGAGCCTGGGGGAATGGGATGACTACAGTCGAAGGCATCTTTTACCCCAGCGCCTGAGATTCTCACTAGAGGACCAGCCAGAAGCATGAACTCCTCCTGCCCATCCAGCCCACTGCTCTGACAGCCACACAGGCAGAGAACAGACAGACACACAGACAACAGCAGTCTGGCCATTGTGGTCTAAATGATGGACTGAAAATATCCACGAGCAGCCAAGCTATTTAAAGCTTTGGAATTGCTTTTTTACATAACTAAGATCAATGTCACATTCCGGTGGCACTATTTACAGAGTTTTATTGTAATATAAAAATAAAATTATTACCTCTGTGTTAACCTTTGATATTCAACAATAAATCTGATTGCACTTTGATATGCCACGTCATTGACTGATATCAATACTCACAAGGACCATAAATCAGTGTTACAAAACAATAATAATGTTGGTATTAATATTGTTCAGGCACGTGTACTATAACTAAATAAGCAAAGATCTATAAGAAAATCCCTAAATCTGACATTTATTGTCATTGTGGCACATGATTCAAAACAAACTTAAATATGTGAAATGCAAAGACATCAGGACAATAAAATAACACAAAGTAAATGTTAGCACTATTTCCACTAAAGCTTGAATAGAATCTGAATATTTCAACTTAATGAAAGATTATAGATTCTTGACCTTGATATTAATTATTATCAAGTAGTTGCTTTCATATTTCTACTAACTTGCACAAGTTATGCCTCATTATGAATCTAAAAATGATTTTTTTAATAAAGCAGATGCAGCATTTAAAGTTTTGAGCCATTGTTAATAAAACAGTTTAACAGAACTCTGTTGCGTCCAACACTTTGGATATAAAATAATCTTTCAAAAGATGCAACAGATTTCAATGTCAGTAAATGATCTCTAGATGGTGCTAGTAAGTCACTTTTCTGTGTGAATATAGACGGATGTTGCAACAGTTTTTACACTAAACTAAGGTAAAAGGTTTGAATAAGGAAGCACATTATTAAGTGAGGTGTTTTAAGGCTACTATGAATTTTGATAAAGTAGGGTATGTGCGACTTGCATAACTCAGTCATATGCAACCTTTTCCTTCACACTCAATAACATGATCCAAACCACTCGTCCTCAGCGAGGGGTCTTACAGAGCAAGTGAGCATCCCTGCTGGGATTCCTACGTCTGGTCTCCAGGGCGACTCGCCTTCTCGACAGGATATGCGCCGTAATTCACAGTGGGTATCTGTTCTGCATGTCCTGCCCTGCTATCTTATCCATAGCTCCAATCAACAAGACGCCCGTTCGATATCTGAACCCCCAGAGTACTGAAGACAACATACTGGCTGTTTCATAAATGTTTTCGGGTCAGTTTTGTACACTTACGTAAAACTTTGATGGCTCATACATGTGCCTACTTGGAAGATTACTGGACACTTTTAAAAGTCTTCTTAAGACACTTGGTTTACATCTGTGCCCTTGATAAACAAAAATAAACATAACACAGTTGCAGCTGTCCGCATGCCGTGCGTGGCATCATCACAGAGATGAGACGGGATGTTCTGCTGGTTCTTTAATCAAGTGCTTGCTGAGTGGAGGTCTCCCCTTAGTGCCATGAAGGCAGAGTGATGGTGATTGCAAACCAGCCACATGCCATCGTTGCTCCCTAGTAGGGTCCTGGCATGTGCACAAGATGGAGCGGCTCCTCAACAAGAGTAAAACACCTACTGTAGCACCTTACTCTCATGTTCCGTTTAGTTACTACTACACGTTCTAGCTGCATGTGACAGGGTTCTTTAGTTTACATTGCGATTGTGAGAGTGTTCAAATGTGGCCTGACACACAATGAGAGCTTACATTACGTCTCACAAAAGACGAGAGGTGTGCTTTTGAGAGCAGTGGGAGTGTTTTCTACGCTCTTTTACTTTCCTGGAAAGAGGCTGAGATCTTCCTAGTTGAAACTGTAGACCAGGAAAACATTATTGTTAAAAAATCGTGTGGGATGTGACGCTGGAATTGGAGCCCGCTGAAATGGCAGGGGAATATTTTCATTCCAGTAACAGCAATGTGATACTTTAAGAATGTTTCCAGCTGAGCCAAGGCTGTTGGAGCCATCGCCTACTGCATCACAGATCTCAGGGTTATGCTGGGTGTTCCCATTAGTTCAGTACAAAACGCATGCGGTCAGTTTGTAAACAAACTGTACACTTTCTGTGTCAGACTAGTAAATGCAACTTCGGACTGCACTGCAATGGAAATGTGAGTGATATGAAAACAGCAAAAAGATTTACACATAATACTAATAAACAAGTATTGGTTAGGTGTTTGTGTCTGCTTCCCTTGGCAACGTGGTCCAGTTGCTGCGTCTTACATTTATAAGGGCTAATTAGTGAAGAAAGTCTGTCTCTGTCACTCACGATCACCCAGGACAGTATCACTGCCGGCACAAGCTTGAAAGTTATACATTTACATTCGCATGTGCATCTGTATATTTGCCGTTAATTAATGATTATAATATAAAAAAAATTACTGTAGCGTTAGTAGCGTGTTCACTGAAGGCCTGTTCTAACCACATCACCAAGGTCATCTTCTCAAACTTTCTTCATCTGCAATAATTTACCTCACTGACTTGTCCAAATCAACTCCAATCTACTATTTGCATTGTAGATAAAACTAAAAGTTGATTTGCTTGATCTTCTCCATTACTAAATAGTGTTTTAAAATAAATTGCACTTTTTTTAAATTGCTGCATTTGTCAGAATATTTTTAAGTAGGTTATTTCTCATGCCTCTATTGGACTGAGAAGCAACTGTTTATTCTATAGCTTTAACTTAAAACTCTTCATTTAGAATAAATAACTCTTTGTGTTGTGTATGTGATCACATTAAACTTTTTTTGCTGCTACATCAAACTGGAAAAAGGCTGCCTATTGACACTGCTTCACTCAAGCTTGGTGTCAGACTTTAGTTTGGAGAAAGAAGTAAAACACACATCAGGTAACAATCTAGTATGAAGCTTGACGTGTGCAGCACCGGTTTTAAAGCCATTTAGAGACCACTGCTGTGTAAGGAGTCAAATATCCAGTGGGAATCCTGCTAAACCCTGTTTGAAATCACCCAATGTTTTTATTGAGATCATTATCGCAAATATTGCCTTTGACAGAATCAATTTCCTTCTTTTGTGCTCTGCGGTGCCATATCGGCTAAATGTTGCATTCTTCTTTCGCGATTCCCACTTTACAGGTCCCTGCACGGAAAGAAGCAGGAATGGAAACTGGAGCAGGAAATTGAAAAGAGGGGTCCTGTTGTGTTGTGGAGACCGCTGTGCCTACTGCTATTTCCTCTGAACATGCCCGTCTTACACACTCACCAGATGCCTGGGTGTCCTGTCTAATACGTCTCACAGTCCTTTAGGGAAAAATTCTGGTCAGACACGTAACGCAATAACGCTGTTGCAGCTTCAAAGATCGATTACATGTTATTGTTAGGGTGCTGACATGGTGGTAGTGCACCATTTGGCATCCTCGGTTCGTCTTGGCTCGTCCTTCATACAGGCTGGTTGGCTGCGGCACTTCAAAGGACATGTGGCAGGATGGCACACAACAGCTGGCGTACAGCCTGGCTTGCAGACTGCTCACCAATGTTTACCGTGTGCCAAAGCCAGTTTAGAGTCTCTGCAGATTATAACACTTAATTTTCAGAGGTGAAAAGGGAAATATGAGTTTCCACAGTCTGGTTTTGCTACTATAATTTACTTTCTGACGTGCGATTGATGGAAAAACAGACAGGCCTAGATACAAACTGTGGACTTTCAATAAATACAATTTAAAATCATGTCTGTATTATATCTTCCTCGTCATATCTTCATATTTTTGACTAAATCAAGTGCTTGTGAGCCTCTGCTTAGTAAATGCTTTTAAAGAAGTTTGTCTGGCAAGTTGAACAGTATAAAACTCCTAATTAGGTGTGACTGGTGTGCCGCTGGTCTCCAGGAATCAATTAGCAAAAACCCCATCATGACAGGATGTAGTCTGCCATTCTGCTGGCAGGCTTACTCACCCTGCTGAGGAGAACCTGTGCTGCTGTTCTCTCACTCTGAAAGACAAGCGAAACTTCCAGGATCATCAGATAGGAAAGCAGCTTAATTAGCTGTCGGTGCTGTATACAAGTACGCACTGTAGCAAATGTTGAGTTGTTGTATGCGGTAAAAATGCAGGCGAAGTACTAAACTCCTAGTAAACTGCTAGCCTCATCGAAAAATAATGGACAGTCAAAACAGTTCTGTATGGATGCTGCGACAGACAATAATGTGTCTTGTACGCCTCTATGAAACTAATATAATTAGTTGGCTGGTTTCTAACCAGATGATGAATTAGCCGTTAATTTCCTTGCAAAAAATGCAAAAATTTAATTGGAATCCATAGAGAGTCTTTACTTGGTGCTGAATGAATCCACATGAATCAGCCAGTGACTCATATGTCATTCACTGCCTCCTCTGCTGCACACGTGACACAGAGTCAAGTGTAGTAGAAGTCATTAACTGATTCAAGCACAAGATGAGACATGCTAACAGCTTTTTTTTTGTTTGTTTTAATATGTGCAGGAGTAGTTTAAAGTTAATCAGATGTTGGCCTGGTCTTAGGCGCTAAAGTATCTACTCCTTCCAGTATAATGGATGTAACACTTCACTGGCTGAAAAAGAAAACGTTGCCAGTGACCATAACCCACACGAGCTCTGTTTAACAGTTTGTAAGTGTATTTTGACGAGGCGATTTCTGGCAGATATCGAGACGAGATGAAGCTGTTCGTGAAACATCTACACGTAATTTTGTAATTTTCATCACATTTAACTAGATCAGGTGGGTTAGATCATGCGCCGTTATCTGCCTAACTGCTTTTTTTTCTGATTTGAAAACAAAGTCTAAAGGTTTCATGGGGCTCAGCGTTAAACGTCCTTTCAAGCAGCGAAGAGGAACAAACCAGTTTAGATTTCACCGGGGAACGTGTAATTACGAGCGAGAGGCACAGTTGTCCAGGTGGATTTCACTGTCCACTTGTGTGTCTGCTGAAATTACCTGTAGGAGTTCACTGTGTGGCTTTTTCCCTGTCCTGACATAACATGGTTTATCGAGAAATCAATAGAATTGAATGGCCTTCAGAATTAAATCTGGAAAAACTGCTCATATGAAAATGTCAGACTGCGTTTACACAGTGGAGATAAGGTTCAAATATGTAACAGGTGCAAGTGCTGCTCCCTTTTACTTATTTAAAACGTTTTGTAACTTCAAAATCATTATATTGCCATAGATTGTATACTTCAGCCTTGAGAGAGAAGATATGATAAGATACTTTCATAACATTTCCTTGTTTTATATAAGGATATAAAGTGCAGTCACGTGCCTTAATGTCCCATAGTTATTAGTGCACCACTTACTTGATTAGTTATGAACGTGAATCATGTAGGTCTTGGGCTTAAATTGCATAAGTGGCTCTTATTTCCAAAGGTCTCCCCTTAAGACAGCCAGACCCTGATTTACAATCACAGACTGAAGCACATCTATGTGGGTGATTATCTTGGCTTTTATGAAACTGTTTAATGGGAGACAGAATGATCCAACACCCAAACCACACAATTTGGTCTTGGAGTCAAGGATCAAGGAGCAATTTTATTTAAGAATAGACAACTGCAAAACTCAACGTCAAAGCACTAAAAAGTCTTTCCCGTTAACATCTGCTAACTTATGTATCACAGTCTGTGTCACGTGGGCTGTTTCTGCTGGGACCAAAACCAGCACAATTAAACTCTATAACCAGTGGGTTCAAGTGCACAGCTCCAGTTATGTAATAGATGATAATCCGCTGTTACCATAGCGACATTGCTCACTTTTGGCATGGATACTCTGCACTGTGTTGAATGTAGGAACCAAAGTGCCTCAAGCTCTCATTCTGTGCGTTAACGTGATGGTGTTGTTGGTGGATAAAAGCTCCGTTCCGCATTTGTGGCACTGTCACAGGATTTGGACTCTGTCTGAAACGTTCTTCACATTTAGGTTAGTTTCCAAGCAACTTTATTATAAAACACAAGAAAGAAAAAAAAGCAGCATCTTTAACTGTACAGAAAAGATATACAGCATAGCACGTTATTGCTACTTCCTGTTGGTTACCTCCATTCTAAACTTGCATATGAATTCGAAGCCATTTGAATTGTGTTGCACGACCTTGGGCATCAGCTGATGTGATTGTGGTATTATATGGAATGGTATTGTATTAAATGATGTTATGTGAACTAGGACTGGCCCCAAAGAAGGGTCAGGGAGTTGTGTGAGGGGGAGCAAATAAAAATCATTTGAATAACTCCAGCAAAAGGAATAACTAAAGACACCTCCAAATGAAGACTGCAACTTAAAAACACTATAGGGACAGATGGACACAATGGGAATCGAAATGTCAACATGTCACTTACCCAAATAAAAGCTGATATAAATTAAACCCTGGGACTAGTACAAAAATGAGGACACAGAGACCACAAACACCATGTTCTCAAAAAATGCGGCAGAAATACAGCTCCTGATCCAGAGATGGGGTAAACTGTATATACTCTGAGGGAGCGGGGAAGGCACAGGTGAGCTAGTTTGGATGATTAAACCGATAAAAGGGGACAGGAGGGAAAACCAGGAAGTGGGAGCGGCTAGAAACAAAGGGACATGGCTGGAGAGAGAGATAGAGAGAGAATGAGGATGAACAGGGAAGAAGCAGAGGAAGGATTCTGGAAAATGACATTTCTGAATCCGGTTTGTCGCTTTTGGAGACTGTTTGATATCAGTAACAATAAGAATATTTATACTGCTGACATAAATGCCTATATATATTCCCTGAATATATATTCATGTAGCTTTAACATAAAGTGGCCCTCATCTAGAATCAGAACATACCTGGATCAAAATGAATTTATTTCATAAGATGTTTTTCTGGGCAAAAAAAGATTGAAATCAACAAACTGAGCATTTACATAAAGAAAGACTAAAACCCTAATTAAGTTAACTCAATGTACAACACACCCTGGTAGCTTTTCCCTTCTTCTGTGGGTTGGCTGAAATTAAATAAGATAATGGAAAAGAGCAACATTATTGGATTATTCTAACAGGCTTACAAGTAAAAGGGAAGGAAACCCTGCTTTCTCGCAGTGTGTGTATAGCAGTACCAGCAGTTTTCTCTGTTTAACATGTGTGCCACATTTAAATGCCTTGGCATCTCCCCTCTACTCCCTTTTCCCATTAGGAACCGCATTACCTACAACGCGCGAATGTGCCAACGTTAGCTTATCTCCTAAAAGATAACGCCTGGGCTCCCTGGAGAACGCTCTGCAATCGTGGTTTTGCAAAAATTGATCTTCCCGTCATAACGCGCAGGAAATCCACCCGCTGCTGTCAAAGCAATATTACAATGAAGGCATACCAGTGTGTATTTCCTGCAGATCACGAAGGAGCTCGGAGCTCAAATAGAATTACCAGTCGTGTTTGGAAGAAAAGCACCAAGATTTGATGAAGCAGGTGTTTTGAAAGCTCCATCCAGGCATTTCTGGAGAGGTGGTGATTATTAAGCCACTTCTGTTTGCAAAGAGGAATTAGTTAGGAATTAGTTGTGTTTTGATGTGATAAATGTAAAATGTATACTTTTAACTAAAAGAACTTCAATAAAGTGATGGGATTTATGTTTTTCCGATGCATCTGGCAAATCAATCTCTGTTTGTAACTTGACTGTGACTGTGTTACAGGATTTCTCAAACTCAGTCAAAGTCACATGACATTTTTATTTTTATATTTCATGACATAATAGACATAGTAAGGGAGGAAGGGTTTCAGAGACTTCAATCATTAGGCATTATTACATTAGACCACTCATGCCTTTCATTCCCTGCCTCGTTTTTAAGAGGACAGACATTATTTAAATAACAAACTTAAAGCAAAAATCATAGCAGTGTATGAACAATATGTTTCGAACCAATATTGAAGTAAACATTTGCCATTTACTATAAAAGTAAAGTTAAACAATAAACCTGACAAAGCAAATTATAACATTGAGAGCATCTCGCATTGTTGACAGAGGCCAGCACCAAGGAGTAGGTGGAAAACAGAGAAGTGATTGACGGCTAGATTCTCAACTACTCCGACATCTGACACCACCTTTATTTTGGAAGCATCAGACATGACACGTTAGACGTGCTGCTGTGAAGACTCATTTAAGTTTATGTTGACATCACTTAAACTGAAACAAAGTGTCAAAAATGCACCATAGCTGTAGGGGCCTGTAACATCAGCATCATTCAAGGTTGTCATACATTTTTTAAATCTAATTTTTACTTTGTCACTAATTCCACTGCGCTGAAAACATCTATTTTCTGTCACTTTTTTTTTACAGAAGCTCAGATGGCTGACAGCAAATCCTGACAAGACTTGCATGTCAGACAGAATGAGAAGAAGTACAACGTTGTGTCTCCTGACACATTGTCATTCAAGAAAAAAAAAAACATAGAACATAAAAGCAATTTTTGGCACATTTCTCTTTCCATCTAACTGACATTGAATGACATTCAAGGCTTGGTAAAATTCCACGCGAGGTGCCGGGGGACAGTTGTTCAGTCCTGCACTGACAGAGGCTGCTTCATGAAATGTCATAACTATATAGTTTATGGTTATAATCAAACAGTTATGAAACCTATGAATTTCTCTTTCCCTTTTGTCTCCAGTTGCAGTGAGCTGAAGTCTGCTATTTCACTTCTGACCTGTGACTCATCCACTTGTATTCACAGTAAATATACCTGTAGTGGCCCATTTGACATCAGCGTGTTATTCTCTCTCGACTGGGATGTACTATACCAGCACCAATCACAAAACATGTAAGGCAATCAGCTTTTTACCACATCACACAGTTCACATCACAACTTAAACGGATAGTTGCAATTTGCTCTAAGGCTCACAATGCATTGTGCTTTATACATCTACATAACAAATCTAATCTTGAAGCTAAAACCTTACATTTTCTGTATGTAGAGGTCAAAGACAAGACAACTATCCTCATTTTTTGTATAGTTGATATTGTAAACATTTCACAGTGAGGTGGTTGAGCCATATCTGTTTTCATTACATAGAAAGTCTAGAGGCATCAGATTTTTTACACAGCCAAGGACGATATTTATTATCTTGTCAGCGGTCTCCTTCTCAAGGAGACTATGGCCAAGATGAGTTGTTCCATGTTCAAATCAGCTTTTTCCACTTGCTAACGTGAAGAGGCCAATTTCAGCGGATACTTATTATGCTGTCAGTGTTTTCTTTAAAGAACAGCTCAGCTGTGTTGAGTTGTTCTTTTTAGATGAGCTCCCACTCTTAAAGCCAAAGTGTCAGTGTTTACATAATTCCACCCTTACTGCTGCTTTTGTGCCAGCAAATGTTCATCTGTCTTGTGTCCAGTCCTCTTTGTTTGACCAGTGAGTAAAGGAATAATGCTGCGTTTGAATGTGATAAGATTTAAAAAGTCACTTTTCTTTTACATCTACCTAATTAAAATGAAAAGGCATTTAATGAAAAGTGAAATATCCACATAGGAGCTCGTTTATTTTTCTTCTGTATACATTTCAAATGTAGTATTTAATATAGAGTGGATAAATTATAAGTCATTGATGATAAATGACATTCATAGTTCGTTACTTTTATGCAATTATGTGTAGCGTGAATGTGTTGTTCACATAACACAGGGACCTAACCTCATCTTCTAGTAAGACTGTTCAAAAATATTTCAATACTTTAAATATATTTGTGCCAAAACTGTGTTTAATTTCAGATTTCTCAGTGAGCCGACTACTTCACACCACCTACAATAGTCTGTACTCTAGATAGGAATATTTTTCTCACCTGCTGAGTGACGATACTGTAGATGAGGCAAAAATAAGTGTCAAAAGCACTTGTATGAGGTAAGACTTCAATTGTATTGCTCCTACTGGTGTATCTTTCCCCACATATTGCATCTCTGCATTGCTGGTTATTGAGTTTAACAGCCAGTAGTAATATATTAATAAAGAGGATCAACCTTTTAATTTCTTAGAAATGATTAACACATTTAATCTCAGTTTCTGAATGAATATTTATTTTTTACATATTTTACATTCTTACAGATGTCATGTTTTTTTTAGGAAGGCTCCCTGTCAATTAGGTAGATTATCATTTTCTTCAACAGCAGTGATTAAGCCATCATTTTTCAACTCAAATCTACTGTTATAAGCCTCACCACATAAACATCAAAGCAACTGCTTAATGCAATGCACGTCGGCACATGTTCTCTGCAGTTGTGCAAAGTCTTCCTGTGAAAGCTGGCTGGAAATCATTAGCTGAAATAGAAGCAGAGGAAGATGATGTTACACAAGTACAAAAATGACTGGATTCAATCATGGATTGAACATTGTAGCTTTTATAGTATATAAGTATATTGTAGAAGTGACAAACCCTCTGGAACAAGTTTGTACAATGGCACTTTTTTCTGTTCCGTGACTTGCATGTTCTTCCTGTATCTGTGTGGGTTGTTCTTGTAGGTATGAGTGGATGGTTGTATGTTGTCCGTATTAGCCCACTGATAAACTGGGACAGGCTCCAGCACACCTTTACAAGGATAAGTTGTTTGGATAATGGACAGATAGTATTTGCTTTGTCTTTTTTTTTTTTTATATTTCCCTATATATCCGTGCTTTGCTTGAGTTGCCAGATTAACAATTTTACTTGAAACTCTTTACGCAATGTGAATCCACAAAGAAAACAATTAATTCTAAACAGGTTTTAATTTGATACTTTTGAAATAAAAAAATGTAAGCCCCCACTCAAACAAGATAACACTATTACTGCTGTTCCTACTACTGCTTTTAATGATATTAATAACTGTATACTATACCAATATGCAAAACTTGCTAATTGTTACAAAACTCACTAAAACTAACTAGGGTCACTAGAGGCCACCAAATGAACAGACTCCACTAGAGGGATCTTCTTAAAAATACGAGGCTCGTTTACAATTTAAAATTTAAGGCAAGAGTAGCAACCTGGCTAGAGAACCCAGGATGCACAACTTTATTTTGTAAAATAGCAAGTAACAAAGTACGTACCAAACTAAAATACAGCTGACAAGCACAAACCAGGTACCAGGGGAACAAGGTGGTGCATGGTGTGGAGACCAGGTGTATGTGATTAATAGTGACAACAAAAACAGGAACAGAAAGTGACATCACACACACTTACACACCAGTTCAATTCAATTCAACTTTATTTAAATCTCGCCAATTCACAACATCAGTTATCTCAAGGCACTTTACAAGTAAGGTTTAAGACCTTACACAACTAGACCCAACAAATCTAACACAGAGCAAGCTTTTAATTGTAGCCAATCAATAAATTGTACATTGTAATAGCAACAGTGGAAAGACTCCCTCTATAGAGAGGAAGAAACCTCCAGCAGACCCAGGCTCAATGTGGGCGGCCATCTGCTTTGATCGGTTGGGGTGAGAGAGATAGAGATAGAGAAGAGAGAAAAGAACACAAATAAACCAGACTCGATAAAACACAAAAGTGCCTTTCCGAAGGCCGGAGGGCCAAACTGTAACACTAATGAGCTGTACTGTAAATCAAATGTGGTGGAAGAAAAGTACAATATTTATTTATATCTGAACTGAAAGGTGATTAAAATGGAAATGTTGACGTGCTGAAGTTTACTATAGGATGTTACATTACTAATGCACTATATAATTAATATTCTATATAATTTAGCATAATGTCACAGCTAACGGAGAAGAGGATTAAATAAGTTGCATAAATTTAATAGAATAGGCATATGCAACTCAATACTGTACTGATAACATAGACAAAAGAACGCCCTGTTCACAATACTGCAATGAAAAGTAGGAAAACGACATTATGAAAGAAAAAACTGCTAATCTGGGGGAAGGGGGCACAAACAAATTGTTTGAAACAGCAACAGTTTTTAAACAGCAATTTCGTCCACACGCTCGTTGTCATGCCCTGAAGGCTCCGCCCCCTACGGAAATACAGGAGGTTGTCCGGCACGTGATGAAGTCAGTATGGCGGAGCTGTAGTCTGAATGTTTTACAGTGTTACTGTACCAACGGGTCCTAAAACCCTGCACTGTGGATGCTCCTGGGGTGGGGGGAAACCAGCCGTGTTCAGCCAAGGATGCCCAACACAGGTAGAGTTAATTCCCTGACTTTGTTTAAGGCCGTTACGCAGTGACTCACGTGCAGAGTTTCTGCAAGGAACCGTGTTGGTTGCTACTCTTTTCCTCTACGAAATCAAACTCTGCGGCTCTTTGTGTGCTGTCTTTAAAACTGGCCCTCGTTCGGTCGTGTTTTAAAAAGTCAATAAAAGTAGGAAGAAAACGTTGCGCAACAGTGCTTGTCCAGTGTTAACAACTTGGAGAGAATTTAAGAAAAGACTTTCGAATTTATATTGAGCAATACAGTTACTGTGACCTCCTCGGTTTATTAAGGCGTTTTTAGTGTCTAGCTGGCCGTTTTAAACTTGTCGTAAAGAAAATGTCATGTTTTATTAAAAGAGCTAATAATTTTCAAACTTGTCACTTTGCCAGAACGACTTGTGCCGTTGCACAGCGCGCGCACGTTGACAGTGTTTTTCCTTGCGAGGTGCGAAGCAGCTATGCGAAGGGTTGCCAGGTGCGGCGGGAAGCTGAGACTCCCGCTTATAGTTTAAACTATTAGACATTAATGGCCGTTGTCTTCAAACGCGACCAGTTTTGTGAGTTGGCGTTTTCGAGGAGCCGTCAGTGCCGTGTTTGTGTGATGGAGGACTGTGCTGAGGTTGGACCGCCGCTGCCACAGCTCTGGCTGCAAACTGGTGGCTTGATGAAGAGTAAACACAGAACTGTCACACCCCCCCCCCCCCCCCCCCCCCCCCCCCAATTAAACCTGCCAGCATAGACCTTCTGGACTGGTGGTGACAACTTGTAAACTCCAGGAGCTGAAGGAAACAAGGTTCACAGCAGCGTATTGACTCTTGAGTAACTCTCGAGGCCTGATTGAAGCAGATGTGGAGCAGATGTAAAAGCAGGATCTGGAGATCTGGAGGTACTGAAAAGCGACTGGACTTGTGAAAGTATTTGCTTCACATTCTCAGTAGTTACATGGAGAAATTCATCCACGGCGACTGATGATGCTTCTGTGCAATGGAGTTAAATATCACAATCAAAGCTCTTTTTTTCTTTTTTTTTTTTGCCCGTGTCACAAGTACGACACCTTTAGGTGACTCTATGTTGACAGATTTTCGTTTCAGGAGTACTTTGGTTCCCATTAGGTTGTGAATCACGTTTCTGTTTCCTTACTAATGATCATGTTCTTTATGCTTGTGTGTCTTGACACTTGACAGATGATAATGCCTCATATTTAAATTAGGCTATGTTTTAGGACCTCAAACACCTGCAGTAAATTGAGGTAACGGCCTCTCTTTTTTGTTTTTGATGTACGTGCAGATTTGCAGTTAAATGTCTGGTAATTCTGTCTTGTAGGGGTTTGATTAACAATCATAGGTCGAAGTCTGCAAGATGATTATGATTAGATAGAATAGAAAAAAATAACTATAAATATCGTTAATGTTGTTAATTTCATTGTAAGGAAGCACAGTGCTGTTTCTGTGTCTTTGGACAACTTTATGCCTCGGTAATTAAAATATTTATCACTCCTTGTTTTATTTTCATGTCTTTTTATGACAGTCATTACTTTACTCAGAGATTAATTTTGCAATTAAAGTTGTTTTCACGGAGCCCCTCTTATGACATTCAGAAGAACCAAAGAATTCCATGGCCATGACTTACTAAGGCGTGTGAAGGGGAAACGTTGTTGTGGGAATGAGACCATTCACGTACCACATGTCACGGCTTGTCATTTTAAGGAGACGTTTATATGCAAAACATCTGAATATTTGAGTGACATTTTCTGTTTTTATAGCCAAACAGAGTCACACAACCGTTGATTATTTAATACCAATATTTCTTTGTATTGAAATATATTTTATACATATATTATGATTTTTTTTCAACATTTTAATGTTACATTATCAGTTTACAGTATATAGAATGTGATCTACATATATTCATTTGTTATCTGCGTATAGTTTTTAATTCTGAGTTGGAATGCTAAAAACTGTTCATCATGCACATGCCTAAAATGTATTTATTGTAGTTAACAGGATCTGAAGGCAAGCTGCCCAGTTTGATAAATACTAAAATTAACTGTAAAGACCTCAATTTTCTTGAAGACAGAAATGGAAAAAGGAATTTTCTGTGGCACAAAGGTTTGCTGCTGGTGGCATGTTACGATACCACAAAACTAGAATCAGTTACAACAGACTAAAGTCAGATTCACTGCAACTGCTGTTTTCCATTGTTGAGGCAACATTTTAAAGCTACACTTCCAGCCAACAAATTGTCACTGTTTGGCATAAAAACATAGATTTTCTGTTCTGTATGTACTCTAAGAGCAGCACTGGGAAATAATTCAATGTTAATTCCATCATTTAGTGAAAAAATGTCTTCCAGATATGTATCTCATATATATATATATATATATATATATATATATATATATATATATATATATATATATATATATATATATATATATATATATATATATATATATATATATATATATATATATATATATATAAAAAACATCTAAATTAATGGAAAGTGTTTATTTTAACTCTTGTGTTGTGAAGGAGTTGCTAAGCAGTTGGTTTCTAAATGTAATCCAGCCCATTAGACAGTAAGATGATGGGCCAACTTGTATAGTACTACAATACCATCTTTGGGGGCACATGGTTCTTGTTCTTTTCTTGTCCCTTGTAATCTCATTATTAAGCTCATTTAGCTCAGTTCCATTGTCCTTTGTCAAGAACCAAGCCTGACTTTCCAACTTTCCCCCATCATTTAGCACACGCTGGCACTGGGAAAGTTTGCTTGTTTGTGGACATTTTGTAGACGTTGTCACGCTAATGGATACTAATGGGGTCTATTAATGCCACTTTTGTGCTCTGGGACAAACAAGGTGACAAGACCCTCTAATGCACAGACATGTCCACCCAGCAGGAATTTGTAAACTGCCTGACAGGGTCTTCCTCTCTGTTGAGAGCCATTTAGCATGTTATTGTATCTTTGTTCTCGGCCTCAGTTCATGTATTCGCCCGTCTCTCCATCACACGCAATGCTTGAAGAGTTGCTACTACCGTAGTTGCTAATACAGTTTGATTAACACTGGGACAAGTCTGTCATTTATTGAATTCAATTTTTGTTTTATCTAGGGGAAATAATTCACCAAGGTTAGTTAAATCATCATTGGTAGTTACTTTGCCTAAACTTATTTAGCTTACAGTTGAGCAGCATAATAAAAGAAAGGAAGTTGGATATTGGTCCAGCCAGTGTAGCAGTAAAAGTAGACAAGAGCAAGATTCAAAGCAGTAAAATAGACACAGAGCTTTTAATGGGCAGCTTATACAGAAGCTCTCAGCCTCAACTGATGTGATTTAAGGCTTGACGAATCTTTGTGTTGATCCTTCTGATCGCTCATTGAGTTCATTACTCAATCGTTCTCCCAGACTCAGCTCAATACCCTGTTATAGGATAATCGCAACAATGAACCTGTTTTAGCTGTTTTGTACTTTGCTGGGGCATTGTCCTGGCGTTGAACCCATCTTGCCATCTCAAACTTCCACTCAATCGGCTCTGGATATTGCTTGTTATATTCCAATGACCACACTTGTTACACTGTATCTAATATTACTTTAGAAGCAGTTTTAGCTTGTGGTCAAGTTTATATTCAACAACTGACAGTTTCCAATCAGTTTTCAAATTCTAGTGTTAACCGACTATGTGAATTCATTCAGTGGTTTGCGAGTCACTGCACTCACTACTTCATAGCATATGAATCCTTGAGATGCAGACGCACAGTCGTTGTGATTGTAATGCGTTATAATGCTGTACATTGGTCAAGTATTTGGTTGTATGAAAGAGAAGATTACTAAATCAAACAATGCTGTCTTGTTTGTAAATCATTCTGTCCAAAATCCAACTTGAGTTTTCACTGTGAATATTTTAAAATCAGCATCTCTGCCATTGTCTATCTGTTTCGACCTCACACACAAAAACACATTAATAGAAGCAAGTGAGAAAACTGGGCCTTCTGTCACTGTACAATTAAAATGTGTGAACCATGCATCTAAAGTAATGGTTGAGTCAGGTTACCTAAGTGCACATTGAATTTAAATGTACCTGTTTTAAACACCAAGGTCTTAATTCAAAGCTAAACCAGAATTTTGATTTATTGACATAATCAAAACATTTGAATGAGGAAACTGGTGAGTTTAGCTGACGATTTTATCCGAGATGAGAAAACTAAAGGCATGGAGGGAACATTATTAATGTAGATGAGTACAACATTGAAATTGTGTGACTGAATAAAAGTAAAAGGAGAGTTCAACAGGCTACTGTCAATAAAAGCATGGGAAGATATGACTTCCTACTTTTTATTTGACTTATTATTGTTGGTCTTCTGCTACAGTTGCAAAAAAGTATGTGAGGTCACAGTGCATACTTTTTCTTGCAACTGTATGTGAGTAAACATGGCTTCTTGTATAGTTGTGTTACCACTGTGTCTTTTTCCCACTTTAGCTTCATTCTATCACTTATCCCTTAAACTATAAGACAAAAATATCATATCAAGCAGGTCAGAGTTCTTCATCATAATGTGCCATGATGATCCACACCCTGTGTCTGTCCAGGTTTCATAGAATGCTCACTCACTCACACGTTAAGAGTAAACTACCACCCCCATCACTAAAACATTACACATACCTTTGAGGTTAGGCAGTCTGGATTTGAGGAAGCCGTGGTGTCCAGTCTCAGTGAAGTTACATTTTACTTGCTTCCACATGTAGCCCTAATTTATGGCCATGTAGAACATATGGGTCTATTTTAAACAGAGACCTGGTGTACTTCATGTACAGAGGGAACAAAAAAGTTCTTTCTTTCACTGTAAAGCTTAAAGTTAGATTGTTTATCCCACTAAATTGTAATATTTATCGTTATCATGTCCATTATTAGTGTGTATTTCAGTTTCTCCATCACACGACTGTCACATCTGAGTATGAACAGGACAAATGATCCCACTGTGCCATTGGATGCCTGCGCTCCTCATCATGTCATCTCATCTGTATTCCGCCAACAGCTGATTGATGTGATGTCCTGCGGTCATAGTTGCCCTCGTTCACTTGCAAACATCAGCAGAGTGTTGCTGCAGGTCTTTTCATGTTAGATAATGTTATCACTTTATCTTTCCATTCATGTGTTCTGTATTTCGCTCTGTTTCTGCCTCTCTCATTCGTCTGCTATGTTTCTGGCATCACCTGGGTCACACTGACTTTTGAGGGTTTAATGTAAAACAGTCAAGCCTTTAACTGAACCAGCATATTTTAATATTCTGTCCTCCTCTTGCTTAGAGTGACATGCAGTACTTTTTCCTATGTTCTACTTGAAGATATTTTGTTTTAATAAAACACAATGTGGCTCAGATACCTCAACTGTTATTGCCAATAACAAAGAAAACTCGGCAACATATCACTTAGTAGCATACAAGTGTTGCTGCTACTCTCCCTCGCCAGCTGAATAATTCATAGTCAATTAGAGCTGAGAAGCTGAAGCTGTCTTCATGGCATAAGTGCATTTTCAATGATTCATTTCATGAGCTATGCAAGGGGTCTCTTAATTGTTGTTTACTGCTCACTATCCGACCGCATGTTATTTTTATGCCTTCGTGATTACTCCCGGCAGTGCTCATAGTGCTTGGGAAATGAAGTCCATTAAGGGGTCCTGAGAGTTGTTTTCCTGTCAACGGCATGAAACGCTTCCAGATTCAAACTTTGCTGCACGAGAACAATAAATCTCATCCAATCTTAAGTGTCAGTCTGTGACTATCGGACACATGAAGATATGCAGGTGCTTTATTTAATGGGTTTTACTGTGCAGTTAAAAAACCTGCAGTCTTTCATCAAGATTCACCAAAGGAAAAGCTTTAATTTCAGAGAAGTGAAATGACATGACAGATACATTAAGACCTGCTCAGCTTGTTTGTTTGAGTGTAGTCAAGACGGAGTGAGAGGGCCTAGTAGGATGAGTTGTAAAAGCACAATTTGTGTGTGACAGATCCTTCAACAACAGAAAAAAAGCTCGATCGAAAAATAGTATCATTGCCCTCCAGTTAACACAATGTGCGCCTTTTACTGGCACCCCAGGCAGTGCGTCAACACCTGCTCAGAGTTCCTGGTTAGCAAGGCATTGTCCTCATGCATGCACGTATTTAACAGGCATGTCAGACATTTAGAGAACCTTCTGGACCGTTGCCTCTACCTGACGAGGGGTGAGGTTCTGCACTTCAGAGCAAGGGAATTTACTGCTTAAAGTTATTTGAAGGTCAAAGGTGCAACTAATTTATAGTAGATATAAGTATTTTAAATATTTGTCCCCAATATTTTGGGGGGAAATAATGTACAGTGTATAATATGATATATAAAATATTTTTTTTCACATTCTACGTGGCTGATAAGATGCATTGCCACGGTTTTAATTGTAATTAATTCCTTAATTAGGGAAGTAAAACACCTTATATTCCTTTCAGTGATATTTCTGAAGAGTCATTTGTCAATAAATCCGTACTATAGTAAGGACAAACAACAAAGGCCGCGTCTGTCGTGGTGTGTTGTTTTAGGTAAGTAAGGTTGGTGTTGGTGATAATTCCTCCACACAGGTTACTGTTTCAGTAGTTACTGTTACTCTTTCAGTTCTCTGTTCTAGGGAAAAGTCTTTTTATTAATGAAACTAATGAATTTGTGAAAGCGCTACATGTTGAACAATTCACATTCACAAACTCAATGTCACATTTTTTGTTTAGGATTTAATAAAATGTTATGTCTCTATAAGGACTTTTGTGTATGTGTTAGACCATATTTCAATTCTGTAGTAAATACTAAAATGAGCTGAACATTCAGTTCATTTAATTTCTACTTCATAAAAACACGTTTTGCAATTTAATTACAAATTTCTTTCATTGTTGACTGTGGCTGGTAGTGTCATCTTTCATTGGTTATTAAAGCTACATGTTCTTCTTTTGTTGTTTGTTTTGTTGAAGTCATGGCTCAACAAATCACTCCGGGCTCCATTTGTGGCTCGCAGTGATGAATCCCTGAGAAACTGCTCCCTCTGTCCCTTCTTGGCCGTGGCTCCACCTGGCATCACCATCTTGGCTGGGAAACACATGGTGGTCACTAGAACCACCGTGGAGGTGTGCTGACACCCTCACCACTCTCCTCTTTTCTCCCATCAAGTTTGTCTGGCGCCAGCAACCATAGCGATGAACTCTCACTGTCGACCAGGTAAGATCATTCATCAAATTGTGTATTTCACAGCAGGATATTACTTTCTGTGCATATGTAGCTTTGACATGAAAAATACATCTAATGGAAGAAAGCTATATTTTTGCTCATCATAATGTTGACTTTTTTTAAAGAATTTTCTTGCCTAGTGGCAATTGTAACAATTTGATTCACTAATTGTTTATCTGATTATACCTAGCGATCAGTCCTGCTTTCAGTTAGCATTTTCTACAAGGGCTCTTCAGTCTAAGAAGTGATTGAATGTGATTAGATTGGCAGTTGTGGAAAAACAATTTACTTTGATGTGTTTGTTTGTTAAAACAACGACACAGTGGTGTTAAAAGTTATGCTTCCTAAAGCATATTTTTTGCAATCATGTTGACTACCTTACTTTACTTTTCATTCATTTCATTTTGACAACAATGTAACTCAAACCCTAATCCTGATGATAAATTATAGAGCACTACTTCGCTGAGTGTAAATATGGATGATGTAAACTTTGCACTGCCCCTGAACGTCTCACAACAAAGGTGACTTCCAGGGCTTATTCTACACCTTAATATAGTTACATTGGTCATTTCCTCATGTAAAGCCAGTGAAATGATACATGCTGGTAACAGAGGTGGAGACTGTGGATGTTTTTGTCGTGGTTTCAGCCTTGTTTTCTGGACTTTTATCTCTCCTGCATCTACAGAGAGCGACACGGGCAAAGTTATTACTGTAATTCACTTGATTTTTAATTGTCTTGTGTATATGGTATGTGTCAACGTATACATCAGATTGCTTGAGTAGTTGTACAGTAGTTATATTTAAATATAAAAATATGTTGTGTTTAGTAAAGGAAAGCTACATACACTGTCCCTGTGGGTTAGAACTGGGGAGGAGAATTTTTGTGTATCATGGTTGACACAGCTCTTTCAAAAACAAGATTCACAATGGAGTGAAATTTAATTTCATATTTGGTTTCAGAAATCTAACACTGACACAATACAATGTTTATTAACGTGATGTCCCAGTCAAATCAAAATCAAGCAAAGGAACCATGTGTGACAGCATTTTTCAGGTCATGAATAATTTAACAGTTGGTTTCTGTCTTGCCTTTATTGCTGGTCATGACGTAGATTTGGGTTTTCCTTATTCTGAGTAAAATAGACAAAAGGCCAGTTGTGACCTCTCTTAACCACCATGCTTTGCTTTGGTTCTACATAGCAATGCCCCAGCCAGTGATTAATTGTTATAGTGCTATTGGTTCTGTGAGGGGCAGTGTGGGTTGCTGGCATAACTTTTTCTTTTAAGCAGTCAGTATAGACATGGTTGAGCGGTGGCCAGAAGGGTTTGCGTCAGAGTGGATGTTTCAGGCTGTTCAGATAGCTGTGAATGCTGGCACAAGCTAGAGATGGCTGTTCCTTCTTTTTTCTTCAGTACAATTTATGTAAGCAGCACCACTGAGTGGGCCATATTTTCCCTTCTTCCATTACATTGTCTATTCTCTGTTCCATTGTCGGTTCTTACACATGGTTCTTTTCCTTAAGTCAGTTCTTCAAGTTATAACATTATAGTGTCTTTTTTTGCTCGTGTTATTTTTGCTGTGAGCATTGGTATATGTACGTACATTTTTTGCCTATACCATAGGCATTGTTTGTCTTGCATTTAATGTAAATGGGAAATGATTTCAGCCTGAATCCACAGCTGTTAGCATAATCACAACTCATTTATCTTATTTAAACGCTTTCAAAAAGGGTGTGAGCCTTTTTCTCTCTGCCACAATATGTCAGTTGGTGGACAAACTTAATCCCACGTTTGGGAAGGAGATTTTTTTATGATTCATAACTAAACCAAATCCTCCATACACAAATGTTTCCAAGTAACACCAAAAATAGTTGAGGGATAGTTCTGTTGACATGTTGTAATAAGCCAAGACAATTTAAACTGCCAGACCTTTCTCCACCTTTAGGCACTTTGAAATCAAGAATAAAGCTTTCACTCCCCAGTGTCACTCCTGTTAGCAGTTAATTTTCCTCTTGTTGCCTTCCAGTCTGTGCAGTTTTGCTAAAGCTCTTTCCCTTATATGACTAATCATCATTTCCTTTTTTCAAGCCACCATTTTAGAGAACTGAAGGGCCTTTTGTCTGACTTAAACTTGGGTGGCAAAGGCTGGCATGTTGACATGCAACTTGGCATTTTGGAACTAGGTTTATGGCCTTGGAGCCAGAGCCAGAACACACACACAGACAAACTCTGTCATCCCAACAAGACACTCCCCTCCTTTCCCTCACTCCCCTCCTCTCTCTAGCGGCAGTAATCGGTGGCAGGTCCTGGATGAGGGGGATCTTGCGTCAATAGATCGTCATACAGAGTGGCTCCCCTGCCTGGAACACAAACAGAGAGGGGCCGTCTGGTGCTGGAGGCCTTGTAGAGCTTGTTAAATCCATCTGAGCCTTGGACGGTCTGACAAAAAAGAAAGCTAATGCTGGGTTTAATAGGTGATTTTTGTGTGTTCCTCATAGTTTTGTTTTTAAACTTTGGAGACGCTTGTCATGACTGTATCAGCAGAAAAGAAAAAGCAAAAGGTGTAGGCAGCCTGTGGAGATTCTGAAATGTGTTTGCCTGCTTGTATATTTCTGCAGAATGAGACTTTGAAAATCTGATTTTTCTCAGTAGTTCTCTGATAATTATTTGTGCTTTCCTTGTTTCATCCTCTGAAAAACTTTTGTTTACAGTTTTTTGCACGTGTGGTCTCATCTATCTCTCCGTCCCAATATTAATTTGCACTCCTTCACTGTAATGAATGCGGCCCAGTAAGAGTGTGGACCAAAAGGAAACCCGCTGATGCAGTGGCTTGCAGTTTTTTTTTAATTAGTTTCTGTGTATGTAGGGAGTTACAGTTGTCTTTCTGTCACTCATTGCAGTCGTTTTACAGTACAGGGTATAGTATGTACTGAAAAGTAGTCTTTTATTTTATTTTATTTTTTTAGATAAACCGAAATATCGCACCTCCAGACTTTCCTTATTCAGACTGTTGATCTGTGGCAGATGGTTGTGAATTATTCATGTGTAGATTTTATTCCAGAGATTACTCAGTATCACAGAGGGGGGAAGAAAAGATTGAGAGGACCAACAGCACAATGAGTGCCGTGCAAAAGATAGTGAAGTGTAAACAGCTAATGCCAGATGAGACATTTTTTCCATTGTAGCCATTGAAGCCCTGCAACGTCTTTTGATAGGATTAGGGTTGTTGTGAAATTCACTATTTTGTTTTCCTCGTCAGTTATGCAGCTATGTGCCATTCTAGGATTTTGTAATTAGTGCTGTCTTTTTTTTTTTTAATGAATGTCTTCTTATAAATTAGACCAAATCAGCTGCTGGATATTTCACTTCCTGAAGAGTAGTTCTTCTTTCAACTTGTGTCCCCCTTTTTTCACCTGTATCTTCCTTTTCCCTCACTGTGTTACTCAAGTTTAATCAGTAACTGTAATAGGGACTCGCAGTGAGAGCTTTCAAAAGTCTGCAGTGGTGGATTAAAAGAGCATGGATAGTCTTGGGCTAGGCCACTGGAAAGTGAAGCATAATCTTCAAAAAGCAAGCTTAACCCCTGCTGGCCCACACTGGTGATTACTCAGTTAGTGAAGTCTTGGGTGTTAAATGATTGCTTTGAATATTCTGAAAGTGGTCTAAAGATGACTGAAGTCGACCAAAGCAGGAAGTAACTTCTAGTCTAGGAGCTTATTCAGATGAAGTTTGAGTGAATTGAAGTGTTATAGAAAGTGATGCTGTTCATTTCATATGTAGTCTTGTAAATCTGCTCTTGCTTTCTCTGGTAATAGTGAGAGTCAAAGGGGGCACAATAGCACTCCCCAAATTCACCTGAGTGCTGCAGAAATGTTATTGTTCTAATTTATGCTTGTATCTGCTAATTCTTCCTCACTGGAAAGATGGATGGGAGTGAGAGAGGGACAAGCACAAGTGCGTCATTATTGTCTTTCACTCCGCAGTTTCCCATACAAAATTCCATTCAAGTCATTTCATTGTCAGATGAAACAAGTGTGCAGTTTAGAAGAATTTACTTACAATTCAAAGCTTGGCTTCTGATGTAGTGAATAGAACCGTAATTACGAATTAAACTATGTTTAAGGTGTAGTGTGTTGTTCTTTCTAATAAATAAAGACATTAATTATTTATTAACGTTATGGCTGGTTTGGTAGCTAAATTATTATAACTTTAGATTTTTACTTCCTCTATGCATCTTTATCTGTATACAAACTAACATTATATGCCAATATAGTAGCGACTACTATGCAGAATTTACAACTGCCCACAACATGTTAGATTCAGAAATTTGTAAGACCTGTAAGATTAACCCTCAGTATAAGGAATCACATCTGCTGCCACTACAAGAAATGCAAGCTGTCACATTGTCTAAGACCTCTGTGCAGCCAACAATCCTGCTTTAGTACAGCTAGTGAATTCTTGCACTGCTTTATTTTCCATCTGGCTGGGAAGCACAATCTGCTGTATGTGTTTAACAGGGCAAAGCAGAGAAGAGGGAGGTGGGTCAGGTGAGTCCCTAAGGATGTAATCCTCCTTCTTCCATGAGCACAACAAAATCAAAAGTTCCTCGCAATTGCACAATACTTGTTAGGAAGGGCTCAGTGCACCCTGGGTCTCCCAGGGCTCAATGAACTTTTCCAAGCACTAATCCGAGGCTAAGCCCTGAAAACAGGCCTTCAAACTTTGCAGTGTACCATGATGGACTAAAAATGCATGAATATCCGTACAAAGCTGTTGTCATTACTATATTTTGCACCCTACACCGATCTGTACTTGCACTACAGAATCTGCCCTTTAGAAACTGTCAGACATCTCGACTTAATTTTCTTTATTTTCATTCATTTACCTTTTCTCTAGGCCAAAACAAATCGCAGTAACACCATCAATCATAAAAAGAGTCTGATTGATTGTTTTCCAATGCAGTTGTCTGTCATCTACCATCCTCATCCCAATAACTGCGAATATTATTAATTGAAACTGCTGGCTGCCACTGAATTGTTTTTGCAAACTACTAAAGGAGCATTGTTTTTCAGAGTAGGTCTGTATTACTACAGGTTGGTAATTCTCAACATTTGAGTTCTCTCCATTCATTCAATTTTCTTTTTTTTTTCACTTCATACTCTAGACAGTTCCCTCCAAAAATTACTGGGTCTGTGAATCAACACAGCACACGTCAGCTTAAAGTAGCATCCTGTTTCAACCATGTCTATACTGACTGCTTTCAGAGGCCATTTATAACATTAGGTGACAGACTCGTTCAAGGTCATGTGATACAGACATTCTCCACTCTAGTCTATGATTTGTTTACCTTTGGAGGATTTCAGAGCGCAGGATTTCTGGCTTTATAACTCTGATTCAGCAGGGGAAATCAAGGTTGTTCAAGTGAACATATTATGTTTCTCTCTCAGAGCCTTCAATGCTTTTGAACTCCTACTGCTCCTCTGGAGCTACGCATCTGCCAATAGTAGACTGCTGTGGTTGTACTTGGCAGTGTCAATGTGTGCATTTTTTTAAGAGTGCTGCTTATTAATCATGCTTTAAAGAAATCATGTTTAATGATTTCGTGTCATAGACCTTATTCATATTTTGTAGCATTAAAAAGTTTAAAATCGCACATTGTATGGCCTTGAGAAAATTCTCATTGTTAAAATTCTTATTTAGTTATTTACATTAAGTCCACATGTTCATAGCATTAATTTCACACATAATATAAAAATCCCTTGGCTGTTCACAGCATGATTGAAATGTTTGCAATGATATACTGTAATTGTTCAGACTGACATCGCTAATTCAATTGCAGAACTAGTAAAAATTATACATATTGTGATTAAAACTGCACACTGCTCCAAAAATAATTTAAATGGTGAAAGTTTCTTGCTGTGTTGGCTATGGCCAGTGTTTATGCAATGTCATGCAAATACCATTATTATATAAGAGTAAGCAGATACAATCGTGACATAATTGTCGAGATCAAATGAGAAATATTTGGCATGTAACCGTTCTGTTTACTAACCATGTATGTTTTAGGCTTGCCTTGTAATGTGATGAGCTTGCATTGTCTATCATCAAGACATTTTCTCATTAACTCAAAAGAACATGTAATACCCATTAACACAGTGTATAAGCCATTTTATCCACTATAGGCTTATGCCTTAGGAAAGGTTTACCCTATCACCATTTCCAGCAGCGTAGATGAAGAATTTACGTTATTGGCTCCAGTCCCCTGCAGACGAAATCATAGCAAGCTCACTGAGTTCAGCAGCCATTGTCATTAGTCATATTGCATGAAACGGAAGTTTGTCGTCCACCCACATTTGTTTTTTGCCAGTCTTTGCTTGCACTCATTAGCATAACATAGCAAGCTCATTTCTTTAGCTTTCATAAGCTGTAGCCTATTTGATGAATGAAACAGCAAGCGTATGCTTAAATGTTCAGCTGGCTGCATAAATGAGCTCCAGATGAATAAAAAAAAAATAACTTTGCTCTGTGACCTGTGGGTTTTTAAGCATATCAACAAAGGTAATGACTCTGTGCAGCATGTTGGTTTTATTTTGGAAAGAGAGTTAAAATGTGAGCAAACTGTGGAGGTGGTGTGTTAAGAGAGACAGGCTGCAATAATATGCCTAGTCTCTTTAGTTTTTACAACAGTTTTATTATTTAGTAAACAATTGTGCTAAATTGCTCCTCCTTGTCACCCTGGCTCTCTGCTTGTTTTTGTTTTTGTTTTTGTGATGGCCTCTGTCAGGCTCACTATCATTCTCACACGATTGCAATTGAAGCTAACACTCTAATGAGCATCCGTGCAGTGACAAGCCACACAGCAAGTGCTTCGCTCGCATGGAAGTGCAATGGAAGATGCTGACACATCATGTAATACACGCAAACACTGTGGGAATGTTTATTTGACCTGACAAAGATGCCCTCCCAGAGGGATTTGTGGACCTAGCAATTAGATTCTAGCAAATGCACAGGGCTCAAAGGTGCCACTAGGAGCAGCTGGGGTCTTGCAAGGATGATGGCAGGGTGAATATTTTTTTAGTTTTTCCTAAATGCATGCATTTTCACATCTCGGGCAGTGATTATTTTTAATTTAATTTGTCAACTTATATTGTTTATATTGACTATGAGCAAGAATATAAAATATGTATCCGATTTGGTTTGCTTGCACTTAATAAAATTCACTAATATGACATTTGGATCAAAAAATATTAAAACACCTTAATAGTTGCTGTATCACAAAGTAGGTATTGTGGAGCGGTGACTAGGTTAAAATTGCATGGCCTTCACAATCTGTCAAAAAACTAAATTTATGAATCTTTTTTATAACCTTTTTTTAGTGATTTCAAACTAGAGGGGTCTACAGCCGAAGCCTAATATTTGTAGGTGAAAGGATTTTTAGGTCACATGTTATGAACGAATAATGGGAGAACTGGTAAGAAGGGAAAGATTTATTTAGCTATTTATAGACACTATTAATAGGCACAAGTTGCACACCCTATCCTGCATTTTCTTCTCTCACAGATGTATTCACACATTCATTCAGAGAACAGAGGGCATTTTGTTGCAAGCATAGATCTAATGGGGCCCCCATCTCCTTTTGTTTGCACCAGACGGAGAGTAGCCCCAAAACACGAGTAAACAAACTGCATCCGAGGAGAAACCTGGCAGTGAGATTTACTGCCGCATTTGTGCAGTTTTGTTTCATGATAATTATTTAATTGCCTTGACTCTCACTTTATGCTTATCATCCTCAATTTCTCGATGACATTCTGTGTGTGTACAGTAATGTCCCCAGTGTTACTGTACCTCTATAGAGGACAAGGGCAGCCTGTTGTATTAAACAAGGATGTAAAGACCCATAATCCAGTATAGTGTGAAAGAGGACTGTCTGGATGATCACTCTGTATAATGTCAGTACTGATGCTACTGTCCTGTTGCTGTGTTTGTTGTTAAACTTCAGTTTTGTGTTTATAGTCACCAGAACTGGAGCAAACAAATAGAGAGCGGTAGAAATTTTACAGATAATCATCGTTCCTAGACGCCATGTTCTTATCACTTTGATCCTTGACTTTTTCTTCATCTAGCATCGTCAGTAGGTTTTGTGTTAAAATGAAACCCCTGAAACTACTATTTTACTGTAATGGGTGGATTGCAAACACAAACAAATTTGGCCTCTAGGGCATTGCAGCATTTCCTCAATGCATATTTCATTTTCAGATCATACCTTCTGTTTTAAAAGTGATCAAATCCATGCACCAATTCAAGAGGGGGATAAAGAGATACTGTTTTTGCTGCTAGTGTGTTGGTGCTGTAGTGGATACAACAAAAAACAAATGTCCTCTAGATGCTGAAGTAAGTTCTCACTGCAATACACCACTGAAACTACAGCTTAGAGTGTAGCTATTTGTATTTATGTGTGAATGCTGGGATATTGCAAGAATAAAAAGCTCACAGCTTTGTAAGTAATGTAAATCTCTTTATGAGACTAGTTTTAGTTTACAGTCAGTTGATGTCAGTGAAGAATGGCTATGGGAGGGTGTTGATGAGACCAGAGAGACGCTGATAAATAGGCAGGTGCTCCTTCAATTCCTGCTCCTGCTGATATAGCTACAGTACTTCTGCTGAGTGATCACGCTACAAGCATTACTGATAGCAGATAAAGTTAAGCACATACAAATGATGTATTTATTTGAGAAGGTCAAGCCCCTTCCCCCAAACCTTTTTCTAACATGCACCATGATTGCTTCAATGAGATGAAGGACGTCCCGAGCTGCAGGAAGATGCCTTATTGAAAGAGCTGAAGGTGGTCAGGGTTTTTGGCATGACGTGTCACTGAGGTTGCTGTAACTTACACAGACGAGTATTGGTGATTTGTCAAAACAGTTATAGCGGTGGGTCATTTGGACATGGTAATCTGGTCTGCAGCACATAAAGATCCTTGAAGTCTATAATAATTCACTTGGTGTCCTCCTCGATGTTTTGTAGCGCTCAGATGGCAAGTGGAGTCTTCTGGCCACAGAAGGAGACGAGCTTCTGTCTGAACTGTCACAGGTCAGGCCGGACATAGGGCCCCGTTATTGAAGGCCCTTTTGTCATCAAGACCACAATAAACAAGTGAGGCATTCTCAGCTCTGGGGTGCTTATGCTGCATGAAAACAAGCGTGACTATTTTAATTGTAATTAGAGGGAGGAAATTGGTGTAGGGTCTGAGCCAGTATGTGGGTTAGTACAGCATGTGTTGGCGTATGATGATATAGTCGATGTAGTAGATGTATAGTAGGTGTCCAGGGTATAAATAGCTCCATTCATTTGGCCTTTTTTATGTGAAGTGAAGGTTGTGTTGGCACGTAATGAAATCGCCCATTATAATCAGTCAAAGGCTGTGATAGCAGTGTGTTTAGTCATTCTGTTAATACATTAGTAGTGTATGAATATTCCAGATAGGGTTCATTGTATCATTATTCATTGTTCCGTCTTCATTCTGACACTTCACTGCCTGTGTGCCAGCTTACTCACTATCAGCCACATAATATTAGCAGCAAGCTGATATCATGATTCCATCAGTGTCTTCACCAATGTTTCATAAGGACAGTGTGTGAGGAATTTGGATTGCATTTCTTGAAGATTTAAACTTTTTTTTCCTAGAAGTGGGCTTCAAAATTACTGTAATTATTCCACCTTGAGAGAGCTATGCAGTAGTTGTTAAGACCAGAATTCATTGAGCTGGCACCACTGTAGTATAATGTGTAAAGTGCACAGCAAATGGCAAAAAATTAAAAACGTACAATGACAACAACAGCAAAACCTGGTTTCTCAACTAAATTTTCAAGCCACTCTGGTATAAGCAGTCTTTGCAAGTTCATGAAGAGAATCTTGGGTTTTGTCATCAGTGCCTGTTGTGGGACAGGTGACTGATCCAGACTAGATCTTTAGATGCTATTACTTCTGCCCTCCACCCAAACCCCTGCCACCTAGAATACAAACACCTACTGTTGTCTTTGACTTTAACACCAGAGGATGCCTGATGGTGGAGTTGAGTAAGCCTCTCAACTGGTAACCAGTCCCATCATCAAAGTCTACCAAGCTTGCTATGCGTCTTGTGGCAGGCTGCACAAACCATTGTGCTCAAAGCCAAATCTACACAGTTATGCAATTGCAGCTCATCTGTGGACCCAAACTGCGTTTGGCTCCATGTTGATGACTGGCTCATTCATCCGAGGGAACCCCATTTCACTTCTCAGACATAAAGAGCATGAAAGCAGACCTCTTACTCAAGTTTACGTTTGTCATTATTATTTAGCTTACAATGCCTCAACATACATAAAAAAAAATGATTGTTTGTACATGTTTTTACCATAATCTGAAAATAAAATAAAGAAAATCGTTCTCATGGTTATGTAGATATTCAACCATATGTTTTGCTGCTTTGGTGCTTTTGGTGCTGTGCTAAACAACCATAAACTATGATATATGTTTTTAGGCACTACTCTACAATAATAATGTCATTAAGAGCCAACAGTTTGTTTTCATGGATAATATGGTCTTCAAGAGACAAAGCTTGATCTTTTTCAACCTCATCCCCTCCCCCACACTCCTACATTTGCTTCAGTCAAATGGTTTATGTCTAATTGCTGGTTATAAGCTTTGCACTTCCTCTGAGAAGCTCCATATTAGAAACCAAATCTTATAATTAACCCATCCTCTCACATGAAAGTAATGGCAGTGCTCTGCCTGACAGAGGCTCATGTTGACAGCTCTGTCATCTAAGCCCGACCCTCCACATCACCACCCCCTCAAATATCCCAGTAGTTTAGGGAAAGATGAGTTGCCTAATGGACTGCTTACTGTCAACTTAGATCAATAGTGCAGGCTTGAGGATAATTTTAGTGTCCTTTCATATACAACTCAATTTAGATACCTACTGTACAGTACAAGTCAATCTACAATATTAGTAATTAATATTTTTACGACTAATATGAAAGCCAACGACATAACATTTTAAAAATCGAAATTGAAATAGCATTTAATAGTTTGCAGAAACTGGAGGGAAATTGTAAAAAAAGCAATTTCAATTAGTAGAGTAAGTAGAGTGTGAGTGCAACATAACAAGTCCATCACAAAATATGGGTATGGTTACATATTCAAATGTTCATCCTCTTTTTCATATAGACTATAATAACTTTAAATAACATTACTGATTACTTGAACATTGTCTTGTATATAAAAATGGAGAAAGGGAGAGAGATGATTAGTTGTCCCTGGTGCCTTCGTGACCGATTTTTAGTGGAGTTTTCAAGACTGGATTAGTCTTGCTGAAAGAACTTGTTGACATCAGATGGCATGGGAACTGTGAATTGACACACACGGCTCAACAAAAGAGCTCAAGCAAACTTGCCAGGCACATAGTGAGGGGGAAAACAAACTAAGCCTTAAAGCAAGTATCCTCACAGTTGGCATGCTCCCATCAATATTTTGTTTGAGAGGATGGATACAACAACATTATGCTTTTCAGTAAGGGACTTAATGGTGTGTTTTTTTTTCTGTGTTTCATAATAAATATAAAAATTTAATAAGCTTAACATGAATTTGTTTTGTCAGATAAAAGGCTGCAATTATTGTATGAATATGCTTGTAGATATTAGAACATTTGTCTGTGTGATTCTTCACATTTTGGATAACAGATCATTTATTAATTAGTCTTTTTTGTTTCTTGTAAAATGTTATTCATGTTATCCAGCTGTAGTGTAATATTGGATGCTTATTCAAGCAGAACACTGTCCAAAATTCCTGCAGACCATTGTGCAGGTCTGATCTGCAACTACAGGAAACATTTGGTTGAGGTTATTGCTGCTAAAGGGGGGTCAATCAGTTTTTAAGTCCAAAGG
This sequence comes from Macropodus opercularis, assembly GCA_030770545.1. Taxonomy (NCBI): domain Eukaryota; kingdom Metazoa; phylum Chordata; class Actinopteri; order Anabantiformes; family Osphronemidae; genus Macropodus; species Macropodus opercularis. The sequence goes on from CM061109.1 coordinate 7,344,328, forward strand.
GTCACATACTTTTTCCACCCTTCACTGTGAATGTTCACATGTTATGTTCACTTAAAAATATGTTTCATGTGTCACACATATAATATTTGTGCAGTATTAGTTTAAGCAGACAGTCTTTTTATTTGTTGTGACTTAGATGACGATCGAACACATTTTATGTCCAATTCATGCAGAAATCCATGTAAGGGTTTTGTAAGATTTCTGCATAAATTGGACATAAAATGTGTTCGATCGTCATCTAAGTCACAGGGTTCACATACTTTTTCTTGCAACTGTAAGTATTGGATCAGGGTAACTGAATTGACTCACTGGATGGCTAGATAGGAACCAGGACCAGAGTGGAACACACATGAGAAGCTAGTACTGGGGAAGACTTAGGTGGCACACTGGAACCAGGGAGTGGCGACTTGAGAACACTGCAACATGAGGGAACTGGTGGCGTGATTAATTGAAAATTCATCAGCAGTATGCACACCCCACTAAGTATTAACAATACAAGGCAGTCACATTTATCACACTAAGTATTTACAATACACATTCCACAAAGTATTCACAACATGCACACCACAATAATAATAATCACCATAGTACTATGACCAAAACATATCCCACAAAGATTTACAAATGCAACAGACCACAGGAGCTGAAGGTGACTGGGTATATGAAGGTACCTTGTTAGGTCTGGTGGTCATCAGAAAGTCCCAAGTTCAGAAACGGTAATTGATCAGGCAGGTAAAAGGTAGGCTGATGAGTGCTTTAGCAAGACTGATGACTGAGGTGGAGTATAAATAGTGTGTGAATCAGGTGTTTATTAATGCACTGATCCATTGGTACCTCGCACATCACACCATTGCAAGTTTATGATATGGTAAACAAAATAATAATCTTGATTGGTTTGGTTTATTCTGTAAATACAATAGAATCCAATCAGTTTCATATTTTGTCATATACAGGTCACTGTACTTAAATCAAACATGTATATACAGTGTTTCCTTTATGTGTTGAGTTTGTACTTTGACAAATAGACTTATATATTGCTATAAATTGAAGGAATCAGTGTGTATGATTGTTTTTGCATCAAGCAATTTGTTGCGCAGTGAAGAGCAGTTACTATTTTCTTTTTTCCCAGCCTCACTGATCTGATAAATGTCAGCACACACATAAGCAGTGCAGAAGTACGGGCAAAGCAAATACTTGAACTGAGCTTACCATACTCATCCTTGCTTGCTTTCTAAACAAGCATAGAAACCCCACCCTCCCCTCTAAACCTCTGCTAGCACCCAAGTCCAGGAGCTTTGCCAAAAGCAGCCCAACACTAAACATTCACAGCACTAGGGAAGAGAAAGCAAACTCTGGGAAGGTACAGGATTGACGTCAGAGAGAGCCACATGTAAGAGATTCCTTCCTAATTACCGGGAATGCGCTGGCTTATTGTGTAAAAGAATATTCCTGTTCATAACCATCTTTGAAAAGGTGACTCTTTGTTTAATGGTGTGTGCTGCTGTTACTGTACATTAATTTTCTGTGGTCTTTTTAGCTTTAATAATTGTCAGGCTTTTTTTTTTCTCTTCCTCATTCTCCCTTTCTCTCTCACCTTATTTTTTCTCATTGCCTTCCTTCCTTTCTTTTCCACTGTAACTTATAAAACTGTTTTGTACTACACTGAAATTGCCCAAAAACACCCATATCCTTTCCTGTATCACCTTTTTTTAATGTGCTTTCAGTCAGGAACATTGAAATTGTTTCTTCTGACCTACAGGGTTTTTTACAGCACCTGTCACTCATATTTCTGATGGGCAGTTCCTGACAGATGTTTAAATTTGGATAGATAAGGTTAAAAAATCAGCAGAGCTTTTAGTATCTAGTATTTATAATAATAAGTAAATAGGGTGCATCTAAGATACACTTTCACACATCTTCTTTTTCTTCTTTAGACATATACTGTAGTGCATTGGCAGAGATGAGTATAGACAGTTGATTTGAGTGTGATCATGAGGTGTGAGGCGCGCTCACACACAGGGAGGATTCGTGCTGAAAATGGAGGGAGGAGGGAACCTGGGGATTTGCAGAGGCTCTCATATTGACTGGAGGAATGCCTTTGAAGCTTTTTCTTCCTCCCCCTGGGTTCATTTTATTAGTCGGGGACAGCTACTGATCACAAACTGTCTGGGGGATGGGAGGACAGATGCTGGAAACTAAACAGAGTAAGTACATGTGGACAGGGGCCAACAGCTGCTGAGCTGTTGTGATGTTAGCTGTACTATTGTTCTATTGCAGTTTTAATTAAGAAAATCAGTGGATTTGAGAAACAGAACATGATGCTTGACTTATAAAGCAGCAAATTAGATTTCAGCATGATTTCCCACCCTGACTGTATGACATCTTTACCTGTACCTTGATGTTTAAATTCTCTTGACATAAGAATCTCTGTTTTGTACGAGTTCATCTGTTGAAAGTCTGTTACCATACAGTATGTTATTTTTCCATTTATGCATTACCCTAATTTAATGACCTCAGAAGTTTCACCGGGGTGCTGGTAATAAATCCTGGACAGGTCAGCAGTCTATCACAGTGTCGACACACACAACTATTCACACATACAGGCAATTTAAAGTGATCAATTAAACTAACTGCATGTCTTTGGACAGTGCGAGGAAGCCACAGTGGCCAGAGAGAACCCAGAAGCCACATAGAAAGGCACATGGCCAACTTGAGGATTTGTTCTTTCTAGCTGTGAGGTGTAGGACTAACCACTACATTATCTTTTTTTATCTTCTGAGTAGAGACTCTTAAAAATCTTCTAATATAGCCCCAGGAAAGCTTTGCTTACGATTGCTTTGCTAAACGTTACAACAAACTGGAACAATATGTAAATATTGTAAACAACTGCATACTGTAAGCAACAAGGAGCTACCAGCAAGAGGTGGAAATGAATACTGTCATCAATAGATGCATCTTCAGCTTCAAATATAACAGTATAATGTCTTAGATATGGTCATAAGTCCAGTCCAGTAATTACTTTTCTATGTCAGCTGTAGAATGCTGTATTGAACTCTGAATGTTCCTAATTGATATTTTGTACATTTTAGGGACTCTAAGAACATGACCCTCTAATGGTGCGTTTTGTAAAAATACAACACAAAGATTTAAAGATTTAGCCAACATATGTTTGGTCTCAATAATAATATAATATGCAAACACATTGAATTGGGTTTTAATTTTAAGAAATTACTTAAAATCGTTGATCAAAATAACTTACTGTGGTCTAAAGTGGCTTCTTTAAGCTGACAAAAGGGTGTTTAAAAAAAAAAAAAATCTTATACAGTCCCCTCCAAAAATATTACAATGGCAAAGGCACGTTTTGTTCATTAAAAGGGATGCGACAGACCATATGTACACCTCAGTATGTTAAACAACGTGGATCAAGTACTCTAGTTTTTGTATCAAAAACAAATAAATGAGTCTTGCTGTGAGCTTTAGCATTTAGTAATGTAACATTTTGATCTAAACAGTTAAGTTCAGTTGCCATGACTCAACTTCCAGCACACACAGTGCTTTTAATGCTGGTACAGCACACACTTGACATGACGCAACATGACTGGGCACGCTTTGAATCACACCCATATTCCGGGCATTGGCATAAACATTGAACATGGTTCTTGTAAAAACAGTCAAAATGCGTAACTAAGTCTGGTGGTTAACAGCCTGGTGAGGGTTTTAAAGGCACACTTTAAGAAACCAAACTTATTTGCTATTGGTAATCAGCTAGTCCACTGAGCACCCAAGACTGTGTTTTCTTACTTGGCCTGCATGTAGTCACTGTGTGTCTCATCACAGAGTGAGAGTAGATTTCACCAAATTGTCTACATGCCAAACAGTGGAATGTCAGCCAGCTGTGACTGTGATTCTACATAACAGCAACACATAAGAGGCAATAGCATTTGAGTAGAGAGTAAAAAGCAGCTTAGATAATGTTTTTTTTTTAATGCAATCATTCGTTCATATGGCCTCATTTAGTGAGTGGCTGTTAATTGTTGGTCGTGGTCGACCTTGATCGCGTCTGCCACCTCTCTTTCTATCACTATAAAACAACTAACTAATATTATCTAATAACCAAATCTGTAATCTTTAAATTATTAACATAATTGATGTTGCTTTTTTCAGTTTTTTCAGTGTGATTATTGTATACTTGTATACAGCTTCACACCAAAGCAAACTGAGCAGTAAAAACCCCCAGTGAAACCAGTGCAAGGGTAATTCCTAAACAGAGAGACGCAGATTTGCAAGATAGTGTTGTTTGGCTTATTCAATTCACTTTATGCCTTCAACAATTTAAACAGCTATAGTGTTAGTGCTTGCAGTACTAAGCATATTGCTTGTTGCTTATATTAATATGTCAACTGGTGAAACCCGCACCACTCCCCAGGAGCTGGACCAGTTAGTCCTGTTGTGCCACCACAAAGCACAATTAGCTCCACCAGCATGTAGAAAACTCATGCCTCTGCAAAGCAGTTACCAGGCTTAGCATGAAGGTAAGGCCCACCTCAAGCACAAGTTATGTGTAATGAACCAGTCATGGTTCATTTGGTTCTGTATAAGCTTCAGATTTCCCAAGTGACAAGAAATGCTGTAGCCCTAAAGCTAGATGGTTCCCAGCAATCACCTTAAATGATCTTAATCACAGTAACGCACAGAGGGAGGTTTGGTGTAGTCTGCCTCATACCTCAAGGAGAAAGACCCAACTTTGAGGAGGGAATCTTACCTTCTGATAGTGGCAGGTTCAGATGACCAGATGACAAAGAATATATACCTAGTCACTATATTATATCAGAAAGCATTTATACCCCTTCACTTTTTGCACATTCTGCTGCATTGTAGGTTTACGCTTAAAATTGTTTTTAACCATATGATAGGATGTTAATGGAGTATATGTGATTAATGTTCCATTGATTTAAACCCCTTTTCATTCAAATTAATAAAAGTCCTCTGTGTCCACTGTGTATGTTCACATAATCTTACCACAGAGAATATTTAAGATAGATAAGCTTTGATAATTTTCCATGTTTCGTTAATATGATTTGGATCACTTTATCAAGTCTCTCATGGAACTATGTGCTACTCAATGTAAATAAGAGAAAATATGGAACGTTCTTCAGAAACATTTTCTGTAATTCATGTTTTGTCCGAGTAATCGTATGGAGTCTTATAGGAAACATAAGAATACAAACCTCTATTTTGGAGGGACTTCAAAAAATGTCTGACAAGCAGTTGCACGGTCAGTTCTGGCCTTTTCCTTACTCCATTACTAACAAAAAAGCAAAGGCAACAGATAACAACTTAAGTGAATGACAGTACAATTCTGTCCATGGTGAAGAACCTTTGAGGTCAAGTCAAGTCAAGAACATGTTGGCAGAGGAAGGCGTGTCACTGTTGAGGCCTACAGAGGTAGAGAGAAGTACAGAAAGACCAGATTAAATCTAGATACAGTAAAAATGAAGGAAAGTAACAAGTCATTATTTACAACATACCACATCTGTCAGTGGTGAGGAAGTGTTATGGCGTGGTCATGTATGAGAATGAAACTGTCACTAGTGTTTATTAATGACCTGACTGTTGAAGTACTCTATGAAGTGTGTAAGTTATGGCCGCTACTCAGCTTTACCAGATAACAGTAACAGTAAAAATGATGGATGTAACTTTATGCTACACATACAGTTAATGCTAACCAAGAAAGTTAAAGTGTTTCAGTATTTATAGAATTACAGTAGTTGTAAATCAAGTGACTGAAGCTGCTACTATTATTATAAACTAAATTTAAAGTACGTGATAAATACGCTTTACTGTAAATGTTTCAAAATAAATGAGTACGCGTAATTCTCAAAGCAAGTATTTGTGTAAACATATAAATTCCGTTTCTTTATTGTTTTAATACCCCGTAAGCTTAAACGAAAGCAAGCACACAGATGTAAATGCCCACAAACCACGAAGAGTCCAGCAACAAAAATAATGTCAAAGGCTGCGGTTTGTCTTGTAGGTTTGAAATGCCCAGAGGAAGTGCTAAGTAGTTGGTAAACATGGCCGCAACACCAACAAGTGGTTTTAACAAGGCAGTGGAAAAGTGAAACTATAAATGGGTTCACAGTACAAGGCAAGAACTATGAAATCAGAAAATTTTTTAAGTGTTTAACTTAAAAGACAAAAGTTGTTTAAGGGAGTTGTAAGAGGTATATCTTTTGAAGCTGGTAATTGAGAGCTGCCGCAGATATGTTGACAGAAAAAATCCTAACAAAGTAAGACGTTGATACAAACTCTGATGCGGAATTAACTTTTCAGTACTCTCTGTTGGATAATTTATGAAGTGCTGAAAGTTTCTAATTTAGCCTGTCATGTTTGTTTGTCAGTTTGTTGTTAGCTGTTAAGTTAATCAGTCAGATGATTTATATATGTTTTTTCACTTAACTGCCAAACTTAATATTTGATTATCAATGTGGCCCCTTATGACTGGCTAAGATTACATGTAAGAGTTTGATTTCATGTAGTTAGGTCAGATGAAATCTGTATCGATGTGGTGAAACTGCCAATAAAGAAAGGACCATCCTAATATTTCAGCTAAATACAGACATAGCAATGTCACATGGTATCTATTTCATTTTGGACTCAAGTTCCTCATGTGCTGGCTTCCCACCAGATTATCTTGTGGTTTGAGTGGTGGTGACAGGTTGGCATGGCTGGCACACTCTTAGACTGGCTCAGAGTTTGCTTGTAGCAGAAGGGCAATTTTGGTGGAGCCTCGGCAGACAGGATGGCATAGTTGGCAAAGAGAACGGTGGCAGAGCTCTGAGGCTGATATCGAGGTTTCTGAATACACCAGACGGAATTGATTAGACAGGTTGGCGTGGCGGGTACACTGTTGTAGTGGCTTCTGGTCAGGTGGAAGTAAAAGTGGCCCCTAGCAAGGTGACTTGGTATATTCACAGTTTAGCTGCAGGAACAGTGTCTGCCTTTCTACATTCAGCTTGTTCGTGCTGACTGTTCTATGAATCCTATATGTACAGTCTGTGTATCACTTCTTAAGTAAGGAAGGGTTCTCCTCATAACTCTAGACCGGGTGTGCATCCACTGAAGCAGGCACTTCGGCTTCCTGCTAGCCTCGGAGCCAACTTGTCTTTTTGCCAGGCATCGGTAACTTGGCAGTGCCACCCTTCCTTTTCCATGTGGTGTTCACGTATGTCTATCCACAAGGAAGTCTGTCGACACATCTAGGCTTTTACAAATGGGATATGACACATGCAAAAAGAGAAAATAATTTTCCTGCCTGGCATGTGTGTACTTCTTCTCATATTTTTACAGGCCATATGATTATTATCACTGTTCAGAAAGTAACTAACTTTTGCTAAGGGGTTTACATATGGTACAGGTTACATAGGTCAACACACTGAAGCACTCACGTTATTGGTGTCCTTTATTGTAACACATCCATTGTAAAATGTCTTCACACACCAGTAACACCCTGAAGGACATTATTTGCCAATATAATATTATATTTCTTCATGTATTAAGGTGCACGACGTGTTGGTGCTAAATAGCGTGAAAAAATAGGTGATAAAAAAATGTGTGATATGACTTGTTATCATAATAAAGCATTAAAAAATCCCTCTTTATTATGATTTGATTTCCTGCTAAACCTTCATGCTATTTCAAGTGTCTTTTTTTTGAATTGTTAAATCTATGACTGTTTAGAACAGACCCAAAGCTGAGCTGTAAGCGGCACAGGGCCTCTGTGTCTCATATCTCTTGAACTTTATCTGTTGTTACCACTTTAACGGCAGATAATAGTCCTATGGTGAAGAGAACTAACTATTCAATGAAACTCAGACAAAAGTGAGATGGTGTGGACAGGATGGATAAGTGCCTTGTTTAAAGCACACTAGAGCGCTTCGCAGGCCAGTGTGTGGCTATGCACACAGCGTATACTTTAGAGTAGGCTGTGCTGACAAGCATCCTACCCGTCGTTGCTGACCTCGGGGGGGGGGAAAGTGGTTCAGCGGGGAACAGGAAAAATCAGTCCAGAGGTTGGATAGAAGCAAATACGGTGTAATGTTACATTGTCTCAAAATAGCTGCAGCCATAACCCACTGATATTGAGGCCAAATCGATTTTTAATCCCACGTGTTATTAAGTAATGTTTAATTGCTGGTAGACAGCTTCTGTTACCAAGATAATTGTTTCTACTGCGTTATGCTCAGCACAATATACAGTTTGAACTACGGTTTTCTCCATAATATGTTGTTAAATGCACCTCCAGTATATTCAATGTTAGTATCAGTACAAACAAAACTAGAGTGAAAAGGCTGATCTGTGTCCTTCTCTCTCTCTGTATGTTCATATTTGTTTGTTTTGGTTTCCATGGAGATTTCCTCTCATCACTGCCTGATGAGGGGACATGACCTGTCTTTCTTCCCAGATGTCAGAGGTCAGTCTGCTCACTCATGGGTGGGCAACCTATAAACCTACATGGTTTCCATGAGGAATGATTTGTGTTCACGCAGTCATAAATATAAACATTTAAGTTCTTCTCTCCGTTTACACAACTTCCTGAAGCACACACTCATGCATACACTTTAATAGAAACAGATCTTGTGCAAAATATAAAAGCTGTGTGTTAAGCGTCCAGCAATTAGTACAGCCGAGACAAGACACAAACCGCTCACTTATGCTTCTAACTCTTCCTTCGTGTGTTTGTGTTTCTTGTGTGTGTGTGTGTAATTGCTTGGTTTGTCTCTCACCCATCAAGCTCTGGTGTCGTCTTTCTGCCATCTGCCACTGCCACCCTACTGACACACGGACATACACACCCATACTGTAGCCGCATATTCTGTACAGTCCAGCTTTCTTATAATACTGTCAGTATCTGTTTCTTGTTTACTTTGGTTTTATCCTGTAGTTTAGTCTGTTACAATTATCTTTTGTTAAAGACATAAAGGAAAACAGGCTTTGCCCAGAATATGAAATTCAAGAAATCCATTTGGTCTGTGTTTGTGTGTACAGTATGAATATTTAATCCAGCCCCTCCCACCATCATGTATTAATCATAGAGCAGTCTGCTTAGGCTGAAAATAGCACCTAGCAACCCAGAAAAACAAAATCCATAGTAGTTGTGGGTATGTCATGTGCTACTGCTCGTTCATGTGTGACACAGCACATGGTCTCCTCTCAGATTTCTTCTGCAGTCTTTTCTTTCCTCAGTCATGGAGATTGGTGATATAGAAATGTGTGATGTTGGCCTTAGAAATTCTGCTCTTCAGTTTTTAAAATGAAAGAAAATCTGTTGCTTTTTAGGGTTTTGTAGCACACGTTCTGAATCCAAGTCTGAATACAGCCTGTCTGTGCTGACACCTACTGAGCACAAGAAATGTAAGAATGTTTGCTTTCTGGTAACAGTCATAATTGCTGGATTACTGACCTTAACATCTGAACTATACCAGCTGCCACTCTCAAAGTCACAGTTTAACGATATATGCATGCAGCAAGACAGCAAGAAGCCAAAGTTCTCTCCCTTCTCAAACACTAGTTTGTCTGTTGACGTCAGTGCTCATGTGTTGTTCTGACTAAAGATCAAGCGTAAAGACATTAACCCCCAGAATTAAGAAGATGACGTTGTTAATCGATGTGCAAGCTCTGTAGAAATGTGGCAAATGTATTACTCAAGCAAGAAGTAAAAAATGTTATTGTTCCTAGTAGTTATTTGATGTGAATTTGAAACACGATTATTCTCACCATCAGTGATGACTGAAAAAGCTACAAAGACCAGCTGTGAATTCAAGAAGTACAGTGTTGTACTGAATATCAGTGCAAATCTGTGATATCTTCGTCATGTGACCACTTCTCAGCAATGCATGTGTGGATTCAGTGATGTTAGTTCTTATAAGCTTGATCATCTTGATCTCTGTGTCTCCAATAACTTTGAGCTTTATGACCCTCCAAGATGATGTTTTATATATGTGTTGTATTTCTCCTGTTATTCTTCTCCTGTGCTCACTCGAAGCCATAACTTCCCCTCAGCTTGAGGCCCACATCAGACAGTTTCTGTAAGTCCAGGTATTGATCCTCTTGGGAAAATTGTGACTAGATAGCTGCTAATCAGTGGATGATAGCGCCCCTAGGAGGGTTTTGGCGTGAGTTCATAGATGACTGCTTTACCAAATGAGCTACTGCCAAAACACCAAGGCCCTACCTGGGGACGCTGCAGCTATGTGGCTTGTTCTCAAATCATTTGGCAACCAGGGCACTAATAGAATACCAACTTAAACGGAGTGGTCAGAGCTAACCGTTGTGTAATTCCTCTCATTTATTGAGCACATGTTAACAGCTGCTTCATATTTAATGTGGAAAATTTACTTGCTTGCCTTTGTACTCTAGGGCCCAAGCAGTCACACATTTTTCCTTTTCTTCTTTTTTCTTTGACTGATCAGACTCACTGTACCTCCAGAGGTGCACACTCCAGAGGAAACGACCTTTTGTTTTTAAGGGATCCCTTCAGAGCTTAAGAAAAGACAAGCCTGATAGGTTAAGGGCCTGTGTTTGTTTAGGCCACACAATCAAATGAGCTTAGAATTATAGTGGTTTTTAAAGCAGACTGATCAAGTAGTATTTCTATTTAACTACAAATGGCAAGCGCCTGACAAGACAAGATGTTTCTATGACTACTAAAGACTGATCAACTGTGTAGATACAAGCACATGCTTACCTCTTTAACTAAGGACTTTTATATTTTCATTGCATCATGCTGCTCACTTTACATTTTAGCATTCAGATTATAATCGGCAGTGGCTCAGAGGTTCCTTGGGCAAGACACTGAACCCCAAGCTGCCTCCGGTGTGTCAGCCTAATGTTACTACACACATCTGCTCTGTTTTGGTCGCTGTCTGTTGGCTTGCTTTCTCTTATTTTCCACTCCTCCCTATGTGTTTCTACTTGCACTTTCTGGGATTGTGGACAGATACTTAAAGTCTGTTTAGATACTAAATTAATTAATGCCATACTTGATTCAGGCGGCTTGAGCAGCAAGGAGCAACCTGTGGAAATTCTTAAACCAACTGCACACAACCATTTCTGTACGACTATTTTGGTGTGTGTGTGCGTGCGTGTGTGTGAGTGTGAACTGTTTGTTAGAATTCAAAACAGAAACAAGCATGTTCCTTAGCTATTTCCCCCTCAGACGGTTTTTTATGGTGTGTACAGCCAGTCTGCCGTTGGTACCCACCGCCTTTACACTTCTTTTAGTGCTTGACACAATTGTGTTTTTGGTTATACTGATGTGTACTTCACCACTGGTAGTTAAAGAACATGAACGTTCAGCAGGGGATCTGATGATATCATTGACTTAATAATACAGTCCATCAGAGTCTGCTTGTGAGGAAACGTATCATTTACTTCTGAGCATGTTATCATTTCCACCAGCTGACGTTGTGTGTTGTTTTTAGCATGACGCAATGAAACATTATTATTCAGTGACCCTGTGCACATGCTTGTGGGCTAGTGCTCATGAAATCAAGCATCTCTCGCAGCTTGTCACTTTTATTGAAAAGATGGTGCTAGGATCACAGCGTATCAGAATGTCATCAACCCACGAGCACTATGTTTCTCATGTGGCGTCAGATCATGCTGATGCAGCAGTGATGCCATAGACATGGTTACCAGGGCTTGGAGCTGTAACCGTTAATAGCCTGGGGCACTGACACACGTAATGGAGTAATGAATCCTGTTAGCATTTAGCCCTATTTCAGTCCCACAACTGACAATTCAGAAGCACATACATAGCATAAATACAAGTTTAAACATATTCAAAGTGTGTGATCTTATTTTGTTTCTGTAGGATAATTATTGTTTCTGGATGATAATCAAAAAGCTACGTATAGAAAATGCAAATCGTTGAACATTGTCCAGTACTCACACATTTGATCTAATTTGTATTTAGTAATGCCACCTTTGCATATTGGTTCTTGTAATAATCCTGAGCTTCTGTGGACTTAGTTCGTCTCAGTGTCTTTTGTCTGTCCATGTAATCCCAGAATGAGCCCATGATGTTGAGGTCAGAGCTCTGCGGGGGCCACACCATCTGTTGTACTGTAGATCTTGTTTTTTTTTTCCCCCTGCCACTGAAGATAGTTCTTTATGATTCTTGCTCTAGGTTAGGATTGATCAGACCAATCAGATACACAAACAAAAGTAGACTAACTTTAACAATATAATATATACATTATGTATTACCAGGTCAAGTGTTAAATGTTATACACAGTGCTGTCAAAGAATAATTAGTTAAATTATGTTTAATTGTGACTGTGATTTTCATCTAATAATAACCTGAGCATTTCTTTGACGTACCGTATAATACTGTATTTACGCCGTATATTCACATATATTCTTGTAGTGTCCTGCTGTAACTGCCAAATGTAATATGGTAGAAGCAGCTGGAGTTGGCAACTTTAAAGTCAGCTATTTGTGTGTATGTCTCAAAATATGAAAAGTAGAATGATCACCAAGGAGTTTGAAAATGAGGAAGATGGAGGTGATTCAGGATGATGAGGCAAACTCTGTGATGGAGACAGATTTGGAAGCATATTAAACAGGATGACTAAACTGTGCACAGGAGAAGGTAGTGTAAGAAGAACACAAGTCAGCGTCATTCACTTCCACAGTTTGACGCGAATGTGGGTTTGAGCATCTGTTTGTATCTGCAAGGGCACACGTGACTTTAGGAGAGGGAGTGAAAATTACAGCCTAGACAAACATGTTCGGTATTAATGGGTGTGTGTGTCTGTGTGCACGCACGTTTGCGTGGAATGTCTGTCCATCCATCCGGCCGTATAAGCTAAACTCGTCTCTTTCTCCCCAAGCCAAAACAGCTTTCCTCCACTCTGCACAAATTAGCAGCAGCCCACGCTCCACTCACACATAACTGTCAGCGCACAGACGCGGCAGGGAGTGAGGAGGAGGGAGGGGAAGGTGAGAGAAGTGATGGAGGCGGAGGAGGAGGAGGAGGGGGACAAATTGGAAAAGAGAGGATGGGGAAAAATTAAAAAAAAAATCTAGTAAAAGAAGGAGCAGAAGTGACAGATAGTGTGGAGAAAAAATTGTTTTATAGCTCACAGAAGGATTTCACTATGGCTCCTTTCATCCAAGCCTGTTGTGTCGTAATAGGCAAGAAACGTGACGGTTGTGTTTTTCAGCTTTTTAGTCTTAGTGCTTTGTGCCCATGTCCATTTTCTGTCTGCAGAGTGCTGATTAAGGCTGAGCGAAATGAGAGGCAGCAAGCAAGCTGAGTGAGGATGAAGAGCTGTTCAAACAGGAAGTTCCAGACCTGTTTGCCAGCTTCTGTCTTCTGACTGAATTGCTTATCTTTATTTAGCCTTGTCAATTATTCGTGAACACTGAAGAACCTGAGAGATGGACAAGCATGTGGACTAAATGGGATGAATGGAGATGGGTGAAGGGAGATGAGGATGATAAAATGAGAGAGAGAGACATGGGAGGAGAACGTCAATTTGAGAAGAGGAGCTTGATAAGTAGTAAAAGTGGGAAGTGAAAAGGCACATTATGTAAATATCAGCAAGCTCATTACCATTTCAAAACTGGAAAGGAAATCTCAAAAAGTAGAGAGAAACATATTTTTGGACTACACCCAATTCGTTCTCAGTGTGTGTCTCCATTTGCGTAGTTCCTGTCCTGTCTCTCTCTCCTCTTTCTCTCTCATACACACACACACACACTTTGCTTTTGTTCGTTCACTCAGCTGCATTAAGCTTCTTTCTTAGTTTGTGATTCCTCTTGCTCTGCTCACTTGGCCTGTTGACATGTTGATTCCTCATCCAAAGCTCCATTAAACACTGGCCTCTTCATTAGGTTCACCTGTCTAGTACTGGATTGGACCTATCTGAATAGAAAGGTAAAAACATTCACTAATGGTATCTTAATAATTTTAATATATTAATCATTTACCTAAAGCATGAATGATTGTTTGAATACATCTATTCATGAGACTTAGTATGTGATGGCTTTTACCATGTCTAGCATTCAGAGGCGTTCTACTCCACACCAGATGCCTGATTTCCAATGAGCTGTTGTCACTTTCAACCCAGTGTCATCAAAAAAAAGTATTGAAAGCTCTTTGTCCTCTAATTATGACGATGGTGAATACCAATCTGGATCTTTTAAGACATTGACCTGTAATTACCATTATTTCCTTAATGAATTTGTGAATAAATATGTGAAAAAGTAGAAGCCAGACAAAGTGAGCGAGGTTTGTGCCACCCTCTTTTCACCCTTTCTTAGGTCACCCTGAACCTGCAAAGACAATTGCTATTCTCCTGCTACAGTACCTCACTCCTTACTAACTGGAGTGTTGTGTCCTGTGTGTGACTAAACACTTGACCTCAGTCTTGACATTGTCGATGTGTGGTTGTGTTTTTCTTAATCTAGTCATGTACAAGAACATGCTGCACACATGGCAGGCAGATCGTTGGCCTTTTTTCCCATCCCCATAGTGCATTGGTTGTCAGACACAATCTGATGGGAAACAGAGGATTCCCCTGTATGTATGGTCAATTAAAAGAGTATGAATGAATGAAGTACATATTAACAACAATGCCAAAGTCATTGCTCAAGGCATGAATGGTTGACTTCTGGTCATCTGAAATACATGTAAATGGGTAAAATTTTAGATTAGCTAACTATTATGGAGCCAGAATTTGAGCTTAAACACACACTAATACATACTGTAATCAAGGAATGGGCTGGGCAAGGAAAATTAACCTGAAGCTATTGGAGAGCAGACGTGAGGTTAAGTCTGATTCTGAGAGAAGGACTGGACTTCAAGGGAATTCAAGGCAGTGTACCAGTACCTAATTATATCTCCAGACATGGCCTGAGGTTGTGGCCCTCATGTCAGTTCAGTTAAAAAGACGCGCGCACACACCTACACACGCACTTCACATTCATGTCTTAGAAAGTATGGCAAAGTGCTCAGAGGCAGACTTGTTTTTTTGTCTTCCAGCAGAACAGGCAATGCCTTAACCTACTTTGCCTGCATCAGTGCCATTGTCCTGACAGCTATAGCAGGAAAGACCTTGTCTGAGTGTGGGTTTGGGCTCATGTGGATGCTGAAAAGAGAAGATTTTACCACGTTACCATGTCATGAATATTGCATAGGCGCTGGTGTGTTTTGCCATCTTGGCTTTTTGGCTGGGTTTGAGAAAAGCAAGACATCTGGAGAGTCTGTGAGTAAATAAATACAAAATCCATGAGGGTTTTTTTAAAGGTGACTTCAGCTTCAGACTTCACAAGTTTGCCTTGTGCTCACAAAATTTAAAGCATAATATCTAAAGAGTTTTAAATGTGTGTTTTCACAGTTATATTCCACTGGTAACATGTTATTATTATTGTTGTTGTTGTGATTATTATTATATTACGTTGATTTCTATTCTCATATTTGTAGCTTTCACTAAATGATTTTCCGTCTGTTTGTCACTGCTGTACTGTCAGAGGAGAAATCCGACAGAGTGGCAGGACGGATACTCTTCTTCGTTCTTTTCTGTACTCTCCAGGGTCTTTATTACCTCATAGGTCAGCAATGTCACTTTGCAGTTAGCAAGCAGCACAAAATAAGAGCTCTGCA